>JARQOD010000009.1:75431678-75546789 GCA_033576555.1 Oophaga sylvatica
TTGCAACAATGTATTTCAAACAGTTTCCATGGTGACCAGACAACAAACATGATATAACTACATCCCTGCTACATGACTAATTCCCCGAGAATCACAATATTGTGCGTGCTAGAAGCCTGTGCACATCGTCCTCGGCCTCTTCATTGCACCCATATCATCATTATGCTTGAGAACTATTACTAACCTTATTGCCATTTTATTCCCGCGTTCAAAAAACCTTTTCTTCATTATATGTTACAGAAAGCGACTTGTAAACATAATTCTACCACTTTTTCTGTAAAGGTCTTGCTCCTCCGCTAATGTCATCAGCATCTAATTCTGCTTATTATAAAGTAATATGCCATATAATTACCAATAATAGAAAGGAAAGGAAAGACTATTGAATTAAATGGAAATTTACCACATGATTAAGTAGTCTTAACTTCTTCAGACCCAAATTCCATGAGATTTCAGTATTTACCTCCAGTTATGCTCCCTACTTGCAGCCAATTCCTTGATTTCCTATGTAATCACATACAATAAACGATTTTTGGACTACAAGTAACACAAGTAACACAAGCTTTCATGTTATGTGCAGATCAAGATGAGAAGCTAAACATTCCCAGATCCTTTAACCGTTCCTTGTAGGACATACTTTACAGTTCGCTCACCCTCCTGGTCGCTCTTCTCTGAACTTGCTCCAGTTTTTCAATGTCTTATTAAAATGTGGTGCCCAGAACTGGACACAGTATTCAAGATGAGGCCTGACCAAGGAGCAGTAGAGGGGAAGCATGGTGGCTCAGTGGATAGCACTACAGCCTTGCAGCGCTGGAGTCCTAGGTTTGAATCCCACCAAGGACAACATCTGCAAGGAGTTTGTATGTTCTCCCCGTGTTTGTGTGGGTTTCCTCCCAGTTCTCCGGTTTCCTCCCACACTCCAAAAAACATACAGATAGGGAATCTAGATTGTGAGCTCCTTCAGGGACAGTGATGATAATGTGTGCAAACTAAAGCGCTGTGGAATATGTTAGCGCTATATAAAAATAAAGATTATTATTATAATTACTTCACGTGATCTATACTCTATGCTTCTCTTAATACATCCCAGAACTATGTTTGCCTTTTTTGCTGCTGTATCACACTGTTGACTCATGTGCAGTCTGTGATCTGTTAGTCTTTTCACACGTGCTGTTGCTTAGTTTTATTCCTCCCATCATCTGCCTCCAGCTCCGTCTGTGGGTGTTAATCTGTCAAATGCCACTGTCAATTTCTGACAGTGGCATTTACAGTGTGCTTGGAGGGAGGGGGCGCCATTCTATGCACCCATCAGTGCACCAGTGACGTGATCACAGGGTAGTGATTGGTTGTCATGATGGCACCCCTGTGCCTGTCATGACAACACTCTTGTTTTAGCCAGTCAGCTTTCATAGGAGACTATGCTGTTTGCTATACACAGCCATACAGTGGTATTGGTGTACACAGCAGAAGCGATCAGTCAGTTGAAAAATGTTATAAAAAGTTGAAAAAAAATGTTATAAACAGTATGAAACAATTAAAGATATAAAAGTTAAAATCACCTCTCTTTTTCCCCATTAAAAATTACAAAATAGGAAAAAAATACAGATTTAATATCGCTGCGTCAATAAAAGTCCAATCTATCAAAATATAAAATAAATTAATCTGATCATAACAAGAAAAAAAATAAAACTCCAGAATTGCATTTTTTCACCCACTGTAACAAAGACAAAAAAGTTAATAAGAGATCAAAATATCGCATCTATCCCAAAATCTTATCGATAAAAACATCGGTTCAGGGTGCAAAAAATAATCCCTCTCACAGTCCCATATCTCGAAAATTGGAAACATTACAGATCTTGGAAAAGTCCTCACAAGCAAATTTTATTTAGTTTTTTTAGCAAACTCCTGAACTTTTTGTTCACCATGGAGAATGATATCGCCGGTCATTTTTATCATAAAATGAATGCTGTAAATAAAAAAACGCACAAAACAATCTTAGAATTGCGCAGTTTTTGCCATTTTGCCTCACTTGGATTTTTTGTTTCCTGCTTTACAGTACATCACATGATGAAAAAAATAATTGTCCTGCAAAAATCAAGCCCTCGTTTGGTTATGCTGATGGAAAAGTGAAAAAGTTAAAGCTCTTGAAATAAGGAGAGGAAAAAATGAAGTTACAAAAAAACTAAAATTGCTTCATCCTTAAAGGGAATCTGTCAACCCATTTTTCATATATAAGATGCGGCCACCACCATCATGGTAGAGAAACATCAGGCTGCCGTAGAACAGGAGCAGAAGTGAATCTCTGCTTAAGTTCCTGAAATGCAGAGACTGCCTCAGGAGGCCAATTCACCACATCAGAACCCTTTCTGGTCAAATCAGTTAATGGTTTAACAATAACCGAGAAATTACCAATGAATTTACGATAAAAATTGGCAAAACCCAAAAATCTCTGAAGAGCCTTTAATGAAGTAGGTTGTACCCAATCACAGATGGCCTGAACCTTGACCGGGTCCATTTCAATAACAGATGGGGACAAAATGAATCCCAGAAAAGAGATCCTCTGAACGGCAAAAAGACACTTTGATCCCTTCACATACAGAGCATTCTCTCTCAAAATCTGGAACACAGTCCGAACATGTTTTACATGAGAGTCCCAGTCATTGGAGAAAATCAAGATATCATCCAAATAAACAATCAGAAATTTATCCACAAAATCCCTGAAAATGTCATTCATGAAGGACTGGAAGACAGAAGGAGCATTAGTGAGCCCAAAGGGCATCACAAGGTACTCAAAATGCCCTTCAGGGTATTAAATGCCGTCTTCCATTCATCCCCGTGCTTAATGCGAATAAGGTTATATGCCCCCCTGAGGTCAAGCTTGGTAAACCAAGTAGCGTTTTTCACCCTGGAAAACAGATCAGAGATCAAGGGTAACGGATATTGATATTTTACAGTAATATTGTTCAAGAGACGATAATCAATACACGGCCTTAATGAACCATCCTTTTTGGCCACAAAGAAAAAACCGGCACCTAAGGGTGAAGAGGATGGTCTGATATGACCCTTCTCCAATGACTCCTTGATATAAGACCGCATAGCGTCATGTTCAGGTACAGACAAGTTAAAAAGGCGACCTTTAGGGAATTTACTACCAGGCACTAATTCAATAGCGCAGTCATAGCTCCTATGGGGAGGCAAGGATGCAGATTTACTTTCGCTAAACACATCAGAAAAATCAATCAAAAAGTCAGGAACATCCTGAGCCTGGGGGGAGGCAGAAAAAACAGGAGTGTTGGTATTAACACATTGGCAGCCCCAACTGGTAACAGACACAGATTTCCAATCCAAAACAGGATTATGAGACTGTAACCAAGGGAAACCCAGTACGATAATGTCATGCAGATTATACAGAACCAAAAATTTGCAACTCTCCTGATGATCAGGTTCTACCCTCATTATCACCTGAGTAGAGAACTGAGGTTTATTCTCAGCCAAAGGGGTAGAATCGATCCCCAATAGGGGAATAGACTTCCGTAGGGGTATCAAGGGAAACCCACAACGTTTAGCAAAATCAAAATCCATCAGGTTAATAGCTGCTCCAGAATCAACAAAAACCTGAGCAGAAAATGAGGACAGAGAGCATATCAGGGTAACAGTTAATAAAAACTTAGTCTGAACACTACCCAAGACAACTGAGCGAGCAAAACGTCTTCCCCGCTTAGGGCAGACAGAAATAGCATGAGAGGCATCACCACAGAAGAAACATAACCCATTGCACTTTCGAAATTCATGACGCTGTGCCCCAGAAACCACTCCATCACACTGCATGGATTCAGAAGCAGGTTCACAAGGCAACATTATTCCACGCATACCTTTCCGCTCACTCAAACGTCTGTCAATTTGAATCGCTAATGACATAGAATCATTGAGACCAGAGGGAACAGGGAATCCCACCATAACATCCTTTACATTATCTGACAGTCCCTTCCGAAAAAGAGCTGCCAAAGCGTTGTCATTCCATTTGGTCAGGACTGCCCACCTACGGAATCTCTGACAGTATAACTCAGCGTCATCAAGCCCATGACTTAATGCCAACAAAGTTTTTTCAGCTTGATCAGTGACATTAGGCTCATCGTACAATAACCCCAAAGCCTGAAAAAACGCATCAACATCACTCAAAACAGGATCCCCAGGTGTCAGGGAAAAAGCCCAATCCTGAGGGTCGCCGCGCAGGAGAGAGATGACAATTTGAACCTGCTGCGCTGCGTTCCCTGAGGACTTAGATTTTAAGGCAAAAAACAATTTACAGTTATTTTTGAAATTCAGAAACTTAGCTCGATCCCCCAAAAACAAATCTGGCATGGGAATCCTAGGTTCCACAACAGGCAACCCAGGAAGATAGATAGCAATACTCTGAACCTCATTGGCAAGCTGATCCACACGGCCAGACAACTGTGCAAACTCCATTGAGAGAGAAAAAAAAAAAAAATCCTCCTCAGCACCCAGAGATACAGAGGGAAAAAAAAATGCAACAAACAGAAAAAAAAAAAAATCTCTGACAACTCTGACAACTTTTTTCTTTCCACAATATTTTTCCCTTCTGTGAGTACCATATAATTTTCAGTTTAGGCCGGTGATACTGTTATGATTTGGTAGCTGAGGAGAGCAGGCAAAAAAGGAAATACACCAGAGCAGTTGGAAACTATGAGATTGCAGTACCCTGACTAACCACCACAACTAGAGGCAGCCGTGGAGCGTTCCTACGTTGGTCCTAGACGCCTCGTCACAGCCTGAGAAACTAACTACACCTAAAGATAGAAATAGGAAAGCTATCTGGCCCGGAGCAGATCCCCAAAGAACATAGAAAGCCCCCAAACATGTAATGGCGGTTAGACAAGAAGAAATACTGACACAGACAGAAAATAGTATGAGCAAACGTTGGGGCCCAAACTTACTAAATAGAAAAGGATAGGAAGGGCACTTACTGCAATCCCAAAAAACCCTGAAAAGCACCAACTCTACTAATTTCAAAAACACCTGAGATCACACGACCTCTACCACCTAAATTAGTTCTCTGGTGTAACCAAAAACAAAACAGCAGCCACTGAAAAAACTGGAAAAAGCAAATGTACAAACATCAGTGGCTGAACTGAACTGAGAGGCAAAAGCCCCCAGAGGGGACCCAGAAGGCCCCCACAGAAGTGCAGGACAAAATGCAAAAATCAAGCACAAAAACAAAAAGAAGAAAATGTCTTATCTGTTAGCAGGAGATTCAGACACGACACAGCAGGCTACCAAGGAAACAGGAATCAAGGATTGAGACCAGAACAATTGATCACCGGCAACCCTGATGGGAAGGCGACTCCCTTATATAAGACCAGTCAGTAACACCTGATTCCCAATCCTCACAATCTTCACTGGACAGTCCAGTACCGTTTGTAACCACCAGAGGGAGCTTCTGCTCAGAACTCATTTCCAGCCTATTCACAACACTTTACTCTGCCCTCAACAGGACAGATCAATACGCCTGTGCAGGAGCGCGCCAGAAGCGAGGAGGAGGACGTCATCGCTAGAAGATGAGAGGCGCCGAAGCCGGACCTGCGACGCCCATCGGACCGGACAGCATTGGTCCGGACCGCATCGGACCGCCCCCCGGGTGAGTGTAACATAACTAATTTTTCTTATCTTTCAGGTTACATCGGGGGCTTATCTACAGCATTACAGAATGATAGACCCCTGATGGCGGCGGCTGCAGCTGATATACGAAAAATGGGGTGACAGAGTCCCTTTAAGGGTTTAAAGAAAAAACAATCTTTTCTAGAGT
The DNA here is from genome assembly GCA_033576555.1 of Oophaga sylvatica. Taxonomy (NCBI): domain Eukaryota; kingdom Metazoa; phylum Chordata; class Amphibia; order Anura; family Dendrobatidae; genus Oophaga; species Oophaga sylvatica. The sequence goes on from JARQOD010000009.1 coordinate 75,437,500, forward strand.
TACCAGTACTATTGACGAAGGTAAAAAAAACGTTGCCTATGATTGATTGTGATACTGCAGCTCAGCTCCACTTACTTTCATAGAGCTAAGCTGCAATACCAGGCATCACCTATATACAGGGGTGGTGCTGTTTTTGGAAGAAAGCAACTACATTTTCATCATTTTGGACAACCCCTTGAACTACATTAAAATGTAGATTTTAGAGTTTCGTGAATCTCCTGATATTCGGGGACATTTACTCAATTCATGGGAGAGATTCGATTTGCATCAATAAATTTTATGGAAATAAAATCTGTTAGGAAGGGGTTAACAAAGAGAATATACTACTGTACTCACCTACTCATACCTATCCTGCCGGCCCAGATCCAGTCCTCCGATCGGTTCCTTTTAATTCTCCTTCCTAGTTCTCCTGGCGCTGCAGAAAGTATGTGGCGGACCGATCAGAAGTAAATAGAAAAAAATTTTTTAACCCCTTCCCAGTCCTTAGAAACCAGCAAAATGACACCCATATTGCTAGATTTGCACAAGTCAATCGCCCAATATTCAGAGTCGCCTGAATCCGTGAATTTTGAGAAATTCTAATCAATTCTAAATTAATCGAAATTAATTAACTTATCCCTAATGGAAATATTATAAAGTAGATAATGTAAAAAAAAAGGTAAAATATCAACTCAAAATAAGATTGTCATTTTTTTATGATCCTTGAATACTGCTGCACTAGAATAATTTATTTATCATCATTTCTCAAAAAAATGATAAATAAAATAAATGACTAAATAAAAGTTGCAACTGCGGGCGTGTCGATACAATATTCCTATCAGGCACTTTGCGTTGCTGATTCACGACCAGTGAGTACCTGAAACAAATTAAAAGAATTCAAATAAATGGATTAAAAAAACACTGAAGAAGATTAGTACAAGCCGGATCCTCCTTTTTTCATACTTACATTCAGAATTTTAAATGGCAGTTGACTCTGAAATCTTTTCAGTAAACCGGAAAATTAATATTTTAATATGTCTAGCTCTCCAGAACTCAAAACTTAGTAAAGTGGAATACAGAAAACTATTTAATTGCCTGCTACGTAGAAAATATATTTTTTTTGTTAATACTTTTTCAAATTCCATTTCAGAATTTTCTGCTCATGGAATAAATTAAAATATTATTTGTACCTTGTTTCAGAAAAAAAAAAAAAGTTACAAATCAATGAAAATGCAAAAATAAAATTCTCACTGTGAAACCTCTCAACACAAACACATTACTTGGAATATTAATCAAAAAGTGAGAAAACATAATCTAATAAATAATTCATTTTGCAAATTATTTTTGCTATGATAACTTTGTTCACTCTTTGGTACAAACTCCTGTATTAGCTCCAGTGTAAGCAACGATTCACAGGGGATAAAATGACCTTATTTCATAAATTCCCTGGGCTCTTATAAGGAAAACATTTAATTTCCAAATACTCTGACCATGACCAATTAGACATGCTGCTGAATATTTCCCTTAAGTCTTCGTCTTTTTCTCTCTAGATAAATATATTTAAACTAAAAGTTATATATAATTGGAAATTTGTGAACAAAACTTAAACTCGGCATTTAAATATTTCCTCCAAATAGAAATTAACGAGCGATTCAAGCAAATAAATCAGTTATGTAACAAGTTTTGTAAAATCATATCCTGAATAATTTAAAGGGAATGTATCAACTTATTTTTTTTTTCGATTGAAAATGTATATGGAAACATACTGGGTCATATTTATCAAAATTGTCTTATTATATCAGGCAGTGCAAACTTCAATTACATAATCTTAAAATGCTCCAAATATATCAAATCGGTTCAGTCTGGTCAATAACATCTACTTTTAAGACTGTCTAGTCTAAGTTTTCACCACCTATCAGTTGACTTAATTTTACGCCAGAAATGTGCACCAAAATTTTGTGGGGCACTTTGTGTAACACTTTAAACCATGCCCATTTCAGAAAAGCCACACTCATGTTAAATAGGCCAGGCCCCCATGGCACACAAGTTGTGAAAAGTGCCTAAAAGAAATCTTAAATATAAGGCAAGTCATCAAAGACAGTTTTTTTGCACAAATTATACCAGAATGTTGATGCATTTACCTTAATAGATATGCACCAGAGTTTTTCAATATTTGGTCTAATTTTATGAAATGCATTTTTTTTAATTTTATTATGGAGGCAGGAATGTTGAAATAGCTTTAAAGCAGAAATGTTCACAAGAAAACTAAGTACAAAAGACCTTTACGACTTCTTTAGGTTTACTGAGCATGCTCGGTGTACTGTGTGTGTAGTCCAGCTGTGCTCTGGAGCCACATGTTACCCTGGAGGTTGCACAAAAGGTAAACCCACAAAATAACCCAATATGCATTCACACTTCACATTTCCCTGGTGCCACCAGAGGGAGCCCTTGGAGAGTACCTAGGTATATAAGGGTTGTGGAGAGAGACAGCAGTGAGTAGTGTTTCACAGAGCTGACAGCAGTGTGTTCTATCTCAGAGAGAGAGAGAGAGATCTTGTCAGACAGCCTAGCTGGGAGTTAGCTAGCTGTTAGAGGAGTGTGGAAGAAACTGCCAACCACTGCTACTTGTGCTTATGTTAAAGGTTATAGTAGGACGAAAGGCAAGTGGAAGAAAGAAGAGAGCGTTAGAGGTTGAAACAGCATTGATCGCTTACCTCTGCTCTGCACTACCGGACACCGGGTCCGAGCTTGCTAGCATCTTCAAGACTAGTGGGAGAAACCAGAGACCCTGCTGGACTTCAGGTCGCAGGGGCCCTGCAGTGCTGATACGTAATCGGGGTCAGGAAGAACAGGAGTCTGGTAGGTCAACCATTAGAGACTTAGTTCTGTCCAAAAGAAGGCTCCATCACAAGGTCAGCCGGGCGTAGCTGAAAAGACAGAGTTAGACTTTGTTCTATGCAAGTCAGAAACTCACACACAACAGAAGGAAGGAGGCCCTACACCTACTCCGTGGGATTACTGGACGTGCATCCTCCACCCTGACAGCTTCCCGGGACGTGCCTGCATCTACCACCAGTAAAGGTACAGAAAGAGACTTTCTTGTGTGTATGTGTCTTATTGATCCTGCACCCCTACACCGCCATATACCCTGAGGGATCAGTCTTGCCTGTGGGAGACTTAACACCTTGCTGCCCAGTAACAACCCCTCAGAGGATCTACCCTGCAGCGCTGGTCATCCTGACCAGGAACCACAGGTGGCGTCACAAACATTTCTATATACTACAATCCCCTGTAAATATCCCCCTTTTAGTGAGCGCCCAGGGCCACGGACCGAGCTGTGCTACCCGTGACATCCCCTATTGAAGTGAACGGGCTCGGTGCCGAGTACCCCACAAGCCCTGGCTACGAGCGACTCATGTGCAGCAGTCGCTCTGCAGAGAGGGAGGAGGAGCTGAGCGAGTCCTGTAACTCATTGCTAATGATATGATCCTGAGTTGTTTTCAGCTTTATTTTAGCTCATTATTTCTTATTATAATTCTGACTGTGATGAAAATGAGATGACGTCTGAACTTGCCCAAGGACAAGACATGTATAATATAATAATATTAAAAGAGGTTCTCCAGGATATAAAATAAGAAACATGGCCGCCTTTATTTTTAACCAATGCTGGCCCTGTGAACAAGTAACTAAGCTTTATTGTAGGGAATGGTGCCGAGTTGCAGTGCTGAACCCAAACTGTAGACAGGTGCGGAACTGTTTATGGAAGAAGGAAGCCATGTTTTTATAATCCTCGACAACCCCTTTAATAAGTGAGTTGACATGGAAAAATCTCCATATGATGGAAAGGAGGTCAAATGGCTCAACGTCTCAATGGAAGGAGACGTGACCTCTGCAGTCAATCACTAATGACTAATTAAATTAATCCCAATACAACCTAAATATAAAAAGTATATATATAATCCAAATAAATCAAAATTTTAAATATCCAGGACTATAACAGGATGTCAGTTTTGTATACTCCAAAATAAATACCAAAAAAACAAACCAAAAACGGAGTTCCATACAATATAAAAATTAAAAAATTATAATTTTATTGTACATACAAAATTATACATAAATAATGTTAAACAATGAATAATAACCCCATCAGTTAAAATTATAGGCCCAGGGCACAAAGGGACCATCATAAGATCGCAATAATCATTTCCAAATGCATATAAAGACCATAGTGCAAAAATCAAAATAATACAAAAAATGTGTACCAATAATAGATTCGTGCACAACGCAATAAATCCGTGCACAACGAAAAAATATATATATATATGTGGTGATTACGAGATGAATTAAAGCTTAGTGCTCATTAACCCCCACAAAAAAGAAAGAAAATGCGATGAAAAAATAAAAAAAATAAAAAAATGATAAAAGATGCCTCAGTGCTTACCTATAATATGCAGGTGCCAAAGTGTCCGGGTGCCTCTTGCCGCCCCTGACGCGCGTTTCGCGTTAGCTTTATCGAAGGGAGTGCCAAATGTTTCAAAAACCGGCATATATATACATGGCTTAATTGCCTGGCGTGCTCTCATTGCGCATGCGTCCCACGTCATTGCCGGAGGAAATGACGCCGGCCCCCAGCCTTCACTGAGTGCGCACGTCATGGGGAAATCCCCTTACTGACGTCATTGGACGTCATTTTTTAATTTTATTATGGAGGCAGGAATGTTGAAATAGCTTTAAAGCAGAAATGTTCACAAGAAAACTAAGTACAAAAGACCTTTAGGACTTCTAAAGGTTTACTGAGCATGCTCGGTGTACTGTGCAGCAGTCGCTCTGCAGAGAGGGAGGAGGAGCTGAGCGAGTCCTGTAACTCATTGCTAATGATGTGATCCTGAGTTGTTTTCAGCTTTATTTTAGCTCATTATTTCTTATTATAATGCTGACTGTGATGAAAATGAGATGAGGTCTGAGCTTGCCCAAGGACAAGACATGTATAATATAATAATATTAAAAGAGGTTCTCCAGGATATAAAATAAGAAACATGGCCGCCTTTATTTTTAACCAATGCTGGCCCTGTGAACAAGTAACTAAGCTTTATTGTAGGGAATGGTGCCGAGTTGCAGTGCTGAACCCAAACTGTAGACAGGTGCAGAACTGTTTATGGAAGAAGGAGGCCATGTTTTTATAATCCTCGACAACCCCTTTAATAAGTGAGTTGACATGGAAAAATCTCCATATGATGGAAAGGAGGTCAAATGGCTCAACGTCTCAATGGAAGGAGACGTGACCTCTGCAGTCAATCACTAATGACTGTGTGTTTTTATGCATGACTGATAAGGTCAGTTATTACCTCCGTAGTCGTGTGGGTAGATGGCACATATAAGCTGTATTCAGAGGACCTCGGTCCTTTTAGGTTGCATTTCATTCACTAGTAGACCGCACTATTATTTCATCATAGAGCAGTGTAGAGACTTCCATTATTGCAGCCTTTACTTCCTCCTTGCTGATGTCAACTACAAGAACACAGCGATCAATATCAAGACAGAACTAAAGAAATATAAAGCTGAAAACACTTGTAACAGGTTACCCAGGGAATTATAAGCTGTGTGTGTATGTAGAAGGAAGCTAGTTAGTAAAGACCTGTGATCACAGCAGCATCAGCACCTCTCCTATCAGAGGCTGCCTCTGATAGGAGAGGTGAGAATTGGTAAGTGTAATATGAATTAATAAGCTTATAGAAAGAGCGATTGTGAGTGGCTGCAACGGCACAGAATCGGTAACATGGCAGATGATAGCAATCTGTAGAAAGGAGAGGTGCAGCTCTGAAGAAAAAGGCTTCTTCCCACAGGTGCAGCTCTGAAGGAAAGGGCTTCCCATAGGTGCAGCCCTGAAGGAAAAGGCTTCCCACAGGTGCAGCCCTGAAGGAAAGGGCTTCCACAGGTGCAGCACTGAAGGAAAGGGCTTCATACAGGTGCAGCACTGAAGGAAAGGGCTTCCCACAGGTGCAGCACTGAAGGAAAGGGCTTCCACAGGTGCAGCACTGAAGGAAAGGGCTTCCCACAGGTGCAACCCTGAAGGAAAGGGCTACCCACAGGTGCAGCTCTGAAGGAAAGGGTTTCTACAGGTGCAGCACTGAAGGAAAGGGCTTCCCACAGGTGCAGCACTGAAGGAAAGGGCTACCCACAGGTGCAGCATTTAGGTCCCGAGGAGTAAAGTGCTTCATCATGCACAATTTTGTAAATCTTTTTTTTTCTGCTGTATAACATTTTTAAGGCCAGTGATATTACTGTAACAACACACAAAACCCTGAAAGCCTCGTCTATACGGTCTTCAAGCAAAAAAGCAGGAAAATAACCAACACACTGAGAGCGTAGAGAATTCCCCAGAAACCAACGATGCCAACATGTATAGGAGCAGATAAGCATCCTCTCACGAGAGACATTAGAGATAATAACCTCTGATTTTATACATCTCTCTTCTCTCCTGATGCCGGGAATTAAATCAAATTACCAGACATTCAGGACGGAAGAAGATTCTGTACTGAAATCTGCTCAACTCAAATTTAAAGACCCACTGGCCTGATATTGTAAGTGCGTGTACACACATGCAGACACTTGCAGACACTCGTAATATTTTATCATTATTTTACACATATTGAAGAGACTGAACCTACAGATGAGCGAATTTTTGAATATTTCAATTTGTTAGATTCCCCAGATTCCTCTAGGAAATCCTATTTCTGGTGAATTAGTTTGTGGTAATTAGAAAGTGCTCCAAAACTTCAAAGAGTCCTGAAAAACATTTGTGATGCTTTTCCCTTTTCCTGGCACACTAATCTTATTCACTATTGTGCTATTACCACTATATGTAGTTTTTTCAGTGTTTTTCAGCTTTCTCTCCTTATTTCTGTCTGAGATGGGAGCTGTGACGTCCTTCACTATCCAGATTCACCCTAAATTTACTGCTGCATTCCCTGCCTCTGCTTTTATACAGGCGAGGATAGTCCCTCCTGATGGAGGAGTCACGCTTGAGGTCATGTGAGATTCATCTGGCTCATTCAATCTTCTGTAATGTGTTAAATGGTCGCGCCGACTGTAAGTGATTCTGGGTTGATTTTGCGTAATTCTCCATATTATTTATTGTTTTTATTGTAATTATTCAAAAATAAAAATTAGATCAATCTGTTACATTCATTTGTTGTTACAGTTGTTTTTTTATTTAGTATCATGTTGCATTGGCAGCAATCAGTTTTAATTTACACCTCTTTAACCCCTTAATGAGCTATGACGGATATAGCCATCATAGGTCACCTCCCCCTCTTTGGTCCGAGCTCCGGCGCTGATCCTGATCAGCTGTCATGTGCCCTAACAGCTGTGGGTGGAATCGCGATCCACCCATGGCTGTTAACCTGCTAAACGGCATAACGAGAAAAAAATCAAAACACCAGAATTACAGTTTTTTGGTCACTGCAACATTGCAATACAATGAAATAACGGGCGATCAAAACATTGTATCTACACCAAAATGGAATAAATAAAAACATCAGATCGGTGCGCAAAAAATAAGACCTCACCCAGCCCCAGACCCCAAAAAATGGAGACGCTATTAGTCTCGGAAAATTGTGCTTTTTTTTTTTTTTTTACAAACTTTGGATTTTTTTTTCACCACTTAAATAAAAAAGAACCTAGACATGTTTGATATCGACAAACTCGTCATGACCTGGAGAATCATAATGGCCGGTCAGTTTTAGCATTTAGTGGACATGGTAAAAAAAAAAAAACAATTGTGGAATTGCACTTTTTTTTTGCAATTTCACCACACTTACAATTTTTTTTCCCATTTTCCAGTACATGATATGGTAAAAGCAATGGTGTCGTTCAAAAGTAAAACTCATACCGCAAAAAAAAAAAAACTAGCCCTGACATGGACATATTGATCGAAAAATAAAAAAGATATGGCCTTGGAAGTAAGGGGAGCAAAAAACGGAAATGCAAAAATGGAAATACCTCAGGTCCTTAAGGGTTAATAAAGTCAGAGGCTTTATTACATGGATCACATGACTGATTAAAAGTTCTGGACACATTGCAGCTTCTCCTCTCTCCTCACTCTCCCTGCACAGTAAAGAGTAATAGAATAAAAGTGATGCCCACAATGGATCAATAAAGGGGTTTTCCCACAAAGTTCATTTTAATCAATAGATCTTAGAATAATAATATTTTCCACAATTGGATGCGATTAAAACAAATGTTCCTGTGCTGAGCTAATCTTATAAACGTGTCCCTTCTGTGTACTGTGTAATGTCTGTGTCTGACCGTGCAGGAACATGATCATACCACAGCTCCTGGGCAGGGGAGGAAGCAAAAGAGAGTATACAGACAGTCCATCCAATTCCCCCGGAGCATTATACTTCGCCGCCATCACTGATCCTCATCCTCACACTTACAGTATATCACCTTGATCACACTGTGTAGGTGGAAGCTACATCGCCAGGATAAAACACGGGCGGCATAAAGTCTGCCAAGTCGTCAGATAGCAAACAATGCGAATAATTACAGAGAAGAAAACAAAAACAAACAATCTCGCGTCACGTTGTTATTAGCGTCTTGTAGAAGGTAAAACATTCCAATATTAACACCCAAGGACAGAGAAGCAACAAAACGTTATAAATGTATAAAAACTACAAAAGAAATAGCTGAACGCTGCAGATGGTGAATGTAATTGTGGAGACTTCGAGATTCACAGTAATTTGTCCCTAAGGTGCAAATAGGAGAATAACAAAGATAAGGCAGTTATATCAAGATGTGTCCGGCTCATTTCTTTGGTTTTGCTTTAGTTTTTTGTACGTTGTACTCTCCCTTTTTGGTCTCGGTGTTACACATGTAGTTGTGGAACCACTGTGCTATGGTCCGGGGAGAGCCGGGAGGGGTGTAACTAAGCGAACACCTGGTTCTTCACTACAGCCCCTGATGGTGGGGTTAGACTTCAGCCCAGGTGGACGCCAGGTGCTACTCTAGGACAGACACCGGAGCCATGGCAGCTGACCCTCAAAGGGGCAGGGAAGCAGGACCGTCCTGGAACTGGATCACAGGGGGACGTGCGGGTAGTAGACAGAACAGATTCTGGATCAGGATCGGACAGGATGAGTTCAGGAACACAAGACGGCCTCAAGTATAGGATCACAGGCAGGTTCAGACTGGACTGGTGAGGATAGCGGTATAGATGTGGACATGACGGACGGCAGGACGGGCTCAGGGACAGGATAGAGCAGAGCGTACAGGAACCAGTTCAGACAAGGCAGGCAGGATTGGGTGCAGGCAGGATGGAAAGGCTCAGGTTCAGGCAGGGCGCAGGTTCAGGGACCTTACAACTAGGTAACAGACTGAATGCTGAAGTCGCCAATGTTTAAAGTTTCCCTATCAATGCAGAAACAATCATGGGAGGTGCACGTTAATAGATGCAGAGAGTTTCTGGATCTTTTTCCTTTCCTCTACAAAGGACATAAATATATTTCTCTGTCGCTGCTTCCTGTGAGCCAGTGGCTCCTCCTGATGAGTAATAAGAGGTGGTGCATGCACTGAGCCAATCAGATGTCTTCACCTGCCGCCGCTCCTCCTCCCCACTCACAGCAGAAACTCTCAGAGTGCAAGAAGAAGAGAAACTGCAGCTGCATACCCCTCCTCCACCTCCCAGTCTACTGTTTCTGTATTATTACTTTCTAGCTTTTCTGAGGACTTTCCTGAAGATTTATATAGAGCCTGTAGGTTTGGAAGGTGGAGAACTATGAAGAAACTCCTGTTTTATACTGTTAACATTTTATCTAAAAGTTCTTTGTATTCACATAAGCTACTGATTAACACAAAATAATTAAAGAGGATTCACTTCTACATTTAAGTTGAGTTATGCCTAAAGGGGAAGAACATGACAAAGGGATTCAAAGTAACAAAAAATACATTTACGCCCCATCCTCTCTGGCTTGGCCAGAAACATAACATCATGTGACAGTTTTCATGAAGTGCTCCTTTAAGTAGGTTTTTTCTTTTACATGTTTTCTTCATTTTGTGAACAGTAACTTTGCAGAAGCCGGTGAATTCATGGATCGAGCGAACATCTGAGCTGGTCATGTAGGTCATCGGTACCATATGCTTGATGAGGAGTGTGACTGCAGCCCCATAATGTGGGCGCACAGATGATTAGGAGAGAAGCTTCTATATTTAGTGGCTTTCCCTCCGGGATCCTCGTGTTCTCAGACACCAGACCGATCGGCGGCTTCTGTACTGTGAAATAAATAAAATCTCCAGTTCTGTAATAATCCAGGGAGAGGGGCTGCAGCGTTCCTCCATAGGGTCTCCAGTGGAAAATCCAGAATCATTTTCAACCCTTTCATGACCTGGCTTTTTTTTTTTAATTACCGTATTTAATTTTTTACGCTTTTTTTTCCAATCACGATTTTTAAAGAGCCATAACTTTATTTTTATGGTTTCATTGGCAAACCCCTATGAGGGCTTGTTTTTATGCTGGAAGTGTTCTAGTTTTGAACAATCCCATTAACTTTACCATAAAACGTAGTAAATAACTGGAAATAAATATAAGTAGGATGAAATCTGAAAAAAAAACCACCTTTACAACATGTTTATTTTAGATTTTGTAACATTATTCTCCAGGTCCGTACTACAGCAACACCAGAGGTGGACATGTTATACAGTATACAATATATTATGTAGAATTATCATTATTATTATTATCCATCTTTAGTGGTTAAAAACAATTCAGAACTTTGTGAAAAAATATATATATTTTGTGTCACAATTTTCCAAGACCACATAGCTGTGTGATCGCTTATTTTCCCTTTTGGCTTTTACGCTTGTGTTGTACTGATATGATTTTGGATACATTTTCATTGCCTTTTTTGCATTCTTTTTAGAATTTGAGGCGACTGAAAAACCACTAATATAGCATTTAATTTGTTTTCGGAATTTATTCTACATTTTAAATACTTTCACACTCTGTTTGGACTTTTTGTAACTGTTATATTTAACCGTGTTATTTTTTTTTTTTTTCATTTATGAAAATATATTTTTTGTTTCTTAAATTTCTTTATATTTGAACTTGGAAGTTGGGTGATTTAAATATTTACATCTATTTAAAAAAAAACACTTTTTTTTATTTTGTCCCATTAAGGGATTTGAACATACAATCATCATTGCATCAAATACTGCAGTATTTCAGCGTATAATTATCTGAGGTTCTATAAACCCTCAGCCACAGACTGAGCTTCATAGGAGGGTAAACCTGACGGTGGTGGGGACTTTCAGCAGACCATGGTGGTAACCCATTGCCATCCCATAGTCACATGGAGCCATTGGGAGCTGGTGTACTAACGCATATGCCACTGTCAGTGATTGTCAGCAGCGACTGGAGCTTGGCTCTGATTGCTTCTGTTACAGTCGGATGCCAGAGTTCACTCCATACCCTGACTGTGTTAAATCCATTCTTGGTTTTAATATAACCCTTTTTCTGCCCTGACAAGTCTGTTTTAAGTGAATACATTAATATCCCATAAAATAGCTTCTTTAATTAGAATTCTGAGTCATTTTGTTCCTCTGTTACTCCTTCTGGAAAATGTATAAAAAATTTCCAATAGAGACTCACCAGTGACCAGTCCCCTTATCAGTGGGGGTGTCCTACACTGGCTGACACAGACAAATCACTGCTGACATTCTCAGACACACCCTATTGGATAGGGAATGGTAATGGCCAATTTAATAATGCATTTCCAGGAGGAATAAGAGGGGGACAGCGCAACCTAGAGTTCTAGGAAAATGTGTTATAATATTCTGGGAAAAAATGTAACAATTTTAGTACCTCAGATTCTGCCAAAGTTGCCCAGAATGTCATGAAATTCCAGGATTTCAAAAAGTTTATTGTGCCCCAACGTCTTTAGGAGGCGGAACTGTTGTATAAAGGGGGCTGGAACTGTTTGGGGAATGGTCAATACCTCAAGAGGGCGCGGTTCTAGCAGAATTTTCTAGATGGCATGCTGCTGCGCTCTGCAAAATTGTCCGTCTCTCGGCTGCCAGGTAACTGAAATTGTCAAGAATGTACAAGTATCGATATGTTCACGACCATTCATTCCCGTTCCTGAAAACAATGTAACATAGCAGCATCACAAATGCATGGGAAGGTGCAGCTGTAAAGGGCGGAGGTAGCGACGGCCCTCGGTGCATAGTCGGGGGGAACCCCTGTAGATCATTTGTAATGGGGTCCAAGAGATCCGAAATATTTATTTTTATCAAATCTTAGATTTCGAAATAAAGGGAAAAAAGTCACAAATTCTTCCCTGGCGACAACCAGTCAGATCATCAGGCAAAGTTTTGGCAATTAGGAGCCTATTCATTACTTTTTTCCGTATGAACAAGCATATTGCTCGCCGAGAATAAAAGTAGCAGACCACAATATTGATTTTGAGAATGTGCCCGGCGTTATTAGCAGAGATTGGCAGAGGCTGAAACGTGATTTTTTTAGATCTGTTTTGATTATATTAATTTTTGCCCAAAGTATATCTCCATTTCGTAGAACTGGCCCAAAGTGACGGGAAAGTGGCAGAGCGTCAAATCGTCTGCGGGAAAGATACGGCGGCGCTTTCTGTTATCAGATCAGACGTTTGTGTTATTTGTAGAAGCTTCCGGATGGAAGATGTGAATTAACAAAGTTCTGGAACTTTCCAATATACTTTGGTCCGTATTTACTCACCAGTTTTTATGTAAATTGTGCCAAAAACAGTCGCTACATCCTGATGTGTGCATTGTTTTTGCTATAGTTGAGCACTTGGCTTTTCTATTGTTTCTATTAGTTTCTATTGGTTCCATTTTGGGGTGCATACAACATTGTGATAGTTTTTTATTGCATTTTTTGATGAATGTGTTGAGCTCAAAAACAGCAATTCTGGCCTTTAATTTTTTGTTCTTTACAGTATTTATAATTTTGAAAAAAAGAGGGAAATTTAAACTATTTTTATTTATTTTTGTAATATTTAAAAAAAATATTTCAACTACTTTTTATATGTTTTATTCATCCCCATAAGGAACTTAAACCTGCAATCAATCGCCTATACTATGTACTGCAGTCCTTTTTCATTTTATAGGAACACTGATCCATCTGTACACCTCAATGTCTGGGAGGGAAGATGGCAATGAGCAGCTGAAAAGGTGGCCACAATGGAAAAACCCCATTAAGGAGAAACTTTAGATAAGATGTATACACTATATTATACTTACTGCAGTTCCTCGGGGGCGGGGCATGCCTGAGAGACAGAGGTTCTGTGTCATGCACCACTTCACTTCATCAGGGGTAACACATTTTAATTAGTTTTTCTTGAAGTGTTACTTTATAGCTGCATGCCTCCTGACAGCCCCTGCTTGCTCAGTATCTGTGTGAAATACGCTGTGTACTGGAGGGAGGCAGTGATCACAAGAAATGTTATATGGAAATCAGACATTACATCTCCAACAGTGCAAGGTATCAAGGATTAGCTGGTAACGGGGTCTTTATCTTGGGACCATTTGAAGCCTCTCTGAATGAAGTATAAAAAATTATGTGAATCAAGAATATTAAAAAATAATAATCTGTACATATAAAAAAGGTTTCTGCTTCGAGCTATCTGTGTTTTTATAGATCCCCGTACAATCAGCTATGTCCATGATGTCTTGTTACTAGTGATCCCCTATATGTGATCAAAGGGTGAACCAAGGCAGCAATCCTTCATCTAATCTGCAGCGCCGCCACAGGTGAAGCAAAGTATTGCGCTGTGCTTACTGAACTCCCTAGACGTCATACGACATCAGGTGTCGGAGGTGTAGAGGGTTAGTGTGACCGACCAAGGGAGATGTTTCCTCACTGGACACCTCCGGGGATGGGTGTTTTTCTTTAAATGTTTTGGGGCTATACTATCCCCAACATAATCATGGAAAGAAGTTTATAGCCGGAGTTCTCCTTTAAGTCATTCACAGATTTTAATGCGTTTTTGAAAGAATTCCAAACCAGACTCTCTGAGCAGGAGAAATCCAAACGAAACCCTTCTGAGGACAAGAAAATAATCGATTCATCCATTAAACCCATAATCTCGTAGTATATTTGTTCCTATAATCCAATAACCCCGTAATGCAATTACCAATGCTTTCTTATTGAACCGTCTGCCTTTAGAGGACTGTGTCTTCCCTGCGCAGACGTAGGGCCCCGGCCATTACTGAACGTTCTATTATGAGACACCATTTACGTGCAGATAATGACTGTGACCTTAGACTTGTAATATCTCGCCGGTGCTGATGCAACATTGTAGCACGATGATATCCCTGTAAGATGAGGAGTTTGTGTTAAAACGCTGGATATTATATATTGAATAATCTGAGTCCAAAGCAAAGAGCCGGCAAAGTCTACAACCGCGGAGTCCCGGAAATGTCGCGCAGCTGATGATGATGATACAATAGTCGTCAGTGGAAAGTTCCTTCTGACTGTTTGTAAATAATATTCTCACCGCGAGTGGCAACATTGTATCTCAGTATAATCATGGAAATGCTTTTCATATGTCTTGTAATATTCTTATACTTTACAGTCCAGGCTGAGATGTGGCTGCTTCCAGAACCAGGGAAAAGCGGCATGAGTCTGTTCCCCTTGTCTTGAGGTTCAAATACCTGTCCGGTGACAAAGGCAGGAGGATGCCATCATCGTGCTGCCTTCATCGTTCCTCAGGCACTTCACCAAAAGGTTCCAAGTTTTATCATGTGTGCCTTAAATTTTTTGTTATACTGGCACCCTATTACTATTTTTACTATGGGAACAGCATCCTTTCTTTCTATAGGGGCACAGTGGTATTAATCTTAACTACAGCAGGCACAGAGGAGAGGTGGATAAACTGCATGTGGGGCGCTCATTCACATTGCATGGTACTCTGCTGTGATGATTCCACTTTTCCCCCTTGTTTATTTTCATTGCCCTTGTTTTGCTAACTAATTGCTTCTTTATGTAGCCTGTCCTCAGGATTCAAACTCCCAACATCTTGCATGACAGGCAGCAGCCACAGACTGCACTGCTAAATATGGGAGATTTTTTTTCTACCTAAAAACTAAATGGAGTTCTTTACAGGCACATTGTGCTGGCACATAGATGTAATTCTTCACTCGTGTATATTTGGGATTAATATAAAAGTCAGAAATTGTTTTTTTTTTTGCTAAATTATTAAAAAACATTAAAAACAATTTACAATAATCACTTTTTTTAATATACTTATTTTTGATAGGGCACAATGTAACAGTGTAATTATTTATTTTTCTAAGTGGGACACAAGGTTATTATTTATTTCTATAAGGGGCACAATTATATTATTTTTCTATGCAGCCCCTGACGCGCGTTTCCCACAGCTGCAGCAGTTCCCTCTATAGGTGATTCTGTGTTACTTTATATACAGAGCATAGGTTTTTTTCTATAGATGACACAATGATATTTCCCTCTATAGTTGACTCAGTGTTACTTTATATACAGACCATAGGTTTTTTCTACAGGTGACACGATTATTTATATTTTTCTGTAGGTGACTCAGTGTTACTTTGTATACAGAACATAGAGTTATTTTTTGTATAGTGGACACAATAATATTTTTCTCTATAGAAGATTCAGTGTTACTTTATATACAGAGTATAGTTTTTTTTTTTATAGGTGACACAATTACATACATTTTTCTTCATGTGGCCCAGTGTAACGTTTGATAGAGGGCATAGTGTTATTTTTCCTATAGGGGACCAGTGATATCTTTTTATGGGGCCACATTACTGTTCATGCTCTGCAGAGAGGTTTTACCTTTTATAAGGGCCAATCATCTTTAATGCCTTTAGTCCAGACTGCAGCGGACGCCTCGCATGGACTCGTTTCCCCGGGTGCACATTACATACAGGACTGCGCCAAAGCAGAAAATATCAAGATTCCTTCTTCTCGATTACATCAGAGGCCGGCAGTGATGTAAATGTGACTGCAGAAAGTAATAAACCCGACGAGGGAACCGCAGGTTTATTTATTTACTTTTCTCATAATAAAATCTATCACTTTAAGAGAGAATTTCCCCTAGAATCCAGAAATCCCAGCAAACAGGAGACGCAGCGGTGATAAAACCTCCATGTAACCATTTCTTGGTGAATCTGTATTCCTGCTGTTTCTAAGGCTTAGATCACCCAGCTTTCCTACACTCCTGAATGGTACAAGTCCAGGCTCAATCACTACATAGGGATGGAGGCTTACGGTAGAGGAGTTGGGTGGCGCCTCATTCAGGCGGTTGTAAGAGCGCATTTTAGCATCCGTATTATATTGTCAAGTCCTGGCCTGACGGCAGATTTTATGACCCGAACTGATTAAAAAGGATCTACAATGACAGCCAATTAGATCGACTATCTCATAATGAGTCTTGTTTTTGTGGATGTGATATGTATAGGAAATATGCGCCCACGCTGCAGCTGTCAGAATGAGGACTAAATATTCAAAAGATGATATTTGGCATCACCCAACATGCCCCAACCTAAAAAAGCTAAAAAGAGAATTGAAAAACATACCAGTCATGAAAAGAAGGTATAGGTTCTGCAAACTCTGCCTAAAAGTAGGTGGCTCCACCTGGTTGATAATCGTTCTCATGTGTAGGTGGAAACACAGCAATTAACTGAAACAGAAACAGCTGTGTTGGAGGCTTCGAACTGGGAGAGGAGCAGACAAACTACTACAATGGCGTGGATGTGGAAGACAGATTCATGTCACAGGTCATACACAATGGCAAGACTGAGAACAGTAACAAGACTCGAGGTAGTTATACAGCATCAGCAAGGTGTCTCCCAGGTAAACATTTCACAGCAGTCTGTTTCAAGATGTGGTGCTCAAGCTTCACTTAAGAAGCACCAAAAAAAATGGCCAACATTGAAGACTAGACACAGTGGTCAGTGAAGCAAACTTCATGCAGCAGATGAAAAAGAAATGATGTTACTTCACTTCAAACTCAGAAGATGTCCAGCAGTGGCATCAGCTCAGAACTGGCAGTGACAGAGGGATCAGCTACATCATCTATGGTGCGGAGAAGTCGTCTTCATGGAAGAATAGATGATGTCACAGCTCACCTCCTCCTCCTCCTCCTGTTCAATCACTGATAACACCTCTATATACAGCTGATAATTGAGAACCCATCATTCACAATAGGTGATATCACAGCTCATCTCCTCATGTACAATGACTGATAACACCTCTATATACAGCTGATAACACAGGATCCACCATTCACAATAGGTGATGTCACAGCTCACCTCCTCCTCCTGTTCAATCACTGATAACACCTCTATATACAGCTGATAATTGAGAACCCATCATTCACAATAGGTGATGTCACAGTGTGTAGCCCTGGTGTGAAGGCACACGCAGTACCCTGGAGGATGTGTGGAGAAGTAGCAGTTCAATGCTCAATAAACATTCACTCCACCACACACTTAGACACACCCACAGGATATGTGGGCTCAGTTAGTCAGGATCCAGTCAGTCTAGTCTGGAGTTCAGAGAGTGAGTTTCCTGTCAGAGGACAGAGGAGGGAGTCTAGCCTGGACCTGTGAGGAAGAAGTTCAGCCAGATCCTGTCAGCAGTTCTTAAAGTGGAGGCCAGTAAAGGTGAGCCAGATCACCTCAGCCTGGTCAGAGCTGTGCCCCACTGACAGACAGACTGAGACATCTATTGAGAAGGAAGAGTGAGTTACGGATACTTCAGTCTCCTGTCCCAAGGACAGTGAAGGTTCAGAGACGTGCTCCTGCCTAGAGGAATACTGAGATTCTGTCAACAAGCTCTGGAAAGAAGTAAGAAAGGGATTGACCTATATAACCTGTGGAAGTGTGGAGTGCTTATGCTACAAGCGCGGACAAGGCGAAGGGCACAGTGGTAGGAATTCAGACGTGCTATAGGATTGGAGAAGTCCTGCACATTGTCACCGGTCACTGGGGACCGAAGGATCACTATAGCTTCATGCATAGTGGTAGAAAAACCAGAGGCTTACTGGACCTTAGGTAACAGAAAGCAGCCCTGGAGTGTCGGTACGTAACTGGGGTCAGGGGGAGTGAGAACCTTGAGTCAGTGCACGACAAGAATAGGAACTCAGCTCTCTCATAGGAAGGCTCCGACCACAAAACTGACCGGGCAGTACAGCTTTGAAATAGCTGGAGTTTATAGAGGGAACTACGCTTTATGCTGGTTGGACTCATCACCATTTTGAAAGTAAAGGAGGCCCCTAACTTGTTCAGCTGCTACCTCGAAACACATCCTCCATTGGATCAGCCTCCCTGGGACCTGCCTGAACAACTTGAAGTAAAAGGTATGGAAAGACGCTGATGTGTGAGACTGTGTTATTCAATTGCACCCTGCACAACCCTATCATAATTATCGACCTGAGGGAAGAGTCCCACCTGTAGGGGACCTGACATCTAGCTGCCTCACCATCCCCTCAGAGATCTACAGCAGCGCTGGTCTTAGTGATCAGGAAACTACAGGTGGCGTCACGAACTGTATATAAATCTATCCCCTGTAAATATACCCCCCAACATACGCCTGACCGCCAGGGCCACAGACCGAGCCACCGCTACCTGTGACAACCCCATAGACTTCCATGGGCTCGGCTCTGAGTACCCCATTGCCCTGGTAACCCACAATTGTGGTGCGTGGTCGAGACAAACTTGGCGTCACGAACAGGATGCGAAACTCGCAAAATTGCGAGCCCTGTGTGCCTATGGAGTTGTTTTTGTGAAAAAGGACTGTTTGCACTTTTGGCGCCAAAAATCGCCATCTTTGTCGCCATATTCGCGCCCTCAGGCGCTGGAGAAGAAGGTGGGCGTGCCTTCGTGGGCGTGTACCCCCTGTGGCGCGAAGAGAATGCCTGCCCTCTCAAAGTGCTATTACAATATGCGATCCTGCCTACAGCAAAGGAGGTCCGCCTCCTCTTCACCTTCCCTGCGAAGAGGAGGAGACGCAAACCCCGCCTCCACGGAAGAGACGGGACTGTTCTGAAAGAAGATGAGAGAGTCTTCTGGAACATCATGGAAGCAGGACGTGTGCAGCCGAGCAGGGAAGCGGAGGAAGGCAGGCCCCGTTCCCCAGCCAAGCTGCCACCAGCACCGGAACCATCCGTGGTCCTGCACCTGCAGCAAGCATTGCTGGAGATTAAAGAGGAGAATGCCAGATTGAAAAAGATGATTTCGCAACAACCTGGCGAAGAAGAGATAGAGAGACGCCGGCGTACCCTGATGCAGCGGCGGCTGTGGGACGCGGTGATCTCTCCCTTCGACGACCCCCCACGACTGGAGTTACCAAAACTTCTGCTGCCCAAGGCTAAGGAGCAACCGGAGGCTACCCCCAAAAGGACCGACCCTGAACCTACCGAGGAAGCGGTGGAAGCGAGGGAGGTTGAGGAGGTACCGCCAGTTCCGGAACGCCCGCCCGGCCAGGAGGCCGCAGCAGATGATCGATCCCCGGCAGGGACACCGGAGGGGTCCTGTCCGTCGTTACCAGACGTGGACTGGGACGAGATGGCGCGCCTGGATGACGTCGCCTACACCGCCCAGTGGGAACGTGAGTGGCAGCGTCGCGAAGAGAAACAGCAACGCCAGCAGGAAGAAGAGCGGGAAACGCAGCGGAACCGGCAGCGGCAGTACGAGCAGCTGATCGCGGACAAGGAAAGTGTCCGTCGAGAAAAAGGTACTCTGAGGGAACCGCGGCGGCAGGGGAGTGTGACAGAGTTCCACCTCCGGAAGGGCTGGGGCTTCATAAGAGAACCGGGACTGTACCCAGGGGTATTTGTGAGCAGACGCGACGTAGAGTCCCACCTACCACAAGGTCATCCCGGGAGGGACCTGGTTAATGGAGATATTGTCAATTATACACGGCACTGGGGTATGAAGGGATGGTATGCCCTTAATGTCACAATCGTCCGTGACCCCGTCCCTGACGCAGGTAACGTCACCATTGCCAGCGCAACCCAGTCCCAATCTTCAGCTGCATCAGACCGTGCCCCGGCGACGTCCCCTGCAGGCTCCTTGCAAATGGAAGCACAACCTGTATACTCTTCACTACCTGATCCTACTACATCGCAACCTGCGATTCATTCCACATCGCAATCAGCAGTTTACACGACGACGCGCACGGCGACTATTTCTGCATCACGAGAGCAAGTGGCCATTACAGTAACGCAGACAGCGTCTCATAAAGCGAAAGCACCCGTTGCGCCCCTAGAGGTTCGTACAAGAACTGTAGCGACTCAAACCCCGATAGCAGGTCACGACTTGTTGGTCATGGGATCTAAGGATCATTGTATTGTTCCAGCCCCCGGGATGGAAAGTATATTGGAAGCCTGCAAGAAAATGTGAAGAACGGTAGGACCCAGACAGGGTTTACCGCATCTGAGAAGATGTATATAAGTTTTTATAAAAGTGAAAATAGTTTACACCGTTGATATGAATATATAATGTTACATATTTTGCCAAAAATAGAATGCCCGGCTGGGTAAGGAGGTAAAGAGTTTTTGCACTTCATTGTGATGTGTATATATATATGTGTCTTTTCCTTATTGTGTCTTATAATGGACTCTGAGGCTGAGGACTGAGCCAGCCCAAGAACTGATCTTGTATATAGTTGCACTTGTGCATTATCTTGGTTTTACATGAAACCACCTTAACTACCTCTGAATACGAAAACCCGTGTGGTGTGGCACTGAGTGAGGTCTGCATTCAGATGTCCTGCAGCCCACCCAGGACCCACGTTGAAGGTTTGGTGCGGGTCCTTCACAAGAATACTGTGTATTTATTGAATGTTTTGATGCCTTAATACTTTTTGTATTTTTCTATATTTAATGTTTTAATGCAACGTTCAAGAAATCCTTACCTCCCGGATGGGACGAGTTAATGTTCGTTGTTGATGCATAACCAAAATGTCTTTTTGTATTTCACAGCCCGGGAGTGCTGTCTTTTACCATGGGGGAATGTGTAGCCCTGGTGTGAAGGCACACGCAGTACCCTGGAGGATGTGTGGAGAAGTAGCAGTTCAATGCTCAATAAACATTCACTCCACCACACACTTAGACACACCCACAGGATATGTGGGCTCAGTTAGTCAGGATCCAGTCAGTCTAGTCTGGAGTTCAGTGAGTGAGTTTCCTGTCAGAGGACAGAGGAGGGAGTCTAGCCTGGACCTGTGAGGAAGAAGTTCAGCCAGATCCTGTCAGCAGTTCTTAAAGTGGAGGCCAGTAAAGGTGAGCCAGATCACCTCAGCCTGGTCAGAGCTGTGCCCCACTGACAGACAGACTGAGACATCTATTGAGAAGGAAGAGTGAGTTACGGATACTTCAGTCTCCTGTCCCAAGGACAGTGAAGGTTCAGAGACGTGCTCCTGCCTAGAGGAATACTGAGATTCTGTCAACAAGCTCTGGAAAGAAGTAAGAAAGGGATTGACCTATATAACCTGTGGAAGTGTGGAGTGCTTATGCTACAAGCGCGGACAAGGCGAAGGGCACAGTGGTAGGAATTCAGACGTGCTATAGGATTGGAGAAGTCCTGCACATTGTCACCGGTCACTGGGGACCGAAGGATCACTATAGCTTCATGCATAGTGGTAGAAAAACTAGAGGCTTACTGGACCTTAGGTAACAGAAAGCAGCCCTGGAGTGTCGGTACGTAACTGGGGTCAGGGGGAGTGAGAACCTTGAGTCCGTGCACGACAAGAATAGGAACTCAGCTCTCTCATAGGAAGGCTCCGACCACAAAACTGACCGGGCAGTACAGCTTTGAAATAGCTGGAGTTTATAGAGGGAACTACGCTTTATGCTGGTTGGACTCATCACCATTTTGAAAGTAAAGGAGGCCCCTAACTTGTTCAGCTGCTACCTCGAAACACATCCTCCATTGGATCAGCCTCCCTGGGACCTGCCTGAACAACTTGAAGTAAAAGGTATGGAAAGACGCTGATGTGTGAGACTGTGTTATTCAATTTCACCCCTGCACAACCCTATCATAATTATCGACCTGAGGGAAGAGTCCCACCTGTAGGGGACCTGACATCTAGCTGCCTCACCATCCCCTCAGAGATCTACAGCAGCGCTGGTCTTAGTGATCAGGAAACTACAGGTGGCGTCACGAACTGTATATAAATCTATCCCCTGTAAATATACCCCCCAACATACGCCTGACCGCCAGGGCCACAGACCGAGCCACCGCTACCTGTGACAACCCATAGACTTCCATGGGCTCGGCTCTGAGTACCCCATTGCCCTGGTAACCCACAATTGTGGTGCGTGGTCGAGACAACAGCTCACCTCCTCCTCCTGTACAATGACTGATAACACCTCTATATACAGTAGATAACACAGGATCCACCATTCACAATAGGTGATGTCACAGCTCACCTCCTCCTCCTGTACAATGACTGATAACACCTCTATATACAGTAGATAACACAGGATCCACCATTTACAATAGGTGATGTCACAGCTCACCTCCTTCTCCTGTACAATGACTGATAACACCTCTATATACAGTAGATAACACAGGATCCACCATTCACAATAGGTGATGTCACAGCTCACCTCCTCCTCCTGTACAATGACTGATAACACCTCTATATACAGTAGATAACACAGGATCCACCATTCACAATAGGTGATGTCACAGCTCACCTCCTCCTCCTGTACAATGACTGATAACACCTCTATATACAGTAGATAACACAGGATCCACCATTTACAATAGGTGATGTCACAGCTCACCTCCTTCTCCTGTACAATGACAGATAACACCTCTATATACAGTAGATAACACAGGATCCACCATTTACAATGGGTGATGTCACAGCTCACCTCCTCCTCCTGTACAATGACTGATAACACCTCTATATACAGCTGATAACACAGGATCCATCATTCACAATAGATGATATCACAGCTCACCTCCTCCTCCTGTACTAATTGAATAATAAGGAGTATAACGTATAATAAGTATCTGAATGTCCTGACAGAGGCTCCGGTGTGGCCGGATGACGTCCGCGGTGTTATCTGTCACATTGACGTCACATCCAGAGTGTGTTTCGCTGTTGCTTTGTCAGTGGCAGGTCAGGGATTCGGGCCGACGCCGCGTCTCGCCTCTTCTCTCTGCACTGACCTGGCGAGGTGTCTTATCCGGAGATTCGTGTTTCTATATTTATAGAACAGATCCTTCATCACCGGAGTCGAGGTTCTTCGCAGCTCGGAGACTTTTAACCTTTTCCAATATCCTCGCCTGTCGTTTCGGGCTGTTAAGCTGCTTTTATAGGAGCTGAACCCCATCTCGGGCTGTGAAGCCGTGAAACGCGTGGGATTTTTATTGGCCGGTGCCATCATGCTTGGTTAAGTACACTGCGCTGCTATTTCAGCCGATCGCCGGGGCCCAGGAGAACTTGACAGTTAAATGAAAGTTGTCAGTCTTCTTCATGCTCCTGCAAGATTAGGTAATAAACGGGAAAAAACCTGGAAGCAACTCAGATCAATGACTCGGGCAAATAAAAGGCGAATGTAATGAGATTCTGAAAAATGCAATAGGGAAACGCCGGAGTCGTCGAGCCATTGTTGAAACAGAGACTGATAGTAAAAGAGAGAAAAATCCATATTGTTCACCTTTAAAAAAGATTTATTGTAGAGAGGAGGCGACGGGCGGTGCGGCCGCAGAAGCGCAAACATCAGCGAATTCTCCCACAATGGCAGAAGCTTCTACCACTGCCCTTTAATATCAGAGAAGATCACAGCAAACCCAGTGCACCAATTCCTTATTGGTCGGCTCTGACGGTGTGGGCCGCCTGAGTGTTCAGGTAGTTTGGTGTTCACACCTCTGCTGCACCATGGGGCTCTGCTGTTCTGTACAAGAATACCTCCTGAAACCTCATCTCTGTTAGAAGAACCTTTTGACTCTGCTACTTTTCTACAAGTCTGCCACCTGACAAACCCAGAATTGCTCCAACCGGTGGACTCTGCTACCTTATCACAAGTTTGTCACTTGACACACTGCTAAATTGCTGAGCTCTGCTGCTTTATCACAAGTGTGTTACTTGACAAGTCCAGCTCTGCTACATTGCTGGTCTCTGCTACATTTACACAAGTCTGTCTTTATTCTAACGTACCCAGGTCTCCTGTATTTCTGAACTCTTTTATATCATCACAAGTGTGTCTCGTAGCAAACCCAGCTCTGCTACATTGCTGGGATCTGCTACATTACCACTAGCGTTTCTCCTGACATACACAGCTCTGCTAAACTGCTGAACACTGCTACATCACAAGTGTGTTTCCTGATGTACCCAGTTCTGCTGTATCTCGGACCTCTGCAACATCACCACTTGTGTATCCTGACACAGCCAGCTGTTATGTCGCAGGATTCTACTATATTGGTATAAGTGTGCCATCTGACATATCTAGAGCTGCTTCAACCCTGGACTCTGCTACCTTATCACAATTATGTCACACAGCACTCTGCTAAATAGCTGAGCTCTACTACTTTATCATAAGTGTGTCACTTGACAAGCTGAGCTTTGCTACATTGCTGGGCTCTGCTACAATTTCACAAGTGTGTCTCCTAATATACCCAGGTCTGTCATACTTCTGAACTCTGTCATATCACCACATGTGTCACTCCTGACAAACCCAGCTCTGCTGCATTGCTGTGATTTGCTACATTACCACCAGTGTATCTGCTGACATATTGCTATACTGCTGAACACTGCTACATCACAAGCTTGTTTGCTGACATACACAGATCTGCTGTACCTCTGAACCTTACTAGAGCTCCCTCTAGTGGCAGGTCAAAAAAAGTTATAGTGAGCAATTTATCAACACTAAAGTGTCTCAATAAGACAGAAAGTGTTGGAATGGACACACTGGAACGGAGCCGCCTTTAGAGAAAGGATCATTAAAGGGATTTCCTGATTTAGAAAACCCATATGCAAATGAATTTGACGACTTAATAGAGGGGCAGTGGTTACAAAATAGTTTTTCTGGAGGACCCAGGATGTCTGTGCATTATATTCACATCCCATTAATAACTATACGAACCATGTAATGCTTCAAATCGCCTGTGGTGGAGCTGCAGGAGAATTAAACCTCTGCTGATCGCTGCAATCAGATGAGAACGTTTTGGGGGTTTTGTTTTTTGCTACAAAGGGATTGTAAAAAAAAAAAAAAAGGCGCAAAGTAAAAGGCAAATGTTTTAGTAAATCTTCTCTTAAAGTCAAATAAATGAGCAATGAATATAAAATCCTTCCACAGTGAATATCAGCTCTGCTCTGTGCTGCCTCTATATTGGGAGAGACCGGTCACGATCCATCGCGGTGACCTCATTATCTCACGCGCCTCCTGACGTGTACGGCCGGTGACTGATGGGGATGTTGTCACACGTACTTGAGACTCGATGAGAACATCGAACATCACAGCTCACAATGTTATTTACAGGCTCACAGGCCACATGCAAATAAATATCCCAACGCTGACAACGGCTTCATCCCTGAAATAAATATAGGGGTAATCCTAGCAGATGTGCAAATGGTGCTCACCCTTAAAGGGGTTGTCCGCTTCATAAAAATGTCATATACCTTGTGGATAATTCTATAATATTAGTGGGGTGGTGGGTCCTCTGTACAATCCCTTACATTTAGGACCTTTGCTTTCCCTGGAGGACCCGTCCTATCCTGCTTTGCCCAGACAATTAATTATGGACACAAGTAGTGCTTCATTTGTCCTGCAGTGGCGCTGTAGGTAAACTAAGCTATCAAGTCTCCCTATAGATTTCAGCTAATGACTAAAAATTCCAGCAAGGGGAGCACTTTGTGATCAGCTCAGGGATCCGCTGACCTAGAGAATATATCAGTTTTATTCTATTGGATCTCATTAGCTGCAGTATTTTCACCTTTTCCCAGAGAACTTTGTATTTGTCTCTTGTGACTGGTTCCTAAACTCATACTGAGCAGCTTTGTAAGCAGTATCCCATCGTAGCAAGAACGATATTCAGCATTAATGAGGGCTAACAAATGGAAAAATGGTTTTGTGTCCAATACCAAGCCGGGCCACTAGTTGTGCTGTTGTGCACGGGAAATGTATGTTCCTTCATGCAAGCTGTCTCCCCTGGTGAGGTGGATCCTCAAGGTCCTTACTCTGGATAAGCAGTTATTATGCAACATTGACTGAAGACATTGTTGCAGAAGGAGGGTTCAGGTGAAACAATGGAAGCTGCTGTGGTGGGACATCATCAGGAAGAGGAAGTGGGAGACAAAGATCTGATAAAACAGGTGTAATCTGCAAGGAGGCAGAAGAGACTCAGCAATGAGGAACAGGTGGAGCAGAGCTAAGATGGGGACCAGGTGGAGCAGAGCTGAGATGAGCAACAGGTGGCGTAGAGCTGAGAAACACGTGGAGCAGAGCTGAGATGAGAACCATGTGAAGCAGAGCTGAGATGAGGAACACCTGGAGTTGAACTGAGATGCGGTACAGGTGGAGCAGAGCTGAGGAAGAGGTGGAGCAGAGCTGAGATGAGGAACAGGTGGAGCAGAGCTGAGATGAGAACCAGGTGAAGCAGAGCTGAGATGAGGAACATGTGGAGTTGAACTGAGATGAGAAACAGGTGGAATGGAGCTGAGATGAGGTACAGATGGATCAGAGCTGAGATGAAGAACACGTGGAGCAGAGCTGAGATGAGGAACACGTGGAGCAGAGCTGAGATGAGGACCAGGTGAAGTAGACCTGAAATTAGGAACAGGTGGAGCAGAGCTGAGATGAGGAACACATGGAGCAGAGCTGAGATGAGGAACAGGTGGAGCAGAGCTGAGATGAGGAACAGGTGGAGCAGAGCTGAGATGAGGACCAGGTGAAGTAGACCTGAAATGAGGAACAGGTGGAGCAGAGCTGAGATGAGGAACACATGGAGCAGAGCTGAGATGAGGAACAGGTGGAGCAGAGCTGAGAAGAGGAACAGGTGGAGCAGAGCTGAGATGAGAAACAGGTGGAGTGGAGCTGAGATGAGGTACAGATGGATCAGAGCTGAGATGAAGAACACGTGGAGCAGAGCTGAGATGAGGAACACGTGGAGCAGAGCTGAGATGAGGAACAGGTGAAGTAGACCTGAAATGAGGAACAGGTGGAGCAGAGCTGAGATGAGGAACACATGGAGCAGAGCTGAGATGAGGAACAGGTGGAGCAGAGCTGAGATGAGGAACAGGTGGAGTGGAGCTGAGATGAGATACAGTTGTAGCACAGCTGAGATGAGGAAGATGTAAGGGGGACAACCGCACCACGGGTACCTGCGTGCCGGTGCGGGAACTGATGAGGCTGCGTCCCCTGTTCCTGGGGGAAACTTGAGCCGCAGGACCTTCCTTCTGTCCGAGGGGGCGTGGCTAAGCATTACCAGGGGGTTACCTGGGCACGGGAACAGACTGAGTTGTTGGCGGGAAGGTGCAGCGCATGGCTGAGGAGAGTGAGAGCTTCTGCTTCGAGGCCGTTAGGAACAGAGGCGCGCCCGGCCGTGAGAGGAACGGACTGCAGGGACTCTGATGAGAAGCCCGTCGTGTGCAGGTGGGCACCGGACATCGAGGTGCCAATCGCTCTGTAACGGTCAGTGCTGCGGGTGTGCGGCCTGACAGAGACTGTGACTGTGACCGGGTACTCTGCTTCCTGAATCCCCGGTGTATATTCGTCGAGCCTCGCCTAATTCTGACAGGACTGTGACCTATAGATTGCCGGCCACCGGAGTCTCCTTACTGAGGACTTCACGGGATATTTCAAAGACTCAACGTTGCCAACCTTCTTCAGGACCCCACCGGATCTACGTTGTGCCGACGACTGTTGGAGCCATCATCCGTTCCAGGACCTATTCTGACAGGAAAACGTCTGATTGATAAGTGACTCTTTGGAGAACAGTTTCACTCGTTATTCCTATGTTGATTTCCCCTCAACCAAACCGTGTTTCAAAGTATTATTACTTCTAGATCCAATCTCTTTTGGTTTTTAGGTTTATTGATTCTATTACTGTTTATTCTAACAGTGCGCCCCTATATAATGGATTTCAAAACTAAAGAGAGTACCTGGCTAGCTAAAGCCATGGATGTGTTCAAGAAAGGTGCAGGATCAGGCATAAGTCATATTTCTATATCCAATCAGGAATTGTTAAAGAAGTACAGAGGTGCTTTACACAAAAAGACAAAACTGTGGTGGACCAAAACGGCTCTACAAAATTACTGGGAACAAAAAATAATACCACGTGGCCTACGTATCCAGGTCTATCCCACATTTGACTTAGAAGATGAAAATCTCACCCAAAGATGGATTCAGGCCGCGAACACCTGCTCCCTAGAGTTCATACAGATTATCATTGACAAAAATACTCGTACCTTATCTAAATTAGAAGATGAAATCAATGAGTTACAGAAAAAAATGCAAACAGAAATGACGGCAGCCAATTTTCAAGAAGCCATTACCAATCTAGAAAAAGATATGGAGAAATGAGAAAAAACCATCAGTAGTGACAAATTTAAAAAATTTGAACGGGACAGTTCAGATTTTGCCAGCGGGAAAATTTTCCGCTGGCAATTACAAAACAACTCTGTCAAAAGAGGATTTACAAGAAGTTCATCCATTCAATCTATATCCTCTGTTAGTGAGAGTGGAAGCCAAATTCAAGAACCGGTTGTCAGACCTAGAACTAGGCAATTTGGTAAAAAAAACCAATTCCATCAGAATTCTAATAGAAATCATCGAGAAGACCATCTTAAGGTAATAAATTTATCAAAACACCAACTGTCCACAACACAAATATCTTTGTTGCAAAAAGGGCTAACCTTCTCACTCTCATCCCATTTAGACCCATTCATATTGACTAAAGACTTACATCTGTTCTCTAGAAAATTAATCTTGAAAAAAATCCACTGCAAAACTGATTTATTCTCATTTCCTACAAAAGAGGAGCAAGAGGCTTTGGCTACTTTACAGTCTTTATTGGACGAACAGGAGCCTGAGGTGAGCAACCAAATCCCTAGGCAATTGTTGGGTAAATCAAAAAAATTTCCCCCTCTATCAGCAGTCCCCGCTGTAGATGTATTCACTAAGATGGTCTCTGCGGACATTAATTTATTAGCACATAGACGTGGGGTTACACCCAACATCTCCAAGGACGAAAAACAGGCCCTTGAAATAATGGGATCCTGGGACGACGTAGTATTTAAAATGGCGGATAAAGGCGGCAACATTGTCATTTGGCCAAATGACATGTATATTATGCAGGCCGAAAAATTACTTAATAATGAGGGTAGTTATAAAAAACTGACTCACAATCCCACCAGTAAATTCCAGCTCCAATTAATTGAAATTCTTTCATTAGCCTCTGCACAAGGCATCGTCCCCAAGAAATTGGTAGAGATATTTAAAAATTTAAAACCTAAATTACCTACATTCTACCTAATCCCAAAGATTCACAAGGATATATCTAACCCCCCGGGGAGACCTATAGTCTCTGGCAATGAAAGTCTGTGTGGGATCATCTGTGACATAGTTGATTTTTTCTTGA
This sequence comes from Oophaga sylvatica, assembly GCA_033576555.1. NCBI lineage: Eukaryota > Metazoa > Chordata > Amphibia > Anura > Dendrobatidae > Oophaga > Oophaga sylvatica. The sequence goes on from JARQOD010000009.1 coordinate 75,467,086, forward strand.
AACCTTTGGTGCAAGAACTACCATCTTACATACAGGACACAACTGCTGCTCTAAACCGCCTCAATCACATACAACTTAGTGATGAGATGGTATTAGTTACAGCAGATGTTGAAGCCTTGTATTCTTCAATTAGACATGAAGATGGAGTTCGAGCTGTCAAATGGTTTCTTGAATCTAGCAATATACAGAAACCTATGACTAATTTGTTGATTGAGTTATTGGATTTCATTTTGAAACACAATGTTTTCACTTTCAACAAAAAAGTTTTTTTGCAGGTACAAGGGACTGCGATGGGGGCTTCTTGTGCCCCTCGTATGCAAATCTATTTATGGGATATTGGGAACGTGAAATTTTCCACAATGACAATATTAGAGGTATGGATCGAGTCCATAATTGGATTCGATTCATTGACGACATATTGTTTATTTGGGATGGTCCTGTTGATGAATTGGAAAATACTATAAGAATCTTGAATAACAATTCATACAATATCCACTTAACATATAAATTTGGCCGAAGTATTGAATTCTTAGACGTCTTTATCTCCACTTCCCACAATGGATGCCTATCTACCACAGTTTTTCGCAAAAAAACGGCTTCAAACTCACTGTTACATGCAGAGTCGTTTCACCCCAAAAATTTGATCCAGGGTATACCCATTGGTCAGTTCTTGAGGGTCAAACGAATATGTTCAAATGATACTGAATTTGAGTCTCAATCTAGAGAGCTGAGCCAACGATTTGAGGAACGTGGCTATAGTCGTAAATGCATTCGTAAAGGCTATATGAGAGCTAAGTAAGCAACTAGAGAATCCTTATTGGTAAAATCACAGAAAATCAATTCCGGTTCGGACAAAGTTAGATTCATTACCCCATTCCATAATCAATGGGATGAATTCAGGAACATTTTAAAAAAACATTGGAACTTGTTACTTACTGATCCCATTTTGGGTAGAATTCTTGACCCATACCCATCCATAGTAGCAAAACGAGCACCAACGATTCGCGACAAATTGGTTCATAGCCACTTTGGACGTGAAAAATTCAATAATACGGATAATCCAGGCTTTTTCCCTTGTGGCCTATGTAAGGCTTGTGCCAATTTAACCCCTTCACCCCCAAGGGTGGTTTGCACGTTAATGACCGGGACAATTTTTACAATTCTGACCACTGTCTCTTTATGAGGTTATAACTCCGGAACGCTTCAACGGATCTTCGCGATTCTGAGATTGTTTTCTCGTGACATATTGTACTTCATGTTAGTGGTAAAATTTCTTCCATATAACTTGCGTTTATTTTTGAAAAAAACGCAAATATGGCGAAAATTTTGAAAATTTTGCAATTTTCAAACTTTGAATTTTTATTCCCTTAAAACAGAGAAATATGTCACACAAAATAGTTAAGAAATAACATTTCCCACATGTCTACTTTACATCAGCACAATTTTGGAATCAAAATTTTTTTTTGTTAGGAAGTTATAAGGGTTAAAAGTTGACCAGCGATTTCTCATTTTTACAACAAAATTTACAAAGCCATTTTTTTTAGGGACCACCTCTCATTTGAAGTCACTTTGAGGGGTCTACATGACAGAAAATACCCAAAAGTGACACCATTCTAAAAACTGCACCCCTCAAGGTACTCAAAACCACATTCAAGAAGTTTATTAACCCTTCAGGTGCTTCACAGGAACTAAAGCAACGTGGAAGGAAAAAATGAATATTTAACTTTTTAGCCACAAAAATGATCTTTTACAAACTTTTTTTTTATTTTCACAAGGGTAAAAGGAGAAAATGGACAGATAAGGTTGTTATGCAATTTCTCCTGAGTACGCCAATACCCAATATGTGGGGGAAAACCACTGTTTGGGCACACGGCAGAGCTCGTAAGGGAAGGAGCGCCGTTTGACTTTTTCAAACTAAAATTGGCTGGAGTTGAGATTGGACGCCATGTCGCGCTTGGAGAACCTCTGATGCGCCTAAACAGTGGAAACCCCCCACAAGTGACACCATTTTGGAAACTAGACCCCCTAAGGTACTTATCTAGATCTGTTGTGAGCACTTTGAACCCCCAAGTGTTTCACAAAAGTTTATAATGCCTGGGTGTGAAAAAAAAAAAAAAAATTTCCACAAAAATGATTTTTTAGTCCTAAATTTTTGAATTTTCCCAAGGAAATTGGACCCCAAAAGTTGTTGTCCAATTTGTCCTGAGTACGCTGATACCCCATATGTGGGGGTGGAAAACTGTTTGGGCGCACGGCAGGGCTTGGAAAGGAAGTAGTAACGTTTTGGAATGCAGACGTTGATGGGGGTCATGTTCCGTTTGCAGTGCCCCAGATGAGCCTAAACAGTGGAAATCCCCCACAAGTGACCCCATTTTGGAAACTAGACCCCCTAAGGAACTTATCTAGATCTTTGGTGAGCACTTTGAACCCCCAAGTGCTTCACACAAGTTTATAATGCCCGGGCATGAAAATAAAAAATCCTATTTTTTTCCCACAAAAATTATCTTTTAGTCACTAATTTTTTATTTTCCCAAGGGTATCAGGAGAAATTGGACCACATAAGTTGTTGTCCAATTTGTCCTGAGTACGCTGATGCCCCATATGTGGGGGGGAACCACTGTTTGGGCGCACGGCAGAGCTCGGAAGGGAAGGAGCACCATTTGACTTTTTCCAACCAAAATTGGCTGGAATTGAGATTGGATGCCATGTTGCATTTGGAGAGCCCCTGATGTGCCTAAACAGTGGAAACCCCCCACAAATGACCCCATTTGGGAAACTAGACCCCCTAAGGAACTTATCTAGATCTTTGGTGAGCAATTTGAACCCTCAAGTGCTTCACACAAGTTTATAACGTAGAGCCGTAAAATTTAAAAATCATATTTTTTCCACAAAAATGATCTTTTCACCCGAATTTTTATTTTTCCAAGGGTAACAAGACTCCAAAAGTTATTGTGCAATTTGTCCTGAGTACACTGATACCCCATATGTGGGGGTATACCACTGTTTGGGTGCATGGCAGAGTTTGGAAGGGAAGGAGCGCCGTCTCACTTTTTCAACGCAGAATTGGCTGGACGCCATGTCGTGTTTGGAGAGCTCCTGATCTGCCTAAACAGTGGAAACCCCCCACAAATGACACCATTTTGGAAACTAGACCCCTCAAGGAACTTATCTAGATGTGTGGTGAGAACTTTGAACCCCCAGGTGTTTCACTAAAGTTTATAACGTACAGCCTTAAAATAAAAAATCCTTTTTTTTTTTTACAAAAATGATTTTTTCGCCCCCAATATTTTATTTTCACAAGGGTAACAGAAGAAATTGGAACCCAAAAGTTGTTGTCCAATTTGTCCTGAGTACGCTGATACCCAATATGTAGGAGAAAACTACTGTATGGGTGCACGTCAGGGCTCGGAAGGGAAGTAGTGACGTTTTGGATTGCAGACTTTGATGGAATGGTCTGGGGGCGTCATGTCGCATTTGGAGAGCCCTGATACGCCTAAACAGTGGAAACCCCCACAAGTGACCCCATTTTGGAAAATAGACCCCACAAGGAACTTATCTAGATGTGTGGTGAGCACTTTGAACCCCGAAGTGCTTCACAGAAGTTTATAACGCACAGCCGTAAAAATAAAAAATCCTTTTTTTTTTTACAAAAATGATTTTTTCGCCCCAATATTTTATTTTCACAAGGGTAACAGGAGAAATTGGACCCAAAAGTTTTTGTCCAATTTGTCCTGAGTACGCTGATACCCAATATGTGGGAGAAAACTACTGTATGGGCGCATGTCAGGGCTCGGAAAGGGAAGTAGTGACGTTTTGGATTGCAGACTTTGATGGAATGGTCTGGGGGCGTCATGTCGCATTTGGAGAGCCCCTGATGCGCCTAAACAGTGGAAACCCCCCACAAGTGACCCCATTTTGGAAAATAGACCCCACTAGGAACTTACCTAGATGTGTGGTGAGCACTTTGAACCCCGAAGTGCTTCACAGAAGTTTATAACGCACAGCCGTAAAAATAAAAAATCCTTTTTTTTTTTACAAAAATGATTTTTTCGCCCCCAATATTTTATTTTCACAAGGGTAACAGGAGAAATTGGACCCCAAAAGTTGTTGTCCAATTTGTCCTGAGTACGCTGATACCCAATATGTGGGAGAAAACTACTGTATGGGCGCATGTCAGGGCTCGGAAAGGGAAGTAGTGACGTTTTGGATTGCAGACTTTGATGGAATGGTCTGGGGGCGTCATGTCGCATTTGGAGAGCCCCTGATGCGCCTAAACAGTGGAAATCCCCAACAAGTGACCCCATTTTGGAAAATAGACCCCACAAGGAACTTATTTAGATGTGTGGTGAGCGCTATGAAGCCCCAAGTGCTTCACAGAAGTTTATAATGTACAGCCGTAAAAAACAAAAAAATCTTATTTTTTTTACAAAAATAATATTTTCGCCCCCAGTTTTTTATTTTCCCAAGGGTAACAGAAGAAATAGGACAAATTTCACAATAACTCTTGGGGTCCAGAGTACGCTGATACCCCATATGTGGGGATAAACTACTGTTTGGACGCATGGCAGAGCTCAGAAGTGAAGGAACACCGTTTGACTTTTTCAAAGCAGAATTGGCTGGAATGGAGATCAGACGCCATGTCACATTTGGAGAGCCCCTGATGTGCCTAAACAGTGGAAACCCCCAATTCTAACTCCAACCCTAACCCCAACACACCCCTAACCCTAGTCCCAACCCTAATCCCAACCCTAACCCTAATCCAAACTCTAACCCTAATCCTAACTTTAGCGCCAACCCTAACCCTAACTTTAGCCGAAACCCTAACCCTAATGGGAAAATGGAAATAAATACATTTTTTTTATTTTATTATTTTTCCCTAACTAAGGGGGTGATAAAGGGGGGTTTGATTTACTATTTATAGCGGTTTTTATGATTGGCAGCTGTCACGCTAAAAGACGCTTTTTATTGCAAAAAGTAGTTTTTTGCATCGCCACATTTTGAGAGCTATAATTTTTGCATATTTTGGCCCACAGAGTCATGTGAGGTCTTAATTTTTGCGGGACGAGGTGACGCTTTTATTGGTACCATTTTTGAGCACGTGACATTTTTTGATCGCTTTTTATTTCGATTTTTGGGAGGTTAGAATGAACAAAAATCAGCAATTCATGAATTTCTTTTGGGTGAGGCGTTTTTATTGTTCCGCGTGTGGTAAAATTGATAAAGCAGTTTTATTCTTCGGGTCAGTACGATTATGGAGATACCTCATTTATATAATTTTTTTATGTTTTCGCGCTTTTATAGAATAAAAACAATTTTATATAAAAAATAATTATTTTTGCATCGCTTTATTCTGCGAGCTATAACTTTTTTATTTTTTTGCTGATGATGCTGTATGATGGCTCGTTTTTTGCGGGACAAGATGACGTTTTCAGCGGTACCATGTTTATTTATATCCGTCTTTTTGATCGCGTGTTATTCCACTTTTTGTTCAGCGGTATGATGATAAAGCACTGATTTTTTGCTTCGTTTTTATTTTTTATTTTTTAAGGGGTTCACAAAAGGGGTTAACTAGTGGGACATTTTTATAGGGGGGTCGTTACGGACGCGGCGATACCATATATGTGTACTTTTATTGTTTTATTTTTTTTATTTACAATAAGTAATGAATTTATTGGGGAATATTTTTTTTTTTTTTTTTTTTTTTTTTGGATTTTTTTTTACACATGTTTATTTTTACTTTTTTTACTTTTTTACTTTGTCCCAGGGTGGGACATCACTGTATTTCATCAGATCGCTGGTGTGACAGTGTGCACAGCACTCTGTCACACCAGCGATCGCTCAGGCAGTGCAGCAGGCTTCTCAGTGCCTGCTCTCGGCAGGCACTGAGGTAGCCGCCTCCCTCCAGGACCCCAGCGCCATCTTGGATCCGGGTCCTGGGAGGGAGGAAGCCCTCAGAGCAGCGCGATCACATCGCGCTGGTCTGAGGGTCTCAGGGGGGCGCGCAGGGAGCCCCCACACTGCGCGATCCTCCCCTGTGCCCCCAGTACACCGCGATCATGTTTGATCGCGGTGTGCAAGGGGTTAATGTGCCGGGAGCGGTCCGTGACCGCTCCTGACACACAGTCACGGGTGTCAGCTGTGATAATCAGCTGACACCCGGCGGCGATTAGCTGCGCTCCCTCGGGGAGCGCAGCTGATCGCCTATGACGTACTATCCCGTCCATGGTCAGAATGGCACGGGTTTTATGGACGGGATAGTACGTCTAATGTCAGAGAGGGGTTAATAAAAGGAAACACCTTCAAAAATCATAATGGCACGAAGACTTTCGAAATACGAAAACATATCACGTGTACATCTAGGGGAGTAATCTATCAAGCTTGGTGTCCTTGTAACAAGATCTACATAGGATTAACTACTCGTGAATTAAAAATCCGAACAAGAGAACACTGCTTAGACATTGAAAAAGCCAAAACTAACATAGACGATACAACATTAAAAACACTCTCGAGACACTTCAAGAAATTTCATCAATGCAAATCCCATCTTCTGAAGATCAAGGGCATTGACATGTTAAAAATGGGTTTTAGAGGCGGCGATCTAGCTAAAGAACTATCCAAATTAGAATGCAAGTGGATTTTTAGACTGGGTGCTTTAAATCCACAGGGGCTAAATGAGAGTTCCGGTTTTGGGGCCTTTTTATAATATAATCCCTGTAGACACCTTAATTCGTATGTGTTTACATCTCTGCACTCCGGATAATTCCTCCTTGGGTTTTCGATTGTTTTTTTGTTTTTATGTTTCTAGTATTTTATTGTACTTACCGTATTTGTTTTCTTTTAATTGAGTTCCTTGATCTGACCGGCAGTTGGAGCTGGGTTGACTGTTTCACGGCATGGATGATGATATGGGTTATCATGGATAAGGCACTAATCTACAAGAATGAAGAAAAGGACCAACAAGAGTATGAGAAGATCTACATGGGCAACTACGAACTTATGAGAACCTCCCAAGAAAGAATTCAATTTCTGTCTAACAATTACCATATTTGTTTAACATCTCTAGATCAGTTCATTTTGGTGTGTGGGGAATCGTTGGATACATATATTTTTTGAGTGATTACAATCACTTCATAACCTTGGAAGAATTTCAGATAATGGCAGTCATTCATATTGTAACTATGCTGTTATATAGTTGTTTATAAGCGCTGACAAGAAGTAGGGGTACTTAAGTGTACCACAAATAATGCGCAGTTATAAACATGGGCAAAGAAGGCATTTTTCTTATGGGTCGCAATTGACTTTTTTAATATAAGTACTACCATTTGATTAATATGAGAAATATTTTCGCACATACTCATATATGTCTTCTTTATTTTGTATAGTGATATTCCATTTAACCTAATTTGTCGTCACTTGTTGAAACATCTTAGTCTGCAGTGGCAATTAGAAGCGTAAGTTTGTTCCAAATTATACATAGCGAATTCCCCCAGTAATTTGACGCATGCGCAGACATTGTAAATGTAGACTTAGCCTTTTTCCCTGGTTGCAGTCGCTGTGATTAGTGCGCACGCGCGGACTGTAGCCCGCCCAGGCATGACGAATGCGGTCAGTAAAATTGATGATGCTGGATACGATCATGTGATTCATGATCCTTCCGGCTGATTCACTGGTGACCGCACCGAAATGCCGTGTTTACAATGGAGCGGACAACAGCAGCGCGTGCACCGCATCAAGTCACAAGCTGATTAGTAACGATACTCCAGATGCCGTTGGTCGGATTGGTCGGAGCTCCCTTTTTAACCTCACTGGTAATTTGCCTTTAATACACACCCCCCGAAGAAGCTGGGCGAAACGTGCACGTCGGGGCAGAGGGACAGGAGCTCCTACTAGGGTTGAGCATTCCGATACTTCCGATACTTCCGATACCTGAAATCCAATGTAAGTCTATGGGAACAAAATATCGGAAGTAAATACTTCCGATACTTCCGATATTTTGTTCCCATAGACTTACATTGGATTTCAGGTATCGGAAGTATCGGAATGCTCAACCCTAGCTCCTACCATTCCACCGTCACGGCTGCTATACAGGTAACGGCTTCGGCCATCCCCTTGTGGTGAAAGTAATTGCTTTCTATGATGTATTGCTAACTTGATATACTGAGGATTGAACATACCCCAAGATCACTGTGGGCAGTTGATATATCGTAGGCAGACTAGAAATGTATTTAACCAATTAGATACCAAACAGTTGATTCTAGCAGTCTGTTATAAGCCCCCTTTCCCTTGAGATGGCTAGTAGCCTGCTTTTAAACAGCCACATTATACTATATCTGGATGCCCCTATTGTCCCTTTTTATCTTAGCACCTTTCTTTGTAAAAAGATAAATTTTGTATAATATGGAGAAATTTTGTAATTATTAATAAAGCATTTTTGCAAAATATATATTGTCGGACCTGCTCTTATTATTCGGGCAGCATATGCACCGATTTGGGAGGTTAATGAGTATGATTGAGAGCAGATACTTTGGTTACAAATATAGGCGATTTTTAGGTTTATAGATCCAATCTCTGTGGTGCTCCTGAAGAAGTAAGAATACTGTGAAACGCGTTGAGATTAAACCGTATTGTACCCTCTGATGAGTTGGACTCCTTTGTTGGACATTATACCAGCAGCCCAGGTTACCCGCTATTTCCAAAACTTTCAAGAAACAGAGATGGACAGTGAGAGGAGGAGGAGACGGTGTCAGGACGGGGCGAGTAAGGGTGAGTTATACCATGTGAATATATCATTTTCTTAATAGGCCTTTAATCACATCAAAAATACATCCAGCATCTAAGCTGCACAGAATTCTCTTCCCTTTCAGGTTCTGGAAAATGAAGGCATTGAGGATCAGGGATGACCACATAGGGACATTGCTTGTTGGGAGTCTGTCCATGTTACAGTAAAGTCTGATGTAGAGATCCGTAAGGAAGGAGAACAGAAGACTGCAGCGGAGAAGATGGGACCGTCAGACAGTGAAATGTTCGGTCTGTACCCTGCTCCAGCCCCTCCGCTTATCCTTCATCTCGGCGAGGACAGTCTTCTTCATGCATGCAATGATTTTACTATCTGGAATTGCCGAATGTTTCGACTTTCTAATAATCTCGGTTCCTTGGATGAATTCAGAGTCCTGACGTTTATTTTTCTGCCGCATCTTGTTCTAGAATTGCCTTTATCTGAAGTATTGACATTCAGAAAGGACAAAGTAATTGAGTCGTTCCATGTAGATTTCATCATTATCTTCTAGAATATATCTCTGGAATTTCAGATGAAGAAACCGAAGCTCTGCATTTTACAGGAAAGAAGCCCCCAAGGTTCCCCCACTGGACTTTATGCATCGTGAAGGGCTTGTGCTAATGGGCAGCAGTCAATCAGAACAAGAAGAGCTGCAGTGTAAAGTATATGGAAGGACATCAGCCTGTGACGGGAGAGGATGTGGACGTCAGACTACCCCAGACTCCAATAGACAATGCAGCAAAGCTGGAGCCTCTGGTTACAGCACCAACGGTCTAGTGGTTCAGGAAACATGATCACTAACACATCCAAGGTATTGAAAAGCCAGTACTTAAAGGGGTTGTCCAGGCATAACATATTGAGAACCTTGATAGGTAAGGTGGGGGACTATCAGCCGGCGGTAACCAGATGCAAACAGTGTACAGAACCAGAATAACATGGCTCCATACACCGTGTAGTGGCCACTCCTGGGTACTGCAACTCCCCTCCTATTCAGGTGAATGTGATCCGAGCTGCGATACCTGGAGTGGCCATTAAGTCCACAACGGCGTTAATAACAGCTGCTTTTTGAACCCCCACCAATCTCATATTGGGGACGTATCCTATAAATAGGTCAATATGTTAGATATGGACGACCCCTTTAAAGGGAGCATAGGTTATGACTTGACATTATGCTAATTGGGGGTCCTTCAATCTGAGGATTGGATGGGGTCTCAAGTAGCTGAAGCGCCACCAATGAAGAATTGATGGCATATCCAAGCAAAGTAACATCCTTTCTACAGTTCAAATTCTTAAAAATGTTACTGACTATGGATCAGGGGTGTCCCGGATGACCTATTTGTAATTTGCCTTTTTTTCGGACACAGCGCCACTCTTGATCATAGGCCGAGTCTGGTATTGCAACATAGTTTTATTTACATGCGCTGCAATACCAAACACAACCTATGGGCAAGAGGGGCGCTGTGTTTAGAAGAAAGCAGACCTTTTATTCTAACTCTGGACTTTTTTCACCATACTTGGTTAAAATCATCATATGATCCAGTTATTGACGCCGATGGAAGATTTTATTGGATCAGATCTCTAAATATTCCAATCATTTCATCTATATCTTACACAGCGTGGACCTGTACACTTACCTCTATGTGCAGCCGGCAGACTAAAGTTTTCAATTTCATTTGGAAAAGATTGGCCATAGTGAGACGTGAGTTTTCTTTTTTTTTCCCCTCGCCCGGAGTCTGTAAGGAGTCCATAGAACAATTTCACACCTCGCTATTTTCATGCAGCCGTCCATTATACATAACATTGCGTTCTCTACACTTATTATGCCTGTAAAGAGTTTCATTCGAGGCGCTCCGCTCCTGTCCGCCTGCCTTAAAATAGAAATAGGAATATTACCAGAAAAGGTCCTTTCAAACAATTCCAGGCAGTCAAAGAAATTTCACCTTAAATGACTTCTAATTTTCTTTACCTTCTTCTGTTATTAAACCATTTATTATTATTAGTATCAATTTATTATTATTATTATTTATTATTATTATTATTATTATTATTATTGTTATTATTATTATCATCAATTTTGAACATTATTTATTATTATTATCCTTTTATAAACTTTATTATTATTATAATTTTATGAACATTATTTATGATTATTATTATTAATATTATTATCCATTTATGAACATTATTATTTATTATTATTATTATTATTATTATTATCAATTTATGAACATTATTTATTATTATTATCCATGTATGAACATTATTATTTATTATTATTATTTATTATTATTAACCATTTGTTGTCATATGTAACAGTTTTATCACTGCTGATAATGAGGTTTCTATGGGACACCGTCTCTGGTGTTACCTATAGGTGGCATCAGAGAGTCGGTTTTACGCCTATCGGAGAGACATTTTGCAGATTTTTTCCCCAGGGGCTTTGCTCTAAAGATAAATGTATTATCATATTATAGCATATGACTTAGATAGGTGGGGTCTGATGTCTGATCCGCAGAACTGAGGTCCCTGTGGCTTTTCCCTTTGCAGTGCTCCATCTGTTTGTGACTCCAGCCTGTCTGGGACATAAGATATTAGCAATTATTGTTTCAATGGTTATTGTATGTTTTGATACATCTGTATCTAGCACCAAACAAACCATTGCTGCGTCCTTACAGTATGTGCACACAGTGACTATTTGCCCAAAAGAGCAGAGCTTGGGCAGGAAAGCCTCTGCATAATATACGTACATTTTATGTATTTTTTGATGCGTTTTATACTTGTGTTTTTCCCAAACCTTAGGGTGAAAAATGCTTCAAAAAGTTTTAAAGAATTGACGTTGCAGAACGGAAAAAAATGCTTTGATGGTTCAACTCTGGAAGGAAAAAATAAGCAGCGTGTGCATGAGAACTCAGAATACTGTAAAGATACTTGAAAAATGTGCTGCAAAAATGTGGCAAAAAAGCAGCGTGTGAACAAGCCTTTACTGTACTTTAAGGCTGAGACTACATGGAGATTGTGGACGCGACTTTTGTGGTGGGTGCGAGGTTTGCTAGGTGTCACTGCTATATTGCAGCACAATACAAGTCATGTCCAGACCCTTCTGTACTGCAGCAGCAACAAGCAAGTTGCTACAACTCCAACCGCATCCGATTTTTTGTGACTTGCTTATTGATGGCGCGGTGTCTGAATGCAACCCCATTCACTTGCATTGCGCTGTGATGCAATGTAGCAGTGACACCTAGCAAACCTTGCTTGTCCGACAGATGTTAAGGCCACAAACAGTATGTAGCCCCAGCCTAAAGTATCCCTGTCACTACAGGTAACTGTTCAGAATAAGCAGTAATGTATGTGTGTGTGAGGAATTACACTATTTTAGACCTTTAAATTGCTTCTATTCTGCATTTTTACCCAATTTTCCCCTCTCCAGGCTCTAGCCATATTATTCTGTTGTCTCTGAGCTGGGAGATAGAGACCAGCTGCTATCATGTTTCCCGTGCACAGCACACACAGACATGAGGACATGCTCTCCTTTCTGTATGTAATTCATTATAAGATTCATCAGTAGCATATAGAATATTTCACAGCAGTACTGAGCTGTGTACCTGTAAATCTAACCCTTACTAAAAGCAGTAGCAATAAGATATAATATTGCAGTACTGAGCAGTGTAGCTGTGAATCCAGAACTTTGGTAAAATAAAAACACTTTCTAGAAAAATATATCATGCAGGTCATTATACACCAGTACTGAGAAGAGTAGCTGTGAATTTTATTCTCAATGAGATAAAACATTTACTAGAAACGGTAGCAGCAAGTAATGCATTATGCGGCAGTACTAAGCAACATAGTCGTAAATATAGCAAAGCGGTATGATAAAAAAATTACTAGAAAGCATCAGTATGTAGGACATTATGCAGCAGTACTAAGCAGCCTAGCTGTGAGTCCAGCTCTGGGTGAGATAAAAAATTTACTGTAAGCGTTATCAGTAAGAGAGACATTACATACCAATACTGAGCATTTTAGCTGTGAATCCAGCTCAATAAAGAAAAAAAACAGTTACTAGAAATCAGCAGCAGTATGTATCTGTATGTGTGCCTGCCTTGCTCTTTCACTCTGCTTCTCAGATTTCTTCCTCCTCCTGTTTCCTTTTCTATAAACTTCATAAGGCAGCTGTAACCTGATACCTCAGTGAGTTACATCTTGTTTTGACCAAAACGTATTATAACAAGTTTTCAGAGTGAATGATGAGTTTAGGATGCGGGGGAGGAGAAAAAGCGGCTCATAAGTGGAGAAAGTTATCGTAACAGAGACACGCGGGCATCACAGCGTCATTTGCTACATCTGTATCTTCAGATTCAGATTCTGATGCACATAAGTGAGTAATGAGACAACGGTCCGACCGCTTTGTGTATGCAGCTCCCATGCAGACGTATGTAAGATTACTCCGCTCTCTGTTCCCCCGTTTCTTACGCATCATCCAATATCATTCTTCCCACTTATGTAATTAAAACAAAAGCCCCAAATGATCCTTCATTAATGAGCAAATAAAAGAGGCGATCATTAGAGGGGGTGAGATATCTCATCCCGTTCTTCTGACCGCGCTTTTATTTTAACACGCTGTGACAGGTTCATCTTCTCGGTTTAGTGACACTTCTTCTCGCAGACACTTCTATTAAGTGTGATGCACACTCGGGCTGACAGCTGAGAACAAGCGCTGGGTCGTCTCCCTGGTTCACCGCCGCCCGCCGGGCGATCGCTCATTAATGTCAATACTTCTATTTTGGGTGAATATATTCACAGATTTACTATCACTTATTAACCTGTATAAAATATTAGGGGAAAAGCTCACAGCGTAAACTAAGGTGCAGGGGAAGCACTTATTGTGTAAGGACTATTTATTTTTTTACTTTTTCTAAACATAAATAATTAATATTTAAGGAATATTGTGGTTACGATCATCTAAACATAACAAATAGAATTTGGGGATTTTGTTTTTATGGGTTCACTGTGCGGTAAAAAGTTAACTTTATTCCATCGGTCAGTTTGATTACGGCAGAAAAAAAACGTATATAATTTTTTTTATTGGTATTTTCGGGGTGCATACAACTTTTTTATTGCTTTTTGTTCCATTTTTTTTTTTTGAAGGGGAGGAAAGATGACCAAAGATATGAAATTGTATTATTTTTATTTTTTTTATTTTATGGGGGAGTGGACTGCACAAGATAAATAGTGACTCGAGATAATTTAACTTTTATGGCAAAGAGAAAGTAAAAATAATCCCAAAATATTCTTTAATAACTACATAAATAGCAAGAAACTAAAAAATGATAGTGTTGGTCCCCTTAAAAATAGTCTGGGTGAAATGGTGGATGAGGATGAGGAAAAAGCCAATATGCTAAATGACTTTTTTTCAACTGTATTTACACAAGAAAATCCCATGACAGATAACATGATCAGAGATAAAAAAATTTCTCCATTAAATGTCACCTGCTTAACCCAGCAGGAAGTACGGCGGCGTCTAAAAATCACTAAAGTTGACAAATCCCCGGGTCCGGATGGGATACACCCCCGAGTACTGCAGGAATTAAGTACAGTTATAGATAGACCATTATTTTTAATCTTTAAAGATTCCATAATAACGGGGTCTGTACCACAGGACTGACGTATAGCAAATGTGGTGCCAATATTCAAAAGGGGGCAAAAACTGAACCTGGAAATTATAGGCCAGTGAGCTTAACATCTACTGTGGGTAAAATCCTGGAGGGTTTTTTAAGGGATACTACATTGGAGTATCTGAGGCTGAATAACCTCATGACACAGTATCAGCATGGGTTTACGAGGGACCGTTCTTGTCAGACTAATCTGATAAGCTTTTATGAAGGGGTAAGTTCAGGACTGGACCAAGGGAATGCAGTGGACGTGGTGTTCATGGACTTCTCAAAAGCTTTTGATACAGTGCCACACAAAAGGTTGATACATAAAATGAGAACAATGGGGATAGGGGAAAATATGTGTAAGTGGGTTAAGAACTGGCTCATGGATAGAAAACAAAGGGTGGTTATTAATGGAGCACACTCGGACTGGGTCACGGTTAGCAGTGGGGTACCACAGGGGTCAGTATTGGGGCCGCTTCTCTTTAACATATTTATTAATGACCTTGTAGGGGGCATACAGAGTAGTATTTCAATATTTGCAGATGACACTAAACTCTGCAGGGTAATAAATACAGAGGAGGATAATTTTATATTACAGGAGGATTTATGTAAACTAGAAGCTTGGGCTGATAAATGGCAAATGAGCTTTAATGGGGATAAATGTAAGGTCATGCACTTGGGTAGAACAAATAAGATGTATAATTATGTGCTTAATTGTAAAACACGGGGCAAAACTGTCACTGAAAAAGACCTGGGTGTATGGGTGGACGACAAACTCACATTTAGGGGCCAATGTCAGGCAGCTGCTGCCAAGGCAAATAAAATAATGGGATGCATTAGACGAGGCATAGATGCTCATGAGGAGAACATAATTTTACCTCTATACAAGTCACTGGTGCGACCACACTTAGAATACTGTGTGCAGTTCTGGTCTCCGGTGTATAAGAAAGACATAGCTGAACTGGAGCGGGTGCAGAGAAGAGCGACCAAGGTTATTAGAGAACTGGGGGGTCTGCAATACCAAGACAGGTTATTAGAGAACTGGGGGGTCTGCAATACCAAGACAGGTTATTAGAGAACTGGGGGGTCTGCAATACCAAGACAGGTTATTAGAGAACTTGGGGGTCTGCAATACCAAGACAGGTTATTACACTTGGGGTTATTTAGTTTGGAAAAACAAAGGCTTAGGGGTGATCTTATTACAATGTACAAATATATGAGGGTACAGTACAAAGACCTTTCTAATGATCTTTTTACTCTTAGACCTGTGACGGGGACAAGGGGGCATCCTCTACGTCTGGAGGAAAGAAGGTTTAGTCATAATCACAGACGCAGATTCTTTACTGTAAGAGCAGTGAGACTATGGAGCTCTCTGCCGTCTAATGTTGTAATGAGTGATTCCTTACTAACATGTAAGAAGGGACTGGATGAAAAGTATAATATTACAGGCTATATTCACTAGTTTCCTAGATACTGCGTTGATCCAGGGAGCTAGTCTGATTGCCGTATGTGGAGTCGGGAAGGAATTTTTTTCCCCAATGTGAAGCTTACTGTTTGCCACTTGGGGTTTTTTTGCCTTCCTCTGGATCAACATGTTAGGGCTGGTTAGGATAGGATATGGGCTGAACTAGATGGACTTAAAGTCTTCCTTCAACCGTAATAACTATGTTACTATGTTACTATGTTACTATGTAATATCATAATTACATTTTTTATTTAGCAAAAAAATGGCTGATTTGTGATTTAATGTGGTTTTATATAAATATGATTTTTTTTTCCGCTAGGGGATATCAGAAATTACATGATCAATGGTACAAAATACGGCAATATTTCTGCATTGCGCTACATTTAGCAAACTCCCATTAAAAGGATCCTGTCACCTTGGAGAACGCCATTTACCTGCAGATTTAGGGTTAATCTGCAGGTAAATAGCGCTACATTATTTTCCACACCCCAAGCTGAAAGTGTGGCTACTGGAAGCAAATGAACTTATCTCCTCTTGAGAGCCGCCAGCTCGACCCCTCGTCTGAAAGACGGCAGATTATGGTCGATACTAAATTTAAAAAATGTATCTTTATTTTACTTCTTTTAAAAAAATCAGAACTTTAAAAATTATTTCAGCATGTGTCGCCACTCTGTGAGATCTGTAACTTTTTTTTATTTTTCAGTTAATGGTGCAGTGTTGAGACTTGTTTGTTGCAGAGCTGTAATCCTCATTCGCACTATATTGGACATACAATTATTCGGCCGCTTATTATGGGTGGATGTGAAGTGATCAAAAAAATGGCAAGGTTACATAATTTTCTAATTTGATAGTTTTATTTTGGATGAAGTAATACCTAGTCATGGGCGGACACGTGGATGTTCGGGTCCAGCTGGTACAACCGGACATTTAAAAAAAAGTTTGATTCGGGTTCCAGAACAGTACCCGAATCCGAACTCGATTCAAGCGAATGGGGGACCCGAACATCCATTGTTTGTCATGCTGTCAGCTGCATGATGGCACGCCAAACACTGCCTCTGATTGGTGGTAAGATCAATGTCGCCGGTAAGAGAGCCGCGGCTCCCACGCTGTCACGTGACAGCATGAGATAGCAGCTGTGACCGGCCGTAAAAAGTTTACCTCTGGTCACAGGCATCGGCTGATGAGAAAGTACTACTCCCATCAGCCTATGCCTGCTGTCCCTGATAACATTTATATGCCTGCGCTATAAAAAATAATAAAAAAAATGGAGTCTGTTCTATTTTTGATAGCCAGCATGGCAAAACTGACAGCTGCAACCTGTAACCCTCAGCTGTCAGCATTAGCAAAGCTGGTTATCAAGAATAGAGGGGTCCCCATGCCATTTTTTAAAATTATTTAAATAAGTAATTAAAAAAACAGCGTGGGGTCACACTCCCATTTTTGACAACCAGCCAAGTGAAAGTAGACAGCTGGGAGCTGGTATTCTCTGGCTGGTATGAGGCCATGGATATTGCCCCCCAGCCTAAAAATAGCATCCTCGAGCCACCCCAGTAAAGGTGCATCTATTAGATGCGCCAATTCTGGCGCTTTGCCTGGCTCTACCCACTTGCCCTGTAGCGGGGGCAAGTGGGGTTTATATTTGTGGAGTTGATGTTACCTTTGTATTGTCAGGTGACATCAAGCCCACAGGTTAGTAATGGAGAGGCATCTATAAGACACCTATCCATTACTAATCCTATAGTTATATTGTTATATTGTAAATAAATACACAACCACAATAAGGTCCTTTATTTTAACCCCTTAGTGACAGAGCCATTTTGCAGCCTAATGACCGGCCCAATTTTTACAATTCTGACCACTGTCACTTTATGAGGTTATAACTCTGGAACGCTTTAACGAATCCAGCTAATTCTGAGATTGTTTTTTCGTGACATATTGTACTTCACGTTAGTGGTAAAAAAAAATTTATCTGACTTGCGCTTATTTATGAAAAAAACGGAAACATGGCGAAAATTTTGAAAATTTAGCAATTTTCAAATTTTCAACTTTTATGCCCTGAAATCAGAGAGATATGTCACACAAATTTCTTAATAAATAACATTTCCCACATGTCTACTTTACATCAGCACAATTTTGGGAACAAAATTTTTTTTTGTTACGAAGTTATAAGGGTTAAAAGTTGACCAGCAATTTCTCATTTTTACAACACCATTTTTTTTTAGGGACCACATCACATTTGAAGTCACTTTGAGGGGTCTATATGATAGAAAATACCCAAAATGGACACCATTCTAAAAACTGCACCCCTCATGGTGCTCAAAACCACATTCAAGAAGTTTATTAACCCTTTACGTGCTTCACAGGAACTGAAGCAATGTGGAAGGAAAAAATTAACATTTAACTTTTTTTGCAAAAGCTTTACTTCGGAACCAATTTTTTTATTTTCACAAGTGTTAAAAGAAAAAATGAACCACAAAATTTGTTGTGCAATTTCTCCTGAATACGCCGATACCCCATATGTGGGGGTAAACCACTTTTTGGGCGCACGGCAGAGGTCGCAAGGGAAGGAGCGCCGTTTGACTTTTTCAATGCAGAATTGGCTGGACGCCATGTCGCGTTTAGAGAGCCCCTGATGTGCCTAAACAGTGGAAACCCCCCACAAGTGACCCCATTTTGGAAACTAGACCCCTTAAGGAACTTATCTAGATGTGTGGTGAGCACTTTGAACCTCCAAGTGCTTCACAGAAGTTTGTAACGTAGAGCCGTGAAAATAAAAAATCATATTTTTTCCACAAAAACGATCTTTTCACCCCAATTTTTATTTTCCCAAGGGTAACAAGACCCCAAAAGTTTTTGTAAAATTTGTCCTGAGTACGCTGATACCCCATATGTGGGGGTAAACCACTGTTTGGGTGCATGGCAGAGCTTGGAAGGGAAGGAGCACCGTTTGACTTTTTTCAACGCAGAATTGGCTGGACGTCATGTCGTGTTTATAGAGGCCCTGATGTGTCTAAACAGTAGAAACCCCCCACAAGTGACCCCATTTTGGAAACTAGACCCCCTAAGGAACTTATCTAGATGTGTGGTGAGCACTTTGAACCCCCAAGTGCTTCACAGAAGTTTATAACGCCCGGGTGTGAAAATAAAAAATCATATTTTTTCCACAAACCTGATCGTTTAGTCCCCAATTTTTTATTTTCCCAAGGGTAACAGGAGAAATTAGACCACAAAAGTTGTTGTCCAATTTGTCCTGAGTACGCTGATACCCCATATGTGGGGGGACCACTGTTTGGGCGCACGGCAGGACTCGGAAGGGAGGGAGCGCCATTTGACTTTTTGAACGCCACGGCGTTTTTGGAGACCCCCTCATGTGCCTAAATAGTGGAAACCCCTCAATTCTAGCTCCAACCCTAACCCCAACACACCCCTAACCCTAATCTCAACCCTAACCCTAATACCAACCCTAATTCCAACCCTAATTCTAACTCTAACCCTAATTCCAACCCTAAGGGTGAGTTTCCACGGTCAGGAAACGCTGCGTGTTTGGCGCTGTGCGCTGGCGCAGCGCCAAACACGCAGCGTCCAGATGTTACAGCATAGTGGAGGGGATTTCAAGAAATCCCGTCTCCACTATGCGTAACAATACGCAGGTGGCAAACCTGCGTAAACGGACATGCGGCGCGTCTTTTTAGACCGCAGCATGTCCTTGCGTATTGCGGCGACGGTGCGTCGCCGCAACATAATTAACACAGGGCTATGTAGCCCTGCGCTCTTTCCGGAGGTGTTCCGGAGGTGTCCTGAACACCTCCGGAAAGATCGCGCGTCATAAAGGGGGCGGGGCTTAGACGGAGCGGAATTTCCGCTCCGTCAAAAGCGCTATGGTTCCGGACCGTGGAACCATAGCCTAACCCTAATTATAACCCTAACCCTAAGGCTGGGTTCATATTGCGTTTTACCAGCCCATTCAACACATAGCGTTGACGGGCTGGTAACGGTATAGCATAACGCGATCGCGTTATGCTATACCCGCTAGCGCAGAGGAATCAGCGATGATTCATCTGCGCTAGCGGTGACGGAGCCCAAACGCTGCAGCCCGCGTCCGAGGCTCCGTCACTGAATGGCGGCACGTCGCAAACGCATGCCGCTTTACGGCATGCGTCGCGATGCGCCCTCAAATGGGGGTGAATGGCAGCGCTAACGGACTGCGTTACACCGCGTTATACCGCGGTGTAACGCAGTCCGTCTAACGGACTGCTATAACGCAATATGAACCCAGCCTTATAATAGTAACCCTAACCCTAATGCTAACCCTAATTATAACCCTAACCCTAATTATAACCCTAATTATAACCCTAACCCTAATGGAAAAATGAAAATAAATAAAATGTCTTTATTTTATTATTTGTCCCTAACCAAGGGGGTGATATAGGGGGGGTTTATGTACTGTTTTTTTATTTTGATCACTGTGATAGTTTATCACAGTGATCAAAATGTACTTTTAGAGAATGAATGAATGATTTTTTGAATTTGCCGCCAGGCAGATTCGGCGGGCGCACTGCGCATGCGCCCGCCATTTTTTTTTACTGGAAGGAGACACCGGCTGAACGGAGGCCAGGGGGAGGACCGGAGTCGAGGGGGAGGATCGGACCGCACAGGGGGGGATCGGAGGACACGGGACCCCTGCAGGTACAGGGGGGGGTGAGATCGGGGGTCCCGGGACACTATTTCTCTCCCCTCTGATGTGCGATCACATCAGAGGGGAGAGAAATTTACAGGCAGGATCGCGGCTGTGATTTCTCTTTTGCGATCGCCAGTATATGGCGATCGCAAAAGAGTGGTGACTGGGGGGCCCCTATTATGTTCTCTGGGGTCTCGGCTACCCCAGGCAGCCGAGACCCCAGAGAAAATTGCCCATCCCCCCCGTCACCTCGCGGCGGGCGCACCACTCGTGCGCCCGCCATTTAAAGCATGGTGCCGGCATCGGGGGACACCGGAGGGCCCTGGGGCCATGAAGAGGGTTCGGGGGCCACAGTGGGGGTCCCGGGGACCCTTTTTCTCTGTCCTCTGATGTCCGATGACATCAGAGGACAGAGAAATTAAATGGCACATTGTTTTGTTTTTTTTTTGTTGCGGTCGCCGTTATAGGGTTAATAACGGCGATCGCAACATCGGTGTTGGTAAAAACCGACCCGATTCATGTTCTCTGGGGTCTCGGCTACCCCGGCAGCCGAGACCCCTGAGAAAATGCGCCTCTGGGGGGCGCTATTCACTTTTTCCACAGCGCCATTAATTAACGGCGCTGTGGTTTAAGTACCCTTCATGACCGCCGTTAAAAGGCGTATCGGCGGTCATTAAGGGGTTAAATAAAAATCCACACTCTGTTTTACAAATTTATTTAAAAATAGCAAAGTTATACTCACCTAGAATTCATTCCATTGAAGCCACTGTCACCTGTAAAAAAAAACAGAAAATAATAAACAACAAAAAAACTCACCTAACGCCCATTCCATTGAAGCCCTTGTCGCTAGTGCAAAAAGAAAAATAATAAACAACCTTATCCCTCATTTGTCCAAAGTAGAGATGTCCTACACCATAATCCATGTCTGCGATATGTGGTTTACAACCTGGACAGTGACATGATGCGAACATCCAAGCTGAGAACTACGGGAGAATGAGGTGCTACAAGCGCAGCATCAGTGACCAGCAGTGACGTCATAGAGTTCACCGCCGGTCACTGAGGCTACGTTCCCACACTTCACTGTTAGCCGGGATAATGAATTGCAGTGACCTCAGTGAAATCACCGCGAGCACCGTGAGAATCTCACAGTGCTTGCAGTGATCTCCTTGAGTTCACTGTAGTTCAACGGTCCGATCATACTGCTGTGAACTCTATGGCATCTATGAACTCGAACTTTACTTTTCGGGTTCGCCCATCACTAATCCCAAATTAGCTTATATTTTAGTTATTTATTTTGGAATGGTAAAAGGGAAGTGATTGAAAGTTGTAGGTTTTATAATGATTATCTTATTTTTTTCTACAAATTTTAAACCATTCTTAGTCCCTCTGAGGGATTTGATTCTGCGATCAGATGCACAATAATCTGCCGTACTTTTAGAAGTGCAGCATATTGTCAATTTACTAATCTCTGGTGAAGTCCAAAGGAGTACAAAGATGGCAGTCATTGTGACCACTGCAATGGTGTAAACCGAGACCTGGGCAGCAGTAGGAAGGCAGCTCTGGAGCTGGAGGAGTCGAGCTGTGTTATAAACATGGAAAGCCCCTTTAAGCCCTTCCTGAGGTATGTCCATGCAGGGTAATAACCGCGACCATAGAAAAGCATACGGTAACTCCAGCACTAATGCTACATGGTGGGCATTCACACGAATGTAAAGCAAGAATGACTCAAGTGTTCCCAGTCAAGAGAAACTCTCACAAAGTAGCTTTCCATTCTGGCTCATAAAATGGGGTCCTCGTTGGGAGACCACCATATATGTTGTCCATATACCCTAGCAGGACATATGGGCAGGGTTTGCCTTCATTATAATCCCGATGTGTGAACACTACAACCCAATGAAATAACTGTCAGGATCAGCTCTGCTACATCGCTGGCATTGCTCCTAATATTCCACATTGCTACATTGTATCCCCTTATATTTTGGCATCCGATTGTTTTGCGTCCTCCATTGCTCGTCTCTCCGATGTTTTCCCGGTGCGGAATGAACTGAATTTTCCCGACTATTCAGGATGTAATAGAAAAACACAAAACTCTTACCCAGGACATTGAAACTTCCACAGGGCCAGTTCTTTTCGCCATAATTCATTATTCATTCAGCTAAAACATATAAAAATGTAAATGAGTCGCGCGCACTTCAGATGTAGCACTACTGCGCGGGGCTCGTATTAAAAATGCAATGAGCTTCGCAGGCACTAAAGATATGGAAAGTTCCTATATTTAAAGCAAAGTACTGAGCGGTGAAACACTTAAAGCGTTGACTTCAAGGTCAACTGATGTATATTACAAGAGAGCAGTCAAATAAATGAGGGAGAACATCCCCGCTGCTCCTCGTCTGATGAGGAAGGGGCGCAGCAACGTGCACAGGAGGTAAAACCACTGCGAATATCTATCAATGCCAATCTGTTTTAGGTCCAATATTCTATGGTGATTAATTTTATCATATATTATCATAGAGATTAGAGCTCCTTTTTCTGATACAAAGCTCAATATCCTCTGCTTGAATTATAACATTGTGTTTGCTTGTAGTTACCACAAGAGGGAGCTCATTATCTGACTGCATACAGATTTATCACTGAGATCAATGCGGAGACAGTGTGCAGTCAGCTGATTAGCTCCCTCTAGTGGTGACTACAGGAAGTCTGAATGTTATCTTTAATATCTATGTCTAAGCAAAGGGATCTGGAGCTTTGAAAATCTGTAGATTTCATCTTGATAAAATATATGAAGTAGTTAAATCATGTAAACCATGGAGGTTAAGAAAGTTTTTCAAAGTATTTAGATGAAAAAAATGGTGCTGGACTGTGTATTTTTCAATTTTAATTCTTTAACATTTAATGTGTCTTTTTAAAGGGTTTTGGTTCATCTACTTAAATGGGTAAAATTGTAAAGTTCTTGTAAAAAGAATCAACTTTGCAAGAAGTTGCAACATTTTGTCACTTTTTATCGTTTTATTTCAGAAACTTTAGTGGAAAAATTCCAGAAAAAAATCGTGTTGCAAATGTAATCAAAAATCCCAGTCAAAATGTTTATTTCTGTAAATATGCATATTGTCTCTTCAGAGAGGAAGAGGACTTGAACTCTATAGCGCCACCTGTTGGAAGCAGTGATCCTACAAGTCACTATCGACCCTTTAATGAGCCTTGAAATGTGAGCTAAGATAAAAGGCAAGTCAGAATCTTAATTTGTAGACACGATGTTTCAGTCTATTGCCCCTCATCAGTGCAAAGTATGATTTCTGATATGGCTCTAGGTGAGAGACTCTGGAATGAGGTCTAAGGGGTAAGATTTCTCCATGTGGACAGTGACATACCGGCTCTGGCATGCCAAGATAAGGAGGCTTATTCGCCATGCAATGCTCCTCTGGGAAATTTAATATGCAAATTGCCTCTTCAGAGAGGCAAGGAAAAATGTTACCTTTTAGATCCCAGTCCAAAGCTCTCACCTAGCCAAATAGGATCTCATGCTTTGCACTGACGAGGGGCAATACCCCGAAACACCATGTCTGCAAATTGAGATTCTGATTAGGATTTTATCCTAAGTCACATTTCAAGGCTCCTTAAAGGGTCGATTGTGACTTATAGGATCGCTGCTTCCAACAGGTGGCGCTATAGAGTTCAAGTCCTCTTCCTCTCTGAAGAGACAATTTGCATATTAAATTTCCCAGAGGAGCATTGCACGGCGAATAAGCCTCCTTACCTTGGCATGCCAGAGCCGGTATGTCACTCTCCACAAGGAGAAACGTTACCCCTTATTTTTGTAAAAGTGATGCAGAACGCACTTAATCATTTTTTCTCCACTCCAAAAAGTAAAGTTAAAATGTAGAAATGAAGCTGATGTGACGGAATCCTGACTGCGGTGTCAGTATGATGGAAGGATACAGTGTACTCCTCTCTGCTTCCTGACATGGGACTGCCATCTAATTCCAGTTCACTGCTCTCAGCAGAATTGTGAGCGCAGCTCCGGATGTCACCAGCTGTAGCCAGACCTGGGCACAGACAGGACCTTTGTGTAATAACCAGCGATGATGAAGTGTCCTCGTCATCCATTTGGGGGATAAATGTGTCGAACTGCGATGTTTTGTCTTTAATAATGATTTCATTGTTATTTTGTCGCTTGTTTCTGCTTCTTGCGGTCGATCGCTTTATAGTTCACTTGTCATATGATTCATGGGGTGATTAACAAATCACAGCTACATTGCAGTCATCATTTCTAAGGGTGAGTTTCCACGATCAGGAAACATTCCGGATTAGCTGCGTGTTTGACGCTGTGCGTTGGCGCAGCGTCAAACACGCAGCGTCCAGATGTTACAGCATAGTGGAGGGGATTTCAAGAAATCCCGTCTCCACTATGCGTAAAAATACGCAGGCGGCAGACCTGCGTTTCCAGACATGTGGCGCATCTTTTTAGACCGCAGCATGTCCTAGCGTATTGCGGCGACACTGCGGCGACGCAACGGAAATAACACAGGGCTATGCAGCCCTGCGTTCTTTCCGGATGTGTTCCGGAGATGTCCTAAACACATCCGGAAAGAGCGCGCGTCATAAAGGGGGCGGGGCTTTGGGCGGTGCGGAATTTCCGCTCCGTCCAAAGCGCTGTGGTTCCGGACCGTGGAACCACAGCCTTATCCTCCCCCAGAATAAACTCCAAGGATGAAAACCAGTCAGGAGACGACAGCTCGGACAGCAGCCCCCGTATCTCAGCTTCATGAGAGTGACCTCCCTGAATTCAGGATTAGCGGCAGCGTGCCCGGATCGTCAGGGTTACACCAGACGATATTATTCGATTGTTACAGACACCACAATGTTTCCTTAATATAAAATTACCATTTGCTGCGCAGAGGAGGATGCTCACGTCACCTGTTACACGCAGGTCAATTCTCGTTTTTTTAGTCTTTACCGAAAATCATCATGATCCCACTGGCAAGAGTGATTGGCTGCAGTGGTCCCATCTTCAGACAAGTCATCGATAAGGGCAAAAGACACGGAGACTAGTGGGGGCCCGGGAAAGCAGTTGGGGTCCGGTAAAGTGGGTGTTTTATACTATTATAGGATTTTAGTAAAAGTCATTAAAAGGCTGGACAACCAATTTAACTGCTTTACAATAGACAGATTACGTTTTCATCTTTAAACAAATAGTCTCATATTTGGAAGTTATCACATCAACAAGGGAATAGGGGATAACCTCCCCATTACTGGGGGCCCGACCACTGGGACCTCTATCAATCCCGAGAGCTGGAGTTATTATTATTATTCATTTTTATAGCGCCATTTATTCCATGGCGCTTTACATGTGAAGAGGGGCAAATATAGACAAGTACAGTAAACATGAGCAATACAAGGAACACACAAGTACAGAAGGAGAGAGGACCCTGCCCGCGAGGGCTCACAATCTACAGGGATGGGTGAGGATACACTAGGAGAGGGAAGAGCTGATCGTGCGGTGGTTCAGTAGACTGATGATCACTGCAGGTTGTAGGCTTGTCGGAAGAGGTGGGTCTTCAGGTTCTTTTTGAAGGTTTCCATGGTAGGCGCGAGTCTGATGTGTTGGGGTAGAGAATTCCAGAGTATGGGAGAGGCACAGGAGAAGTTTTGTATGTGGTTGTGGGAAGAAGAGATAAGAGTGGAGCAGAGGAGGAGATCTTGAGAGGATCGAAGGTTGCGTGTGGGTATGTACCGGGAGACCATGCCACTGATGTATGGAGGAGACAGATTGTGGATGGCTTTGTAGGTCATGGTTAGGGTTTTGAACTGGAGCCTCTGGACGATAGGAAGCCAATGAAGGGCCTGGCATAGGGGAGAGGCTGGGGAATAACGGGGAGACAGGTGGATTAGTCGGGCAGCAGAGTGCAGGATGGATTGGAGTGGTGCCAGAGTGCTAGAGGGAAGGCCAGAGAGTAGGAGGTTGCAGTAGTCGAGGCGGGAGATGATGAGGGCATGCACTAGTGTTTTTGTAGTTTCATGGTCGAGGAATGCACGGATCCGAGAAATATTTTTGAGTTTGAGACGGCAGGAGAAGGCAAGGGTTTGGACATGTGGCTTGAAAGAGAGGGTCACCCCAAGGCACCGAGCATGTGGGACTGGGGAAAGTGAGCAGCCATTGATGTTGATGGACAGGTCTGGTGAGGGGGTAGAATGAAGTGGGGGAAAGATGATGAATTCTGTTTTGTCCATGTTCAGTTTTAGAAAGCGAGCAGAGAAGAAAGCAGAAATAGCAGACAGAGATTGTGGGATTTTGGTCAGTAAGGCTACTTTCACACTTGCGTTTTTTTGCACAGCGGACGCATGCGCAATGTTCCCCTATCTTTAACATGGCGGGCGCAGGGTCTAGCGCTTGCACGCGTTCATGTGCGTTTGTCATGCGCTGCGCATTTTCCCGGTGTGCGCCCATACGCGCTAGACGCTACATGTTGCATTTTTTTTTTTCGGCCAACCGCTTTAAAAAAACGTGTGCGCATGCTATGCGCAAAAAATAACATTGCAGTCTATGGGGGTGCTGGCGTGCGCATGGCTTTGCGCTCGTCAGCGCTTTTGCACGCACGCGATTTTTCTGTAAATAATGGAGACAGAGATGATGGAGACAGAGATGATGGAGACAGAGATGATGGAGCCAGAGATGATGGAGACAGAGATGATGGAGACAGATGATAGAAATGTGACACATAGACAACGCATGCGCCAAAAAAACGCAAACGCATGCAATCGCAGACAAACGCTGCGTTTTTTTGTCGAAATGCGCAAGCTGATGTGACTAAATATTGCAGCGTTTACAAGCGTTTGCATGCGTTTTTTTAATGCGCTTCATGTGCGCTCGAAACGCAGCGCAAAAAAACGCAAGTGTGAAAGTAGCCTAAGGAGGTCAGGTCCAGATAGGTAGATCTGGGTGTCGTTGGCGTAGAGATGATACTGCAAACCATGGGATTCTATGAGCTGTCCCAGGTCGAAGGTGTAGATGGAGAAGAGTAGGGGTCCTAGGACTGAGCCTTGAGGAACACCGACAGACAGGGGGCGAGGTGAGGAGGTGGTGTGTGAGAGGGAGACACTAAATGTTCGGTCTGTTAGGTATGATGAGATCCAGGATAGGGCCAAGTCTGTGATGCCAAGAGATGAGAGAATCTGGAGCAGGAGGGAATGGTCCACAGTGTCGAAGGCAGAAGACAGGTCCAGGAGAAGGAGGACAGAGTAGTGTCGCTTGCTCTTGGCGGTTAGTAGGTCGTTGGTGACTTTAGTTAGGGCAGTTTCAGTTGAGTGATGCGGTCGAAAGCCGGATTGTAACCGGTCAAAGAGGGAGCAGGAGGAGAGGTGGGAGGACAGTTCAAGATATACATGCTGTTCCAGTAGTTTTGAGGCATAAGGGAGAAGAGATATCAGGCGATAGCTGGACACAGAGGATGGGTCGAGGGAGGTCTTTTTGAGAATGGGTGTGATCGAGGCATGTTTGAGTTCAGCACCTCACCCCAGCACTCTATTCACATGGGGCTCATCTCTTCAGAGCCCCCATTTCCAGGATTTGTGGGGACCGCCAGAAATCTGGAAGCAGTCTGTTATCCTATGGATAGGGAATAACTTCCAAATTTGAGAATATCTACCTAATCACCCAAGGACATTGCGAATAATGAAGCATTAGATCCTAAACTTTCAGGAAAAATTAAGTGCTAAAGCGTCTAGCAAACCGGTTATCAAAAGTTCAAGAAACACAGCTGTCTTCTTCAATAAACAGCGCCACACTCATTTACAGGTTGCATGTGGTATTGCAGCTTTACTCTAAATAAGTCAGGGGCAAAGTAGCAATACTACATATGTCCTGAGTACAGGGGTGGCGCTGTTTCTTGTTGCTGTGAAACTTTGTATCTTTTAACTCTCACATTTGCATTCCAGAACTTATGATCGATATCTACAGAAAGCTCGGGCCGAGTCGTCCTCTTCAGCTTTGTGCACCCAGAGCCGGCTCGTCCTTGTGTTCACAATACAGAATGTTTCTGATTAAGAAATGTTAAGTCGGAATAAAGGTCAATTGTTGCAGCGTAAGATCCGGGCTCTTTGCATCGCGTCGCTTTATAATTTGTAATTGACAATATTTTTTTCCTCATACTGATACTTTTTCTTTTCTTTTTTTGTTTTACCAAATAAGAATCCTTCTAAGACGACCAGTGCGGTAAATGTCAGGAGCGAAGAACGAAATTACAATGCAAACACATCTGATATTTCCATGAAATGAAAGCAGAACATATTTATTCTTAAAATACTGAGTTTTGTTTGAAAGAAACAGAAAGATCCTCGTGTGACCTTTAAGATATTCCTAACAGTGACGAATCCGATCATTACTGATAACCTTTTATCAAAAACCGCCACGACGAGCGACAAGCCCCCCATATTGTAATATTCAGCACGAGAGCATCATACGGTAATAGTAATAGCAGGACAGAGAAGGAAAAGGGATAGATAGATAGATAGATAGATAGATAGATAGATAGATAGATAGATAGATAGATAGATGATAGATAATAGATAGATTGATAGATAGATAGATAAATGATAGATAATAGATAGATAGATAGATAGATAGATAGATATAATAGATAGATAGATAGATAGATAGATAGATAGATAGATAGATAGATAGATAGATAGATAGATAGATAGATAGATAGATAGATAATGATAGATAGATAATGATAGATAGATAGATAGATATGATAGATAGATAGATAGTAAAAGATAGATAGATATAGATAGATAGATAGATAGATAGATAGATAGAGATAATAGATTTCTCCCTTCCTTTCTTCATCTCTCCTATATAAAATATAGTTACAGAATGAAGGTACTCAGTGCACAAATTGGCCAATTCACGAGAACCCACCAGCCACAACAATGTGACTATTCTCTGATTGAACCCTAAACTTGATATTTGTCAAGCTTATCCCACCCAGGCTGAAAACAAACGACACAATTACAGGACAAGTAGGATCCTGCGCTAATTAAAAGAATATTAGAGTAATGGGAGGAGAAATACTCAGCCATACATGGAGGCCGTCACCACCTTTAATAGTATGCAATAATAAAAGACCAGCACCTCCAAAACAGAGTAAAGCAAGTGTGAACAGGTGCCAAGTGCTGTGACTGCATAATATACACACCAAAGTATCCATCTGCCTCTGTAAGTGCTGATATGTCTGCAAATATTGAATATATGACATCAGGATGGCATTACTGCTATATAGAACATACTTATAGAATGAAGGTACTTAGCGCATAACGTGGTGACGGCCTCCATATTTGGTTGAATATTCCTCCTCCCATCAGTCTCTGTTTTCATTAGTAATGGATCCTATTTGTCCTTTTATATTTGTAGGATTTTAGCCCAGTAGAAACATGTCTGACATATATTAATTTATGGTCCTGTGTAGCCCTGGTGTTAGGCACACGCAGTACCCTGGAGAATGTGTGGAGAGATAGCAGTTTAATGCTCAATACCCATTCACTCAACATACACTAGACACACCCTTAGGGTAGTGTAGTCACTTGTGAGGGAGTGGTCAGGGTGTATTGGTTGAGTGATTAGAGTAGTCAGTTTCCTGTCTTCGGACAGAGCAGACGTGTGGAGTCTAGCTGGGACTTGGAGGGAGGAAGCAGTCCAGCCTGGTTCTGCAGCAGTTCAGCAAGTGGAGGCCAGTAAGGGCGAGATATAAGTCACCTCAGCCTGGTCAGAGCTGTACCTCACTTGAAGACACTGATTAAGAAAGAAGAGCTTAGTACAGAATTACTTCAGTCACCTGTCTCAAGGACAGTGAAAGGTTCAGAGACGTGCTCCTGCCTAGTGGATAACTGAGAGTCTGGAACTAACTCTAAAGGAAGAGAAGAAGGGAGTGATTACATGACTTTTTGCAAGTGTGAGTGTTTATGCTACCAGCGAGGACAAGGCGAAAGGCACAGTGGAAAGATTATTTGAAAAGTGCTTTTGGATTGAAGAAGTCCTGCACATTGTAACCGGTCACTGGGACCGAAGGATCACTATTAGCTTCAAGCATAGTGGTAAGAAAACCAGAGATTTACCGGACCTTAGGTCGCGGCAAACAGCCCCAAATAGTCGGTACGTAACTGGGGTCAGGGGGAGTGAAGACTTTGAGTCAGTGCACGACAAGACAGGAATTCAGCTCTCTCACAGGAAGGCTCCTACCACAAAACTGACTGGGCAGTACAGCTATGGATTAGCTGGAGTTATTGAGGGAACTACGCTTCAGGCTGGTTGTACTCATCGTGTTGAAAGTAAAGGAGGCCCCTAACTTGTCCAGCTGCTATCTCAAAATACATTCTCCTTGGATCAGCCTCCCTGGGACCTGCCTGAACATCTTACAAGTAAAGGTATGGAAAGACGCTGACCGTGTGAGACTGTGTTATTTATCTGCACCCGACTTCACTAACTTCATAGACTTTGAGGGACCAGTCCCACCTGTAGGGGACCTGACATCTAGCTGCCTCACCATCCCCTCAGAGATCTACAGCAGCGCTGGTACAAATTACCAGAAGACTACAGGTGGCGTCACGAACTGTATATAAATCTATCCCCTGTAAATATTCCCCCAACATACGCCAGACCGCCAGGGCCACAGACCGAGCCACCGCTACCTGTGACAAACCCCATAGACTTCCATGGGCTCGGCTCTGAGTACCCCATTGCCCTGGTAATCCACAATTGTGGTGGCGGGTCGAGACAAATTGGCGTCACGAACAGGATGCGAAACTCGCAAAATTGCGAGCCCTGTGTGCCTATGGAGTTGTTTTTGTGAAAAGGACTGTTTGCACTTTTGGCGCCAAAAATCGCCATCTTTGTCGCCATATTCGCGCCCTCAGGCGCTGGAGAAGAAGGTGGGCGTACCTTCGTGGGCGTGTACCCCCCTGTGGCGCGAAGAGAATGCCTGCCCTCTCAAAGTGCTATTACAACATGCGATCCTGCCCTACAGCAAAGGAGGTCCGCCTCTTCACCTTCCTGTGAGGAGGAGGAGACGCAAACCCCGCCTCCACGGAAGAGACCGGACGTCTCTGGAGGAAGAAGAAAGAATCTTCTGGAACATCATGGAAGCAGGACGTGTGCAGCCGAGCAGGGAAGCGGAGGAAGGCAGGCCCCGTGCCCCAGCCAAGCTGCCACCAGCACCGGAGTCATCCGTGGTCCTGCACCTGCAGCAGGCGTTGCTAGAAATTAAGGAAGAAAATGCACGCCTGAAGAAGATGGTCCAGCACCAACCTGGATTTGAAGAGATCGAGAGACGCCGGCGTACCCTGGAGCAGCGGCGGCTGTGGGACGCGGTGATCTCTCCCTTCGATGACCCCTACGTCTGGAGTTACCGAAAATTCTGCTGCCCAAGGCAAAGGAGCAACCGGAGGCTGCCCCCGAAAGTACCCATCCTGATCCCACCGGTGAAGCGGTGGAGGCGAAGGAGGTTGAGGAGGTACCGCCAGTTCCGGAACTCCCGCCCGGCCAGGAGGCCGCAGCAGATGATCGATCCCCGGTAGGGACACCGGAGGGGTCCTGTCCGTCGTTACCAGACGTCGACTGGGACGAAATGGCGCGCCTGGATGACGTCGCCTATACCGCCCAGTGGGAATATGAGTGGCAGCGTCGTGAGGAGAAGCAGAAACGCCAGCAGGAGGAAGAGCGGGAAGCTCAGCGGAACCGTCAGCGGCAACATGCAGAGCTGATCGCGGACAAGGAGAGTGTCCGGAGAGAGAAAGGTACCCTGAGGGAACCGCGGCGGCAGGGGTGTGTGACTGAGTTCCAGCTCCGGAAGGGCTGGGGCTTCATCCGTGAACCGGGCCTCTACCCAGGGGTCTTTGTTAGTCGCAGGGACGTAGAATCCCACCTACCGCAAGGCCATCCCGGGAGGGACTTAGTTAATGGAGACATTGTCACGTATACACGGCACTGGGGAATGAAGGGATGGTATGCCCTTAACGTCACCATCGTCCGTGACCCCGTCCCCGACGCAGGTAACGTCACCACTACCGCAGCGTCCCCGTCTCCAGCTCAAGCAGTATCCGGCCGTGCCCCAGCATCGCCCCCTGCAGGTTCATCGCAAATGAAAGCAACATCTACATCGCAACATGCGACCCAGTTTCCATCGCAATCCATGACACGATCCATATCGTTAACTGTGACTCAGATTGAAACGCAATCGGTGTCTCGCAAGGAGAAAGTACCCGTTGCGCCCCTAGAGGTTCACACAAGAACTGTGGCAACTCAGACCCCAATAACAGGTCACGACTTGTTAGTCCTGGGATCTAGGGCCCATTGCATTGTTCCAGCCCCCGGGGTGGAAAATGTACTTGAAATAAATGAATAGATAAACAGTAAAGAGAACCGGTGAGATCCATATAGGGGTCTACCATAAGTAAAGTTGTAAAAAGTTTAAGTATGTTTGCCAATTTTTGCACAAGTTAAATGAGTATAACGTATATAATACATTTATATATTGCTAACAGTAGAATGCCCGGCTGGGTAATCAGAAAAAGTTTTGCACTTTATTATTATTATAATGTGATATATAATATGTCTTCGTTTTACAATGGACTTTGAGGTTGAGGACTGTGCCAGCCCAGAACTTATTTGTATATAGTTGCGCTTCGGTGCTTTATCTTGGTTTTACATAAAACCAGCACAACTACCTCTGAATACAAAAACCCGTGTGGTGTGGCACTGAGTGAGGTCTGCATTCGGATGTCCTGCAGCCCACCCAGGACCCACGTTGAAGGTTTGGTGCGGGTCCTTCACAAGAATACTGTGTATTTATTGAATGTTTTGATGCCTTAATACTTTTTGTATTTTTCTATATTCAATGTTTTTGTTGTGCAACGTTCAAGACATCCTCACCTCCCGGATGGGACGAATTAATGTTTAATGTTAATGTTTAAATGCATAAACAAAATGTCTCTTTGTATTTTACAGCCCGGGAGTGCTGTCTTTTACCATGGGGGAATGTGTAGCCCTGGTGTTAGGCACACGCAGTACCCTGGAGAGTGTGTGGAGAGATAGCAGTTCAATGCTCAATACCCATTCACTCAACATACACTAGACACACCCTTAGGGTAGTGTAGTCACTTGTGAGGGAGTGGTCAGGGTGTATTGGTTGAGTGATTAGAGTAGTCAGTTTCCTGTCTTCGGACAGAGCAGACGTGTGGAGTCTAGCTGGGACTTGGAGGGAGGAAGCAGTCCAGCCT
Organism: Oophaga sylvatica; assembly: GCA_033576555.1. NCBI lineage: Eukaryota > Metazoa > Chordata > Amphibia > Anura > Dendrobatidae > Oophaga > Oophaga sylvatica. The sequence goes on from JARQOD010000009.1 coordinate 75,500,925, forward strand.
GGTTCTGCAGCAGTTCAGCAAGTGGAGGCCAGTAAGGGCGAGATATAAGTCACCTCAGCCTGGTCAGAGCTGTACCTCACTTGAAGACACTGATTAAGAAAGAAGAGCTTAGTACAGAATTACTTCAGTCACCTGTCTCAAGGACAGTGAAAGGTTCAGAGACGTGCTCCTGCCTAGTGGATAACTGAGAGTCTGGAACTAACTCTAAAGGAAGAGAAGAAGGGAGTGATTACATGACTTTTTGCAAGTGTGAGTGTTTATGCTACCAGCGAGGACAAGGCGAAAGGCATAGTGGAAAGATTATTTGAAAAGTGCTTTTGGATTGAAGAAGTCCTGCACATTGTAACCGGTCACTGGGGACCGAAGGATCACTATTAGCTTCAAGCATAGTGGTAAGAAAACCAGAGATTTACCGGACCTTAGGTCGCGGCAAACAGCCCCAAATAGTCGGTACGTAACTGGGGTCAGGGGGAGTGAAGACTTTGAGTCAGTGCACGACAAGACAGGAATTCAGCTCTCTCACAGGAAGGCTCCTACCACAAAACTGACTGGGCAGTACAGCTATGGAATAGCTGGAGTTATAGAGGGAACTACGCTTCAGGCTGGTTGTACTCATCGTGTTGAAAGTAAAGGAGGCCCCTAACTTGTCCAGCTGCTATCTCAAAATACATTCTCCTTGGATCAGCCTCCCTGGGACCTGCCTGAACATCTTACAAGTAAAGGTATGGAAAGACGCTGACCGTGTGAGACTGTGTTATTTATCTGCACCCGACTTCACTAACTTCATAGACTTTGAGGGACCAGTCCCACCTGTAGGGGACCTGACATCTAGCTGCCTCACCATCCCCTCAGAGATCTACAGCAGCGCTGGTACAAATTACCAGAAGACTACAGGTGGCGTCACGAACTGTATATAAATCTATCCCCTGTAAATATTCCCCCAACATACGCCAGACCGCCAGGGCCACAGACCGAGCCACCGCTACCTGTGACAAACCCCATAGACTTCCATGGGCTCGGCTCTGAGTACCCCATTGCCCTGGTAATCCACAATTGTGGTGGCGGGTCGAGACAGTCCCATCAGAGAAAGGTTGTCTCGTTGTGGCTGATGGGTTCACAGGAATTGGCCAATTTGGCAATAAGTACCTTTATGTTATAAGAATGTTCCATATAGCATTGATGTTGCTCTGATGTCAGACATTCAATGTTTGCAGACGTCTTAGGCTGCAGGATTCTTTTGTGGAAGGAAGGAAAGAAAGAAGGGTGGGAAGAAGGAAAGAAGCGTGGAAGAAAGGAAGGGTGGGAGGAAGGAAGAAAGGAAGAGTGGCAGGAAACAAGGAAGGGTGGGAGGAAGGTAGGGTAGGGAGAAGGAAGTAAGGAAGAGTGGCAGGAAAGAAGGAAGGGTGGGAGGATGGAAGGAAGGGTGGGAGGATGGAAGGAAGGGTGGGGGGTGGAAGCGTGGTAGGAGGGATGGAAGGGTGGGGGAAGGAAGAAAGGAAGGGTGGCAGAAGGAAGGGTGGGAGGAAGGAAGAGTGGCAGGAAGGAAAGAAGTGTGGGATGAAGGAAGAAAGGAAGAGTGGCAGGAAGGAAGAAAGGGTGGGGAAAGGAAGAAGGGAAAGGTGGCAAGAAGGAAGGAAGAGTGGGAGGAAGAAAGGGTGGCAGGAAGGAAGATAAGGTGGCAGGAAGAAAGGAAGAGTGGGAGGAAGAAAGGGTGGTAGGAAGGAAGGAAGTGTGGGGAAGGAAGAAAGGAAGGGTGGCAGGAGGAAGGGTGGGAGGAAGGAAGAGTGGCAGGAAGGAAAGAAGTGTGGAAGGAAGAAAGGAAGAGTGGCAGGAAGGAAGGAAGGGTGGGGAAAGGAAGAAGGGAAAGGTGGCAAGAAGGAAGGAAGAGTGGGAGGAAGAAAGGATGGGAGGAAGGAAGGAAGGATGCATGGGAAGAAGGAAGGATGCGTGGGAGGAAGGAAGGGTGGGAGAACGGGTTGGAGGAAGGAAGGAAACATAGGAGGAAGGTAGGGTGGGAGGAAGCAAAGAAGGAGTTATGATGAATATTTGCCCTTTTCTAGGTCAGTTCTGTTTCTCTTACATGTGTCGGCCACGTGCATCTTTGTCTATCAGCAGGACGTATCAGTTTGGATGGTTCTCTGGCAGGAATGTCTGTGGTGATCAATAAGTTCTCATTCATATGGGTCATTGAATTTAATGTGTTTGTCATTTACAGAATCGGTGTAAGAAGGTTTTTCTCTGCACCTTGAGGATATTGGCAGCTACAACAAAGAAGAAGGTTTTTTATTCTCTGAACAATCAGAGATTTCTGATACGGTTCTTCTGGCGGGTTTACCCCTCCGGCTCCGCGCTTTGTTATAAGGTGCGGTGCCAGGAGCTTCTCATACACAAAATCACTGAATTCTGCCTGGGAGATGACTGTTCATTCCTTTGTGCAGCCAAATCCATCACATCTGGTCTTGATCCAAATAATTGGCTCTAATCAGGACTTCTTTTCAATTCACTGACAGCAAGCAAAGATGTTGAAAACAGTCATGCAGAGTATTCAATAGCGTTTGATTGCACAATAAAAAGAAATAAAAACTAAAAAAAAAACTAAAAATAAAAAAATCACCTAACTTGTTACAGACCTGTCACTCGCCATAAATATGTAATTTTTTGTCTTGGTGTAAATGCCGCTGTTCTCCTGAATCCAGAGATGTTTTTCTTTCCTTACTGCTCCTCTTCGTTCCTGAGATATGGCTTCTTCTTCTCTGTGTATAAATCTGGTCTTTTTTAGCCAAGTGGGCATGGTCCTCAATTGCTCCTTGTGGATATCTCCTTGTTGATCACACCCACTTAGTAACGAGAGGAGATTTGCATACAGGGAAGAGGAGGCCTCTGTTTATGCCGAGGGTTCTCTCTAGAGAGGCGGCAAGATGAAGTTAGAACTGTTATGATGATAATTTTATAAGAATGATCCAAAGACCAACAGGCTACAAACTGAGAGTATATATATATCTATGTCTGCATGTATGTATACCGTGGGGAAAACAAGTATTTGATACACTGCCGATTTTGCAGGTTTTCCCCCCTGCAGAGAATGGAAAGGTCTGTCATTTTTATCTAAAAATAAAAATCCAGAAATTCACATCAAATTCTTATTTTCCCCACTGTATGTATGTGCATAAGAGTGTAAGTATGTTTGCGCTCCAGTTCCAAACTTGAAACAATCCCTTCAATTGTATAAGTCCATATATTGAAGAGTAAGAAGCAGCGAGCCACAGTTCTACTCTGAGGCTCCATCCCTTGTGTTGCTTTTCCCTGCAGAGCAGCGCTCTCAGCACATTAACTACATGGAGCTGTGCTGTAGTTCTGTGCATAGACAATGGTCTACGGGTAACGAAAGTCTCTGTGAACTAATTTCGGACTTTATAGATTTTTTTCTTAAGCCTATCGTATCCACTCTACCCTCTTATATTCAGGATACAACTGCAGCCCTACAGAGACTTGACCACCTTTATCTTGAAGATCATATGATCCTTGTTACAGCTGATGTGGAGGCATTGTATACCTCCATAAAACATAATGATGGTCTTAGGGCAACGGCTTGGTACCTTAAGAACAGCAATTTGGAACCTGCCATGGCTGATTTAATTCTTACCTTGTTGGACTTTGTCCTCAATCACAATATTTTTACTTTCAAAAAACAAATTTTTTTACAAACACAAGGGACAGCTATGGGGGCCTCTTGTGCCCCCTCATATGCGAATCTATTTTTGGGCGCCTGGGAAAGGGAAATTTTTCAAAATGAGAGCATTTCTGAAATACAATGGGTACAAGGCTGGATGAGATACATTGATGATGTTCTCTTTATTTGGGAGGGAACTGTGGACAACCTCCACTCTTTAATGAGGAAACTTAATAGCAATGATAAGAACATCATCTTAACTTACCAGTTTGGTAGGAGTGTTGAGTTTCTAGATCTCAAAGTCAATATTTCTTCAATTGGCCTAATTGAAACTAATTTATTCCGAAAACCCAAAGCTACTAATTCACTCTTGTATGCCAAGTCATCCCATCCATCAGCAACCATCAAGGGCATACCAACAGGTCAATTTTTAAGGCTAAAAAGAATCTGTTCAGATTCCTCTACATTTGAGGATCAGGCAGCTGATCTATGCCAAAGGTTTACCAACCGGGGATATAGTAAACGCAGCATTAAAAAAGCATATAGGAGGGCCCGGGAAACTCCAAGGGTGTAATGTATGTAGTACAGTTCATATAGCGTCTTGTGCTTGGGTGCGATGAAAACACAGGAGTCACAGGTTTGATATAGAAAAGTCCTGTATTACTTCATACAAGTGGCAGAAATAGTCACACAGTTTGCAGACACAGAAACAGGAGACACAGCAGGCCAGAGTAATCCAAGCTCAGCAATCACTCTCCAATACAGATTCAGGATCTTCTTCTCTGTTACCGTAAGTCCATGCAAACGTGGGTCTTTCAAAGAGCAGGGTTCAGAGTCCACAAGTGCTTCAGAGTTCCTCAGTAGGAATAGCTGGAGTACAAGGTCCAAGGCTTACAGGAGTCAAGTCACAGGTTCACTGCAGGCTAGATTCTGAATCACTGATTGCTCAGCTGTGGCTGCTTAAGAAGCAAAGGAGAGAATCAGGGCGGGAACATGCAAGCTGGAAACTCCATTTTGACTGAGGGCAAGATAGCTGCAGCAAGACAGAAAGTAAAATGGCTGACGAACAAACTGAGTTTCAGGAATATATACATAGAACCTTACATTACTCCCCCCTTAAGGACAACCTCCGGATGACCTCAGACCAGGCTTGTGTGGGTACCTCTGATGAAACTGACGGAGCAAGCGAGGAGCATTAACGTTATTGACCGGTTCCCATGAATTGTCCTCCACTGGGTAGCCCTGCCATTTAATCAGATATTGTAACTGATTTCTATACAACCTGGAATCTAAAATCCTTTCCACCACAAATTCTTCCTGACCATCGACTAGCACTGGGTCAGGGCAAGGAGAGGAACGTCCAGGAAACGTATTGGGTGTCGCAGCCTTTACTAGGGATACATGAAAGACAGGGTGGATTCTCATAGTTCTGGGCAGTTGAAGACGACAAGCAACGGCACTTATAATTTTACTGATTTTATAGGGTCCAATGTACTTATGTCCCAACTTAGACGATGGAATCCTTAACTTAAGATTTCTGGTTGACAGCCAGACCAAGTCTCCTACCTTGAAAGCTGGTGCAGGTTTACGAAATTTATCTGCTGCTTTCTTGTACCTTTCTTGAGCCGATTCCAGATTTTCCTTTAGAAGATCCATATTTTCTGTAAAGACGTGATTCTTTCAGCCACTGCTGGTAAAGGCGTTTCTATGGGAAATCGTGGTAGAATGTTAGGATGATAACCTAGATTAGAGTAAAAAGGAGACTGTTTAGTGGAGGCACTCTGAGAGTTGTTATACGAGAACTCAGCTAATGGAAGTAGATCCACCCAATCATCCTGTAGGTGGCAGATAAAGCAGCGGAGATACTGCTTCAGGGTTTGATTGGTTCGTTCGGTCTGTCCATTAGTCTGGGGATGAAAAGCAGAAGAAAGGTTTACTTTAATGTCCAATGCTGCACAGAAATTTTGCCAAAACCTAGAAGTGAATTGCACCCCTCGATCCGATATAACCTCATCCGGTACTCCATGTAAGCGAAACACATCTTTAATCATCAAATCTGATGTCTGTTTTGCAGTGGGTAAGCCGACACAAGGGATAAAATGAGCTGCCTTTGTTAGACGGTCAACCACCACTAGAATGGTGTTCTTCCCCTGAGAGGTTGGTAACTCCACAATGAAGTCCATAGAAATGGATCCCCACGGGCGGGACGGGGTGGGAAGAGGCTGTAACAGACCAGTTGGTGAGGAGCGAGGTGTTTTGCATCTTGCACAGACCTCACATGAAGTGACATAATTCAAAACATCCTTCCTGCAAGTGGGCCACCAAAAGAAACGAGAAAGAAATTCCTGTGTCTTTAGAATTCCTCTATGCCCAGCTATCTTGGAATCGTGAATGAGTTGCAATACTCTTAATCTGACTGTTTCAGGAATATACAGACGTTGTCCCTGAATCCACACACCATTCTTAAAGACAAGACTTACGTCCCTTGGGGGTTGTGCCAAAAAGGAATCCGCATGGTATGCTTCCTTGATGTCCTTAAGTAGGTCTTGATTATGAATTACTCCTAGGAATCTAGAGTCAGGAAGAATAGTCTTAGGAGGAGTAATTGGACGTGTCTCTGCTGAGTAAATCCTAGAGAGTGCATCAGCCTTTCCATTGCGCGATCCTGGTCTATAAGAGATGATAAAATTAAATTGGTTTAAGAAAAGATTCCAGCGAGCCTGGCGAGGAGTCAGGCACTTAGCCGACCTGATAAACTCAAGGTTACGATGGTCTGTCAGGACGACTATTTGCTGTGCAGCTCCCTGAAGAAGGTGTCTCCATTCTTTGAAGGCGGCAATAATGGCCAACAACTCTCTATTGCCCACATCGTAGTTCCTCTCAGCCGAAGACAACTGCTGGGAAAAGAAGGCACAGGGATGCAAGACATTCTTCTCACCTGTTCTCTGAGAGAGTATAGCTCCAACGGCACAGTCTGAAGCATCCACCTCTATTATGAAGGCAAGCTCGGGGTTGGGATGTACTAGGATAGGTGCAGTGGTAAATTTATCTTTTAGACGGGAAAATGCTTCCTGAGCTTGGGGAGTCCAGGAAAACCTAGACTCTTTCCGGGTAAGTTGAGTGATAGGTGACACTACCTCAGAGAAATTTCTAATGAAACGTCTATAGAAGTTGGCAAACCCGATGAAGCGCTGTACCTCCTTCACATTTCTAGGACTTGGCCAATCCTTGATGGCTTGGGTTTTGCTTCCATCCATACTAATTCCTTGTGTAGACAGTACATACCCCAGAAATTGAATTTCGGTCCTATGGAATTCACACTTTTCAAGTTTGATGTAAAGATGATTTTGTCTTAGACGTTCCAAGACCATTCTCACATGTCCATGATGTTCCTCTGTGGAGTTAGAAAAAATTAGAATATCATCCAAATAAATTACCACGAATGTATCTAGGAGATCCCTGAAGATGTCATTCACCAAGTGTTGGAAAGTGGCTGGGGCGGTACTCAGACCAAAAGGCATAACTAGATATTCAAAGTGTCCATAGCGTGACCTGAATGCAGTCTTCCATTCATCCCCAGGTCTAATACGGACTAAGTTATAGGCCCCACGAAGATCTAGTTTAGAAAAAATTTTGGCATGTCGCACTCTCTCCAATAACTCAGGGATTAAAGGCAATGGATAACGGTTTCTAATAGTAACCTTATTGAGTTCCCTATAGTCTACGCATGGTCTCAGAGATCCATCTTTCTTCTTTACAAAGAAGATGGGTGCACCTGCAGGAGATGAAGAGGGGCGTATGAAGCCCTTGGCTAGATTTTCATCTATGTAATCCTTTAAAGCCTTTAGCTCGGGCCCCGCCAGGGGGTAGATCTTACCAAAAGGTATCTCTGCTCCAGGCAATAATTCAATTGGACAATCATATGGACGGTGAGGAGGAAGCTGGTCAGCGTTCTTCTTGTCACATAAATCCACATAGTCCTGGTATACAGCTGGTAGTTCAGGGACTGACATGATTCCTTTAGGAACAGAGCAAGCTGAAACTTTTGGACTCATCTGTTTCTCTGGAAAGTGTAATTCCTTGGTCTCCCAGTTAATGGTAGGATTCTGAGCCTGCAGCCATGGTAGCCCTAGAATAATGGGAAAGTGGGGAGAAGAGATAAGCATAAAGGACAGTTTCTCTTGATGATTTTTACCCATAAGAACCCTCAAAGGCTCTGTTTCCTGATCCACTGGTCCAGAGGTCAGCAGGGAGCCATCCACAGTTTCCATCTGTACTGGAGTAGCCTTCTTCACTGAACGTATTCCCTGTTTCAGAGCAAAGGAGACATCCATAAAATTTCCACTTGCCCCTGAGTCGATCATAGCAGAGCTAGACACCCAAGCTGAGTCAACCCAGAGTTTGATGGAAAGAAAGCAATGAGAATTGTTTTTCTTACAACTCAGCTGGGACACCGCTGAGGAAACTTGAAAAATGGCAGCGTTTACACAGTCAACGTCCTCAGAGGTAACGGAGTTTAAGTCCGAGAAATCAAGATCTGTTGCTGCAGATCTCTCTGGAGCCTGAGGCTCGGACCTGACAGATCCCCTCTCGCAACACTCACAATGAATGAGTGCTGCAGTAGTCTTACGAGAACGGCTGGGGCAGTTTATAATGAAGTGCCCTGACTTACCACAATAGAAACATAGATTCTCCTTAAAACGATGTTCCTTGCGTGCATCACTAACCCGTCGTTGTAAAGAGTCTACCTGCATGGGTTCAGGTTCAGGTTCCCGTGTAATCCTACTCAAAGGTTCCTTAGCTGGAGAGGAAGGTAGGAAAAGGTTAGTACGATTGCTTTCGAACCATCTCTCTTGCCTGCGTTCAGTCAGACGAGTATCAATACGGATGCAGTAGTTAATAAAGTCACCTAACGCAGTGGGAGGGTCGGCACGAGCAAGTTCATCCTTAATCAGTGGAGATAACCCCTTTCGAAAAATAGATTTTTTGGCGGAACTGTCCCAGGTGGTATCAAGGGCCCATCTCCTGAAATCCAAGGCATATTCAGCTACCGAGTGCTTACCTTGGCGCAAAGCTAACATGGCTGCTTCAGCTGTTGCACCTCGATTGGGGTCATCAAACACCTGCCCCATGGCTGAAATAAAATCATCAAGGTGATTCAAACAATCATCCTCAGTCTCAATCAGAGGGTTTGCCCACATTAAAGCCTTGTTGGTAAGCAACATAATTATAGTAAGCACCTTAGATCGTTCAGTGGGAAATTGTGAAGCATGTGCAGAAAAAAAAAGATTGCATTGATTAATAAATCCCCTGAATTTCTCACGTTCACCGCCAAAACGAAAAGGGGGCAACTTGGGAATCCCAGCACTCGGGGCTACGGCAGGAGCCTGGACTCGCCCCTCTAGAACCTCAATCCTGGCTCGCAAATCCTGGGTAGTCTGTCCAACCACTTGCAAATTGTGATTATTGAGGTCCTGTAGATTTGTAAAACGGGTCTTTATATTCTGCAAATCTGCAAGGATATTATCAGTCACTCCGCAAAGTTCCTTTATGCGGGCCTCCATTTTCCAGATCTTTTAAGACAGGATTACTGGAATGGTTGTGAGAAGTCACAACCACTGTCATCACAGAAAGTACAACCGGACGTCTGATATCCACAGTACAGCAGACACAGCCTTCCAGACCCAGCAGACACTAACGTTTTGGCTTCAGAATCTTGTAATGTATGTAGTACAGTTCATATAGCGTCTTGTGCTTGGGTGCGATGAAAACACAGGAGTCACAGGTTTGATATAGAAAAGTCCTGTATTACTTCATACAAGTTGGCAGAAATAGTCACACAGTTTGCAGACACAGAAACAGGAGACACAGCAGGCCAGAGTAATCCAAGCTCAGCAATCACTCTCCAATACAGATTCAGGATCTTCTTCTCTGTTACCGTAAGTCCATGCAAACGTGGGTCTTTCAAAGAGCAGGGTTCAGAGTCCACAAGTGCTTCAGAGTTCCTCAGTAGGAATAGCTGGAGTACAAGGTCCAAGGCTTACAGGAGTCAAGTCACAGGTTCACTGCAGGCTAGATTCTGAATCACTGATTGCTCAGCTGTGGCTGCTTAAGAAGCAAAGGAGAGAATCAGGGCGGGAACATGCAAGCTGGAAACTCCATTTTGATGAGGGCAAGATAGCTGCAGCAAGACAGAAAGTAAAATGGCTGACGAACAAACTGAGTTTCAGGAATATATACATAGAACCTTACAAAGGGAGCATTTGCTCTATCCCCTAAGAAGCAACCCAATTCTGACACTAATCAAGTAAGATACATTTCCACCTTCAATAATCAATGGGAGGATATCAGGAATTTGTTCAAAAAACATTGGAGCATTCTACAGACCGATCCCTTGATGAGGAAAATTCTTCCCCTGTCCCTTCATTGGTGGCTAGAAGAAGTTCTAATCTAAGAGACCTATTAGTACATAGTCATTATGACCCTGGTACTGATGGCCCCATGTATTGTGCACCCTCTGGCTTCTTCCCGTGTGGCTCTTGCAAAGCTTGTGCCAATATGACTAAATCAGACTCCTTCACAAACCACGATGCTTCAAAGTCCTTCAAAATCAAGAAACATCTAACGTGTACCTCCGAAGGCATAATATATCACGCAACATGCCCTTGTGGTCTAATTTACATTGGCCTCACCACACGTGAATTCCGGATTAGAGTTCGTGAACATATACGTGATATTGAGAAATCAAAAACAACTGAGGATTTATCCACATTAAAAACCTTGCCTAGTCACTTTAAAACGTATCACAACTCCAATCCCCGAGGCCTAGTATTTAAGGCTATTGATCAGATTAAATTAGGAATAAGGGGTGGCGATCTGGGAAAATCTCTCTCTCGGTTAGAGAGCAAATGGATATACCGGCTCCACACCATCTCCCCCTATAGTCTTAATGAAAATTTTGGCTTCCATTCTTTTCTTTAAAGTGTACTGTTGGTGTATATGATGTACTGTTTATCCCATTTTTTGACTTTTCCTGGCTTGTTCTATTTTAGGTGTTTTTTTAATATTAATTTTTCCTTAGTATTTTTGAATCTCTTTTTAACAGTAGTCTGTTTTTGATGTTTGATATTTATTTATTCATTTTTGTATATTATCCTAGGCACTTACCTTTGTAGCAGCTGATCGGTTTTTCCCTTTGCCAAGGTTATATTTCCCGCGTGGTCCTTTTCTTCCCTTCCGGTCTCTGTGCGCATGTGGTGGACTTTTGAAACGGTGGACTCTTGTATATGGTCACAGTGAAGATCCCACTTTTGGTGTCTATTCTGCAGCAGCAGTTTTTAATTGGATGAAGATGAAGGTCTGGAAAGCAAGAAACAAGAGAGGGACACGTATCTTAAATATATTAAATTTATATATATATTTATTTATTGATTTTCTATTAATATAATGTATCAATCATGCCTTGATAAATAGGAATCTTAGTTTTGCACTATACTCTATGCACGTGCACTTTAACCTTTATTTGTTTAAATCTCTGGACCCTTATTCACTACAATTTTACCCATTACCATTCATTGCTTCACCATGTATCTTATTCTTCTCATTTATTCTCCTTTTATTATTTTTCACTTTCCACCCATCTCCCATCAAGATTTACACCACTTAATTCCCCACCTATTTTGCCTCACCTTTTAATTATTTCTTTTTTTAATGCTGCGTTCTTTTAGTCATCCCTTATATTTATTTATATACTATTCCCTTTATTTACACAAACCATCTCATAAAGATCTCCGGACCATTATAAATGCACTTACTCCCCACCTTCTGCCCGCTGGCGCTTTCCTCATATAGACCTTGATTTTGTCCACTCCTTCTTTTTATTAACACTCCCATCTTGGTTACGGGATTCTTATGCGCACGCACGTGGTACACTAGCCCCGCTGACTTCCGGTGGCGCTTAAACAGCTGACCCTGGTGCGTTCCATCTGCGGTCCACCTTAGCGCTTTTCCGGAAGTCCTTTTAGATAGGGACGTGTTAACCTTATGCGTGCGCTACTATAGAATCATCTGTCCCTTCTAGCCCTATCTGAGCGCAGCGCCCTGGATATAAACCTCTTCCACCACACCTACTATACATCTCTGCCCCAGAAGAAGCCACACGGCGAAACGGTGCCCGTTGGGCGTTCAGGAGATTCCAAAGCCACCCCCTCTCCTGCCATACGACGTGCAGACCTTCTTTGATGTAAGTGGGATTACATACTATTTATGATTCCCTGTCTAGATGCTAGAGATCTATTTAATCTTTTACATCTCCCTGTTTCTGCATAATATTAGGCATTGCACTAATTACCTGCGAATTAGTCACAGCTAGCTACATCTATCCTCTTCACTAATATTATTATCAGGTGAATGCTCTAGCAGATTTTTGCACAGCATTATATGTTAAAGAAGGTTGATAAACCTCCTTTTTTTCTATCTGGCTAATTTCGGTGACAAAACTCTTATTCAATGGTATGCACTGAGAGATAGCAGCTATTTGGGTCTCCTCATTTTATTTTTTGTTTATCCCTTTTTGTCTTCATTCACTAAATCTTGGTTTTAATATTATTCAATAAAACTAATTATTTTAAACCATCACGTTTCTTTTTATCACTTCTTCTATGTGGCACCTACCACTATAGATTATGTATAAAATTGATGTTTTGAAGTGACATTTGCCGCTAATATTCTAGGATTATGGGAATAGACAATGGTCAGCAGTGCAGGGAAAATCCTATAGGGCTATCCAGCAAAATACATTCATCACCAATCCATAGGAAAGGTAATAAATTATTATTGACGATGATCTTTTTGGATCCCAACAATTCGAACAGGATTTCCAACGTCCGTTTTTTTTAATGAAGCCTTATTGTGCACACATAATCACCTCTTCATTCACTTCCATGGGACTGATGGAACAAATGACTCTCAGTCTCATAGAAGTGAACTGGGTGGTGGTTGAGCATGTGCACAATCCCTTTATAAACACAGGGGGGGCCCTATTCACAGGATCCAGGAGTTGGACCACCAGTGATCATACATTGGTCACCTTTCCTATGGAAAGTATGTAATGGGACAATCCTTTAATGAGCTGGGAATAACTTTTTGGGTATTCACAAAGGTTATAATGATGTCATAGACCCCAATGCCGCACTGATACGTGTGATCTACAGGACAAGCCCCATCTATGAGAACATCTAAGAAGTCCAGAATCCGCACCTAGCACTGAGCATTTATAGCTGTGACCATGAACCGTGCTAATGTCACAGTGATGTCTCCACCATCATTCCTCTCTGATACAATGTTGCACTTTAGAATTGTTTGTTTCCATTTAATCTGATGCTTCATATAATGGATGCATTAGTCAGTAAAGTCACTTTGCTAATATTGTTACATTTGGTAACAAAGGTTTCATTAAAGAATGTTTCCTCCCGAGAAAATTATAATTGTGTGATTATTATATTGTGGCTTTCAATTAAGTGAAATCGTGAGTGAGTCTTAAAGGGGAAGTCTCTATAAAGTAATCAGCCAACATATAGATACCTCGCTGACCCTAAGATGCTTAAAGGGGTGTTCACACGGGATATGATATTTCTATATGATCAGTGCAGATCCATCTTCTTGTACTATGCATGAATGTGCAGAAGAGCTGGTGAACACTGCACCCTCTTCACTGTTACTTTTTGCCCAGTCGATGGTCAGGTGTCTCTGTGCCGGGAGAAACAGTTAAAGGCATGCAGTACTACACCAGCACTGCGACCCTTCAAATCATTGGGGGTCCTAAGATTGAACTCCAAATTAACATAAATAATAGAAAATGTCTTATCCAAGTCATATGACATAACTTAGAGAATACTCATTCCACTTTCCTTCCTTCTATATTTTAAAAACCTTCTGTAATACTGCAGTTTTAATGAAGTCCTGTCAATAGGTGTCACGCTATGACGGTCTTCGGTAAGGAAGGGGGGCCTCAAACTTTCCCTGGAACTGGGGCCCTAACTATCCGTGTGCCAGCCATCATCTTAAAGGTAGAGAGGCCTGAGTCTCTGACCTTACTATGCTCCTGTTAATGTCCTAAGCTGTCACCTCCTCCTCCAGGAGGCCTGGAACAGATATGTTAGTGTATATACACGTAAGGCAAACAGGGATAACAAAAAGCAACTTACATGCAAAAACAATCACCACCAGTATAAAGGACTAAAGGGAAGGATAGGATGGTACAAACCAAAAGGGAATAGGATAATGAACAAAGCATACACCCAAAAACAGCACGCAACAATCTCCAGCAGCAACTACAAACTCCAACTCCAGCACACCAACCCCAGCAAGCCAGGAAGTAAACTTTCACAGGCAGGGATGAGAAGGTCTGGCCAGGTTTTAAAGAGAGAGAAAATGAGCAGCTGTGACATGGAGCTGCATGTCTCTAACCAGCAGACAAAGAGTCGTTAACCTCTTCAGCGCCAAAGGAAGCAAAGTCCATTTAATTTGAGGAAAAAACACACTGGCTAAATGAAAGACCTGCGATTCACAGTATGTAAAGATGGCTTAACAACAAATATCCCAGGAGGACGTGACACACTCGAGACAATCGGAGAACACTTACTGTCAATTTCCATTGGGGCAGCAGTCACGACGTGGTCATCAGGGGACAGGATTACTATGACAGATTATCATTGCTACCAAACTTAAAGGTAGATGATACAGAATGACAAGGCTGACGATAGTGAACGACGATGGGAGTAGCTCAGCTCCTCTTCCTTCTTCTCGATCACAGAACAAGATGCACGACAGTTAACATAAGTTAATCGTTCTTTTTTCCAGATTGATTAAAACTTTTTCTCTAGATTTCTTCGTCTTGTCATTTCCTTTGTTGTACCTGTTTGAAATGTACTGACAGCGTACTGACAGCCTGCTCGGTGTAACCCGTCTCCGTCATTTGGAGCTTTAATAAGGGGATTAGTAACATCCAGTTGTCCATACATTCATACTGAACATTTCCAGGAGGAGCATTGTAGTGGACGGTTTTGAGTAACTATGCTTCAGAATTGCTACTTTTGCAGAGAATGCGAGTACTTGTTATATTGTAATAAAGACTCCTGACACATAAACATAGGATTTTCCAGTAAGATATTAATTTATAAGCTTGTTTGTCACTCTCAGAAATTTACAGCTAAAATTGCAAATTTATGCTACAATAGTTGATTATGTGCTTTCCGCGATTATGGAGAAAACCACTCATTTATTAACAATTTTCCGCTATTTGATCAAAGTAGTGAATTAGATTCCTCTTCCATTAAGGACTGTGACTGACACCTCGCCATCAAACTCATCATATAATGGATTCCAAAAGATGTTAATTCTGGTGGAGAAAATGTGTAAAATGGAGACTGCAGCTTTAACGCCACCCCCTTGTGCAACAACTTCAAGACGGGTTTGTAAGCCCAGGGCAGCACCGGCCCACCCCAGAACCGCTCACCATAGCAGGCACAACATGGGGGGCTCAGTGTATATGGGGCATGTGTAAGTACACGAGGAACCAGCTCCTGCTCTGATCGCACGCGTTTGCATTGTCGGGGCATTCATACAAAAATATAGGAAATATAGTGAAAAGTACTAAACCTTGGACTCTGAAGGATGTGGAAGTACAAATGTAAGAATAGTGGATCTGCCCTATGTAAACAGAGGGGGACATTATACTGTATGGAGGCCAGAATTGGGGAGGCTACACTATATGGGGGCCACAATAGGGGCAATTATTACTATATTGGGATCAGAATGGGGGACATTATAATACAGGGGGACCACATACAGGGACATTATATAGTGGAAGTGTCACAGTGGGGGACATTGCACTGTATTAGGGCCAGAATAGAGGACATTATTACTATATGGGGGCCAGAATATAGGACATTATTACTATATTGGGGCCAGAATATAGGATATTATTACTATATTGGGGTCAGAACAGAGGACATTATTACTATATTGGTGTCGGAATGGGGAACATCATATAGTGGAAGGGTTACAATGGGGGACATTGCACTGTATTAGGGCCAGAATATAGGACATTATTACTATATTGGTGTCGGAATGGGGAACATCATATAGTGTAAGGGCTACAATGGGGGACATTATACTGTATTGGTGCCAAAAAAGGGGGGCATTGTACTGTATCGGGGCCTGAATAGAGGCAATTATTACTATTGTAAGCTTTTCAGGGGTTTAGCTCTAGGATCGCTGTCTGGGTAGACAGAATGGCATGAAAACAGTTCATTCAGACAGCAGTTCTGGTGCAAAACTGGCCGCAACCAGCTTTATTAAAGTCCACAGCAAACAGATTAAAACAAAGCATAAACAGAAAACCTGGGCTTGTCTAGCCTCTAATTACACTTAGATAGATGGCCCTCTCTATCCGGGACCCAGACTCTACCAGTCTGTGCCCAAAACAACACATATCACATATGTTACCAGTATGGAGCTTCACAGATACTCCTCCTTGTGTCTGAAGGCACCTTCCATGTCCAGACTTGAGAGAGATCCACTCCTATTCAGCCGCTCTTCACACGGATTCGCACTGAGACTACTCCTATGTCCGGGGTCCTTCCTGCACCCAAACTGAGATAGCTCAAACACTCTTGGAGACGCCTCTCGTGCCGGGACACCCTCCTGTGTCCAGGCTAAAGACAGCTCTAACACTCTTGGAGACTGCTTCCTTGTGCCAGGACACCTCTCTGTGTCCAGGCTAAAGACAGCTCTAACACTCTTGGAGACTGCTTCCTGGTGCCAGGACACCTCTCTGTGTCCAGGCTAAAGACAGCTCTAACACTCTTGGAGACTGCTTCCTTGTGCCAGGACACCTCTCTGTGTCCAGGCTAAAGACAGCTCTAACACTCTTGGAGACTGCTTCCTTGTGCCAGGACACCTCTCTGTGTCCAGGCTAAAGACAGCTCTAACACTCTTGGAGACTGTTTCTTGTGCCAGGACACCTTCCTGTGTCCAGGCTAAACTAGCTCTAACACTCTTAATTAACACCTGAGTGATTTCAGGCCTGAGCTGCGTGTGCTGAATGTGAGGTGTAGTGACCTTTCTCTACCACTAGGTTTACAAAGCCACACATTTCCCTTATACCATACAGCACAGTATCTAGGTGAAATGTACACCCCATTCAACACATATTCCTTCACTGTCTCACATATCCCCTCCCTCTTCTCCAGACCGGAGGGCTGGTCATCCAGACCGGAGGGCTGGTCAACAATCCAACAGAGACAGTGAACTCTGGACCAGTCATGGCCCTCATCAGCTTCATCTTCACCACTGTCATTTGTATCTTCACCTGAGTCATAGCCAACATCAGCTTTCTCTTCATCTGAAGCATCCGCACTACTCTGTACCCTCCCAGGCCTATGCTCTCTGCGGGCCTCGGGTATCCTGCACGGTTTCATCTTGACCTTAGGGCCGGGCTCAGTTTCGATATAGTGCCTGGCCAGAGAAGTACGACCTGGTACATCAGAACACTTCTGCTGACTCTTCCTCAGAAACTCACGTACCTCCTGTCCCTGGTGCACTGACCATGTGTCACCAACTATCACAGAAGGTATAGGGGGTTTTTCACTTTTCTCCAGTTCCCCTCCTTCAGGCTCTTCTGGCAGGACATGCCCAGAAGCCCTACCATCAGTCCTACACTCTACTTCTTCAGTCACATCACTTTGGTCTCCAATATCTCCATTTATTCCAGCCTTCAAGTTCTCCTTGATAGCGGCATCTGTATACTCAGAACCCGCCGGATTCTTCTCTTCCACCACGTTCTGCATCCCATCTGGGCTCCCGTGTGTCTGTAGCGGCAACGGAGTGACACATCGCTTTTCCCATTTGTTGGGACGTGGCTCCGATGTAGCCTCCCTGAAAGTGCGTTTGAGCTCACCAATGCCAGCTACTGATCCGGACCATAACCCATCCACGCCGCTGTCTTCGGCAGAAACAGATTCCTGGACAGAGTCAGTCCCCATATCTTCAGTCTTGTTCCTCACAGCTTCACTTGAAACCTCAGCTTCTGATGAGGCATCTGGCTTGGTGACCACCACTTCCATGCCTTTTTCCACCTCTGCAGCATCACCTTCAGAGTCCTTGGCATGATGCAGATCCATACCACACACCGACAACTTCTCATCTTCAACAGCATCCACTTGTGCTGTGTTCAGTTTCAGAGTCCTGCCTTTAAAGCTCAGCTCTCCTCCTTTCACCTTAGTCTTCGCCAGGGAACCAGCCAACTGTAAAACATCTTCAGATGCCATCTTCTGTCTGGCTGTAAGGTCAGCATCAGCTTTCTTCTCAGGACTCTCAACCTCCTCTGCTACCATGCCTTCCTCATTTGCACTGGTTGCTTTATGGTCATCAGATGATTCACTATCACTATCTGACCCCTTTTTCTCAGCCACATCTGGCTCACTGTCAGGGCTATACACTTCATTTTCATTCACATCCTGCTCACTGTCAGGGTTATACAATTCATTTTCATTCATATCCTGCTCACTGTCAGGGTTATACAATTCATTTTCATTCACATCCTGATCTGGAACCTTAGTTAACATGTCATCCACAACATTAACTTCACCATCTGGTCCCTCAAGTATGTGACTATGTGACAACCCCAGCACTATACTTCTATATAGCTCAGGTACTAGGAGCTGACTCACGACCTCTCCCTGGACTTCAGTGTCCCTATACAATAGGTTATTGTTCATGGCAGCATGAGGAAACCTCTCCTCAGAGCCAGGCTCCTGGGAAACCTCATTTAGATCAATCATATTTTCCTGTGCCGTCCTAATAGTGGGGTCTCGCACCGGCTCACTCCCAAAATTGTCACAGGACACAGGCAGGTCAGGGACACTCGGTTCCCAAGAACCACCATCCTCGTCTCCCAACATCACCTGCAAAGGAATTTCATCTTTATCATGATCATCATCAGTATCATCACTATTATGATTAGCATCATCATCATTATCAATATCAGCATCATCATCATGGTCATCATCATTATCATGATCATCATTATCATTATCAATATCAGCATCATTATCATGGTCATCATCATTATCATGATCATCATCATTATCACATAATTTTAATGGCCCACTAGCATTGTGTTCCGCCCCTCGGGACTGCGCACCCTCAATAGGAGCTTCATCACACTGTCCATCAGAAACATTTTTCCCCCAGAGATCCTTAGACTGGGGAAAGTCATTACCCAATATGACGGGTTGCACCAGGTTCTTCACTACCCCCCCTTCATATGAAACCTCCCCGAGTTTGGGGACCAAGTCCACGGCAGTCTCTGGGTAGACTTTGGTGTCTCCATGGATGCACACCATACTCAGGTGCTTATCAGGGATGAAGTCCCTATCAATCAAGCTGTCACATACGGAAGTCACTGGACTCTCTGAGTCCAAGAGGGCCTGTGCTGGGCAGTCATTTACAACCACCGGGGACCCCTGTGGTCCAGTCTCTTCGGCTGAGGTGGACACACACACAGGTTCTGCGCAGGTAGAGAGGGATCTGCCAACATCACAACACATAGGCTCCCCCTCTATTGGACAGTTCGCTGCAATTTCACGCCAGCTCCAACGCTGTCCATCACACTCTCCCACCCACATGTCCCCTCGGGCCTGAACCCGCTTATCAGCATACCCCATGTCCCCAACAGCTGGAACGCTCTTACCGCGAGAGTTCAGCGTCCGGGAACTCCGAAGTGACGACCTCTCAGACGGCTGTACCTCAGGAGGACGTGCTTGGGTGTAGCGGTCCACTATCACCTTTTCAACTCCATAATCAAGCCTGCTGACTGCAGACTCCCAACTGTATCTCCAGTCATGAACTCCCCTGGCACGGGCTGTCACCGTAACACCCAGCCGGGTAAGAATCGCCGCTTTCAACTTGGCATAGTCTTCGCTGTCCTGCTTGCTCAGGTCAGCCCAGACTTTTTGGGGTTCCCCAATCAGATAGGGTACGACCGCCATGGCCCATTCAGATAGTGGCAGATTCTCCTTCTCTGCCAGTCTCTCAAACCTAGTAAGATATACCTCCACATCATCACGAGGTGTCATTTTTCTCAAGGACCGTCTTACCGCCTTCTTTATAGCGGACAACGCCGGTGCCTTCACAACATTACTTCGGGACGCGGCACCGAAATCCTTTTTTGGTGCTGTCATCTGCTCAACAAATAACCGGTTATTCTCCTGCTGCTGCTGCAGGAATTGCTGCTGGGCCTGCTGCATGCGCTGCTGGTGCTGCAGGCGCTGCTGCTCCATGCTCTGCTGCATGCTTCGCTGGGCCTGGACCAGGTACTCAATGAGCTCCTCCATACTGCTGGACTTATCTGTCTCAACCACGGCAGTCTTATGTTGCACATTAACTTGCACCATTTGTTCAAACAGCGCCTCCATGCTGTCATCCATGCTGTCAGACTTCTCTGTCTTAACAACGGCAGTCTTCACTCAAGACATACACACTCTACAGTCTTTTCCATAGAAAAATTCAGCTCTGCTGTGCAGACACTTTTTTTTTTTTTCCTTTGCAAAGTCTATTAGGGCTCCTGTCTCTTTAAGACTGCTCCACAGACTTTTCTTTTGCTGCTGCACATTCCACAGTCATTTTCACAACAAGTTCAGCTTTGCTGTGCATACATTTTCTCTCTGCAGACCCTATCAGGGCCACTGTCTCTCCAAGACTGCTCCAAACAGACGTTTCTCTTGACACACTTTTTTTTTTTTTTTCTGCTGCTATTTCAACAGACTTCACCTTTAATGCTGTCTCTCGCCACTGTGCTGCATACACACTCCAGCACTAACTGTATCAGCCCCTGCGCTGCCCCAGCATTCTCCGCCAATTGTAGCTTTTCAGGGGTTTAGCTCTAGGATCGCTGTCTGGGTAGACAGAATGGCATGAAAACAGTTCATTCAGACAGCAGTTCTGGTGCAAAACTGGCCGCAACCAGCTTTATTAAAGTCCACAGCAAACAGATTAAAACAAAGCATAAACAGAAAACCTGGGCTTGTCTAGCCTCTAATTACACTTAGATAGATGGCCCTCTCTATCCGGGACCCAGACTCTACCAGTCTGTGCCCAAAACAACACATATCACATATGTTACCAGTATGGAGCTTCACAGATACTCCTCCTTGTGTCTGAAGGCACCTTCCATGTCCAGACTTGAGAGAGATCCACTCCTATTCAGCCGCTCTTCACACGGATTCGCACTGAGACTACTCCTATGTCCGGGGTCCTTCCTGCACCCAAACTGAGATAGCTCAAACACTCTTGGAGACGCCTCTCGTGCCGGGACACCCTCCTGTGTCCAGGCTAAAGACAGCTCTAACACTCTTGGAGACTGCTTCCTTGTGCCAGGACACCTCTCTGTGTCCAGGCTAAAGACAGCTCTAACACTCTTGGAGACTGCTTCCTGGTGCCAGGACACCTCTCTGTGTCCAGGCTAAAGACAGCTCTAACACTCTTGGAGACTGCTTCCTTGTGCCAGGACACCTCTCTGTGTCCAGGCTAAAGACAGCTCTAACACTCTTGGAGACTGTTTCTTGTGCCAGGACACCTTCCTGTGTCCAGGCTAAACTAGCTCTAACACTCTTAATTAACACCTGAGTGATTTCAGGCCTGAGCTGCAAGTGTGTGCTGAATGTGAGGTGTAGTGACCTTTCTCTACCACTAGGTTTACAAAGCCACACATTTCCCTTATACCATACAGCACAGTACCTAGGTGAAATGTACACCCCATTCAACACATATTCCTTCACTGTCTCACACTATATTGAAAGAAAAATGGGGGACATTATAAAGTGTAAGGGCCACAATATACTGTACTTTACTGGGACCAAAAAGGAGGACATTGTACCGTATGGGGGCCAGAATAGGGGCCATTATTACTATATTGAGGGCAAAATGGGGGAGATTATGCTGTATGGGGCTCTTAGTGAATGACATTATATACTGTATGGGCCACAATGGGGGTCATTGTACTGTATTGGGCGTCTGGTCTTTCCATTCCTTTTTTCACTATGCTCCCCTACCATGCAGCGCATGGGGAGCCATTGATGTTTTTCATTATTTTGGATACATTTTTAACTTTGGAAATAAAGAATTCATGTTTTTAACTATACCGATTTGAGTCGTGGCTCAGAAGCTGGATCAGCTTCCTCTCCTTCTCCGTTACTGTATGTATACAGTTACTGCACTGCTGATATATATTTATGAGTACGGTTTATTCACTGCTGGATGTTAGTAAACTTTTTTGTACTCAAGTGAGTACACCTCCTTTCTTCAGGTGGCACATGAGCTGCTGGTGTCATGGGGCAAATAGACTGCCGGTGTCGAGGGGGGCACGTTAGCTGCAGGTGTTGGGGGGCAGATGAGCTGCTGGTGTCAGGGGGCTACCTGTCATTGATGGATGAAGTCACAGATGTCCTGCCCTATAGTGACAGAAATTATGTGGCCATCGCTCCTGGCTGTCAGTAGACGAACATTTTTCCAACATCACAATGATCCAAAATTCACATCTGTTGCATTTCTGAAGAAGAACATGGAGGTCAAACAAAATACTAAATGTAATAGTTTTTTGATGGGGGGTGTACTCATTTTTGTATTAACCTATTTAAGTAAAACTGAAGATTTTGTAATGAGAGTTATATTATTACCCTTACTGTCATGTTAGGAGTTAGAAAATGTTCTATGAAACTCAAAAATTGTCAACATTTTAGAAACTGGCTTGGGACACTGATTGTGTTGGTGCTGGGCAGGAAGGGCGGAAAGCCAGCACAGTGAGACGGCTAGGAGAGGAACATACTGAAGGGAGTCCTGGAAAGGTGTATCCTGATCTACCTGGGAGTTTGCTGGACCACTCACCTGGAGGAAAGGCACCAAGCGGATATCTGTGTACACAAGAACTGTGAATAAAATGTTGGAAACTGCACCCTGCTGTGTCCTCTGAATCATTCCTGCACCACCTGTCCTGCACCACACTCACCACCAACATCACCTTTGATATCCCTACTGCCCTGGGACACAGCTCTACCCGTGGAGAGCTTAACCATCTCTGCTGCCCCAACATCATCCCAGAGGATCTGCATTGCAGCGTCGGTCCCCTGACCCAACACCACGGGTGGCGTCACAAACATTTTACTACAAACTCTATTTTCCCCTTTTTCACTTACCCTTTTATTGGATGCCCAGGGCCACGGACCGGGTCACTGCTGCCGTGACACTGCCCCTTTAAGAAGCGGCCCGGTATCGAGCATCCCCATGGCCCTGGCGGGCGATCCATACTCACTTATGCTGAGCACTGTGTACCGTTTCTTTGCTGCTGATACATATTTTTGAGCCGGGTTTATTCATTGTTATACACTTTTTTTGGCCAGGAATGTGTGGAGTGTCATTTTCTTCGGGCAGCAGAAAAGCTCAATCCTGACTGCACAGAATCTCTTACCGCTAAGAAAAATCAAGACCAAATCAGCGTGTCTTGGCTTGTCATCAACGACCAACGCTCAAAGAGCAGGCCCCACCAGCCTATGACTTAGTGTCACCCCAAGGTCACATTTACTTATCGTGGCCTCGGATTCATGGACCAGACCAGATTTTGATCTCCAGACCCAAACTTAATGGGCTCACAGGCAGATTACAGGCGGACAAGGTCAGGTCAGGTGACCTGCGGCCAGTCCGTGCACTGCGGTCCAAACTGCGAAACATGGATGTGTGAATTCCGCCTAATTGTGGGCTATTCTGCACAGATAATATAAAGATAATATAACATTCCATTGTTCCCTCTAGTCCTCTGCTTTTTACAGGGGAACCCTCCTATGATCTCCAGAATAAATCTGCTGAAACCTCCAGCAGCAATAAATGATGTGGTTATACATGGCGATATAAAGTCATAGCTGCTCCTTATAACGTCCCTCCACTAATGAAGGAATCCCTCGGACCTAATAGGACTGTACTGGGGTTGACCATTCGGGACAATCATAACCTCTTCTCTCACCTGCAATAGATTTCTAGAATCCTATAGGATCCGGTGTATGTTGCAGAGTCACGACCTCCGACGGCAGAGCTGCTCCTTATAACGTCCCTCCACTAATGAAGGAAACCCTCTGACCTACTAGGACTGTACTGGGGTTGACCATTCAGGACAATCATAACCTCTTCTCTCACCTGCAATAGATTTCTAGAATCCTATAGGATCCGGTGTATGTTGCAGAGTCACGACTCACGACTTCTGACGGCAGAGCTGCTCCTTATAACGTCCCCCCACTAGAGAAGGAAAACCTCTGACCTACTAGGACTGGACTGGGGTTGACCATTCGGGACAATCATAAGTTCTTCTCTCACCTGCAATAGATTTCTAGAATCCTATAGGATCCGGTGTATGTTGCAGAGTCACGACCTCCGACGGCAGAGCTGCTCCTTATAACGTCCCTCCACTAGAGAAGGAAACCCTCTGACCTACTAGGACTTTACTGGGGTTGACCATTCAGGACAATCATAACCTCTTCTCTCATCTGCAATAGATTTCTAGAATCCTATAGGATCCGTTGTATGTTGCAGAGTCACGACTCACGACCTCCGACGGCAGAGCTGCTCCTTATAACGTCCCCCCACTAGAGAAGGAAACCCTCTGACCTAATAGGACTGGACTGGGGTTGACCATTCAGGACAATCATAACCTCTTCTCTCACCTGCAATAGATTTCTAGAAGCAGAATCCTATAGGATCTGGTGTACGTTGCACAGAGGCGCGACCTCCGACAGCAGCTGCCCATATCCATTAGATACTGTGTCTGCAGCCCAAAAGATCTTGTAACCAGCAATTAACATCCCCCAAACCCTTATTAACCGACACAGTCAGTCTAGTGATATGTGCATATTAATTAATCCCTATGGACAGGAGGCGAGAAACCTCTGTCAGCCTTTCACCGGGGAAAACAATTAGAACCGGCTGCTTTGTTAGTATCAAACAAGTCCAATTAATTCACCTCTGATATCTGGATTTCTCATAGGATCCGTCACCAGCAATGTGCGGTGCACGGTTGGGATTTCCAGTGCTCGCTCCCACTATCATTATCAGCATTAGTATTATTGCTATCAATAGTATTGGTGCTGGTTTCCAATATCAAGATGGTATTAAAGGAGTTGTCCAGGGAAGTGAAGTTATCCTAGGTAATAACTTGTATATTGATGGGGTCTGACCTCTGGGACTCACACCGATCGGCAGAACACGTGACTTTAATACACTTTTTCTTTCTTTGCAGACGGAGGGAGTTTGAGTGAATAAGCTCCTCTAGGTGCAGCTTAAGGGAACAAACGATTGGACATGTCAAAACCAACATGTCCAAAACAGAAAAAGTTCTGAAATTATTCTTCTTGGTAGTATTTTTTTTTACAAGACTAAAACCTGGCATTTTAATAGTTGTGTGTAGATAATAAAAAAATTTTCCAATAAGTATGAGCGAATCGCTTCAAGACAAAAAAATTCACTTTGAATTTCACCAAAAAATTTAATTTGTTTTGCTAAGTGCAAAATGCTTCATATTGCGGAAAACTAACATTGCACAACACCCTGAAAACACCATCCTCTCTGTCATACATGGTGGTGGCAGCATCATGCTGTGTGGAAGCTTTTCTTCAGCAGAGTCAGGGAAGCTGGTCTGAGTTGATGGGAAAATGGATTGAGCTAAATACAAGGCAATTCTGGAGGAAAACCTGTTACAGGCTGCAGAAGACTTGAGACTGGGGTGTAGGGTCACCTTTCAGCAGGACAATGACCCTAAACATTCTGCCAGAGCCACAATGGATGGTTTAGATCAAAGCATATTCCTGTGTGTGAACGGCCCAGACACAGTCCAGACCCAAATCCCAGAGAATCTGTGACGTGACAATTGCTAATCACAGTCGTCTCCATCCAATCGCACTGAGCGAGAGTGCAAAGAAGAAGGGGCAAAATGTGACCTCTAGATGTGCAACAGTGGTAAAGACAGACCCCAAAAGATTGCTGTAGCAATTGCAGAAAAAAGTGGTCCTACAAAGTAGTGACTCAAGGGGGCTGAATACAAATGCACCTCAACATTTTCAGATTTCTATCGTAAAATGTTAAGAAAACCTTGTATCATTTCCTTTACACTTCACAAATACTTGCTACTTTGTGTTGATATCACGAAAAAAAAAAAGTTTGTGAGTGTAACGTGAAAAATATGGAAACGTTCACAGGGCGTGAATAATTTTTCAGTTTAGTCAACATGCCGCCATATCAGTCAGCTTAAATTAATGACATCCAAGGTGCGTATGAGACCTGAGGATGCCGTCCACCGAGGACGGAAGAGGTAGAGTATGGTGCTGGAGCCGGGACAGGTGAGTAACACAAGAGTGGATCAATGGACGACAAGTCTGCTCCTCAGTTCTTCACTGCTCCTTTCTTATCTTGTCAAAGTTGCTGTCTTCTACCTGACCCGTTTAGTTTCTATGGTTATTTTCTCCATCAGTTCCTTAATCTCTCACCAGAGCATACTTCTGAGAGCATCAGCAAAAATATTAGACTTAGGGTGTAGGAGCCAAGTAAAATATTAAGTATTCTTGCAGGAGACTAAAATTGCTTTAAATTACATTGTGTTTTCATTGTAGTTTAATTGTGTTTTGTCTTTCATGTTGTTAACAAATCTTTCCAAAGAATATTGCTTTTTCAAAAAAATATTATAATCATCAACACATAGCATGTAATTATAGAAGAATGAAGCCTGTAATTCACCAGCAAAATATTTCTGCAACTAATAATAACACTTTACTAGCAAATTGCCGCAGTCGATCACCGTTAGTGCAGTATTAGGCAGATTTAGTGGTATCTGATCTCAATCAATCCCGTCTGAGTACAAATCCCAAAAATGCTGTGAAGCCAAGTGGTTACTTTTAAAGACAGCCTGTCACTTCCCATCAATATGTACTTTTTTAACTTGGTGTCAGGGCTGTTAGTTTTCTGAATCTTGAGATATGGACTTCTTTTTCCTGTGAATCTAGTCTTTTTAGATAATGGAGCATGTCCTTCTCTTGACTAAAAGTGATACATTTTAGAGATATTTAAATCGCTTAAAATTTGAATTTTCCAGGTTCAACTAATTTTTCCCCAAAAAATTTCTGATCTGACAGATTCTAGCTCGCACTGTTGATGTCGCTGACAGAGGTAACATGATCTTGCTGTGACTGAGATGAGTGATGTGTTATATACTCCATAACACACTTTGCTTCCTCACCACTAGTGATGAGCGAGTATACTTGTTGCTCGGGTTTTCCCGAGCATGCTCGGGTGTCCTCTGAGTATTTTGGCATGCTCGGAGATTTCGTTTCTGTCGACGCAGCTGCATGATTTGCAGCTACTAGATAGCCTGAATATATGTGGGGATTGCCTGTTTGTTAGGGAATCCCCACATGTATTCAGGCTGTTAAGCAGTCGCAAATCATGCAGCTGCGTCGACAGAAACTAAATCTCCGAGCACGCCAAAATACTCGGAGATCACCCGAGCATGCTCGGGAAAACCCGAGCAACAAGTATACTCGCTCATCACTACTCACCACTACTATCCTTGCTGGAGGCAAAAGAGGCCCTGCACTTGGTAGTAATACTGCCTGTATGGCTGATGCTAGTGGTGATGGTGGTGCGTCCGCTCTTGGTAGTGGCTCCATATTTTTAACCATGGTATGGGTTGTTATTTTCTTTTACATTACCCCAACCATTGCCATTGATACGCTTTCTTTTACCATACATTTTGTTTAACACTCTAATTAACTTTTGACAGTCTTTTGTACAGATTCATAAACAAATGCACCTTCTCCTACAAACCTCTATGAGTCGGCGAACCCAAAATTGAAAAGGACTAAGAAGACTGATGAGAATAGTAACAGGGTCTGGAGTCTGATAATTAAAGGGGTATTCCGGTTAAATCAAACTTATCTCAAAATATCCAATACACTCTTCCAGTTTATTAGCTTTTCCCTTGGAAAAAATCACATTACCACCACACCCTGCTGATCGCATCCTGAATGTATGGGTGGACATCTGTCAAAATACTGAAAGCTGCAGTACTGATCTATAATGCCCTATATGCTGCTGCTGCTTTCTAGTGTTTTATTTCAGCCCAATGTTGGATTCACAGCTTCACTTGCTCAGTACTGTTGAAAATTGTACTCCATGCTGCTTTCTAGAAAGTATTTTATATCAGCCCAATTTTGGATTCACAACTACACTGCTCAATACTGATGTATAATGTCCTCCGTGCTGCTGCTTTCTACTAAGTATTTTATCTAAGCCCAATGTTGTATTCACAGCTACACTGCTCAGTACTGATGTATAATATCTTCCATGCTACTGCTGGTATTGAAACTGTGCTACATAGAGACAAGAGGACATGCTGAATATTGGAGACATCATAACATCTAGTCTACATCTACCAGCTCAGACACAACTGAAAAGTACAAATAAAGCCTGCAGAGGGGAAAACTGGTGAAAATGCAGGATACGCATACACACACAGGACAGCTTAGTCTGAACAGTCACCTGAGATGACAGACACGTTTTTACTTTTATATACAGTTGGTAAATGTTCATGGTGAAGGTAAAGCAAAACGAAGTCAGCTATTACTGGCGCCGGTAGTCACTGATGAAAAACAAATGAAAATTAAACACACTTTCAGTCCCTTATAAATAGGCTTCGTAGTTTCATATTATTCTCCAAGAAATGAAAAAAGTCTTCAAGGCTCAGACGAAGTGGAAGTGCTCGAATGCACACTGGCTCCCAGAAATAAATGCAGGGCAGGAGTCATCACAATACATGTGAAAGCAGCGTCTTTGTGCTAGAAGCCATTAAGGCCAATATTTCACAATGCGGTCATTATTATTATGATTAAATCCCCTTATAAATAATATGTCACAGCTTTTTGACAGCTTTGAAGACTTTCACATGTATGTATTACTACTATAGATGTAAGAGCTGAACGCGGAGAAGTTGAAAATTTCGCAACATGATTTTGTAGTGTTCTTACTATCTCTTATTATAGGTACAGAGTAATAAAGATCTAATTCTTGATCCATTCCCTGACTGCAAACAGCAAGGGAGGAAGGTGCTTTTTACTGGAGGATGGGGGTTATCAAGCTTTGTGTGGCAGATCAGCAGATATCATGGGTCATTGGTGCCCGACGGCGAGTGGGCCCCCCGCCTGCTCAGGGCCCCGAAACTTGCCCGGGTGTGCCGGGTGCTGACGCCGGCCCTGTGCATTGCCCACCCGAATCCTTATCGGCTGCACAACTTCCCAATGCAAAGAGATGAAGAGGACATAAATTGTGGGAAAACAAGTTATCTAGGCTATATATAGAATAATAATGTGCTAGGGAAAGAGAAGAGTAGAGCCATGCTAAGGACTGAGGAGAGTAGAGCCATGGTAGATACTGAGGAGAGGAGAGCCATGGTAGGGGCTGAGGAGAGGAGAGCCATGGTAGGGGCTGAGGAGAGGAGAGCCATGGTAGGGGCTGAGTAGAGGAGAGCCATGGTAGGGGCTGAGGAGAGGAGAGCCATGCTAAGGACTTAGGAGAGGAGAGCCATGCTAGAGACTAAGGAGAGGAGAGCCATGGTAGGGGCTGAGGAGAGGAGAGCCATGGTAGGGGCTGAAGAGAGGAGAGCCATGCTAAGGACTGAGGAGAGGAGAGCCATGGTAGGGGCTGAGGAGAGGAGATCCATGGTAGGGACTGTGGAGAGGAGAGCCATGGTAGGGGCTGAGGAGAGGAGATCCATGCTAGGGGCTGAGGAGAGGAGAGCCATGCTAGGGACTGAGGAGAGGAGAATCATGCTAGGGGCTGAGGAGAGGAGAGCCATGGTAGGGGCTGAGGAGAGGAGAGCCATGCTAGGGACTGAGGAGAGGAGAGCCATGCTAGGGGCAGAGGAGAGGAGAGCCATGCTAGGGGCTGAGGAGAGGAGAGCCATGCTAAGGACTGAGGAGAGTAGAGCCATGGTAGGGACTGAGGAGAGGAGAGCCATGGTAGGGGCTGAGGAGAGGAGAGCCATGCTAAGGACTGAGGAGAGGAGAGCCATGGTAGGGGCTGAGGAGAGGAGATCCATGGTAGGGACTGTGGAGAGGAGAGCCATGGTAGGGCTGAGGAGAGGAGATCCATGCTAGGGGCTGAGGAGAGGAGAGCCATGCTAGGGACTGAGGAGAGGAGAATCATGCTAGGGGCTGAGGAGAGGAGAGCCATGGTAGGGGCTGAGGAGAGGAGATCCATGCTAGGGGCTGAGAAGAGGAGAGCCATGCTAGGGACTGAGGAGAGGAGAGCCATGCTAGGGGCAGAGGAGAGGAGAGCCATGCTAGGGCTGAGGAGAGGAGAGCCATGCTAAGGACTGAGGAGAGTAGAGCCATGGTAGGGGCTGAGGAGAGGAGAGCCATGCTAGAGACTGAGGAGAGCCATGGTAGAGACTGTGGAGAGTAGAGCTATGGTTGGGACTGAGGCGGGGAGAGCCATGGTAGGGGCTGAGGAGAGGAGAGCCATGGTAGAGACTGAGGAGAGTAGAGCCATGCTAGAGACTGAGGAGAGCCATGTAGAGCTATGGTAGGGGCTGAGTAGAAGACAGCCATTGACTGCTGGTATTGAAACTGTGCTACATAGAGACAAGAGGACATGCTGAATATTGGAGACATCATAACATCTAGTCTACATCTACCAGCTCAGACACAACTGAAAAGTACAAATAAAGCCTGCAGAGGGGAAAACTGGTGAAAATGCAGGATACGCATACACACACAGGACAGCTTAGTCTGAACAGTCACCTGAGATGACAGACACGTTTTTACTTTTATATACAGTTGGTAAATGTTCATGGTGAAGGTAAAGCAAAACGAAGTCAGCTATTACTGGCGCCGGTAGTCACTGATGAAAAACAAATGAAAATAAAACACACTTTCAGTCCCTTATAAATAGGCTTCGTAGTTTCATATTATTCTCCAAGAAATGAAAAAAGTCTTCAAGGCTCAGACGAAGTGGAAGTGCTCGAATGCACACTGGCTCCCAGAAATAAATGCAGGGCAGGAGTCATCACAATACATGTGAAAGCAGCGTCTTTGTGCTAGAAGCCATTAAGGCCAATATTTCACAATGTGGTCATTATTATTATGATTAAATCCCCTTATAAATAATATGTCACAGCTTTTTGACAGCTTTGAAGACTTTCACATGTATGTATTACTACTATAGATGTAACGCGGAGAAGTTGAAAATTTCGCAACATGATTTTGTAGTGTTCTTACTATCTCTTATTATAGGTACAGAGTAATAAAGATCTAATTCTTGATCCATTCCCTGACTGCAAACAGCAAGGGAGGAAGGTGCTTTTTACTGGAGGATGGGGGTTATCAAGCTTTGTGTGGCAGATCAGCAGATATCATGGTGCATTGGTGCCCGACGGCGAGTGGGCCCCCCGCCTGCTCAGGGCCCGGCACTTGCCCGGGTGTGCCGGGTGCTGACGCCGGCCCTGTGCATTGCCCACCCGAATCCTTATCGGCTGCACAACTTCCCAATGCAAAGAGATGAAGAGGACATAAATTGTGGGAAAACAAGTTATCTAGGCTATATATAGAATAATAATGTGCTAGGGAAAGAGAAGAGTAGAGCCATGCTAAGTACTGAGGAGAGGAGAGCCATGGTAGATACTGAGGAGAGGAGAGCCATGCTAGGGACTGAGGAGAGGAGAGCCATGCTAGGGACTGAGGAGAGGAGAGCCATGCTAGGTGCTGAGGAGAGGAGAGCCATGCTAGGGGCTGAGGAGAGGAGAGCCATGCTAGGGGCTGAGGAGAGGAGAGCCATGCTAAGGACTGAGGAGAGGAGAGCCATGCTAGGAGCTGAGGAGAGGAAAGCCATGGTAGGGGCTGAGGAGAGGAGAGCCATGCTAGGAGCAGAGGAGAGGAGAGCCATGGTAGGGGCTGAGTAGAGGAGAGCCATGGTAGGGACTGAGGAGAGGAAAGCCATGGTAGAGACTGAGGAGAGTAGAGCTATGGTAGGGGCTGAGTAGAAGACAGCCATGGTAGGGACTGAGGAGAGGAGAGCCATGGTAGAGACTGAGGAGAGTAGAGCTATGGTAGGGGCTGAGGAGAGGAGAGCCATGCTAGAGACTGAGGAGAGGAGAGCCATGGTAGGGGCTGAGGAGAGGAGAGCCATGGTAAGGACTGAGGAGAGGAGAGCCATGGTAGGGACTGAGGAGAGGAGAGCCATGCTAAGTACTGAGGAGAGGAGAGCCATGGTAGATACTGAGGAGAGGAGAGCCATGCTAGGGACTGAGGAGAGGAGAGCCATTCTAGGGACTGAGGAGAGGAGAGCCATGCTAGGAGCTGAGGAGAGGAGAGCCATGCTAGGGGCTGAGGAGAGGAGAGCCATGCAGGGGCTGAGGAGAGGAGAGCCATGCTAAGGACTGAGGAGAGTAGAGCTATGGTAGGAGCTGAGTAGAAGACAGCCATGGTAGGGGCTGAGGAGAGGAGAGCCATGGTAGAGACTGAGGAGAGGAGAGCCATGGTAGAGACTGAGGAGAGTAGAGCTATGGTAGGGGCTGAGGAGAGGAGAGCCATGCTAGGAGCAGAGGAGAGGAGAGTCATGCTAGGGACTGAGGAGAGGAGAGCCATGCTAGGGGCTGAGGAGAGGAGAGCCATGCTAAGGACTGAGGAGAGGAGAGCCATGCTAGGAGCTGAGGAGAGGAAAGCCATGGTAGAGACTGAGGAGAGTAGAGCTATGGTAGGGGCTGAGTAGAAGACAGCCATGGTAGGGACTGAGGAGAGGAGAGCCATGGTAGAGACTGAGGAGAGTAGAGCTATGGTAGGGGCTGAGGAGAGGAGAGCCATGCTAGGAGCAGAGGAGAGGAGCGCCATGCTAGGGCTGAGGAGAGGAGAGCCATGGTAAGGACTGAGGAGAAGAGAGCCATGCTAAGTACTGAGGAGAGGAGAGCCATGGTAGATACTGAGGAGAGGAGAGCCATGCTAGGGACTGAGGAGAGG
This sequence comes from Oophaga sylvatica, assembly GCA_033576555.1. Lineage (NCBI taxonomy): Eukaryota > Metazoa > Chordata > Amphibia > Anura > Dendrobatidae > Oophaga > Oophaga sylvatica. Next base: position 75,533,694 of record JARQOD010000009.1, read on the forward strand.
AGAGCCATGCTAAGTACTGAGGAGAGGAGAGCCATGGTAGATACTGAGGAGAGGAGAGCCATGGTAGATACTGAGGAGAGGAGAGCCATGCTAGGGACTGAGGAGAGGAGAGCCATGCTAAGTACTGAGGAGAGGAGAGCCATGGTAGATACTGAGGAGAGGAGAGCCATGCTAGGGACTGAGGAGAGGAGAGCCATGCTAGGGACAGAGGAGAGGAGAGCCATGCTAGGAGCTGAGGAGAGGAGAGCCATGGTAGATACTGAGGAGAGGAGAGCCATGCTAGGGACTGAGGAGAGGAGAGCCATGCTAGGGACTGAGGAGAGGAGAGCCATGCTAGGAGCTGAGGAGAGGAGAGCCATGGTAGGGGCTGAGGAGAGGAGAGCCATGGTAGGGGCTGAGGAGAGGAGAGCCATGCTAGGGACTGAGGAGAGGAGAGCCATGCTAGGGACTATATTAGTTGTGTGTGATCAGTGGCCCAAAGTCATTTAACCCCTTAAAAACATCAGTCACTTAATAAAATCTGTGAAAATTGGCCGTTTGCCCAATTTGATGCCAATTTTGATGCCCAGAAACCATTTAAGCCAGGTTGGAGGGTCCTAGGTTTGATGTGCGGCATCACTATCTATGTATATGTATCGACCCGCCACCACAATTGTGGATTACCAGGGCAATGGGGTACTCAGAGCCGAGCCCATGGAAGTCTATGGGGTTTTGTCACAGGTAGCGGTGGCTCGGTCTGTGGCCCTGGCGGTCTGGCGTATGTTGGGGATATATTTACAGGGGATAGATTTATATACAGTTCGTGACGCCACCTGTAGTCTTCTGGTAATTTGTATCAGCGCTGCTGTAGATCTCTGAGGGGATGGTGAGGCAGCTAGATGTCGGGTCCCCTACAGGTGGGACTCTTCCTCAGGTCGGTAGTTATATAGGGATTGTGCAGGCATGCAAGTAAATAACTCAGTCTCACACCGTCAGCGTCTTTCCATACCTTTACTTGTAAGATGGTAAGGTAGGTCCCAGGGAGGCTGATGGGGTTGATGGAGGATGAGCTTTGAGGCAACGGTTAAGCAAGTTAGGGGCCTCCTTTACTGTCCAATAATGATGAGTCCAACCAGCTTGAAGCGTAGTTCCCTCTATAATTCCAGCTAATCCAAAGCTGTTCTGCCCAGTCAGTTTTGTGGTTGGAGCCTTCCTGTGAGAAAGCTGAATTCCTATCTTGTCGTGCACTGACTCAAGGTCCTCACTTCCCCTGACCCCAGTTACGTACTGACTCTTCAGGGCTGCTTGCCACGACCTAAGGTCCGGTAAGCCTCTGGTCTTCTTACCACTATGCTTGAAGCTATAGTGATCCTTCGGTCTCCAGTGACCGGTAGCAATGTGCAGGTATCCTATACCTATGGCACTTCTCTGCTCTCTTCCACTTTGCCCTTCGATTTGCTCGACTCTTAATATATATCTCAGTCTGTCTTCCAGTGGGGCGCAGCTCTGACTAGGCTGAGGTGAACTAGGCCACCTGTACTAGCCTCCACTTTCTGAACTGCTAATAGGCTCAGACTGGACACGTCTGCTCTGTCCAAGGACAGGAAACTGACTGACTAAATCACCCCCTCCACACCCCTGCTGGGTGTGTCCGAAGTGTACGTGATGTTATGAAGAGCCCTTAACTGTTACCTCTCCACTCATCCTCCTGGTATTGTGTACCAGGGCTACACATTCCCCCATGGTAAACGACAGCACTCCCGGGCTGTAAAATATAAAGAGACAATTTGTTTATGCATTTAACATTAAACATTAGACATTAATTCTTCCCATCCGGGAGGTAAGGATGTCTTGAACGTTGCAAACAAAACATTATAGAAAAATACAAATATTAAATAACATTTTCATATAAATAGACAATATGCTTGTGAAGGACCCGCACCAAACCTTCAACGTGGGTCCTGGGTGGGCTGCAGGACATCCGAATGCAGACCTCACTCAGTGCCTCACCACACGGGTTTTATGTTCAGAGGTAAGTCAAGGCTTCGTGTGAAACCATTAAAAGGCACCTTAGTGCAACTATTTACAGGATACAGTTTTTGGGCTGGCTCAGTCCTCAGCCTCTGAGTCCATTATAAGACATAATAGGAAAAACATATATATATATATAGACTTTTTACAATATTCACATCAATTCGTTATAATCACTGCTGGTATCGAATGGGTAACTTCCCTTTTGTGATTCGCTCTGATCTACGTGGTGTAGCTTCAGGTATATCAAGTTGCGATCTGTCTGCACTGCGTAACGGCAAACTATAGAACTGCCTCAATCTTTCTATGGATCTGGCAAGCGTACTGATGGCTGGGCGGTGTGAGTCAGCTTCACCAGGGGATCCCATAGTATGGGGCGCTGCTTCAGATGATCCTTCTTGAGATTCCATAGGTTGAGGTGTTGCTGGAATGGGTAACTCCTGAACGGGCTCGACTGGCACCACGGGCACAACTGGAGGTAAAACTTCCTCTTGTGGCTGATAAAACTGCAACACCGGAACTATTACAGCATCTCCCAGTCTAGGCCAATCCGCAGGAAAATCTCCCAGATCGGTGTGTATGACCTCTTCTTTCCTTTCTTTTTGATTGATGACAGGGTTCTTGTCACAACATTTTAAGGGTTCTGGACACAATTTCAAATGGTCTCTGGACACAGTGGTTATTGTTCTTCCTCCGTCCTTACTAATGATACAAACTTTTCTGTTGTCATATTTAGAATCTTGTACGACGTAGGGTTCTTGCTCCCACTGGTTATCCAATTTGTGCATCTTCCTTTTTCTTTTTAATACTACCTCTCCAGGCATCAAAGGCTTGGCAGGAGCATTTCTGTTGTAAACATCTTCCTGTTTTTCCCGTGCCTTGTTGAGACTTTCCTCTACACAGATTTGTACTCTTCTGTATTGCTCTTGCCGATTGATGTCCCAGTTTTCAACGGCGTCGTCTGCCTCCGGTTCTACTACTCCAAGTTCTAAATCCATTGGTAGTCTTCCGGGCCTTGCTCTCATAAGATAGGCTGGAGTGCAGTTAGTAGAACTTACAGGTATATGGTTATACAAATCAACCAAATCAGGTAGTAAGTCCGGCCATTGATTTCTGTCTTCCAACGGTATGGATCTCAACAAGTCAAGGACAATATGGTTCATTTTTTCACAAAGACCGTTGGTTTGAGGGTGGTATGGCATTGTTCTAATTTTCTTACACCCATACATGTGACAGAATTCCTTGAATAGATCAGCTTCGAAAGCAGGTCCCTGATCGGTTAATACTTGCTCCGGATACCCATGCGGTCTGCAGAAGCTTGCTTGAAAGGTCTTCGCTGCCGTCACTGCGGTCTGGTCCTTAACTGGAACAACCACCAGAAATCTGGAGTAATGGTCCACCATGGTCAAGGCGTATGAGTATCCAGATCTAAATGGCGACAATTTGACGTGGTCCAGGGCCACAATCTCCAGGGGGCGAGTCGTCCGGATAGGTTGCAGGGGTGCCTTCTGACTACCGTAGTCCTTTCTTCTAAGACCACAGGGTCCACAGTTCCGACACCACCTCTCGATGGAGCTGCGCATCCCTACCCAGTAGAACCGGCATCTCAACAGGGTCTCCAGCTTTCTCCAGCCAAAGTGTCCTGCTTGATCGTGGTATGCTTCCAACACCATTGGGACGTCTGCCTTGGGGACCACGATTTGCCAGACCATCTCATGGGTTCTGGGGTTGACGTATCTCCTGCACAACTTCTCACGGTATAGGAACAACCTGCTTTTATCGTTCCACAGGAGCTTGGCTGACATAGGTGCATCCTTTTCCAAAGAGGAGCCTTCCTGTCTACACAAATCCTTGATGCGGCTGACCACTGGATCACTGTCCTGAGTCTCTTTCCAGCTGTGATGGGGTAAAGGATTTAATGTTGCACCATACTGCTTTCTGTTGACTCGATGCTCGTGGACTACCCATTTCGATGGAACGCAGGTAGCTCAATTTCTTCCAGGTCGTCCGATTCTTCTTCCGTATCAGAGTCATGCGGCATTCGAGACAATGCGTCAGCATTAGCATTCTTTCGACCTGCCCGGTACTTGATAGTAAACTGGTAATTGGACAACCGAGCCATCCATCGCTGCTCCATGGCACCCAGCTTGGCGGTTTCCAGGTGCGTTAAGGGGTTGTTGTCTGTGTACGCCGTGAACTTATTGGAGGCCAGATAGTGCTTAAATCTTTCAGTAATGGCCCAGACCAGCGCCAGAAACTCCAGCTTGAAGCTGCTATAATTTTCCGGATTCCTTTCAGTTGGCCTGAGTTTTCTGCTGGCATATGCGATGACTTTTTCTTGGCCATTCTGCTTCTGACTGAGAACTGCTCCCAAACCTTCATTACTGGCGTCGGTGTACAACAGGAACGGTTGGCTGTAATCAGGATAGGTTAAGATCTCATCACCTGTAAGGATCTCTTTCATCTTTTGGAATGCTTCAGCCTGTTCTTTACCCCAGTTAAAGGGGATTTCTGCTCTTTAGGGATTGTCCTACCAGGAGGTCCTGTAAAGGAGCTGCCTTCTTCGTGTAATCTTTCACGAACCTTCTGTAGTAACCCGTTAGTCCCAGGAACTGTCGCACTTCCTTAAGGTTCTTCGGCTCCGGCCACTTCTGGATGGCAGTGACTTTCTCTGGGTCCGGCGCTACTCCTTCCGAACTGACGATGTGCCCCAAGTATTGTACCTTCTGTTTGAGTAGATGGCATTTTGAGGGTTTTAATTTCATCCCGTACCTGGACAGGGACTCAAACACTTCTGCCAGGTGTTTCAGATGGTCCTCATATGTCTTGGAATACACGATAACGTCGTCTAGGTATAGCAGCACGGTTTCAAAATTGAGATGTCCCAGACAGTTTTCCATCACTCTCTGAAATGTTCCTGGGGCACTGCTGAGCCCAAACGGCATTCTGTCGAACTCACAGAGCCCCATTGGGGTGGTGAAAGCCGTTTTCTCACGATCCTCCTCAGCCACAGCCACTTGCCAGTAACCACTAGTCAGATCAAGGGTAGAAAAGTAGTTAGCCGTTTTCAGAGCAGCTAATGATTCCTCTATACGTGGTAACGGGTATGCATCCTTGTGTGTTATGCGGTTCACCTGCCTGTAATCCACACACATTCTCATACTACCATCTTTCTTTTTAACCAGAACTAGAGGGGCTGCCCAGGGGCTACAACTATCCCTTATCACCCCGGCTTTCTTCATATCATTCAACATTTCTTTAGCCTTCTGATAATGAGCTGGAGGTATGGGCCTATACCGCTCTTTGATGGGAGGATGACTGCCTGTAGGGATATGATGTTGTACTCCCTTAATTATCCCAAAATCAAGTGGATTCTTGCTAAACACTTGGGCGTACTCTTGCACCACCCGTAATACCCCTTGCTTCTGGTGAGCGGGAGTGGTGTCCGTCCCAACATGGAGTTGCTGACACCATTCCGCCACCTGAGTTGCTGGGTCATTGTCCTCCGCTATTTGACAGGAGTCTAAGGACTCAGCCGGGAGAATAGAATTATTGTCAACAGCATGAAGTTTAGCAATGGTTGCATAACGGGGTAAATTTACCTCATCATCTCCCCAATTGAGAAGCCGTACCGGTACTCTTCCATTCACCACTTCTACTACTCCTCTAGCAGTCATAAGTGTAGGTCTATGTTCTGAATGGTGGGGTTCTACTACAGCTTGGTAATTCTGTCCTCTCAGACCTATGGCTGCCCTGCACCAAATGATCATTTCACTCATTGGGGGTATCACAATAGGATCCGAGTCAGTGACCCGTACATTACCAATTTCGCCGTCTGTAAGCTTCGCTTGCTGCTGACACACCAGGGCCCGGATCTCTCTTTGGATTACTCCTCTCTGCCTTGGTCGGGCAATCTCAGCGAGCTGTTGGAGCAAGAACACAACTTCTCCCAAACAATTACCGATAATGTTAGTACCCAAAATTATATTTAAACCGTTCTCCTCATTTACAGTCTTTACTACCAGAAGCCCCTGGTCTTTCAACTCCTCTCTGCCCACCTTTACATCTACACATTTTGTCCCGAGTACTTCTACAGGAAGACCATTAGAAGCATACACGGTAAAGTCAGAGCTCGGGGGTTTAAGACTGTCCATTGACCAGTACTTAGTATAGAGGGCATCAGGAATTAGGGTCACCTGGGACCCAGTGTCTAACAATGCCGGAACTGCAATACCATCTAAGATGATAGACAGGTAGGGTCGCCCACCCACATACCTGCGGTTCCAGTCTAGGGGGCCTGACGGGTATTCTCCTGGGTGTTGGCCCTCGGACCCAGGTTCTGCCCGTTTAAAGGACACTGTGGAGACAGATGACCTTTCCGGTTGCATCGGTAACAGATGATCTCTCGACGAGGAGGGTTTGATCAGAGGTCGCTCCTGGGAGTGGCGTTGTCCTCCTCCGGGGGGGCGACGTCTTCTTTCTTCTCCGGTGCATCCACGGGACATCTTCTGGGCAGTCAGCTAACAAGATCTTTCCTTCTTCCTCTTTCCGCAGTTGCAGGGCACTCATTACAGCAGCCAGATTTTTAGTCAGCTGGCGCACCTCTGAGCGCAGACAATCCAATTCTCTAGGAGGGGTCACCTGCGCTTTGGCTTCGGCCACTAACGGGGAACAGGGGGTTACTGCCGGTTCCAGAGTGACTTCACCCTGATGATGTTGGGTGGCCACCTCAGGTTTGCCCAGGGGCCGCAGCCCTTTTATTGCCATGTCTTTTAGGGCATCAAAGGTAGCATCCGGATGATCTAAGGACCACCAGTTTACAGTTCTGCGTTCCTCTTGGGATCTCAATCCCTGTATAAATTGTTCTTTCAGCATTTTATTCTCATCAATAGCATTTAAATTGTTAATTTGCTTAAGAGCTCTCAGGGCTCCTTGTAGTCGGCAAGCGTAGTCCCGGATGCTGTCACCTGGCTGTTGTGAACAGTGATAGAAGGCCATCCGGAGATCCGTTTCTGTGCGGTCTTCAAATATGGCATGCAGCTTAAGGAAGATCGCAGGTACCGACTCCTGATCAACGGTATCCCAAGTCTCCACTTCCCTCTCAGCAGCGCCAGTTAGCTGCCCTATTAGCACAGCAGCTTTTTGTCTCTCAGGCATGGAGTACATTTCTAGGATTCTGCATAACTTCCGCTTGAAGCCTGCTAGAGTGCCTGGCTCACCGCTGTATTGGGGAAGCCATTTCGCCCCAGGCATATATGGGAGCGTTAGTGGCATGATCGGGACTACCGGACTGGGTGCAGGGCCTGCGCCCCCATCTGGCGCTACAATACCAAGCGGTGCGGGATTGGGGCCTCCGGCCGGGGCCGCACTGTCAGCCGGTTGTTGTGACATCTTAGCGCCCCCTTGGTTAAACGGAGCCTACCGGTTTCAGACGCTGCTATTTCACAGGCACCGCAGTGGGAACAGGACCTTCGTCGCAGGCGCTCTGATGTCAGAGCGTTCACTTCCTGTTGCAGGACCTGCCGCTGAGTCAGAGCCGGGGGCGTGTCCAAGACTTTGCGCGCTCTTTCAGGTACGCCCACCTTCTTCTCCAGCGCCTTAGGGCGCGAATCTGGCGGCAAATATGGCGGTATTTGGCGCCAAACAACAGCAACAGTCTTTTTCGCCAAAACACTCCACAGGCACACAGGGCTCGCAATGCTGCAAGTTTCGTATCCTGTTCGTGACGCCAAAGTTGTATCGACCCGCCACCACAATTGTGGATTACCAGGGCAATGGGGTACTCAGAGCCGAGCCCATGGAAGTCTATGGGGTTTTGTCACAGGTAGCGGTGGCTCGGTCTGTGGCCCTGGCGGTCTGGCGTATGTTGGGATATATTTACAGGGGATAGATTTATATACAGTTCGTGACGCCACCTGTAGTCTTCTGGTAATTTGTACCAGCGCTGCTGTAGATCTCTGAGGGGATGGTGAGGCAGCTAGATGTCGGGTCCCCTACAGGTGGGACTCTTCCCTCAGGTCGGTAGTTATATAGGGATTGTGCAGGCATGCAAGTAAATAACTCAGTCTCACACCGTCAGCGTCTTTCCATACCTTTACTTGTAAGATGGTAAGGTAGGTCCCAGGGAGGCTGATGGGGTTGATGGAGGATGAGCTTTGAGGCAACGGTTAAGCAAGTTAGGGGCCTCCTTTACTGTCCAATAATGATGAGTCCAACCAGCTTGAAGCGTAGTTCCCTCTATAATTCCAGCTAATCCAAAGCTGTTCTGCCCAGTCAGTTTTGTGGTTGGAGCCTTCCTGTGAGAAAGCTGAATTCCTATCTTGTCGTGCACTGACTCAAGGTCCTCACTTCCCCTGACCCCAGTTACGTACTGACTCTTCAGGGCTGCTTGCCACGACCTAAGGTCCGGTAAGCCTCTGGTCTTCTTACCACTATGCTTGAAGCTATAGTGATCCTTCGGTCTCCAGTGACCGGTAGCAATGTGCAGGTATCCTATACCTATGGCACTTCTCTGCTCTCTTCCACTTTGCCCTTCGATTTGCTCGACTCTTAATATATATCTCAGTCTGTCTTCCAGTGGGGCGCAGCTCTGACTAGGCTGAGGTGAACTAGGCCACCTGTACTAGCCTCCACTTTCTGAACTGCTAATAGGCTCAGACTGGACACGTCTACTCTGTCCAAGGACAGGAATCTGACTGAATGAATCACTCCCCTCCACACCCCTGCTGGGTGTGTCCGAAGTGTACGTGATGTTATGAAGAGCCCTTAACTGTTACCTCTCCACTCATCCTCCTGGTATTGTGTACCAGGGCTACACATATACTTAGTGTGAAATCAGTGGAATAAATTCATTTAACCCCTTAAAAGCACCAGTTACTTATTCAAATGGCCAAAATCGACTGCACACTTTGATGTCAGTTCTGATGCCCAGAATGCATTTGGGCCAGACTGGAGAGACCTGGTTTTGATGTGGGGCTCCCTGTTCTATATGTCTGCAGTGTGATATCAGTGGCCCAAAGTCATTTAACCCTTTCAAAAATGCCATTCGGTGCCCACATTGATGCCCATTTTTGCGCCAGTTTTAACATTTTTGTAGCTGTTTTTAAGTGTATTCACATCAGGCATCTCACTGCAGTGTTTTCTATTATTTTGATGCTTATTTTTTGTTGTTAAACCTATAAAAACCAGAAAAGAAAAATTTGTCAAATAGGAAACTGACAAATAAGAAACCAACTTCAGCTTCATACTGCACCCTGTATAAAGTACTTGTGTCTACTGCACCCTCTATATACTGCATACGTGCTATACTCAAATGCTACTACAGGAGACACAAGCCTTAAGATGGGCAGCAGCCTGCGTTACAGTGGGCCACTGCATTGTGCTTGCCCTCCAGGCTAAAATTTGCCAGCCAGCCCCTGGGCGGATGTTCTCCTGAGGGATCTCCTCCCAGACCTGGACTAAAGCATCCACCAACTCCTGGACAGTCTGTGGTGCAACGTGACGTTGGTAGATGGAGTGAGACATGATGTCCCAGATATGCTCAATCGGATTCAGGTCTGAGGAACGGGCGGGCCAGTCCATAGCTTCAATGCCTTCATCTTGCAGGAACTGCTGACACACTCCAGCCACATGAGGTCTGGCATTGTCCTGCATTAGGAGGAACCCAGGGCCAACTGCACCAGCATATGGTCTCACAAGGGGTCTGAGGATCTCATCTCGGTACCAGGTCAGGCTACCTCTGGCGAACATATAGAGGGCTGTGTGGCCCTCCAAAGAAATGCCACCCCACACCATTTCTGACCCACTGCCAAACCGGTCATGCTGAAGGATGTTGCAGGCAGCAGATCGCTCTCCACGGCGTCTCCAGACTCTGTCACGTCTGTCACATGTGCTTAGTGTGAACCTGCTTTCATTTGTGAAGAGCACAGGGCGCCAGTGGCGCATTTGCCAATCCTGGTGATCTGTGGCAAATGCCAAGCGTCCTGCACAGTGTTGGGCTGTGAGCACAACCCCCATCTGTGGACGTCGGGCACTCAGACCATCCTCATGGAGTCGGTTTCTAACCGTTTGTGCAGACACATGCACATTTGTGGCCTGCTGGAGGTCATTTTGCAGGGCTCTGGCTGTGCTCCTCCTGTTCCTCCTTGCACAAAGGCGGAGGTAGTGGTCCTGCTGCTGGGTTGTTTCCCTCCTACGGCCCCCTCCACGTCTGCTAGTGTACTGGCCTGTCTCCTGGTAGCGCCTCCAGCCTCTGGACACTATGCTGACAGACACAGCAAACCTTCTTGCCACAGCTCGCATTGATGTGCCATCCTGGATGAGCTGCACTACCTGAGCCACTTGTGTGGGTTGTAGAGTCCGTCTCATGCTACCACGAGTGTGAAAGCACAACCAACATTCAAAAGTGACCAAAACGTCAGCCAGAAAGCATTGGTACTGAGATGTGGTCTGTGGTCCCCACCTGATAGTCATCATGTCTCATCCATCCACTGGGGACCATAACTTTCCTTCTACATATATTCAGCATTCTTCTAGCACAGCCTTGAGAATATATAAAACCACCCAAATAAAACCAAATACATTTATCTTTCTTTTCTTTTTCTTAGCACCAATATGAAGACAAGCAAGATATCCAGTAGGTACGATGGGAAAATAGGCGCTAGCTCTCCTCTGACCTCCACAGTACTGATTCGCACCCAGGCACTGCTCCTCCTCCCTGCCCAATCTTATTAGGTCACCAACTCTTCCCCCGCTTAGTTAAGTTCCTCCCCCGCTGAAGATGTTCTTGTGGCTTCATCACTCCCATTCCCAGAAATTTCTCAAAATTAGCACTTTCCTTTTCTGGATTGCAGAGCTCCTGTTATACGATACTGTGACTGTGACATTTTTGTGGGTCCTGTTATAAAGGCACCGAGACAATGCCGTAAGGCATTATAGTATGACGCTGAAGCTGATCTTGTATGAGTCACTGTGTCTGTGAATTTTAGAGGACATTGCTATACGGGACTGAGTCTGTCAATCTTATGTGGAAAGCGCTAGATGGGCTGCAACACTTCCACCAACTTCCAGATATTACTAGTAGTTTTTTGAGACTTGATTGGGTACACAACCTTGGGATCCCCTTCATAGTGTCCATACCCCATGTGTTCGGTATTAGATTTTAGTCCAATCTAATGGTGCCCTAAGCAGTGCTCACAAGATGGAAGTCAATTTTACGCCAACGATGATCTGTGGACAAACACCGGAGATATCACCGAAGTGCAATACCCCCGGCCAACCCAAAAACAATGAATGGAGGTGTAGTGCACATGTGTGGCCGCCGCTCCTTTGTAATAGAGCAGGTCAGTGCCCCTTTTGTCCAGATCAGTGGTATCCCTGGACCCCCAACATTCACCTATGGGTCAATAATAGTTTTCAGAGTTTGGACAACCCATTTCAATAAAATTGCAACTTTCTGCAATCCTAAAATTCTATCTGGTGCTTCTACAATGTTCCAATCCAATCCTTCATAATGAGTCATCCCATCTGGATTCTCAAGGTTTTCATTTTCAAATTTTCCCCTTTAACAAAGCTAAAAGCCACAAAATGCTAAATGACATAATTGTGGCATTTTTTTTTATCGTAGCACAAAAGATGTTTTGTAATTTCTCTGTACTGTCCGGCATCTGCTTTTCTGAAATCAATACCGTTTTGTATTCGCTTTCCCCTCGTTGAATATGACTCTCGGTTTCCCATTCTTTTTTTTTCTTACTTTTTTGATAAAAGCAAAAACAGTCAAAGTATTTTATTAGGATGAAATTTCCAGTGGAACGGTACGATAAAAACAGCGGAACAATTCTCTGCCTCGCCAGATAAAACCGTGCACGGCGTCCATGACATGCAGAGTAACCCAGCAGACTTCTAACGGTGAGACGCCAGATTAGCGAGATGTTGCGCACGCACAGGATTTGATCTGTATCTGCTCCTTTGTTCTTGAGAATGTGTCATGCTTGGAATTCAAAACAAAAGATGAACTGTATCGTCTGGATGATCCGGGGTAGATTTCATCATCAGACATAGACCTCTAAAGAACAAGGAGGAAATAAACAAGGCCATTCATGGAAGGAAGATAATAGAGATATGTTTTATTATGTCAAAAAAATATATAGACTAAAGGAATATCACAGCCGAGAATACAATGTGGCTGATACATGTGATACCGTGAGATAGGAGTATTTAATTGGATAATAAAATACAACAGAACGTAGAAAATACATGCTGATACATACATCATGTCGTTTTACAAAAATCATTTTATTTCTTTGGAGGCCACTGGCAAGTAAGTCAGAGTTTTATTGCCTCCCGGAGTCGTCAAACAAAATGTTTCCTTTTTTTGTTGTAAAGCTTCAAAAGTCATGAAGAGTCAACAATATTTACAGACAAACTAAAAAAGAAAAATTTGGGGCGGCAATAAAATTTGTTCCGCCTCCGATCTACTTGCTGATGGCCTCAAAATAAATAAAGATAATTCTTTTTGTCCAGCTTGTATGTAAAATGACCAGCGTCAATTCTCACCAGTACATGTCGTGAAGCCTAGACTGCCCAGGAAGATCCAAGATAGAGGAGTAGAAAACTGGAAGACCGAAGACCTGGAGCGAGCGGAGGGTTGATTGGGCAGCTGCAGCAGGGGCACACCCAGGGCAAGCGAGTATTATTGTTTATTAGGTTTTAACCCCTTGCCAACATTGACAATCAGGACTTTTTTTTTGCATAGATTGGCCAGAAATATCAGCCTGGCTGCTACATTCACAATAACCTGCACTACCATCCCCCAATCTGTCATTTCAACAAACTTTGAATAAATGAATAGTACAAGCAAGCTGAAGAAACTTATGCTAGACACAGCAGTGCTAGATTCACAGTTATACTGCTCAGTACTACTTTGTTATGTCCTCCATGCTGCTGCTGATTTCTAGTAAGTGTTATATCTCATTTCAGTGCATTACAGCAGGTTCCTACCTACCCATAAATGCAAGCATTACTGAGAGAGGTGTCCACATTCTCCCAGGAATTCAGACATCAGCCTAAGAAAGGAATTCACATTGAT
>JARQOD010000009.1:75546889-75708234 GCA_033576555.1 Oophaga sylvatica
ACACATGCACAAACTGTATATAGGGGCTATGTTAGGGCCAGATACACATGCACATACTGTATATAGGGGCTATGTTAGGGCCAGATTCACATGCACATACTGTATATAGGGGCTATGTTAGGGCCAGATTCACATGCAGATACTGTATATAGGGGCTATGTTAGGGCCAGATACACATGCACATACTGTATATAGGGGCTATGTTAGGGCCAGATACACAAGCACATACTGTATATAGGGGCTATGTTAGGGCCAGATACACAAGCACATACTGTATATAGAGGCTATGTTAGGGCCAGATACACATGCACATACTGTATATAGGGGCTATGTTATAGTCAGATACACATGCACATACTGTATATAGGGGCTATGTTACAGCCAGATACACATTCACATACTGTATATAGGGGCTATGTTAGGGCCAGATACACATGCACATACTGTATATAGGGGCTATGTTAGGGCCAGATACACATGCACATACTGTATATAGGGGCTATGTTAGGGCCAGATTCACATGCACATACTGTATATAGGGGCTATGTTAGGGCCAGATTCACATGCAGATACTGTATATAGGGGCTATGTTAGGGCCAGATACACATGCACATACTGTATATAGGGGCTATGTTAGGGCCAGATACACATGCACATACTGTATATAGGGGCTATGTTAGGGCCAGATACACATGCACATACTGTATATAGGGGCTATGTTATGGTCAGATACACATGCACATACTGTATATAGGGGCTGTGTTAGGGCCAGATACACATGCACACACTGTATATAGCGGCTATGTTACAGCCAGATACACATGCAGATACTGTATATAGGGGCTATGTTACAGCCAGATACACATGCAGACACTGTATATAGGGGCTATGTTAGGGCCAGATACACATGCACACACTGTATATAGGGGCTATGTTACAGCCAGATACACATGCAGATACTGTATATAGGGGCTATGTTACAGCCAGATACACATGCAGACACTGTATATAGGGGCTATGTTATGGTCAGATACACATGCACATACTGTATATAGGGGCTATGTTAGGGCCAGATACACAAGCACATACTGTATATAGGGGCTATGTTACAGCCAGATACACATGCAGATACTGTATATAGGGGCCATGTTACAGCCAGATACACATGCAGATACTGTATATAGGGGCTATGTTAGGGCCAGATACACATGCACACACTGTATATAGGGGCTATGTTAGGGCCAGATACACATGCACATTTTTGTGATGAACTTGTTCACAAAACTCGACATTTTGTTTTGTTCATTAATTCATTGTTTCATCCATACTTTTATTTTTACACAATTTTCACTATGTATTTTTCTTTGGGTGAGTAAAGCTGACATTTTGTTGAGAGCCATTTTGACAAACACATATGAGAGAATAGTAACAGTATTAACTTATTTATGGATGTGGAGTTAACGCTGCCCCCGTTCACTTGGGTGGTAGCCGGATTTTTGATGCTAGCGGCACCCCTGCCCCATATATCATATCGGAAGCCCCCAACAAATACTCATGTGCCACATAGGAACGTCATGAACAAGACTTGATTGCAAAAAAAAGCCGATTTCTGCAATAAAGGTTCTCTCCGGGAAAGGAAAACCTGATGATTTCTATTCAATACTCGGTTATTTCAATTTAAAACTCTCTATTCATAGACAGAAATTTCATTTTGGAGTTTTCTGTATATTTTCTTCTGAGATAATCATGTTTCTTGTTTACCAGGAGCTCAGAATCCGCCAGGTGCTGTTTACAAGCAGTTGATAATGTCACTCCAGCCCGTATACCGGGGAGCAGATAATGGCGCTGGTTACACACCTAGGGGGTCCGTTCAACAGCCGGAGAGTCGGGATTCGCTGAGGATCTAGAGGAAACTTTACATGAGGCGACAAAAAGGGATCAAGACAGAATTATCAGCTACTGACTCAATGGCTGAAGGAATAGGGATGACAGTAGAGCGGGGCAGAGGGCGAGTGCTGCCTATTACCCTGCTCACTATGGGGCAAGTGCAATGTGAATTAGGGTAGAAAACACACAGGACCAGAGCAAGATAGATAGATAGTGCCACGACTCTGTTGCCCGGTGTACCGGGACCAGGGCCTCCTTCCATGTCCCTAACGCTAGGGGCTCCCTAGCTCGCCCTGTGTAAGGTTCTTTGTCTCTGTTGACATGTTATTTGAAACTCAGTTTTCCGTCGGCCATTTTGCTTTCTGTCTTTCTGCAGCTCTTGCCCTCAGTTAATATGGAGTTTCCAGTTTTCATGTTCCCGCCCTGATTCTTCCCTCTTGCTTCTTAAGCAGCCTCAGCTGAACAATCAGTGCTCCTGAATCAAGCCTCAGTCAGTCTGTGACCTGACTCCTGGAAGCCTTGGACTTGTACTCCAGCTATTCCCTACTGAGGAACCTTGGAACACTTTTGAACTCTGAAAACCTGCTGTTTGGTGAATCCATGTTTGCAGAGGAATTACGGTACAGAGAAGAGATCCTGAACCTGCTTTGGAGATTTATTGTAGTGCTTGAAGTTACTCTGGCCTGCTGTGTCTCCTGTCGCTGTTCCTGCAAACTGTGTGAACTTTTCAGCATGCTTGTATGAAGTAATACAAGTCATTTCATTTCAACCTATGTCTCCTGTGTTTTCCTCGCACCAAGCACAAGACGCTATAGGAACTGTACACTATACATGACAAGATTCAGGAGCCAATGTTTAGTGTCTGCTGGGTCTGGGAAAGCCGTGTCTGCTGTGACTGTGGATATCAGATGTCCGTTTAATACCTTATGTGATGACAGTGGTTGTGACTTCTCACAACCATTCCAGGTGAGCGCATTCCCTTAAAATTTTACTCTGGAGTGTTACCACAGGTAAACACTATTGTTTTTTTTTTTTCCTTTCCTCTTCTCCTTCCAGCACCTCTGCCTTAAAAGATCTGGAAGATGGAGGCCCGCATAAAGGAACTTTGCGGAGTGACTGATACAATCCTTTCAGATGTACAGACTTTAAAAACCCATTTTGCAAGCCTACAGGACCTCACTAATCATAATTTGCAAGTGTTTGGACAGACTACCCAGGAATTGCGAGCCAGGATTGAGGCTCTAGAGGAACGAGCCCAGGCTCCTGCCATAACCCCAAGTTCTGGGATCCCCAAATTACCTCCTTTTCGTTTTGGCGGTGAACGTGAGAAATTCAGGGGATTTATTGATCAAGCAATTTATTTTTCTCTGCACATGCTTCACAATTTCCCACTGAACGATCCAAAGTGCTTACTATAATCATGTTGCTTACCAATAAGGCTTTGATCTGGGCAAACCCTCTGATTGAGACTGAGGATGATTGTTTGAATCACCTTGATGCTTTTATTTCAGCCATGGGGCAGGTGTTTGATGACCCCAATCGAGGTGCAACAGCTGAAGCAGCCATGTTAACTTTGCGCCAAGGTAAGCGTTCAGTAGCCGAATATGCCCTGGATTTCAGGAGATGGGCTCTTGATACCACTTGGGACGCTTCCGCTAAAAAATCATTTTTCGGAAAGGGTTGTCTCCACTGATTAAGGATGAACTTGCTCGTGCCGACCCTCCCACTGCGTTAGGTGACTTTATTAACTATTGTATCCGTATTGATGCTCGTCTGACTGAACGCAGACAAGAGAGATGGTTCGAAAATAATCGCACTAACCTTTTACTACCTCCCTCCTCAGCTAAGGAACCTTTGAGTAGGATCACAAGGGAACCAGAACCTGAACCCATGCAGGTGGACTCTTTACAAAGACGGGTTAGTGATGCACGCAAAGAACATCGTATAAAGGAAAATCTATGTTTCTACTGTGGTAAGTCAGGGCACTTCATTATAAACTGCCCCAGCCGTTCTCAAAGACTACTGCAGCAGTCATTCACTGTGAGTGTTGCGAGAGGAGCTCTGTCATGTCCGAGCCTCAGGCTCCAGAGAGATCTGCTGCAAGAGATCTTGATTTCTCGGACTTAAATTCTGTTAGTTCTGGGGACGATGACGGTATAAACGCTGCAATTTTTCAAGTTTCCTCAGCGGTGTCCCAGCTGAGTTGTAAAAGAAACAATTCTCATTGCTTCCTTTCCATCAAACTCAGGGTTGACTCAGTCTGGGTGTCTAGCTCTGCTATGATCGACTCAGGAGCAAGTGGAAATTTTATGGATATCTCCTTTGCTCTGAAACAGGGGATACGTTCAGTGAAGAAGGCTACTCCAGTACAGATGGAGACTGTGGATGGCTCTCTACTGACTTCTGGACCAGTGGATCAAGAAACAGAGCCTTTGAGGGTCCTTATGGGTAAAGATCATCAGGAGAAAATGTCTTTTATGCTTATCTCTTCTCCCCAGTTTCCCATTATTCTAGGGCTACCATGGCTGCAGGTGCAGAATCCTACGATTAACTGGGAGACCAAGGAATTACACTTTCCGGAGAAACATATGAGTCAAGGAGTTTCAGCTTGCTCTGTTCCTAAAGGAACCATGTCAG
Organism: Oophaga sylvatica; assembly: GCA_033576555.1. Classification (NCBI taxonomy): domain Eukaryota; kingdom Metazoa; phylum Chordata; class Amphibia; order Anura; family Dendrobatidae; genus Oophaga; species Oophaga sylvatica. The sequence continues at coordinate 75,551,414 of JARQOD010000009.1, forward strand.
TCCCTGAACTACCAGCTGTATACCAGGACTATGTGGATTTATGTGACAAGAAGAACGCTGATCAGCTTCCTCCTCACCGTCCATATGATTGTCCAATTGAATTATTGCCTGGAGCCGAGATACCTTTTGGTAAGATCTACCCCCTAGCGGGGCCCGAGCTAAATGCTTTGAAGGACTACATAGATGAAAATCTAGCCAAAGGCTTCATACGCCCCTCTTCATCTCCCGCAGGTGCACCCATCTTCTTTGTAAAGAAGAAAGATGGATCTCTGAGACCCTGCATAGACTATAGGGAACTCAATAAGGTTACTATTAGAAACCGTTATCCATTGCCTTTAATCCCTGAGTTGTTGGAGAGAGTGCGGCATGCCAAAATTTTCTCTAAACTGGATCTCCGTGGGGCCTATAACTTGGTCCGTATTAGACCTGGGGATGAATGGAAGACTGCTTTCAGGTCACGCTATGGACACTTTGAATATCTAGTTATGCCTTTTGGTCTGAGTACCGCCCCAGCCACTTTCCAACACTTCGTGAATGATATCTTCAGGGATCTCCTAGATACATTTGTGGTGATTTATCTGGATGATATTCTAATTTTTTCTAACTCCACAGAGGAACATCATGGACATGTGAGAATGGTCTTAGAACGCCTAAGACAAAACCATCTCTACATCAAACTTGAAAAATGTGAATTCCATAGGACCGAAATTCAATTTCTGGGGTATGTACTATCTACGCAAGTGATTAGTATGGATGGAAGCAAGACCCAAGCCATCAAGGATTGGCCAATTCCTAGAAATGTGAAGGAGGTGCAGCGTTTCATCGGGTTTGCCAACTTCTATAGACGTTTCATTAAGAATTTTTCTGAGGTAGTGTCACCTATCACCCAACTTACCCGGAAACAGTCTAGGTTCTCCTGGACCCCGCAAGCTCAGGAAGCATTTTCCTGTTTAAAGGATAAATTTACCACCGCACCTATCTTAGTACATCCCAACCCCGAGCTTGCCTTCATAATAGAGGTGGATGCTTCAGACTGTGCCGTTGGAGCTATACTCTCTCAGAGAACAGGTGAGAAGAATGTCTTGCATCCCTGTGCCTTCTTTTCCCAGCAGTTGTCTTCGGCTGAGAGGAACTACGATGTGGGCAATAGAGAATTGTTGGCCATTATTGCCGCCTTCAAGGAATGGAGACACCTTCTTCAGGGAACTGCACAGCAAATAGTCGTCCTGACAGACCATCGTAACCTTGAATTTAGCAGGTCGGCTAAGTGCCTGACTCCTCGCCAGGCTCGCTGGAATCTTTTCCTAAACCAATTTAATTTTGTCATTTCTTATAGACCAGGATCGCGCAATGGAAAGGCTGATGCACTCTCTAGGATTCATTCAGCAGAGACACGTCCACTTACTCCTCCTAAGACTATTCTTCCTGACTCTAGATTCCTGGGAGTGATTCATAATCAAGACCTACTTAAGGACATCAAGGAAGCATACCATGCGGATTCTTTGTTGGCTCAACCCCCAAGGGACGTAAGTCTTGTCTTTAAGAATGGTGTGTGGATTCAGGGACAACGTCTGTATATACCTGAAACAGTCAGATTGAGAGTATTGCAACTCATCCACGATTCCAAGATAGCCGGGCATAGGGGAATTCTAAAGACACAAGAATTTTTCTCGTTTCTTTTGGTGGCCCACTTACAGGAAAGATGTCTTAAACTATGTCACTTCATGTGAAGTCTGTGCAAGATGCAAAACACCTCGCTCCTCACCAACTGGTCTGTTGCAACCTCTTCCCACCCCGTCCCGCCCGTGGGGATCCATTTCTATGGACTTCATTGTGGAGTTACCAACCTCTCAAGGGAAGAACACCATTCTAGTGGTGGTTGACCGTCTAACAAAGGCAGCTCATTTTATCCCTTGTGTCGGCTTACCCACTGCAAAACAGACATCAGACTTGATGATTAAGAATGTGTTTCGCTTACATGGAGTACCGGATGAGGTCATTTCGGATCGAGGGGTGCAATTCACTTCAAGGTTTTGGCAAAATTTCTGTGCAGCATTGGACATTAAAGTAAACTTTTCTTCTGCTTTTCATCCCCAGACTAATGGACAGACAGAACGAACCAATCAGACCCTGGAGCAGTATCTCCGCTGTTTTATCTGCCACCTACAGGATGATTGGGTGGATCTACTTCCACTGGCTGAGTTCTCTTATAACAACTCTCAGAGCGCCTCCACTAAGCAGTCTCCTTTTTACTCCAATCTAGGTTATCATCCTAACATTCTTCCTCGATTTCCCATAGATACTCCCTCCTCCGCCCACCACTGCCCCCTCCTACCTCCCTCATCTCTGCTGAGGACTTTGCCACACACTTCAAAAATAAGATCGACCAAACAAGGCAAGTCTTCATTGTTCAACCACCTCAACCACTTTGTATACCAGACCAATGCCCTAACCCCATAACCTCCCTCTCCAATATAACTGAAGGGGAGCTTAATTGTCTTCTCTCCAAATCGCACCTCACAACCTGTGCACTTGACCCCATCCCAACCCACCTCCTCCCCAACCTCACCACCACTATTATTCCATCCCTAACCCACCTCTTCAACCTATCACTAACTTCCGGTACCTTCCCTTCTGCTTTCAAGCATGCCACAATCACGCCTATCCTTAAAAAGCCAACCCTCGACCCAACCGCTATGTCCAGCTATCGCCCAATATCGCTGCTCCCATTCGCTTCCAAACTCCTGGAGCTGCATGTCCACGCTGAGCTTTCCTACCACTTCTCTTCTAACTTGCTCTTTGACACTCTACAATCTGGTTTCCGCCCCCATCACTCCACTGAGACAGCCCTGACCAAAATTACTAATGACCTACTTACAGCCAAAGCAAACGGACAATACTCTATACTCCTGCTTCTTGACCTGTCCTCTGCTTTTGACACAGTTGACCACTGCCTTCTACTACAGATTCTTTCCTCCTTTGGCGTCAAAGACCTCGCCCTATCTTGGATCTCCTCATACCTTTCCAACCGCACATTCAGCGTCTCCCACTCCCACACTACCTCCTCGTCCCACCCTCTCTCTGTTGGAGTTCCCCAAGGCTCTGTTCTAGGACCCCTACTCTTCTCAATCTATACACTTGGCCTGGGGCAACTCATAAAGTCCCACGGATTCCAGTACCACCTTTACGCTGATGACACTCAGATCTACCTCTCTGGCCCAGACATCACTTCTCTGCTATCCAGAATCCCGGAGTGTCTATCAGCCATATCCTCCTTCTTCTCCTCCCGCTTCCTCAAACTCAATGTGGACAAATCTGAACTCATAATCTTTCCCCCATCCCACAGATCTTCCTTACCTGACCTATCTACCACAATTAACGACATCACGCTTTCCCCCGTACCAGAAGTCCGCTGCCTCGGAGTAACCCTTGACTCTGCCCTGTCCTTCAAACCGCACATCCAAGCTCTTTCTACCTCCTGTCGCCTTCAGCTCAAAAATATTTCAAGAATCCGTCCTTTCCTCAACCCTCAATCTACTAAAATGATTGTGCACGCCCTCATCATCTCCCGCCTCGACTACTGCAACACCTCTTCTCTGGCCTCCCTGCTAACACCCTCGCACCTCTCCAGTCCATCCTTAACTCTGCTGCACGACTAATTCACCTCTCTCCTCGCTACTCCTCCGCTTCTCCCCTCTGCAAATCTCTTCACTGGCTCCCATTCCCTCAGCGTATCCAGTTCAAATTACTAATACTGACCTACAAGGCCATCTATAATCTGTCTCCTCCATATATCTCTGAACTAATCTCCCGATATCTTCCCTCACGTAATCTCCGATCCTCCCAAGACATCCTTCTCTCCTCCACACTTATTCGCTCCTCACCCAACCGCCTCCAAGACTTCTCCCGAATATCCCCCATCCTCTGGAATTCTTTGCCCCAACACATCCGACTATCAAACTCATTCAGATCCTTCAGACGGAACCTGAAAACCCATCTCTTCAGGAAAGCCTACAGCCTGCAATGACCCTGCTGCCTCCTCACCACTACCGGAGTTATTGCCTCAACCAACACCGGAACTGCTGCAACCCCCCGACCTACTGTCTCCTGCCTCACAATCCTGTAGAATGTAAGCCCGAAAGGGTAGGGTCCTCTCCCCTCTGTATCAGTCTGTCATTGTTAGTTTGTTTACTGTAAGTGATACCTGTAATTTGTATGTAACCCCTTCTCATGTACAGCACCATGGAATCAATGGTGCTATAGAAATAAATATTAATAATAATAATAATAATAATAATAATAGATACGCCCTTGCCGGCAGTGGCTGAAAGAATCACTTCTTTACAAAAGAATATGGATCTTCTAAAGGAAAATCTGGAATCGGCTCAGGAAAGGTACAAGAAAGCAGCAGATAAATTTCGTAAACCTGCACCAGCTTTCAAGGTAGGAGATTTGGTCTGGCTGTCAACCAGAAATCTTAAATTAAAGATTCCATCGTCTAAATTGGGACATAAGTACATTGGACCTTATAAGATCAGTAAGATTATAAGTGCTGTTGCTTGTCGTCTTCAACTGCCCAGAACTATGAGAATCCACCCTGTCTTTCATGTATCCCTACTAAAGGCTGCAACACCCAATACGTTTCCTGGACGTTCTTCTCCTTGCCCTGACCCAGTGCTGGTCGATGGTCAGGAAGAATTTATGGTGGAAAGGATTCTAGATTCCAGGTTGTACAGAAATCAGTTGCAATATTTGATTAAATGGCAGGGCTACCCAGTGGAGGACAACTCATGGGAACCAGTCAATAATGTAAATGCTCCTCGCCTGCTCCGCCAGTTTCATCAGAGGTACCCTGACAAGCCTGGTCTGAGGTCATCCGGAGGTTGTCCCTAAGGGGGGAGTAATGTAAGGTTCTTTGTCTCTGTTGACATGTTCCTTGAAACTCAGTTTTCCGTCGGCCATTTTGCTTTCTGTCTTTCTGCAGCTCTTGCCCTCAGTTAATATGGAGTTTCCAGTTTTCATGTTCCCGCCCTGATTCTTCCCTCTTGCTTCTTAATGTCATGTGTGCATTGCCACGAAGATCGTCGCGGTTGCACGTTTTGACTTCTCACAGCTGAGTTGCTGTTTCTTTGTGTTTGGCAGCTAGGGAGTTAATTCTGTCTGTGCTCGGTGCTGGGACTGGGTGCAGTTTCTCCCGGCTGCAATTGATTATTTGTTGATTGGTTTCCTTTAAATTCCTGGTTGTCTGCTTTGGGAGTTGCCAGTGAAATCCTTCATGCAGACCACAGATAGGAATGAATCTGTATAGACTTAAGTTGAGAGCTCCTTAGCTGTTTTAAGCTCAACTTGTTTAGAGTTTATTTCCCAGACCATTTATGTTCCTTCGGTGTTTGAGTGTGTATGCAAGTGAGTGCTATCCTGTCTGTCTTATATGTCTAATCTGTGTATTTAGCTAAGATCAGCCCATATCCCTTTGGTGGTAATCAGGATCCTTCTTAGGACTGATTACAGGGTTCAGGGTCTGACAGGAGACAGGGTTAGGCTGGAGACTTGGACCTCTGAACCATTATCAGTACCTCCAAGGAAAGGGATTAGTTAGGATCCCAGTGTAGGGTCAGGTTAGACCCCGGTCCTCCTCTTTCCTGTTACAGCTCATCAAGTCCTCAAGATTAACCCTAAGTTCTGCAGAGATTGTGTCAGACAGCGTGACATTCAAGATTAACCCTAAGTTCAGCAGATATCGTGTCAGGTAAATCTATTCTATACTTACATGCTGATGTTGCTATACTAGTTGTTGTATAGAGTGTTGTTCCTGTATAAATAGTTTACTGACATTGTATTCATATCATTAGACAGCGTGACATTTTCATTGGCCATAAAAAATTATCTCTAGTTACCATGGATCCAGTAGCCCAGCTGGCTCTGCAGTTGCAGGGATTATCCATGGAGCTGACGGACATTAAGTCCAAAGTTTTGTCTCCCCTGGAGCAAACCAGAGTTGAACCTAAAGTAGCTCTCCCGGACAGGTTCACTGGTGGGCGAGACAAATTTTTTACCTTCCGGAGGCATGTAAATTGTATTTTCGGCTTCGGCCGCGATCATCAGGGAGTGAGGAGCAGAGAGTGGGAATTGTTATCTCACTTCTTCAAGGGGACCCTCAATCCTGGGCATTTTCCCTTCCTCCGGGATCCCCGGCTCTACAGTCTGTAGATCAATTTTTTACTGCCCTGGGATTGGTATATGATGACCCAGATCGGGTCTCTCTTGCTGAGACCAAATTACGTAAAATACAGCAGGGAGATCGTCCGGCGGAGGAATTTGCTTCTGAGTTTCGTAGATGGGCCACGGATACTCAGTGGAATGACCCAGCTCTTAGGAGCCAGTTTTGTCATGGGCTTTCTGATAAATTAAAAGACGTTTTGGCTCAGTATGAGTCTCCTCCTTCTCTGGAGGCTGCTATGGCCCTAGCTATCCGTACTGATAGACGGCTTCGGGAGAGGGGTGAGGTAACTCCACTCCCTGTTGTTACTCCACCTACTACTAAAGTCCCTTATGTTGAGGTTCCCCTTGTCTGTTCGGATGAGCCTATGCAGTTGGGAGGGACATCTTTTCGTAGTAGGGGATTGGTGGCACGCCGCAGGACTAGAAGGTGTTTTTTTCTGCGGGAAAGAGGGACATTTTGTTGGAGAATGTCCATCCCCTGTCTTGTTAAGTAAAAAGTCGCCGGAAAACTGCTAATCCCAGGTTGTGTGGTGGACGACAACCTGGGAGTATGTATTTCATCCGCCGGTTCTTCTCAGTTCCTTGTACCAGTGGAGGTGGTGGTTGGTACTAGAGTGAAGAGATTGTCTGTTCTTCTGGATAGTGGTTCCGGGGCTAATCTGGTTGACGCTCAGTTTGCTCAGGCTCAAGGTATGCATCTGAGTGTATTGGTCAAACCGATCCCTATATTCTCCATTGACGCCAGGCCTCTCGGCCAAGGTAGCTTTGTTCATGAGGTTCATGACATTGACCTTCGGGTAGGGGCAATACATAGGGAACTATTATCTTGTTATGTGTTGGAGGGTCTACCTACTCCTATTGTGTTGGGACTTCCTTGGTTGGTTAAACATAACCCTGTGATTAATTGGCAGTCCAGAGATATAAGCCAATGGGGAGAGTTTTGCAAAAGCAACTGCATGAACACAGTCATCAGTGCGGTCGTGCCTAGTACATTGCCTCCTTTTTTGGAGGATTTTGGGGATGTTTTCTCTGAGGAGGGGTGTCAGGAGTTGCCTCCTCATCGCGTGTATGACTGCTCTATTAATTTACTTCCTGATGCTAAGTTACCTAAAGCTAGGTTATATAACCTTTCTGGTCCTGAGAGGCAGGCTATGAAAGATTATATTTCTGAAAGTCTGGCCAAAGGGCATATTAGACCTTCATCTTCCCCTGTGGCCGCGGGGTTCTTCTTTGTGAAGAAAAAAGATGGAGGCCTACGCCCTTGCTTGGATTTCCGCGAACTTAATCGGATTACTGTTCGAGATCCGTATCCACTCCCTCTTATTCCTGATCTCTTCAATCAAATTGTTGGCGCCAAATGGTTCTCTAAATTGGATCTCAGGGGGGCGTATAATCTGATTAGGATAAAAGAGGGGGATGAGTGGAAAACGGCGTTTAACACGCCGGAGGGACATTATGAGAACCTTGTCATGCCTTTTGGTCTGACTACTGCTCCAGCAGTATTCCAACATTTTGTTAATGACATTTTTCGTCACCTTGTGGGGCTGTTTGTGGTTGTATATTTGGACGACATTTTAATTTACTCGCCAGATCTTGTGTCTCACCAGGAGCATGTGAGACAGGTGTTGCAGATCTTGCGAGACAATAAACTATACGCCAAACTGGAGAAGTGTGTGTTTGCCATACAGGAACTTCAGTTTTTGGGTTTTTTGGTGTCAGCCTCCGGTTTCCGGATGGACCCTGAAAAGGTGAGAGCAGTGCTTGAATGGGATCAGCCAGGGGATCTTAAAGCTCTGCAGCGTTTTTTGGGGTTTGCTAATTACTACCGGAAATTTATTTGTAATTTCTCGTCTGTCGTCAAACCTCTCACTGACATGACGAGAAAAGGGACGGATTTTTCTAGGTGGTCGGACAAAGCTTGCCAAGCCTTTTCCTCTTTAAAAAGATGTTTTGCTTCGGCACCTGTTCTCATCCAACCAGATTTATCTCAGCCGTTTATTGTGGAGGTGGACGCGTCTGACGTAGGGGTGGGTGCTATATTGTCCCAGGGTCCGTCCCCTGGTAAATGTCATCCGTGCGCTTTCTTTTCTAAGAAATTGTCGTCCGCCGAAAGGAATTATGATATCGGCAATAGGGAACTTTTGGCCATTAAATTGACTTTTGAAGAATGGCGTCACTTTTTGGAGGGGGCAGTCCACCCGGTCACCGTTATTACTGATCACAAGAACCTGCTGTATTTAGAATCCGCTAAGCGTCTGAATTCCAGACAAGCTCGATGGTCATTATTTTTTACCAGGTTTAATTTTGTCGTCACTTATCGTCCGGAGTCTAAGAATGTAAAGGCTGATGCCTTGTCTCGCAGTTTCCCAGGGGCCGGGAAAACGGATGACCCGAGTCCTATCCTTCAGGAGGGGGTGGTAGTGTCGGCTGTATTTTCTGAGCTTGAGGAGGAGGTGTTAGAGGCTCAGGGGGACGCCCCTGCAGGACCTCCAGGGAGACTGTTTGTCCCGAATCAGTTGAGACAAAAGGTTATTGAGGCACATCATAATTCTGCTCTAGCAGGACATCCAGGGAGTAAGGCTACTTTAGATCTTCTTTCTCGCCGATTTTGGTGGCCTAATGCTAATAAAGATGTTTTAACTTTTGTCGCGTCCTGTGGGGTATGTGCGCGCTCTAAGACCCCACATACCCGTCCGTCTGGGACCCTTTTACCTTTGAAACTTCCGGAGCGTCCATGGACCCATTTATCTATGGACTTCATTACGGACCTTCCTCCGTCGTCAGGGAATACTGTCATACTGGTGGTTGTTGACAGGTTCAGTAAGATGGCACATTTCGTTGCTCTTCCTGCACTCCCTAATGCTAAAACTCTGGCGCAGGTGTTCATTAGGGAGATCGTTAGACTTCATGGGTTGCCTTCTGATGTGGTGTCAGATAGGGGGTCTCAGTTTGTGTCCAAATTTTGGAGGGCATTTTGTTTACGTCGGGGGATGCAATTGTCGTTTTCCTCGGCTTTTCATCCACAGACCAATGGTCAGACAGAGCGTCTGAATCAGAGATTAGAGACATATCTCCGGTGTTTTGTCTCAGAGAACCAAGAGGACTGGTCTTCTTTCTTGCCTCTGGCAGAGTTCGCTCTTAACAACAAGCGGAGCGAGTCCACTGGTAAGTCCCCGTTTTTTGGGGCATATGGTTTTCATCCCCAGTTTTGTACTTTCAATGGGGGGGCCCTTCTGGGGTTCCTGAGGAGGAGCGTTTCTCGTCGTCACTTGCTTCTGTGTGGAGAGGTGTATTGAATAATTTGAGTACGATGGGGAACCGTTACAAACGTATGGCTGATAGGAGGAGAGTTTCTGGTCCAGATCTGAATGTGAACGATCTGGTATGGTTGTCTACCAGGAATATAAAACTTAAAGTGCCCTCCTGGAAACTGGGTCCCAGATTCATCGGGCCGTACAGGATCAGTTCCATAATTAATCCTGTGGCATTTCGTCTGGACCTCCCTCCTACGTTTAAAATTCATAATGTGTTCCACAAGTCATTACTTAAAAGGTATGTGGCACCAGTCATATCGTCACCTCTACCTCCTCCTCCTGTGTTGGTCAATGGTAACTTGGAATTTCAAGTATCAAAAATCATTGACTCTCGTCTGAATCGCCGGTCCCTTCAGTACTTGGTGCATTGGAAGGGATATGGTCCGGAGGAGAGGACGTGGGTCCTGCGTCCGATGTTAACGCAGATCGTTTGGTTCAGACCTTCCACAGAACTCACCCGGGCAGGCCTGGCCCTGAGGGTCCGGAGGCCCCTCGTAGAAGGGGGGGTACTGTCATGTGTGCATTGCCACGAAGATCGTCGCGGTTGCACGTTTTGACTTCTCACAGCTGAGTTGCTGTTTCTTTGTGTTTGGCAGCTAGGGAGTTAATTCTGTCTGTGCTCGGTGCTGGGACTGGGTGCAGTTTCTCCCGGCTGCAATTGATTATTTGTTGATTGGTTTCCTTTAAATTCCTGGTTGTCTGCTTGGGGAGTTGCCAGTGAAACCTTCATGCAGACCACAGATAGGAATGAATCTGTATAGACTTTAGTTGTGAGCTCCTTAGCTGTTTTAAGCTCAACTTGTTTAGAGTTTATTTCCCAGACCATTTATGTTCCTTTGGTGTTTGAGTGTGTATGCAAGAGAGTGCTATCCTGTCTGTCTTATATGTCTAATCTGTGTATTTAGCTGAGATCAGCCCATATCCCTTTGGTGGTAATCAGGATCCTTCTTAGGACTGATTACAGGGTTCAGGGTCTGACAGGAGACAGGGTTAGGCTGGAGACTTGGACCTCTGAACCATTATCAGTACCTCCAAGGAAAGGGATTAGTTAGGATCCCAGTGTAGGGTCAGGTTAGACCCCGGTCCTCCTCTTTCCTGTTACAGCTCATCAAGTCCTCAAGATTAACCCTAAGTTCTGCAGAGATTGTGTCAGACAGCGTGACATTCAAGATTAACCCTAAGTTCTGCAGATATTGTGTCAGGTAAATCTATTTTATACTTACATTCTGATGTTGCTAAACTATATGTTGTATTGAATGTGGTTCCTGTATAAATAGTTTACTGACATTGTATTCATATCATTAGACAGCGTGACACTTAAGCAGCCTCAGCTGAACAATCAGTGCTCCTGAATCAAGCCTCAGTCAGTCTGTGACCTGACTCCTGGAAGCCTTGGACTTGTACTCCAGCTATTCCCTACTGAGGAACCTTGGAACACTTTTGGACTCTGGAAACCTGCTGTTTGGTGAATCCATGTTTGCACAGGAATTACGGTACAGAGAAGAGATCCTGAACCTGCTTTGGAGATTTATTGTAGTGCTTGAAGTTACTCTGGCCTGCTGTGTCTCCTGTCGCTGTTCCTGCAAACTGTGTGACCTTTTCAGCATGCTTGTATGAAGTAATACAAGTCATTTCATTTCAACCTATGTCTCCTGTGTTTTCCTCGCACCCAAGCACAAGACGCTATAGGAACTGTACACTATACATGACACCCTGTTCCTTGGATCACTTCTGATGGTGAAGATGCCGGGGCCACGTACCTTGCCTTAGCACCTGAATCTGCCCTCAGTCTGCAACCTACCCCCTTCCAGGGAAGAGGGGATTAGTAGTGTACTGTAATACACCAACCAGACTAACAAGGTAATAAGAACAGGGATAAAGAAAAATAGCAATCATACAAATATACTCACATAAACAACAGAGGTAAACACCGGGAAGTGGAGGATGGGGTTAAACCAGAGTAGGAGAAGGAAGGGAATTATCACACAATCAAAACCAAGCAACAGTCACAGATAAATCCACCAAACGCCTTCTCCTATAATCATGAACAATCTCTAGCCTGCAGCATAAGCTAGCTCTGACAATGAGTGCTGGCCAGGGCCAAGATTATATGGGAGATGGGAGTGGCTAACAGTGCACAGCTGAGAGCCTTAATGCAGGAAAGCTTCCAGGAGCTCTCAACCGAGATTAACCCTGCACTGCCAAAATAATTTTACACTGGATAATAAGAAGGTGAAGTACTTCAGTGCAGGAGCAGGAGAAATCAGATCCTGCGGTCTTCTGGCTCCTCTCTGTTGTGGTAAGCCCATGAATGATAGATAGATAGATAGATAGATAGATAGATAGATAGATAGATAGATAGATAGATAGATAGATAGATAGATAGATAGATAGAAAGAGAGTTTGATAAAGCAATGAAAAGTAAAAATCACGATGGCAGGGGAAGGAAGAAATCGGTTAATTTCCTTTTTTTTTGCAGATGGTTTGCAAAAAGGGATTTGCGCTGCTATCTCTCCAGTAAAGACTTCCATTCAGATTAAACATGAATAGATTTTTTTCTATATATGAGGAATTAAAGGGATTGTGTAATTACAAAATGTTTAAAATAAGTTTTCTAATTTAACAAAAAAATCTTGCAGTTTTCACTTTAGCCACTAAGTGTTCTGTAAATATCATTTTTCAGCAGTCAATTATCAGCACATATAGGATAACCTCTGTACACCGTTCACCTGTACAATGACTGATAACACCTCTATATACAGGAGATAACACAGGATCCACCATTCACAATAGGTGATGTCACAGCTCACCTCCTCCTCCTGTACAATGACTGATAACACCTCTATATATAGTAGATAACACAGGATCCACCATTCACAATAGGTGATGTCACAGCTCACCTCCTCCTCCTGTACAATGACTGATAACACCTCTATATACAGCTGATAACACAGGATCCACCATTCACAATAGGTGATGTCACAGCTCACCTCCTCCTCCTCCTGTACAATGACTGATAACACCTTATATACAGTAGATAACACAGGATCCACCATTCACAATAGGTGATGTCACAGCTCACCTCCTCCTCCTGTACAATGACTGGTAACACCTCTATATACAGTAGATAACACAGGATCCACCATTCACAATAGGTGATATTACAGCTCACCTCCTCCTCCTCCTGTACAATGACTGATTACTACTCCATATACAGTAGATACAGGATCCACCATTCACTATAGGTGATGTCACAGCTCACCTCCTCCTCCTCCTCCTGTACAATGACTGATAGCACCTCTATATACAGTAGATAACACAGGATTCACCATTCACAATAGGTGATGTCACAGCTCACCTCCTCCTCCTGTACAATGACTGATAACACCTCTATATACAGTAGATAACACAGGATCCACCATTCACAATAGGTGATATCACAGCTCACCTCCTCCTCTTGTACAATGACTGATAACACCTCTATATACAGTAGATAAGACAGGATCCACTATTCACAATAGGTGATGTCACAGCTCACTTCCTCCTCCTTCTGTACAATGACTGATAACACCTCTATATACAGTAGATAACACAGGATCCACCATTCACAATAGGTGATATCACAGCTCACCTCCTCCTCTTGTACAATGACTGATAACACCTCCATATACAGTAGATAACACAGGATCCACCATTCACAATAGGTGATGTCACAGCTCACCTCCTCCTCCTGTACAATGACTGATAACACCTCTATATACAGTAGATAACACAGGATCCACCATTCACAATAGGTGATGTCACAGCTCACCTCCTCCTCCTGTACAATGACTGATAACACCTCTATATACAGTAGATAACACAGGATCCACCATTCACAATAGGTGATATCACAGCTCACCTCCTCCTCTTGTACAATGACTGATAACACCTCCATATACAGTAGATAACACAGGATTCACCATTCACAATAGGTGATGTCACAGCTCACCTCCTCCTGTACAATGACTGATAACACCTCTATATACAGTAGATAACACAGGATCCACCATTCACAATAGGTGATATCACAGCTCACCTCCTCCTCTTGTACAATGACTGATAACACCTCTATATACAGTAGATAACACAGGATCCACCATTCACAATAGGTGATATCACAGCTCACCTCCTCCTCTTGTATAATGACTGATAACACCTCCATATACAGTAGATAACACAGGATCCACCATTCACAATAGGTGATGTCACAGCTCACCTCCTCATCTCTATATACAGTATATAACATTCACAGTCTCCGCCTCCCCCTAACATTGATGTCTGCACAGGACACAGAGCATGCCCACAACCTCCCCCATAGAATTCCGTCCACTGATGTGCTTGGTCCATGAAACTGCTGTAAAGAAGATTTCTCAATGCTTTAACCATAAGCTCAGCCAATATGACCAACCGCATAATTATCAGTAGATGATAGAATAAAGTAAGAATATGTATCACTTGCTGGTTTTTAGTATCAAAAAACTATTTGATACAAATATTTGAATGGTTACAATTTTTGCAAAATAGAAAGAGAATGCAACTTTTTATTTAGAATCCTGTTCTGCCTGATCTCATGTGTGTAAGCAGCAGTGATGCAGGATGGATGTGGGTTTTTTGAAGAAACAGACATAGATGTGAAGGTATTGATAATTCACCATCAGCTTGGTATCCTGGACCAATTGGGACCAAAACTAGTGCCCAATTACAAATTTAGATTTCCTGATGAAGGATAAACTCTGAATGGCTGAGGCACCACTGGGGAGATCTCACTATATACAGAATCATAGTGGCTTCTCTAGAGAGCTCACTGTACATGCGTTCATGCAGCCACCACTAGAGGGAGCTCAGTGTACATGAATTCATATAGCTGCTGCTAGAGGGGGCGCACTACACATGGATTCATACACCCACCACTAGAGGGAGCGCACTACACATGGATTCATACAACCACTACTAGAGGGGGCGCACTACACATGGATTCATAGAACCACCACTAGAAGGAGCTCACTGCACATGGATTCATACAACCACCACTAAAGGGAGTGCATTACACATGGATTCATAAAGCTGCCACTAGAAGGAGCTCACAGCACATGGATTCATACAACCACCACTAGAGGGAGCGCACTACACATGGATTCATACAACCACCACTAGAGGGAGCGCACTACACATGGATTCATACAACCACAACTAGAGGGAGCGCACTACATATAGATTCATACAACCACCACTAGAGGGAGCGCACTACACATGGATTCATACAACCACCACTAGAAGGAGCTCACTGCACATGGATTCATTCAGCCACCACTATAGGGAGCACACTGCACATGGATTCATTCAACCACCAGTAGAAGGAGCTCACAGCACATGGATTCATACAACCACCACTAAAGGGAGTGCATTACACATGGATTCATAAAGCTGCCACTAGACGGAGCTCACAGCACATGGATTCATGCAGCCACCACTAGAGGGATATCACTGTACATGAAATCATATAGCTGCCACTAGAGGCAGCACACTACAGATGGATTCATATACAGTTGCATCTCACAAAATTAGAATATCATCAAAAAGTTAATTTATTTCAGTTCTTCAATACAAAAAGTGAAACTCTTAAAGAGTCATTACACACAGAGTGATCTATTTCACGTGTTTATTTCTGTTAATGTTGATGATTATGGGTTACAGCCAATGAAAACCCAAAAGTCATTATCTCAGTAAATTAGAATACTGTATAACACCAGCTTGAAAAATGATTGTAAAATCTGAAATGTCGTCCTACTGAAATGTATGTTCAGTAAATGCGCTCAATACTTGGTCGGGGCTCCTTTTGCATCAATTACTGCATCAATGCGGTGTGGCCTGGAGGCGATCAGCCTGTGGCACTGCTGAGGGGTTATGGAAGCCCAGGTTGCTTTGATAGCAGCCTTCAGCTCGTCTGCATTGTTGGGTCTGGTGTCTCTCATCTTCCTCTTGACTCCATAGATTCTCTATGGGGTTAAGGTCAGGTGAGTTTGCTGCCAATCAAGCACAGTGATACTGTTGTGTGTACACCAGGTATTGGTACTTTTGGCAGTGTGGACAGGTGCCAAGTCCTGCTGGAGAATGACGTTTTCATCTCCAAAAAGCTTGTCGGCAGAGGGAAGCATGAAGTGCTCTAGAATGTCCGGTAGACGGCTGCGCTGACTTTGGTCTTGATAAAACACAGTGGACCTAAACCAGCAGATGACATGGCTCCCCAAACCATCACTGATTGTGGAAACTTCACACTAATCTGACAGCTAGAACAGAACTCCTAAAAAGCTTATTATAATTTCAAGAGGCAAAACATTCAAAAAGAATTATACAGCCATTTTATCAGAGATTTTCACAGTAAATACACCGGCCTCATCAGGTCTAAAAATCTACGTAATCATGTAGGCAGTTTTTTTATGAAATATTATGACAAATGAGCTTTAAAAATTCCTACAGGAGCCAAAAAAGTCAGCGTAAAAATCAGAGCTCTGAAGATATCAATTATTAAACGCTGAGAATGAAAATGTTACAACGTCACAGCGCTTGTTTATCCCAATGATTGTTACATTGTTACAATCTGAGCTGGAAGAAATCTCCCGCTTTGTGTCAAATGTCTAATTTGTTTACAAAACGCTTCTCTCCGGAGGCCGCTGCTCCGGTGATGTTACTTTCATGTATCTGATCTCGGTTTCTACTTTTGACAGAGTTTTGACATTGTTTATTTTTGGTTCTGCATAATTAACAAGTGGAAAGTTGTCTCTGTCAAAGCCGCCTTTTTTTTCTCTCTTGTACTTTTTTATAGATACAGTTTATTGTTAACCCGGGAGTAGAGGGTTATGGTAATGAGAGCTGACATTTCCTCACATGTCGTCCTGTCTCATGTCTGATCCTCCCATAACAGCCCCGGACAAGTTCTTGGAATGTTCAGAATTTCATACATTGCAAATTTGACAATTATTTTGCTACTGGAAGCCAAAAAGTCAGCGGAAGTTGGCAATGAAGAACCAAATAGGTAAAGAAGAGCAGTAAAAAATTAAAGTCGTTTTCCTGCAGTGGTCATATTAAATGTCGGCCATTCAAAATAATGGCAGGTGAGAGACAGGTGCTCCAGATCTTTATGAGAGCACTTTAGCTAGCATAAGAGCACCAAGTGGGAAATCTCATCCTTCTCTGCTGTCCTCATACCCTATAATAATAATACAGAAAGGACTTATCTCCAAGAGAAAATCCCTCTAGGCTTAAGTCTATTTCACCAACTTATAGGGCAATCTTCAGGTATGAAAGTCCTTGGCAATTCCAGAATTTGCTCCAGATTTTTTTTTTTTAATGCTGGTCACGTTCACTCGCTCCCAATAGTGTGAGAACTATGCTGTTAAACTGGGCAAAAATCTGCATCAAAATGTGTTAGGCTAAATTCACACTGGGCGATTATGCTGCGTTTATGTTAATTTTCAGCTGCATTTTTAAAAAATCCTCAGATTTTACTACAGTGAATATTTCTTTGCAGTAAATGAAATGTGTTTTTAGGACAGGTTCAACAAACGAGACAACAAATCGGCACCAAAATCTGCTCCAACATGTGCACATTACAGTTTTCATTGCAGATTTTGCTGAAGATTAGTTTGCAGTTTTAGCTGCTGTCAGGGTGAATGTACATGGAAACCTTAGTGGAGCTTCCTTGGACAGATGTTTCTCAAGCCACTAAAATCCGCAGATCCCAGAGATAGCCGGGCCTACACTTCTTAAATTCAATCCCTATACAGGATCTGAATTACAAGCGGGTCCCCTGGGTTGCATTCATGGAGTGGCTGCTGGCTGGTAGAGCGAGCTGGCCAAGGAGTGTGGACGAGCTGGGTCAAAACCAGAGAAGGAAGATACCAGACAAGATCAGTAGCCAGAAACATGGTCAGGAGATAGATGAGGCCAGGACCAGAATAATGGAGTGAGAAGCCAAATAATCATCAGGCAATTGGAGGGTTAAGTCAGTCCATGGTCAGGAACAAAATCCAGCAAGCAGGAACAGAGCTGAGCTGTGGGGGAATCAACCAGGGTCGGTGATAACTTATAATTAGCAGACTACAAGGAGTTTAAATAGTGTGTGGCTCGAGAGAAAGCTCGCATTAGAGAGCTGAATAGTGGCTTGGTGTGGCACTGCAAGTCCCAGCCTCACCAATACAGTTTGGTGAACCACGCCTGCATCAGCCAGTGAGGCTAGCATGTCCGCCCGCTCCATAGTCATCACTGTCCGTAGTGCAGTGTCTGACAGAGGCAGAGGACATTGGAGCAGGTTCCAAGATGTACCAGCTGTGGATCCCATGCCTCTCTGTACAGTGGATGATAACGGTAATGACTGATCGTCTACAACAGAATTTTAATAGGTCACATGCAACTAAAATTCTGCAACCGATATCTGCTGTGTGAATCCATCTTAATGGGTTATTCCCAAAATAGGGTCTCCCCCTTCAGAAGCGTGAGGGAAGCCTTGCTGATTGCTGGGGGTCTAGCTGCTGGGGTCTTCAGTGATCCCAAGAACGGGACATATCCCAGAACGATGTTCTCGAGATCGCTGGTCGTCCTATCTGTACATTTTTGGAAATACCTCTTTATGACTTTACTGACAGTCGCAGCATTTGCTCCAGTTTTGCTACCAAAATCAGAAGTGGAGCCAACAATAACTAGGTATATTGGTTCTTTTTTAACACTTCCCTTTCCTTTTGGGACAAGTCCTACAGTAGTTTTGGCTTCGAAAAATGCATCCTGTTTCGGTGGTATTTAAGGAACATAGTCCGCTTGCTTTTTTTCACCTCCGGCCGCCAATGATAAAATAACATTTGACAATTTTTAGACTCGGTGTAATTTTTGGACGTCAAACAAAATGCACAGATTAAATGGCACAAAATAAAAACTGCCACCAAAAATGCACATAAACAATCCAAGGAAAGGAGGAGCACATTAACATTCCGTATGTAAGATATTGTAGAATTCTAGGAGGGCATTTATTTATTATTCATTTCTACATGAACACATAATACAAAATACATAACAAAACAATTAGTAAATACATAACAAATCCACACAGATCCTTCCTCCATTCACCGCCTGTGATATTCCCAGTGAATGTGTCGCTGTTCGCCTGGTAAGAATAGTGAGACGCATTAATTCCTATCGCTAATCTCCAGGTGAATTCGTGGAAGACGTGGCAGAGAGAGTTTGACAAGCAAAGAGATGATAATGGGAAGAGTATGGAAAAGAGTAACAGGATAATAGATTGTTTGACAGGTATAGAAAGCAAAGCATGACAGCGTCAGAGCGGAGAGCGAGCGGAGAGCGAGCATGTCACCGACAGGAAGAATGGAGGGACAGGGAAAGAGGGCGAAGGGAAGGCCACCGATGTCACAGACCCCACACTACACCGGCAGGGGGATCAGCACAACACAGGGGGATACAGTAATAATAAGTGTACGTTCACACAATGCAAATATTAGTTGCAGGTTTCGTAAGGGGAAATCTGCAACAAATTAGAGCACAAGGCAAATGAATGGAGATTTGCAAACCTCTTTCACACACAATGAAATCTGCAGGAAAAAAAGGCAGAATCCAGAATACGACTACATGCAAATAACTATTAAAGACATGAATACCATCCAAAGAAAAAAAGGTGTCCAGAGTCTAAAAAATGTATCTTTATTAAAAATACATATACAATTAATCAGACAGATGCAATGGAGGACAACCTGTGCTATAGAACTACACGCAGACTGACAAGGAAGAGTACAGACGACAGTAAAAATATCAATTGTAGATATATGTAAACGCTGCCTCATTAGCCAAAATATTTGCACAGTGCAAAAAAAAAATGCATGAAAATACTGATTGCGTAATGATAATCAGAGAGCAATAAGCTTACATATTTGTGCAAACTGATGTTATGTTTGGACCTGATGTCCCTTATAAACATTTGCCTGGTGCAAAAAAGCCGCCTTGTTTAACTGAGCTAATATTGCTGAAATGATAATCAAATGGCAATGAAATAACTTCCATATTGTGCAGCCTGGAGTAATTGTGTGGTCCGTGTGCCTCGACGTACGTTTCACCCTTTTGCTTCATCAGGGGGCGTGAATCTAGAATCCAGAATACGTTACAAATTTGCAATGGAATTGCAAAATTGTAAAAGCTATTTTCCTGCTGAAAATCCTCATTGCTCTCAAGAACAGATGGATTTTAATACTATAGTTTACTGCTCGTTGACTAGGTTACCAGCTACTTCTGCAGTCTATCAGCAGTGGCCGGTTTTCTAAGGACGTAGTTCTTTGCTATATAGAGTGTGCAAGCATTGCAGAGGCTGGATGAATCACTGGATCGGGCAAGCCTCAATCCTGCACCTCCGCCATGCTGGACAGATATTGCGACCTCTGCTTGCAGCGTGGGACATTGCACAATTCAGACCAGCGGAGCAACCATGCCTTCGAACTGTCAATCTTCAAGGGCATCTCCCCTCATCAGATAGGAAGCTGTGCGGTTATGGAACGGTGCGCTCCTGAACAGCAATCTTAAGAAAAGCTCTGTAATATACTAATGTATTACAATATTTGCATGGTGAAAAGCCTGACAAATTTACTACACCCTATTATTTTGCTTTTAGGTAATAATTGCTTTGTTAATTTACTTCCTAATATTTCTGCAATGTTTTTCTGACTTAATGAGATATAGGTAAATGATAGAATTATGGCTGCATGCAGCTGCCACTAGGGGGAGCTCACTGCCTATGGATTTATACAGTTAATATTGACATCATTGGGAGGTGTATTCGTCTGTATGCAGTGAGCTCCCCCTAGTGGATGAACATGTAAAGTCCTGTCCTGCGGATTCATCAATCTACAGTGATATGCCATTTATTCCCACAAAACTATATATCTGTCTGCTCAGCTTGTAGAAATGATTGATTCTGATCAATGCAAATATGTTCTATTGATCAGGACAAGTTTCCGACATTGTAATTATATTCAGCTGTTACTAATTAAACGCTACATTCGCAGTGTCCGAAAAATAGATATTCATACCTCATTACCATATAGATTTGTCATGCATGAGCCTCGCCTTCAGAATATTATTAATCATGCAATCAATGTGTCGATACTTTTTTATGGGTTGGTGAATGTGTAAGTCGGGGGGTTTCATTCGCTCTTCCATAAAGGAAAATGTGAATCTAGAGAGGACGATACCTATTGTGACCAACAGATGGCACTGCAGATACCTGGATTCACACTCCTCAAGTATTAAGCCTCATAGCTATGAGCCTGGATGTGCTCAGCTGCAGCGCCCCTGTGCATTGTGCAGGAAATGCACTGAATGAGGCCATGTAGGGAGATGTTAGTACACTAGACACAAAACTGGTTACTTCAGATTAATGAGATTTCTGTTCCTGCTGATAATCTGCAGGGTGGACGCAGTTACCGCACACCAGAGACTTCACAGATTCCTGAATGTTAATTCTGCATAGTCAGGGGTGACGGGCAGCAGATGCCCCTGAGCATAGGAGGACCCCAGTATTATTAATGGAATGTAGATTTAAAGTGGGTCCGACCATCCAAGGAACCAGGAGGTCCTGCAACAGATTTGCAATGAGACTACTGTAGCCATGGACCCTGTTATTTGCAATGGAGCCCAGACCACTGGAGGTCCTGTAACATTTTTTAATGTGACTTGTCATATATAAAGCTGGGATCACCTGTCACAAATTTGCACTGCATCCCAGCTGAGGGTCCCTCTTACAGATCTGAAATTGGCTCAAGTATCGGGACCTCTATTGCATATATGCAATGGGACCCAAGTATATGAGGGCACTGTTTCTTCTTTGCCATGGGGCTCAGGTACTGGGGGAGGGGGACATATGTTACAGATTTGCAATGAGGCCCAGTAATTCAGGATTTGCTTTTATGTCTAGTGATGCAGTGATAAAATCCTCCGCAGTTGCAATGCTGCAAATTTAACAATAAAGTCATAAGGAAATGATGTTAATTATTATTATTAGTCTCACACATTAGTAATGTTTCCTACAGCGGCAGTTTGTTACAATGTGTTAGTTTAGGGCTCAACACGGTGGCTGTCTTGGAGTCATATTTAACACTGATCTTTCCTTCACTCTCCACATCCGATCACTGGCTCGCTCTTGTTATCTGCACCTCAAAAACATCTCTAGAATTCGACCTTTTCTCACCTTTGACTCTGCAGAATTTCTTACTGTCACCCTTATTCTTTCTCGTCTGAACCATTGTAACTCTCTTCTGATCGGTCTCCTTCTTACTAAACTCTCCCCTCTCCAATACATCCTGAATGCGGCAGCCAGGATTGTATTCCTTTCCAGCTGCTACACCGATGCCTCCACCCTGTGCCTGTCATTACACTGGTTACCCATACACTACAGAGTTCAATATAAAATTACCTCGCTCACCCACCAAGCGCTCCATGGTTCAGCAGCACCCTACATCTCAGGATACGGGACCCTCACTCCTCCTGTATCAGCTTGAGACAGACGCTGTGACCGGCAGGAAAAAGTTTACTGTCTGTTGATGAGAGAGTACTACTCCCATCAGTCTACGCCTGCTATCGCTGAAAGCAGCAAGAGCAGGCACTGCCGATGGAAGTATTCATTAGCTGGCGCCTCTGCTATAAATAAATAAATATTTTTTAAAAAATGACACAAGGTCTCTTCTATTTTTGATAACTAGCGAAGGCAAAACTGGCAGCTGCGGGCTGCAACCCTTAGCTGTCAGCTTTATTATGGCTGGTTATCAAGAAGAGAGGGGTCCCCACGTCATGTTCTTAACTATTTAAATAAATAATTTTAAAAAATGTTGTCAGGTTCCCACCTTTTGACAACCAGTCAAGCTAAAGCAGACATCTGGGGGCTGGTATTCTCAGGCTGGTAAGGGGCCATGGACATTTGCCCCTCCAGTCTAAGAATAGCAGCTCGCAGCGGTGCCAGAAAAGGCAAATCTATTAAATAATTTTAAAAAACAGCGTGGGGACCCTCTATTCTTGATAACCATCCATGATAAAGCTGACAGCAGAGGGTTGCAGCCCACAGCTGTCAGTTTTGCCTTCGCTAGTTATGAAAAATAGAAGAGACACCACATCATTTTTTATTTACTTATCGTATGTTTTCAGCGACAGCAAGCATACTCTCTCATCAACCGACACCTTTACTTTTTACCACGTCACAGCTGCAGGCTCATGCTGTTATCTGATCACGTAGTAAGCACAGCTCTCTGACCATTATTACCGCCGATTAGAACGTGTATTTGTCGCGCTGTCATGCAGATGACAGTTGGCAGACAACGGTTGTTGGGCCCCCTCATTCATCGGAATAGGGTCTGGGATCGGGTACCGTTCTGGTACCTGTACCAAACTTGTTTAAGATGTTCGGCTGAACCTTCCAGATCAGAATATCCGTGGGTTCACTCATCACTATTTATTATTATTATTACTATACACAAAACAGTAGCATAAAGTGAAACAATGTATCAGTGTGGAGCATTAGGACTGGAGGCTAAAGGAGGGAACTGCATGAAAACAAGAAGTATTCCATATAACAACAGCAAGCAGAGATCTTGAAAAGGAGGAAAACACTGATTGTATTACGAAATATAAGATTGAAAAGTCATTTTAAGAAAGAAAAAAATATATATAAACACACGAGTCCTATCATGATTGTCACGCCCTTATAAATTAATGCAGATGTCATCTCTGAAACCTCCAGATACACCCAATATAGGCTGGATATACAGTATATACCGTATACACTACTGTATCCTCTGCAGCGGCCACTTCTGGTGAGATATGGTATTACATGCAGGTCATTAGGAGGTCTGTCCAGTTATGTAATACATGGATGATCCAGGTCTGACAGTGCGATTGTGAGCGCTGCACCTGGGAAACATTTGTCCTGATGAGACAGTCCCTTTAAATGCATTATTTTCCCCTGTAGAGAATCCTAATGATGACACTTGTGCTCTTATTCTCGCATATTGTGATGCATTTACTGCGTTTGTATGATAAGCAAACGGAAATGGAAAAAATCTGCAGTAAATAAATGAATGGGTGAATAAGTGAATGAGACCTGATGCAGAAGAGGCCGATTGTTAAAGGAAGCCGCACGTGAAAAGGAACGATAATGGTGAACTTAGAGGCAGGGATCTGGATGATGGATTGTGACAGGCAAAGGTGACGGAATTAGAAAGGCAGCACTTGGTGTAAAGAGAAGAGAGAGGGAATGAACTAGTAAATGAAGAAGGATGTGACAGGTGAATGGGAAAGTGACAGCTGTGGTGTCTGTGGAGTAATGAGAGAAAACACCGTGATGGGGGAGACGGAGACTTCTCTCCAAGGAGGCTGCATCACAGCAGAGCGGAGGAGCATCTGCAAAAAGACAGGAGCCTTCCAATTACTGCACCTAATGTAATCAACCAGTGCCGGGGTGGGAGATCTCGTCCTGGGTGCTGGGAGCCCCACAGGGTGCGAGAGGCTATGTAGGTGCAGGGCTGGGGCAGCAATGTGGATACCACCGAATCCACTAATTTATGTGGGCTGTAAGCCTTCAAGGGGGTGTACAAGAGTATGATGGATCAGTAATGTAATGTATGTACACAGTGACTGCACTAGAAGAATAGTGAGTGCAGCTCTGGAGTATAATACAGGATGTAACTCAGGATCAGTAATGTAATGTATGTACACAGTGACTGCACCAGCAGAATAGTGAGCGCAGCTCTGGAGTATAATACAGGATGTAACTCAGGATCAGTAATGTAATGTATATACACAGTGACTGCACCAGCAGAATAGTGAGCGCAGCTCTGGAGTATAATACAGGATGTAACTCAGGATCAGTAATGTAATGTATGTACACAGTGACTGCACCAGCAGAATAGTGAGTGAAGCTCTGGAGTATAATACAGGATATAACTCAGGATCAGTAATGTAATGTATGTACACAGTGACTGCTCCAGCAGAATAGTGAGTGCAGCTCTGGAGTATAATACAGGATGTAACTCAGGATCAGTAATGTAATGTATGTACACAGTGACTGCACCAGCAGAATAGTGAGTGCAGCTCTGGAGTATAATACAGGATGTAACTCAGGATCAGTAATGTAATGTATGTACACAGTGACTGCACCAGCAGAATAGTGAGTGCAGCTCTGGAGTATAATACAGGATGTAACTCAGGATCAGTAATGTAATGTATGTACACAGTGACTGCACCAGCAGAATAGTGAGTGCAGCTCTGGAGTATAATACAGGATGTAACTCAGGATCAGTAATGTAATGTATGTACACAGTGACTGCACCAGCAGAATAGTGAGTGCAGCTCTGGAGTATAATACAGGATGTAACTCAGGATCAGTAATGTAATGTATGTACACAGTGACTACACCAGCAGAATAGTGAGTGCAGCTCTGGGGTATAATACAGGATGTAACTCAGGATCAGTAATGTAATGCATGTACACAGTGACTGCACCAGCAGAATAGTGAGTGCAGCTCTGGAGTATAATACAGGAGGTAACTCAGGATCAGTAATGTAATGTATGTACACAGTGACTGCACCAGCAGAATAGTGAGTGCAGCTCTGGGGTATAATACAGGATGTAACTCAGGATCAGTAATGTAATGTATGTACACAATGACTACACCAGCAGAATAGTGAGTGCAGCTCTGGAGTATAATACAGGAGGTAACTCAGGATCAGTAATGTAATGTATGTACACAGTGACTGCACTAAAAGAATAGTGAGTGCAGCTCTGGAGTATAATACAGGATGTAACTCAGGATCAGTAATGTAATGTATGTACACAGTGACTGCACCAGCAGAATAGTGAGTGCAGCTCTGGAGTATGATACAGGATGTAACACAGGATCAGTAATGTAATGTATGTACACAGTGACTGCACCAGCAGAATAGTGAGTGCAGCTCTGGAGTATAATACAGGATGTAACTCAGGATCAGTAATGTAATGTATGTACACAGTGACTGCACCAGCAGAATAGTGAGTGCAGCTCTGGGGTATAATACAGGATGTAACTCAGGATCAGTAATGTAATGTATGTACATAGTGACTGCACCAGCAGAATAGTGAGTGCAGCTCTGGAGTATAATACAGGATGTAACTCAGGATCAGTAATGTAATGTATGTACACAGTGACTGCACCAGCAGAATAGTGAGTGCAACTCTGGAGTATAATACAGGATGTAACTCAGGATCAGTAATGTAATGTATGAACACAGTGACTGCACCAGCAGAATAGTGAGTGCAGCTCTGGAGTATGATACAGGATGTAACACAGGATCAGTAATGTAATGTATGTACACAGTGACTGCACCAGCAGAATAGTGAGTGCAGCTCTGGAGTATAATACAGCATGTAACTCAGGATCAGTAATGTAATGTATGTATACAGTGACTGCACCAGCAGAATAGTGAGTGCAGCTCTGGGGTATAATACAGGATGTAACTCAGGATCAGTAATGTAATGTATGTACACAGTGACTGCACCAGCAGAATAGTGAGTGCAGCTCTGGAGTATAATACAGGATGTAACTCAGGATCAGTAATGTAATGTATGTACACAGTGACTGCACCAGCAGAATAGTGAGTGCAGCTCTGGAGTATAATACAGGATGTAACACAGGATCAGTAATGTAATGTATGTACACAGTGACTGCACCAGCAGAATAGTGAGTGCAGCTCTGGAGTATAATACAGGATGTTACTCAGGATCAGTAATGTAATGTATGTACACAGTGACTGCACCAGCAGAATAGTGAGTGCAGCTCTGGAGTATAATACAGGATGTAACTCAGGATCACTAATGTAATGTATGTACACAGTGACTGCACCAGCAGAATAGTGAGTGCAGCTCTGGAGTATAATACAGGATGTAACTCCGGATCAGTAATGTAATGTATGCACACAGTGACTGCACCAGCAGAATAGTGAGTGCAGCTCTGGAGTATAATACAAGATGTAACACAGGATCAGTAATGTAATGTATGTACACAGTGACTGCACCAGCAGAATAGTGAGTGCAGCTCTGGAGTATAATACAGGAGGTAACTCAGGATCAGTAATGTAATGTATGTACACAGTGACTGCACCAGCAGAATAGTGAGTGCAGCTCTGGAGTATAATACAGGATGTAACTCAGGATCAGTAATGTAATGTATGTACACAGTGACTGCACCAGCAGAATAGTGAGTGCAGCTCTGGAGTATGATACAGGATGTAACACAGGATCAGTAATGTAATGTATGTACACAGTGACTGCACCAGCAGAATAGTGAGTGCAGCTCTGGAGTATAATACAGGATGTAACTCAGGATCAGTAATGTAATGTATGTACACAGTGACTGCACCAGCAGAATAGTGAGTGCAGCTCTGGGGTATAATACAGGATGTAACTCAGGATCAGTAATGTAATGTATGTACATAGTGACTGCACCAGCAGAATAGTGAGTGCAGCTCTGGAGTATAATACAGGATGTAACTCAGGATCAGTAATGTAATGTATGTACACAGTGACTGCACCAGCAGAATAGTGAGTGCAACTCTGGAGTATAATACAGGATGTAACTCAGGATCAGTAATGTAATGTATGAACACAGTGACTGCACCAGCAGAATAGTGAGTGCAGCTCTGGAGTATGATACAGGATGTAACACAGGATCAGTAATGTAATGTATGTACACAGTGACTGCACCAGCAGAATAGTGAGTGCAGCTCTGGAGTATAATACAGGATGTAACTTAGGATCAGTAATGTAATGTATGTACACAGTGACTGCACCAGCAGAATAGTGAGTGCAGCTCTGGAGTATAATACAGGATGTAACTTAGGATCAGTAATGTAATGTATGTACACAGTGACTGCACCAGCAGAATAGTGAGTGCAGCTCTGGAGTATAATACAGCATGTAACTCAGGATCAGTAATGTAATGTATGTATACAGTGACTGCACCAGCAGAATAGTGAGTGCAGCTCTGGGGTATAATACAGGATGTAACTCAGGATCAGTAATGTAATGTATGTACACAGTGACTGCACCAGCAGAATAGTGAGTGCAGCTCTGGAATATAATACAGGATGTAACTCAGGATCAGTAATGTAATGTATGTACACAGTGACTGCACCAGCAGAATAGTGAGTGCAGCTCTGGAGTATAATACAGGATGTAACACAGGATCAGTAATGTAATGTATGTACACAGTGACTGCACCAGCAGAATAGTGAGTGCAGCTCTGGAGTATAATACAGGATGTTACTCAGGATCAGTAATGTAATGTATGTACACAGTGACTGCACCAGCAGAATAGTGAGTGCAGCTCTGGAGTATAATACAGGATGTAACTCAGGATCACTAATGTAATGTATGTACACAGTGACTGCACCAGCAGAATAGTGAGTGCAGCTCTGGAGTATAATACAGGATGTAACTCAGGGTCAGTAATGTAATGTATGTACACAATGACTGCACAAGCAGAATAGTGAGTGCAGCTCTGGAGTATAATACAGGATGTAACACAGGATCAGTAATGTAATGTATGTACACAGTGACTGCACCAGCAGAATAGTGAGTGCAGCTCTGGAGTATAATACAGGATGTAACGCAGGATCAGTAATGTATGTACACAGTGAATGCACCAGCAGAAGAGTGAGTGCAGCTCCGGAGTATAATACAGGATTAGTGCAGGGTAAGTAATATGTGTACATGGTGACTGAACCTTTTGTGTGATTACATTCTATATGTAAATTGTAATATTGTGTGCAGTGATGCAGATACATTTAAGCAATGAGACAATTTGCCTTGATGTCTGTGTTGTTACCTGCTGCTTCTATAAGATGATGCGGCATTGAGGACAGACTGTATGTAATGTTGTTTATGACTGAGTGTTGATACATTGTATCTACGTCGTAGGGAGGAACCTAAGATGAACATTATGAGTGTCAGCCGGGGACACAGTGTGACTTGCAGGCACCATTTGACTGACAGGAGCATTTATTGAAACAAAGTGACAGAGATGGAAGAGAGAGCGTGTGCGAAAGTGTCAGAGATTGACAGAAAGAAAGAGAGAGAGAAGGGGGAGGTGAGAGAAGAAGAGAGGAACGAGAGCGAGAGGGAGAAGGATTCTGGGGACACAGAGAATGAAGGGGCAGAGATAAGAACAGCAGGAGTCAGTGATGGCAGAAGAGGAGTCCAGGCTGCACGGTGACCCCAATATTCATTATGGGGTCATCCACATATATGATGGTACAATATAGCAAATGTACTACAAAGGGTTAAATCCTCAAGTAAACTCCAAACCAATGTAAGGATGTTTCATGGTGGATTTTACATTCACTTTCACAGATTCTTAATGTTACTGTATTTTAGTGTTCCTACTACGACCAATATCCCGGACCCCCAACCTTAATCATCATAGGGATTTCTGGTGGTCTAAGTCCAGACTATTCGACTGGGGGAACGCAAAACTCCAGCAGCTTATTACTGACAACATTATGGTCATGTCCTGAAGAAATCCTTTATCTAACGCTTCCCTTGTAGGCTAGTGTATCGGGAATGTGGTCAGGGGGCATCTGTGTAAAGGGGGCTGCTGAGTGCCATGTCCCAGCAATGGAAACTGGTTTATATGAGGGTAAGGATGCAGGAGTTGGGGTCTGACTTATTAACCCCTTCCTACAGGGAGAGGAACGCCTGGGCTTTCCTATACCTGGGGCACAAATGTAGTAGGTTGCTTTGGCTTTGTGTCTAAATACCTTCGTTAATGGGAGAATTCATGTTTTGGTGCCTCATCCAGTACCCAAGCCACAGGCCTGCCATCTCCTCCTATAGCCTTCCCCTGTGTAAAGGAATCCTTGATTTAAAGGGGATGTCCGGTGAAAACAAATGATCACCTATTTGCAGGATAAGTGATAACTTACTGATCGTGGGGGTCCGCCCGATGGGAACTGCACCAATCAATAGGACGGGGAACTTTTTTCTCCATTACAAAATGCAGCTGCAGATTGGATGCCCGATTGTGGCTTCATTTATTCTCTAGGGGGCTGCCGGAAAAAGCCGAGAGCAGCGCTGGGAGCCCCGGAGAGAAAGGATGGAGCGGCGGTCGCACACGTGCACTGCAGCTCCATGGTGATAGGGATAAAAGGGTCCGGTTCTGCCTCTCCATGCGGATTCCAGTGGTCGGACCCCCACCAATCTGTAAATCATCACTGGTTTTCACCAGACCACCCCTTTAACCCTTCATAATCCTCATAAATAAGATGATAGGGATCTGTAATAAGGGACAATTCTGCTGTTGACCCAGAATCCACGCCGATATCTGGCCCCGCAGTCCCACCCCTCAATACTTGTCCAACTGACTGCAATCTCTGCAGATCCCTCGCCTTTAGTCTGAATTCTCTTTTTTTGGATTAACTCTTTGCTGCCTCCATCCTGATGTCCCAGGGGTCTCGGTGTGAGTGGGGGGTTCCTGGGGGCGGCGCGCTTTCTCGTTTCGTCATCTATAACGATTTTCTGCCTGCAAAAAAAAATAAATATGTGAAATCAGCGACTTTGATAACGTCCCTTTTATTCTTACCTATCGGTGACGCCGATGACTTTTTGATAATAAGCGTTCGCGATTTCCCATCTAATTTGAATGGTTTGGTCGCTGCAGATCGCCACCAAGGCTTTTAGTCGCTCTGTCAATGGCAAGGCAGTGCCCATAGGAGATTCTCTCTGTTAACCATTTCCCTGGATCTGGACAATTACGAAAAGTTTTCTGTGCAGGAATTACCCCCCCTCCCCCACCCCAGCCTGCAGCCCTCACTGTCCTGCTGCCAGGGTGACAGGAGGGGTCTTGTCAGGGTGCTGCTGGGTGTTGCACTGTCTCTCTGCTGTAGCAGCAGCAGCACCAGCACTACTCCCCGGCTGTGGTTGCTAGGGAAACGGCCGCATGGCAACCGGCTGAGAGCCTGGGGGACGTGTGCTGCTGCTGCAGCTGCCTTGCCTTGCTCATTCTCCAGCAGCAGCGCTTCCCTGCACTCTTCCTCCTCCTCCTCCTCCTCCTGCGTTCTGCCAGGGATCCCAGGCTGACAGGGGCAGCCCCAGCAGTGATGGACATGATGATGTTGGTGCAGGGTGCTGCTGCTTGCTGCTCAAACCAGTGGCTGGCCGCTGTCATCCTCAGTGTGTGCTGTCTGCTGCCCTCCTGCTTGCCCGGTGGACAGAGCATGGACTACTCCTGGCCAGCAGTGGACAACCTGGTCGTCAAGCAAGGAGAGACAGCCATGCTTAGGTAGGAGCCCTGTGCCCACGCCTGGCATGCCCCTCTGTGCTGTCTTGTCTTATGTTCTTACTTCTTTGGAATTTGCTTTTTTTTTGCACTGTTCGTTTTTTTGCACTGTGACAACCTTGTGGAGATTGGGGGTTGTGTTCTTCATCTGCTCAGGATCTGCTTCTTCCTACAGTCACAGTGACAACTACTTTTTTTTTCCCTAATTCTTGCTTGTGTTGAGCTACAGTGGATACCTCAGGTTTGTTTTTCTTTGGAGATGTCTGTGCATGGAGATAGGGGGAGCTGTGTGGAAGAGATAGAGAGGCTGGAAGTTGTGTAACTAGCACTCATCTGAAGGGGGTGGGGGGCATTCTTCATCACTGCAAGGGGCAAGACTGCTGCCTGCAAGGACTGGCAGGGGTGCAGTGTGCAACTGTGGTCTGCAAGGGTTAATGTCTCCTGTCCTGACCCTGTCCCAATCAATGCGTGTGTCTTCTATACTGATGATTGTACATTGTGTCAGTTTGCACCCATGGCTGGGTCATGATACAGTTATGAAGCTGCTTGTGTTAATTGCAGACCAGCCTCAGCTCCAGACTCTTCTATTAATACAAAATTTCACCAGTCTGTTGTGTTTACTTCGTGGAGAACAGACCCCCAGCCTCCCCTCACCATGCACTACTCATTTGGAGGCATTTGCATTACTTCGTTGAATATGAATTGTCATAAATGCACTTTTTGTCATCACTCCATCCCCAAACACTAATGTGCAAACACAACATAAGATACTGCTGGCTGCTGATAGTATTAAAGCCTCCTTACACTGAGCAGGTATTAGTCTTTAATGAGCCCACAATCTGTAATGCCATGATCATTAGCTTACTGGATTTATCATTGCTGATGAGATTATATAGTGATGATCTCAGGTGCTGGAGGAGGCAGCAGTGTGCAGCTCCTATGCTCTGTGTCTGTAGATACATTGTAGCAGAGAAGTGGATATATGATGTATCATGCAGCTGATATCAGACCCTTCATAGACTGTGCCCATGTTTGCTCACTATGATACTATAGAAAACATTCATGTTCAGTATAGGTTACATTGTTTTGTTGCCTCCTGTGACTTGTTACAATCTAACTTGTAGCTTTGTATTTGTAAATATGTTTCTGTCTGCATCAACTCTGCAGATTCCAGCTCTGAATACAATGCATATTTCAATATTTGCTCATTGGGCTTTAAACATATTGGGATTGGATTTTCATTGCAAACACAGCCCTCACCCTACTCTGTGAGTCATTAGTAAATGGAGATTATCAGCTAAACCTTGTCTTAATAAATGCTGTTCACATATGGTGCTGGGGATCTACCAGTGCTCTGTGGCTTCTGCACTAGCCATTGCTTCCCTTCCCTGCAAACTTTGCTTCATTAAGGTTCACAATTACGAATTGATACTCTGTATCTCACCTCCCACCCCCACATCCCAAAAATACTCCCTCCTCTGCTTATATTGATTTTACTCCTGATCACCATTGACTTCCATACATTGCTTTTTCTCTACAGTCACTTGGATCTGAGCCTTTTCTTGCCACAAGGATCTGAATGTAGGTAAAGTCCTGCTTACTGTGAGGTGCATAGGTGTGAGGTCTGTCCTCCTCCATTGAATCCTGGCCACTTATTGTTATGCATTTTCCTATAAGAGAAATATCCCTTAGGGCCATTCCTATTGGGCGAAGCAGCTTTTTGGAAGCAGGATGGAAATGTTCAGGCTCTTGTAGAGTGCCACATAAAGCGTTAATGGCTGGCACAGGGATTCTTCAGTGTTAAAAATCAGCCCTGTGAGCATGAAAAGTGCAACGGGAGGAGCGAAACCTGTATAGGCGACAGATAAGGGCGGATGGAAAAGTGTCAGGGATTTATGAAACATCCAAAATGCAGCCATATTTATTTATTTAATTTATTATGCATTTCTTATGTAGCACTATCATATTCTGCAGCGCTTTACAGCCATGTATTAAATCTCAGTCCCCATTGCTCGCTCTATCTATCTATCTATCTATCTATCTATCTATCTATCTATCTATCTATCTATCTATCTATCTATCATTTATCTATACATTACCTATCTCTTATCTATTTATCTATCAATCTATCTATCTATCTATCATTTATCTATACATTATCTATTATCTATCAATCTATCTATCATCTATCTATTATCTATCTATCATCGATCTATCTATCTATCTATCTATCTATCTATCTATCTATCTATATCTACCTATCATCTATCTATCCATTATCTATCTCTTATCTATTTATCTATCAATCTATCTATCATTTATCTATACATTATCTATTATCTATCAATCTATCTATCATCTATCTATTATCTATCTATCATCGATCTATCTATCTATCTATCTATCTATCTATCTATCTATCTATCTATCTATCTATCTATATCTATCTATCATCTATCTATCCATTATCTATCTCTTATCTATTTATCTATCAATCTATCTATCTATCTATCTATCTATCTATTTATCTATCTATCTATCATTTATCTATACATTATCTATTATCTATCAATCTATCTATCTATCTATCTATCTATCTATCTATCTATCTATCTATCTATCTATCTATCATTTATCTATACATTATCTATTATCTATCAATCTATCTATCATCTATCTATCTATCTATCTATCATCTATCATCTATCTATTATCTATACATTATCTATCTATTATCTATTTATCTATCAATCTATCTATCTATCTAGCTAATATCTATCCATCTATCTATCTATTATCTATCATCTATCTATTATCTATCTATTTAGCCATTATCTATCTATCTGTCATCTATACATTATCTATCTATTATCTATTTATCTATCAATCTAGCTAATATCTATCTGTCTATGTATCTATTATCTATTATCTATCTATCTATTATCTATCTATCTATTATCTATCTATCTATTTCCTATCTGCATAATCTTATTTTGCTGTTTTTTCCATTGATTTTTGGCGTATTGCTCTACCATTCCCTTCTCATCACCATGCAGCTTCCTTGCCCTGACAAGTCTCAGCTTCCCAATTTGATGCTTCCAGGCTGGATTCTTCTCCTATGACTTGCACAATGAACTTCTGTTACAAACACATCAGACTGAGGTGCGAGGCCTGAAAATGAATTTACGTTGACATTTGATTGTGAATATTTGCATTTGTGATACTTTATCTACAGAGATTCGCTATCCAGATCCAGAAAGCTGTTGTCACTCTAAATTCTCCTGCCTGCCTTGTGGAGTGCACCAAGACATTTGCATTCACAGTAGCCTGAAACCTATGATATTTCACACTCCATGAGATGCCAGCCTGACAGTGAGGGGCAAGGGGTGGTCCTGGCAGCTGCTGTGGGGTCTGTGGAAAGGAGTGGTCGTGGCAGTGGTCTCTCCTCCCACATTCACACAGTGTGACCCCGAGCAGGTAGCTTCTCTACGTCACAGTCACATTTTCAGGCAGGTTGAATTAATCCATAATTCATGAGCCCTATATTTTTGCTTCTTTCCTGGCATAGGGATGTAAGAACCAACTGCAAAAAAAGGAAAGATCATAATCTTATGATACCGCATTCTTCCATGTAGATAAATGCATTTCCTAGATATTAAATTCAGGATTGCAAAAACATGGCTGCTGTCTCCCAAAATATAGTGCCGCGCATGGCCACAGGCTGTGTATGGTATTGCATTGCAGCCTCATTAATTTCATTGAAGCTGAGCTGTAATACCAGACACCAACCATGGGCAGGTGTGGCGCTATTTCTGGAAGAAAAAAAAACAGCCATTTGTTCCAAGCCCCTTTAAAACGGAATTTAAAGACAATGAAAAGTCCAATCATGTGACGTAGAGTCTGATTGGTGACCACAAGAGTTCTTCATTACTGGCGATCAGACATTGACTTTATTGTAATCGTGCG
The DNA here is from genome assembly GCA_033576555.1 of Oophaga sylvatica. NCBI lineage: Eukaryota > Metazoa > Chordata > Amphibia > Anura > Dendrobatidae > Oophaga > Oophaga sylvatica. The sequence continues at coordinate 75,586,304 of JARQOD010000009.1, forward strand.
CTCATCTAGCCTTCCGTCATCCCATTAAGGATCGCGTGACCTTATCTCCGGTAGGTGCATATAGTCCTCATAGACGGTGGTCCCTGCTTTGGGAGGACGTAAGTTACATCAGCCCGGACCCTGTGATCAGCTGATTGCCGGCTGACATCATTCTCAAATTTATTTAGTTTTTAGATGAATCAACCCCCGAACACACAGTTGTTACAGGATATCACCAGAAAATGACCTAATGAGGAAATCAATATTTTGTGTTAAATGTATTAAAAAAAAATGGCAATTATTTTTGCATGTACATGTTAAATAATATAAATCTTGCAATTTTCATGCCGGCCACTGGGGCATTTTTAGCCTTATACTTCCTTTGTTTTAGGAAACAACACGTGCAGTTGCCACAATGAAAAGACTATAACCCCATCACTTGTATTGAAGCATCTAATGAGCATGTGAAAAGGTCATTATGAAGGAAGGGGGAGGAGGTGAGCTGTGACATCAACTATGGTGAATGGTGGATCATATGTTATCTACAGTACTATGTCATTGTACGGATGATTAAGGTGTTATCAGTCATTGTACAGGAGGAGAAGGAGGTGAGCTGTGATATCACCTATGGTGAATGGTGGATCATATGTTATCTACAGTACTACGTCATTGTACGGAAGCTTAAGGTATTATCAGTCATTGTACAGGAGGAGGAGGAGGTGAGCTGTGATATCACCTATGGTGAATGGTGGATCATATGTTATCTACAGTACTACGTCATTGTACGGAAGATTAAGGTGTTATCGGTCATTGTACAGGAGGAGGAGTTGAGCTGTGACATCACCTATTGTAAATGGTGGATCCTGTGTTATCTACTGTATATAGAGGTGTTATCAGTCCATTGTACAGGAGGAGGAGGTGAGCTGTGACATCACCTATTGTGAATGATGGATCCTTTGTTATCTACTGTTTATAGAGGTGTTATCAGTCATTGTACAGGAGGAGGAGGTGAGCTGTGACATCACCTATTGTAAATGGTGGATCCTGTGTTATCTACTGTATATAGAGGTGATATCAGTCATTGTACAGGAGGAGGAGGTGAGCTGTGACATCACCTATTGTGAATGGTGAATCCTGTGTTATCAGCCTTGTATGGAGATGGTTTTTTTTTGTTTTTTTTTTAATATTGCCTCTGATGATAAGGAAACTGTTGCAAACTGTTCATGAATGGACAGGAAGTAGTAGTTTAAAAAAGCCCCAGTGGCCAGAATGGAAATTACAAGATAACAATTTTTATCTTTTATTTATTTATTTTTTTAAATAAAGATCACAATATTAAAAGAAAAATTGGCATTAAAAAAGTAACACTGAAGCATGACATAAACCATAGGTTATTGTCTGATTGTAACATTAACTTTTTTGCTGAATATTTCTTCCGCTGGACTTTTACTTACAAGTGTTATTCCCAGACATTTATAGCGCATTACTTACCTGCATTCCTCCACCATCTGCTGCATTAAGGCTACAAATGATTGGGGTGGTGGCTTTCTCCATTCATTTCTATAGAAGCAGCAGAGTGATGGTGGCTGTGCCAGATCACAGACTTCCCGCGTGTATGGATGACCTATCAGAAGACTTGCCTGCAATTCCCCTTAATGATGCCAGTGATTGGCACTGCTCTGTATAAAGACCCATTTTAATCAATGGATGAGCTGAATTATTTCCTATTATCGTCATCTTTAGACCTGTTTGTTGGACTCTGCGCTCCCTGTGGCCCAGATCTGTGAAAATCAGCAGTTTTTGGATTATGTTTTTTTCCCCAGATGTGGATTGAATTGTAAATTGAGGCCTCGCACAAACATCTACTTGTACGGAGATTTATTGCAGCTGCTCTAGGACGTAGATCTATGATTCTACAATGCGGTTTGCTGAGATTTCTATAATATATATCAGACTGAAGTGCCATGGTGGAGCAGATTGATAAGGAAGGGAAGGAGACGTCTGACTGCTACCAAGACATGGACGTGTGCAAGAAATGGATGTATGCAAGAAATGGACGTATGCAAGAAATGGACGTGTGCAAGAAATGGACGTGTGCAAGAAATGGATGTGTGCAAGAAATGGACGTGTGCAAGAAATGGACGTGTGCAAGAAATGGATGTATGCAAGAAATGGATGTATGCAAGAAATGGACTTATGCAAGAAATGGACATATGCAAGAAATGGATGTATGCAAGAAATGGACGTGTGCAAGAAATGGACATATGCAAGAAATGGATGTATGCAAGAAATGGACGTGTGTAAGAAATGGACGTGTGCAAGAAATGGACGTATGCAAGAAATGGACGTATGCAAAAAATGGACGTAAGCAAGAAATGGACGTATGCAAGAAATGGACATGTGCAAGAAATGGACGTATGCAAGAAATGGACGTCTGCAAGAAATGGACGTGTGCAAGAGATGGACGTGTGCAAGACATGGACGTATGCAAGAAATGGACGTATGCAAGAAATGGACGTATGCAAGAAATGGACGTGTGCAAGAAATGGACGTGTGCAAGAAATGGATGTATGCAAGAAATGGACGTATGCAAGAAATGGACATGTGCAAGACATGGACGTGTGCAAGAAATGGACGTATGCAAGAATTGGATGTATGCAAGAAATAGACATGTGCAAGACATGGACGTGTGCAAAGAATGGACATATGCAAGAAATGGACTTATGCAAGAAATGGACGTCTGCAAGAAATGGACGTGTGCAAGAAATGGACATATGCAAGAAATGGACATATGCAAGACATGGACATGTGCAAGACATGGACGTGTGCAAGAAATGGATGTATGCAAGAATTGGATGTATGCAAGAAATAGACATGTGCAAGACATGAACGTGTGCAAGAAATGGACGCATGCAAGAAATGGATGTATGCAAGAAATGGACATATGCAAGAAATGGACATATGCAAGAAATGGACATGTGCAAGACATGGACGTGTGCAAGAAATGGACATATGCTAGAAATGGACATGTGCAAGACATGGACTTGTGCAAGAAATGGACATATGCAAGAAATGGACATGTGCAAGACATGGACGTGTGCAAGAAATGGACGTGTGCAAGAAATGGACGTATGCAAGAAATGGACGTGTGCAAGAAATGGACGTGTGCAAGAAATGGATGTATGCAAGAAATGGACGTGTGAAAGAAATGGACGTGTGCAAGAAATGGACGTGTGCAAGAAATGGACGTATGCAAGAAATGGACGTATGCAAGAAATGGATGTATGCAAGAAATGGACGTGTGCAAAAATGGAAGTATGCAAGAAATGGACGTGTGCAAGAAATGGACGTGTGTATGCAAGAAATGGACGTGTGCAAGAAATGGACGTGTGCAAGAAATGGACGTGTGCAAGAAATGGACGTGTGTAAGAAATGGACGTGTGAAAGAAATGGACGTGTGCAAGAAATGGACGTGTGCAAGAAATGGACGTGTGCAAGAAATGGACGTGTGCAAGAAATGGACGTATGCAAGAAATGGACGTGTGAAAGAAATGGACGTGTGCAAGAAATGGACGTGTGCAAGAAATGGACGTGTGCAAGAAATGGATGTATGTAAGAAATATGCATATTCAAGTAACTCCTCCTAAACAGTCTGCAGTGTGCTTTACAGGGGAGTGTTGAATAAGACATTCTGCTACAGGTGTTTCTCACAAAATTAGAATATCATCAAAAAGTGAATTTATTTCAGTTCTTCAATATAAAAAGTGAATCTCCTATATTCTATAGAGTCATTACAGAGTGATTTATTCCATGTGTTTATTTCTGTTAATGTTGATGATTATGGCTTACAGCCAATGAAAACCCAAAGGTCATTATCTCAGTAAATTAGAATACTTTATAACACCAGCCTGAAAATGATTGTAAATTCCGAAATATTGTCCTTCTGAAATGTATGTTCAGTAAATGCGCTCAATACTTGGTCGGGCTCCTTTTGCATCAATTACTGCATCAATGCGGCGTGGCATGGAGGCGATCAGCCTGTGGCACTGCTGAGGGGTTATGGAAGCCCAGGTTGCTTTGATAGCAGCCTTCAGCTCGTCTGCATTGTTGGGTCTGGTGTCTCTCATCTTCCTCTTGACAATACTCCATAGATTCTCTATGGGGTTAAGGTCAGGCACGTTTGATGCCAATCAAGCACAGTGATACTGTTGTTTGTGCACCAGTTATTGGTACTTTTGGCAGTGTGGACAGGTGCCAAGTCCTGCTGGAGAATGTCATTTCCATCTCCAAAAAGCAGAGGGAAGCATGAAGAGCTGTAAAATGTCCTGGTAGACGGCTGCGCTGACTTTGGTCTTGATAAAGCACAGTGGACCTACACCAGCAGATGACATGGCTCCCAAACCATCACTGATGGTGGAGACTTCACACTAGACCTCCAGCAGCTTGGATTGTGGCCTCCACTCTTCCGCCAGTCTCTGAGACCACGATTTCCAAATGAAATGCAAAATTTACTTTCATCTGTAAACACCTTGGGCCACTGACAACAGTCCGGTTCTTCTTCTCCTTGGCCCAGGTAAGACGCTTCTGTCGTTGTCTATTGGTCATGAGTGGGTGACACTAGGAATGTGACACTTGTAGCCCATGTCCTGGACACGTCTGTGTGTGGTGGCTCTTGAAGCAATGACTCCAGCAGCGTCCGCTCCTTGTGAATCTCTCCCACATTACTGAATGGCCTTTTCTTAACAATCCTTTCAAGGCTGCGGTTATCCCGGTTGCTTGTGCACCTTTTCCTACCACACTTTTTCCTTCCACTCCACTTTTCATTAATCTGCTTGGATACAGCACTGTGTGAACAGCTGGCTTCTTTACCAATGACCTTTTGTGGCTTCTCCTCCTTGTGGAGTGTCAGTGACTGCCTTCTGACATCTGTCAGGTCAGCAGTCTTCCCATGATTGTGGAGCTACTGAAACAGACTAAGGGACCTTTATAAACGCTTAGGAGCCTTAACAGGTGTTTATTGTTAATTCTAATTTACTGGATAATGACTTTGGGTTTTCATTGCTGTAAGTAATACATCAACATAACAGAAATACACGTGAAATAGATCACTCTGTGTGTAATGTCTCTATAGAATAGATCACTCTGTGTGTAATGACTCTATAGAATAGATCACTCTGTGTAATGTCTATAGAATAGATCACTGTGTGTAATGACTCTATAGAATAGATCACTCTGTGTGTAATGCTCTATAGAATAGATCACTCTGTGTAATGTCTCTATAGAATAGATCACTCTGTGTGTAATGACTCTATAGAATAGATCACTCTGTGTGTAATGACTCTATAGATAGATCACCTGTGTGTAATGACTCTATAGAATAGATCACTGTGTGTAATGACTCTATAGAATAGATCACTCTGTGGTAATGTCTCTATAGAATAGATCACTCTGTGTAATGTCTCTATAGATAGATCACTTGTGTAACTATAGAATTCACTCTGTGTGTAATGCTCTATAGAATAGATCACTCTGTGTGTAATGCTCTATAGAATAGATCACTCTGTGTGTAATGCTCTATAGAATAGATCACTCGTGTGTAATGACTCTATAGAATAGATCACTCTGTGTGTAATGACTCTATAGAATAGATCACTCTGTGTATGCTCTATAGAATAGATCACTCTGTGTAATGTCTCTTAGATGTCCTCTGTGTTAATGACTCTATAGAATAGATCACTCTGTGTGTAATGACTCTATAGAATAGATCACTCTGTGTGTAATGACTCTATAGAATAGATCACTCTGTGTGTTAATGACTCTATAGAATAGATCACTCTTGTGTGTATGAATGAAGTCCTCTGGTATATGACTATAAGATCACTCTGTGTGTAATGCTTATAGAATAGATCACTCTGTGTGTAATGACTATAGAATAGATCACTCTGTGTGTAATGCTATAGAATAGATCACCTGTGTGTAATGACTCTAGAATAGATCACTTGTTGTAAGCTCTATAGAATAGATCACTGTGTGTAATGACTCTATAGAATAGATCACTCTGTGTGTAATGACTCTATAGAATAGATCACTGTGTGTAATGACTCTATAGAATAGATCACTCTGTGTGTAATGACTCTATAGAATAGATCACTCTGTGTGTAATGCTCATATGAATAGATCACTCTGTGTGTAATGACTCTATAGAATAGATCACTCTGTGTGTAATGACTCTATAGAATAGATCACCTCTGTGTGTAATGACTCTATAGAATAGATCACTTGTGTGTAATGACTCTATAGAATAGATCACTCGTGGTAATGTCTCTATAGAATAGATCACTCTGTGTGTAATGACTCTAAGAATAGATCACTCTGTGTGTTAATGCTCTATAGAATAGATCACTCTGTGTAATGTCTATAGAATAGATCACTCTGTGTGTAATGACTCTATAGAATAGATCACTCTGTGTGTAATGACTCTATAGAAATAGATCACTCTGTGTGTATGACTCTATAGAATAGATCACTCTGTTGTGTATTGATTCTATAGAATAGATCACTCTGTGTGTAATGACTTAAGAATAGATCACTCTGTGTGTAATGACTCTATAGAATAGATCACTCTGTGTGTAATGACTCTATAGAATAGATCACTCTGTGTGTAATGCTTAGAATAGATACATCTGTGTGTAATGACTCATAGAATAGATCACTCTGTGTGTAATGACTTAGAATAGATCACTCTGTGTTTTAATGACTCTTAGAATAGATCACTTGTGAATGTCTATAGAATAGACACTCTGTGTGTAATGACTCTATAGAATAGATCACTCTGTGTGTAATGCTCTATAGAATAGATCACTGTGTGTAATGTCCTATAGAATAGATCACTCTGTGTGTTAATGTACTCTATAGAATAGATCACTCTGTGTTATGCTCTATAGAATAGATCACTCTGTGTGTAATGCTCTATAGAATAGATCACTCGTGTGTAATGTCTCTATAGAATAGATCACTCTGTGTGTAATGACTCTATTGAATAGATCACTCTGTGTGTAATGACTCTATAGAATAGACTCCTGTGTGTAATGACTCTATAGAATAGATCACTCTGTGTGTAATGACTCTATAGAATAGATCACTCTGTGTGTAATGTCTCTATAGAATAGATCACTCTGTGTGTAATGATCTATAGAATAGATCACTCTGTGTGTAATGACTCTATAGAATAGATCACTCTGTGTGTAATGACTCTATAGAATAGATCACTCTGTGTGTAATGACTCTATAGAATAGATCACTCTGTGTAATGCTCTATAGAATAGATCACTCTGTGTGTAATGTCTCTATAGAATAGATCACTCTGTGTGTAATGACTCTATAGAATAGATCACTCTGTGTGTAATGTCTCTATAGAATAGATCACTCTGTGTGTAATGCTCTATAGAATAGATCACTCTGTTGTAATGACTCTATAGAATAGATCACTCTGTGTGTAATGACTCTATAGAATAGATCACTCTGTGTATGTCTATAGAATAGATCACTCTGTGTGTAATGTATAGAATAGATCACTTGTGTGTAATGTATCTATAGAATAGATCACTCTGTGTGTAATGACTCTATAGAATAGATCACTCTGTGTGTAATGCTCTATAGATAGATCACTCTGTGTGTAATGACTCTATAGAATAGATCACTCTGTGTGTAATGTACTCTATAGAATAGATCACTCTGTGTGTAATGACTCTATAGAATAGATCACTCTGTGTGTAATGACTCTATAGAATAGATCACTCTGTGTGTAATGACTCTATAGAATAGATCACTCTGTGTGTAATGACTCTATAGAATAGATCACTCTGTGTGTAATGACTATAGAATAGATCACTCTGTGTGTAATGACTCTATAGAATAGATCACTCTGTGTATGTAAATGACCTTTAGACATAGATCACTCTTGTGTGTAATGCTCTATAGAATAGATCACTCTGTGGTAATGTCCTATAGAATAGATCACTCTGTGTGTAATGACTCTATAGAATAGATACTCTGTGTGTAATGTCTCTATAGAATAGATCACTCTGTGTGTAATGACTCTATAGAATAAGATCATCTGTGTGTAATGTCTTATAGAATTAGATCACTCTGTGTGTAATGCTCTATAGAATAGATCACTCTGTGTGTAATGACTCTATAGAATAGATCACTCTGTGTGTAATGACTCTATAGAATAGATCACTCTGTGTGTAATGCTCTATAGAATAGATCACTCTGTGTGTAATGACTCTATAGAATAGATCACTCTGTGTGTAATGACTCTATAGAATAGATCACTCTGTGTGTAATGACTCTATAGAATAGATCACTCTGTGTGTAATGACTCTATAGAATAGATCACTCTGTGTGTAATGACTCTATAGAATAGATCACTCTGTGTGTAATGACTCTATAGAATAGATCACTCTGTGTGTAATGTCTCTATAGAATAGATCACTCTGTGTGTAATGACTCTATAGAATAGATCACTCTGTGTGTAATGTCTCTATAGAATAGATCACTCTGTGTGTAATGACTCTAGAATAGATCACTCTGTGTGTAATGACTCTATAGAATAGATCACTCTGTGTGTAATGACTATAGAATAGATCACTCTGTGTGTAATGACTCTATAGAATAGATCACTCTGTGTGTAATGACTCTATAGAATAGATCACTCTGTGTGTAATGACTCTATAGAATAGATCACTCTGTGTAATGTCTCTATAGAATAGATCACTCTGTGTGTAATGTCTCTATAGAATAGATCACTCTGTGTGTAATGACTCTATAGAATAGATCACTCTGTGTGTAATGACTCTATAGAATAGATCACTCTGTGTGTAATGACTCTATAGAATAGATCACTCTGTGTGTAATGTCTCTATAGAATAGATCACTCTGTGTGTAATGACTCTATAGAATAGATCACTCTGTGTTAATGTCTCTATAGAATAGATCACTCTGTGTGTAATGACTCTATAGAATAGATCACTCTGTGTAATGTCTCTATAGAATAGATCACTCTGTGTGTAATGTCTATGAATGATCACTCTGTGTGTAATGCTCTATAATAGATCACTCTGTGTGTAATGTTCTATAGATAGATCACTCTGTGTGTAATGTCTCTATAGAATAGATCACTCTGTGTGTAATGACTATAGAATAGATCACTCTGTGTGTAATGACTCTATAGAATAGATCACTCTGTGTGTAATGACTCTGTAGAATAGATCACTCTGTGTGTAATGACTCTATAGAATAGATCACTCTGTGTGTAATGACTCTAGAATAGATCACTCTGTGTGTAATGACTCTATAGAATAGATCACTCTGTGTGTAATGTCTCTATAGAATAGATCACTCTGTGTGTAATGACTATAGAATAGATCACTGTGTGTAATGACTATAGAATAGATCACTCTGTGTGTAATGACTATAGAATAGATCACTCTGTGTGTAATGACTATAGAATAGATCACTCTGTGTGTAATGACTATAGAATAGATCACTCTGTGTGTAATGACTATAGAATAGATCACTCTGTGTGTAATGACTATAGAATAGATCACTCTGTGTGTAATGACTATAGAATAGATCACTCTGTGTGTAATGACTATAGAATAGATCACTCTGTGTGTAATGACTATAGAATAGATCACTCTGTAATGAGTCTATAGAATATATGAGATTCACTTTTTGTACTGAAGAACAGAAATAAATTCACTTTTTGATGATATTCTAATTTTGTGAGAAGCACTTGTATATTGTCATGATTTTCTAATTGCAAAATTGTAATTTCATTCTCCAGTATAAGACTCCATGCACATTGCTATGTATAGTAATTGAGCACCCACAGAAGTCTATGGGGCAGGACTGCAACAATTACATGTAGAAGATGTCTCTTTTCTGTATTCCGTTGGAGAACCAGTGTGTCCTGGCACGCCCCATGTGCCATGTGTAAAGAACCATTGGAGCCATCGCCCTGTCTCATGGAGGCTTCATTCAGCTGTTTGATTTGCCGCCAGCCTTGACCCACTCAGGAGTAAGGGGGCAAAGTATATTGAGATGCTCACGCCTCTTAATAAAATCGAGGCACCAGAAAATGAAATCTACCAGCTACAGTATCAGCCGGTGTTGATTTTGGATACAATGTGCGCCATTTTTCTGACGTTTGTTGTGTCGCCCACCCCCTGTTTAGAAGAGCACCAAAGCCGGCGCCAAGAAGTCACAAAAGTTTTTGCTCAGATACTTATTATAACTTTTTTGAAGAGGATTGATAAATTTCCCCCCGAATACAGAGGCTCGGACGCCATCTTCTGATTTTCAGGCGCTGTGTACCGATATTAGATGGAATACCGTAGTGTGCTGCACTATATAAGAAAACATCAAAAACCTGGAGGGGGAACCAGTCATTAAGTGATAAAGATGATGATAAAGCGTGGATAATTGTATCTATTACATCTGAAGACCTAGCACAATGATGACTGTGTGAATGGAGACTCCATCGCTTTGTAGCCTCCAGAGCTTCTTCTATGGCAGCCGGTAAGGTTATACTGGAGTATTAGGGTCCTGGAGGTCCGATGTAAAATCAGTATTCACGTCCAACATGCAAGAAATTCTTAAAAAATTTACTTCTTAGGCCACATTGATGTCCGTCTGGTCTCCAGTCCTGTAACGACCACAGAAAAGTACTGCTTCTCCAGATTGTCCCATCTGCTGTTTGGGACTGAACGTGGTCAGATTCATGGGTTCTCCCTTCACCTTGTAACAGGTCTTTATCTTCTCCCTTCAGCTCCTCCCAGCACGATGGTCTTCTCTCCATGGAGCTGCGTCTTCTCAGACTTTATAGAAAATAAGATAAAACAATCTGCTCATCGGTGGAAGTTTTGACTTTTGCTTTGATGATATTCTCGAAACAGGAAACATCAAATGTCCAAGATGTCAAAACTTTCCTTCCTCAACTTCTTTATTCTCCAACTTTTCCACAGATCCACAGACGATTCCGCTGTTTTTTAACCCTCTCTCGAAGAAATTTCACTCCATTGAGAAGAGGTTTCAGGTGATTGTCCATATTTGTATTTGCAGATATTAGTTGGGATCAGCAACATTAAGAACAATACCCGAGGGACGCCTGTCATTCCACAGCAGATTTACTGCTTGACTCTTGAAGTTTTGTCTCGAGAGGATTTAATAAGCTGTCATCTTCTTACAGGAGTTATGAGATAAAAATGCTGACCACTGGATGTTCACGCTCCCCACATCTGCATTGCCAGCCGTGTGTAGAGGAAGACATGTAATTGTGTATCGCCCTGGCCTCACATTCACCTATGTAACCAGCGCAAATAATAAATGCTACATATCGTACAGGGTTCCCAAGTTGATAAGGAAATCAACAATAATAGGAAACTCATGACATTTGCATTGAAAGAAAGCAAAAAAAAATGAGTTAAGATGATATATGATGAAACCTATTTGAAATTCATTTTGATATAAAGCATACTGCCCCTATGTACAAAAATATAACTACAATAATACTGCTCCTATGTACAAGAATGTAACTACTATAATACTGCCCCTATGTACAAGAATATAACTACTATAATACTGCTCCTATATACAAGAATATAACTACTATAATACTGCCCCTATGTACAAGAATATAACTACTATAATACTGCCCCTATGTACAAGAATATAACTACTATAATACTGCCCCTATGTACAAGAATATAACTACTATAATACTGCTCCTATGTACAAGAATATAACTACTATAATACTGCCCCTATGTACAAGAATATAACTACTATAATACTGCTATGTACAAGAATATAACTACTATAATACTGCCCCTATATACAAGAATATAACTACTATAATACTGCCCCTATATACAAGAATGTAACTACTATAATACTGCTCCTATGTACAAGAATATAACTACTATAATACTGCCCCTATGTACAAGAATATAACTACTATAATACTGCTCCTATGTACAAGAATATAACTACTATAATACTGCCCCTATGTACAAGAATATAACTACTATAATACTGCTCCTATGTACAAGAATATAACTACTATAATACTGCCCCTATATACAAGAATATAACTACTATAATACTGCCCCTATATACAAGAATGTAACTACTATAATACTGCTCCTATGTACAAGAATATAACTACTATAATACTGCTCCTATGTACAAGAATATAACTACTATAATGCTGCCCCTATGTACAAGAATATAACTACACTAATGCTGCCCCTATGTACAAGAATATAACTACTATAACACTGCCCCTATGTACAAGAATATAACTACTATAATACTGCTCCTATGTACAAGAATATAACCACTATAATACTGCTCCTATATACAAGAATATAACTACTATAATACTGCCCCTATGTACAAGAATATAACTACTATAATACTGCCCCTATGTACAAGAATATAACTACTATAATACTGCTCTATGTACAAGAATATAACAACTATAATACTGCTCCTATGTACAAGAATATAACTACTATAATACTGCCCCTATGTACAAGAATATAACTACTATAATACTGCTCTATGTACAAGAATATAACAACTATAATACTGCTCCTATGTACAAGAATATAACTACTATAATACTGCCACTATGTACAAGAATATAACTACTATAATACTGCTCCTATGTACAAGAATATAACTACTATAATACTGCCTCCTATGTACAAGAATATAACTACTATAATACTGCCTCCTATGTACAAGAATATAACTACTATAATACTGCCACTATGTACAAGAATATAACTACTATAATACTGCTCCTATATACAAGAATATAACTACTATAATACTGCCCCATGTACAAGAATATAACTACTATAATACTGCTCCTATGTACAAGAATATAACAACTATAATACTGCCACTATGTACAAGAATATAACTACTATAATACTGCTCCTATATACAAGAATATAACTACTATAATACTGCCCCTATGTACAAGAATATAACTACTATAATACTGCTCCTATGTACAAGAATATAACTACTATAATACTGCCTCCTATGTACAAGAATATAACTACTATAATACTGCCACTATGTACAAGAATATAACTACTATAATACTGCTCCTATATACAAGAATATAACTACTATAATACTGCCCCCATGTACAAGAATATAACTACTATAATACTGCTCCTATGTACAAGAATATAACAACTATAATACTGCCACTATGTACAAGAATATAACTACTATAATACTGCTCCTATATACAAGAATATAACTACTATAACACTGCCCCTATGTACAAGAATATAACTACTATAATACTGCTCCTATGTACAAGAATATAACTACTATAATACTGTCCCCTATGTACAAGAATATAACTACTATAATACTGCTCCTATGTACAAGAATATAACTACTATAATACTGCCTCCTAGCTGTGAGGTTGTGTTTTGTGGATCTTCTCATGTCTGGAGCAAGCCCAGGGAGGGGCCACCCTGGGAGGGGAAGCTCCCCAGGCAAGGCCCAGGCTTCCCGGCCTACACTGGGACAAGCCTCCCAGGCCTCTCCTAATGGGAATGTTAATCCCAGAGCCACTGTCAGAGCAGTGAATGCAGCGAGCCAAAGCTGCAGCAGTTCTGTGAAGGAGGAAAAAGCTGTGAGTAAAGTTTTGGGAGGAAAACCTTCTCCAAGTCCAGCAAAGAAGCAAGAAGGAAAAGTGTCGGTCAGTGATGGGTTACAGCACAATGTGAAGTCAGGTAACTCCCCAGTCAGCAAGCAGCTCCTGCCGGGTGCACAGGTGAGATCAGCCCCAGCTGTGCAGATCACCTCTCCTGCTCCCAGGCAGAGACGGACGTCTTTGGAAAGACAAACTATCCAGGAGAACTTACAGCAGCATGGCAGTATGGCGCGGTCAGGACGCACACGGTCGCAGTCAGGTGGCAGCGATAAACCTGCTGCGGAGCCTGTGTCCAGCCAAGGAGCCACAAAACCATCTGTGGTGGAACCGCACAGGACTGTGTTCAGAAGCCCTGTACCCGTGGTGAAGACTAAAGCTGTGGAGCCGGCGCGTGCACCCGAGCTGCAGCTAGCGGATGAGATACCGGGACTGGTCAGAAAACTGGGTGAGTTACAGCAGCAGAAAAAAGCGCTGCAAATGGAAGTAGACTTTATCTATAGCCTAAAGACCACTAATCCTGCCTGTAATGATGCATATGACCTGAGACTGAATACACTGGGTGTACAGCTGGCTAGTGTTGTGCAGGACATTGAGTCTGTGATGGAGGGCATGGGGCCCCTGGCAGAGACCTACAGGAACCGGGAGCGGTTCGCCTCCTATAAGCAGGGCTGTGCTGTAGAGACCAGGACCCCTGATGTTCAGGACGGGACCCCCCAGCAGCGGACACGGCCAGTGTTACAGGCTGCCCGCTTCTGCTTCCAGGAGGGAAAACAACTGCAGCAGCAAGCAGCGAAGTGTGAACAGGAGCATACACTTCAGACTCCAGCAGAGGCACCACAGGTCCCAGAGTGCCCAACACAGGAGCAGGACAGTATATGTGAGACTGTTTGTGCTGATGAGGCTGAGGCAGCTGAGTGTGAACAAGAACATACACTTCAGACTCCAGCAGAGGCACCACAGGTCCCAGAATGCCCCACACAGGAGCAGGACAGTATATGGGGGACTGTTTGTGCTGATGAGGCTGAGGCAGCTGAGTGTGAACAAGAACATACATTTCAGACTCCTGCTGAGGCACCACAGGTCCCAGAATGCCCCACACAGGAGCAGGACAGTATATGGGGGACTGTTTGTGCTGATGAGGCTGGGGCACAGACTGTGGCTGGTGATGCTGTGCCCATGGGGTCGGGGGTTGGAGGGGTTTCACATTCTGCAATTGACATGACACTGTCTGATGATAATGATGCTGCTAATGATAATGTGCATGATATGTGTGACTATCCCCCTTTACCATCTAGTCCACAAGGTGTGACAGCCCCCCCCTGCTGCAGGCCCTCTCCCTGTCAGTCGGCCCAGTGTGACCCGGCAGGTGCCCCCCAGGAATGACTGGAGCCGCGGCGCCCCATCCTTCACTTCCAGCGCCAGGTATACCGGCCAGACATTCAAGCGCATTAATGTGGTGCGGTTTAAATACTTAGGTGCCAAGGAGGATCTGCCACAACGCAGGTATGTGGTGAGAGAGCTGCTGTGCGGCCAGATGGGGTTTGAGGTTAATCAGATACTGGCGGTGTCTAATCTTCAGGACAGGCAGGGCTATGAGGTCAGCTTCAAGCTCTCGTCTGACCTGGACAGATTCTGGGCCAGTTACCCCAAGTTCAGGGATGCTGAGGGCTGGAATAAGTTTATGATGGTTCCTATCTCCAGGCCGGACACAGTCACAGTAAATGTCACCTTCTGGAATGAGGCCGTTCCCCCGCAGGACATCGAGGTGTGGCTCCGGAGACACTGTGACCTTGTCTCTGGACTCACCAAGGTCAGAGATGAGGACGGTATCTGGACAATGGGGTGGAAAGCTGTAGTGAAACTGCAGCAGTATAATAATGTGTAGCCCTGGTGTGAAGGCACACGCAGTACCCTGGAGGATGTGCGGAGAGGTAACAGTTTAATGCTCAATAAACATTCACTCCACCACACACTTAGACACACCCATAGGGTATAAAAGCTAGTGAGATGTAGCCAGTCAGTTCAGTCAGCGGCAGGGCTCAGTGAGTTCTGTTTCCTGTCTTCGGACAGAGCAGACAGTGTGAAGTCTGTGCAGTAAGAGAGAGGAGTTAGCAGCAGGACCTTCAGTCTCCTGTCCCAAGGACAGTGGAGTTCAGCGACGTGCTCCTGAACTAGAAGATTACTGAGCACCTGTTAGCAAGCTCTGGAAAGAAGCAAGAAGGGACTAACCTGTATAGCCTTTGGAAGTGTGGAGTGCTTATGCTACAAGCGCGGACAGGGCGAAGGGCGCAGTGGAAGAATTCAGAAGTGCCTTAGGATTGGATTATCCTGCACATTGTCACCGGTCACTGGGGACCGAAGTGTCACTATAGCTTTAGGCATAGTGATAGAAAAACCAGAGGCTTACTGGACCTTAGGTTACAGAAAGCAGCCCTTGGAGTGTCGGTACGTAACTGGGGTCAGGGAGAGTGGGAACCTTGAGTCACTGCAGGACGACAGTAGGAACTCAGCTCTCTCAAAGGAAGGCTCCGACCACAAAACTGACCGGGCAGTACAGCTTGGAGAAGCTGGAGATTCTGGAGTGAACTACGCTTTATGCTGGTTGGACTCATCGTTTGGAAAGTTAAGGAGGCCCATAACCTGTTCAGCTGTTGCCTCAAAGCACATCCTCCACCCGACCAGCCTTCCTGGGACCTGCCTTATCTTCTGACAAGTAAAAGGTATGGAAAGACGCTGGATGGTGTGAGACTGACTTATTTATCTGCACCCGACATCATTAATTCCATAGACTTTGAGGGACCAGTCCCACCTGTAGGGGACCCGACATCTAGCTGCCACACCATCCCCTCAGAGATCTACAGCAGCGCTGGTCTTAGTGATCAGAGAACTACAGGTGGCGTCACGAACTGTATATATACCTATCCCCTGTAAATATACCCCCCAACTTACGCCTGACCGCCAGGGCCACAGACCGAGCCACCGCTACCTGTGACAACCCCATAGACTTCCATGGGCTCGGCTCTGAGTACCCCATTGCTCTGGTAAACCACAATTGTGGTGCGGGTCAAACAACTTGGCGTCACGAACAGGATGCGAAACTCGCAAAATTGCGAGCCCTGTGTGCCTGTGGAGGTGTTTTTGTGAAAAAGGACTGTTTGCTATTTTTGGCGCTAAAATCCGCCATTTTGCCGCCAAATTCGCGCCCTCAGGCGCTGGAGAAGAAGGTGGGCGTGGATTCGTGGGCGTGTGCCCCCCCCCGAAGAAAATGCCTGCCCTCTCAAAGTGCTATTACAATATGCGATCCTGCCCTACAGCAAAGGAGGTCCGCCTCCTCTTCACCTTCCCTGCGAAGAGGAGGAGACGCAAACCCCGCCTCCACGGAAGAGACGGGACTGTTCTGAAAGAAGATGAGAGAGTGTTCTGGAACATGATGGAGGCAGGACGTGTGCAGCCGAGCAGGGAAGCGGAGGAAGGCAGGCCCCGTTCCCCAGCCAAGCTGCCACTAGAATCGGAACCATCCGTGGTCCTGCACCTGCAGCAAGCATTGCTGGAGATTAAAGAGGAAAATGCCAGATTGAAGAAGATGGTTTTGCAACAACCTGGCGAGGAGGAGATCGAGAGACGCCGGCGTACCCAGATGCAGCGGCGGCTGTGGGACGCGGTGTTCTCTCCCCTCGACGACCCTCCACGGTTCGAATTGCCAAAACTTCTGCTGCCCAAGGCTAAGGAGCAACCGGAGGCTACCCCCAAAAGGACCGACCCTGAACCTACCGAGGAAGCGGTGGAAGCGAAGGAGGTTGAGGAGGTACCGCCAGTTCCGGAACGCCCGCCCGGCCAGGAGGCCGCAGCAGATGATCGATCCCCGGCAGGGACACCGGAGGGGTCCTGTCCCTCATTACCAGACGTCGACTGGGATGAGATGGCGCGCCTGGATGACGTCGCCTACGCCGCCCAGTGGGAATGTGAGTGGCAGCGTTGCGAAGAGGAACAGCGACACCGGCAAGAGGAAGAGCGGGAAGCGCAGCGGAACCCGCAGCGGCAGTACGAGCAGCTGATCGCGGACAAGGAAAGTGCCCGCCGAGAAAAAGGTACTCTAAGGGAACCGCGGCGGCAGGGGTGTGTGACAGAGTTCCAGCTCCGGAAGGGCTGGGGCTTCATTAGAGAACCGGGCCTCTACCCAGGGGTCTTTGTCAGTCGCAGGGACGTAGAATCCCACCTGCCCATCGGTCATCCCGGGAGGGACCTAGTTAATGGAGACATAGTCAACTACACCCGGCACTGGGGTATGAAGGGATGGTATGCCCTTAATGTCACGATCGTCTGTGACCCCGTCCCTGACGCAGGTAACGTCACCATTGCCAGCGCATCCCAGTCCCAATCTTCCGCTGCATCAGGCCGTGCCCCGGCGACGCCCCCTGCAGGCCCCTAGCAAATGGAAGCACCGCCTGCATACTCTTCACTGCCTTGTCATCCTACTACATCGCAACCTGCGACCCATTCCACATCGCAATCAGCAGTCTACACGACGTCGCGCACGGCGACTATTTCTGCATCGCGAGAGAAAGTGGCTATTACAGTGACGCAGACAGCGTCTCACAAAGCGGAAGCACCCGGCGTGCCCCTAGCGGTTTGCACGAGGACTGTAGCGACCCAAACTCTGATAGCAGGTCACGACTTGTTGGTGATGGGATCTAAGGATCATCGTATTGTTCCAGCCCCCGGGGTGGAAAGTATAATGGAAGCCTGCAAGAAAATGTGAAGAACGGTAGGACCCAGACAGGGTTTACCGCAACAAAGAAAATGTAGAAAGTTTTTGATAAAGAAATACTTGCTGTTTTGCACTTTATTGATATATATATAGGGTTTATATAGTTTTATTATAATGAGTAGAATGCCCGGCTGGGTACAAGATGAAAAATTTGAAAAAGTTAAAGAATTTTGAGTAAATAGAATTTGATATAATGTGTCTTATAATGGACTGCGTGGCTGAGGACTGAGCCAGCCCAAAAACTGTATCCTGTAAATAGTTGCGCTTCGGTGCATAATATTGGTTTTACATGAAACCACCCTAACTACCTCTGAACATAAAACCCGTATGGTGTGGCACTGAGTGAGGTCTGCATTCAGAAGTCCTGCAGCCCACCCAGGACCCACGTTGAAGGTTTGGTGCGGGTCCTTCACAAGAATATTGTCATTTATTTATATGAAAATGTCTATTTAGTATTTTGTATTTTTCTATATCTAATGTTTTAATGCAACGTTTAAGAAATCCTTACCTCCCGGATGGGAAGAGTTAATGTTTATTGTTAATGCAAAAAAACAAAATGTCTTCTTGTATTTCACAGCCCGGGAGTGCTGTATTTTACCATGGGGGAATGTGTAGCCCTGGTGTGAAGGCACACGCAGTACCCTGGAGGATGTGCGGAGAGGTAACAGTTTAATGCTCAATAAACATTCACTCCACCACACACTTAGACACACCCATAGGGTATAAAAGCTAGTGAGATGTAGCCAGTCAGTTCAGTCAGCGGCAGGGCTCAGTGAGTTCTGTTTCCTGTCTTCGGACAGAGCAGACAGTGTGAAGTCTGTGCAGTAAGAGAGAGGAGTTAGCAGCAGGACCTTCAGTCTCCTGTCCCAAGGACAGTGGAGTTCAGCGACGTGCTCCTGAACTAGAAGATTACTGAGCACCTGTTAGCAAGCTCTGGAAAGAAGCAAGAAGGGACTAACCTGTATAGCCTTTGGAAGTGTGGAGTGCTTATGCTACAAGCGCGGACAGGGCGAAGGGCGCAGTGGAAGAATTCAGAAGTGCCTTAGGATTGGAGTATCCTGCACATTGTCACCGGTCACTGGGGACCGAAGTGTCACTATAGCTTTAGGCATAGTGATAGAAAAACCAGAGGCTTACTGGACCTTAGGTTACAGAAAGCAGCCCTTGGAGTGTCGGTACGTAACTGGGGTCAGGGAGAGTGGGAACCTTGAGTCACTGCAGGACGACAGTAGGAACTCAGCTCTCTCAAAGGAAGGCTCCGACCACAAAACTGACCGGGCAGTACAGCTTGGAGAAGCTGGAGATTCTGGAGTGAACTACGCTTTATGCTGGTTGGACTCATCGTTTGGAAAGTTAAGGAGGCCCATAACCTGTTCAGCTGTTGCCTCAAAGCACATCCTCCACCCGACCAGCCTCCCTGGGACCTGCCTTATCTTCTGACAAGTAAAAGGTATGGAAAGACGCTGGATGGTGTGAGACTGACTTATTTATCTGCACCCGACATCATTAATTCCATAGACTTTGAGGGACCAGTCCCACCTGTAGGGGACCCGACATCTAGCTGCCACACCATCCCCTCAGAGATCTACAGCAGCGCTGGTCTTAGTGATCAGAGAACTACAGGTGGCGTCACGAACTGTATATGTACCTATCCCCTGTAAATATACCCCCCAACTTACGCCTGACCGCCAGGGCCACAGACCGAGCCACCGCTACCTGTGACAACCCCATAGACTTCCATGGGCTCGGCTCTGAGTACCCCATTGCTCTGGTAAACCACAATTGTGGTGTGGGTCAAACAATAACATCACTGCCCACTTACCCAACTCCTTCTTCATTGGGAGGGAGAAGGGAAGATGTTATTATCCCGGGCAGCCCAGAAAGTGCTTCAAATGTGGTGGGAAAGGTCATCTGGCTAACGTCTGTACTGTGGTGAAGTGCAATCTGTGTGGGGCAATCGGCCATGTTGCTGCAGACTGCCGGGATGTCAGGTGCAACCTCTGTGGTCAGATGGGCCACGCTCACAGGGACTGTCCAGACGCCTGGCACAACATCTGCAGAGTCTTCCCTGATGAGGATGTGATGGCAAGGGCAGAGGCTCAGGAGGATGAGGATGTGGCAATAGGGGCGCATGGGGAGGAGGATTCAATGTCAGGAGAGATGCTGACCAGCTCAGATGCCCACCAGGAGTCCACTCATGTAACACCAGAGCAGGAGGGTGCAGAGGGGAACATGGAGGTCGTCCCTCAGGCCCAGCAGCCTCAGGTAGCCCTCCCTTCAGCATCACTGTCTGTATCTGATGACTGGAGTGTTAATCATAACAAAAGAAAGAAAAAGAACACGTCCTCTCGTAAACCTGAGGCAAAATATGACACCGGTCAGAGTGCGAGTAAGAAGGCTCCAAATCCTGCAGGTGTGATGGTCGTGTCCAACAAGTATGGAGCTTTATCTGAGTCCAACAATGACGATTATGAGAAAGAGTTGAGGAAAATTGATGTTGAGGATGACAGGGACATAGAAGATCATCCCCCGCCAAAGCGGAAGCCCTTATCTGTAGAACCTCAGGTAGAATCTGACATGGACACCAGTGGTGGACAGAACATCTCTGACTCATGATGATGGCTGTTTCTCTGCTCCTTCTATATTGTGTTGTGATGGCGGGGTTCTCATTAACACTGACCTCCAGTAATGTCAATAGTATAAAGGCGAGGAGGACGAGACAAGCGGTGTATGAACATCTCACATATCTGGACACAGATGTCATCTTCCTGCAGGAGACACGACTGACATCTCTGGGGCTTATGAGAGAGGCTGAGAGGGAATGGCGGTCCGGTCCATCTTTCTGGTCACTGGCTGTGGAGCCTTATGCCGGGGTCGCTGTCCTGTTTAACACCAATGATGTGACTGTGCATAGGATGACGGAGGTGGTCATGGGAAGATGTCTGGTCCTGGAAGTCACTATCCATGGTAGGCGACTCCGGCTTATTAACATCTATGGGCCACAGACGGTGACTGACAGGATCCAGCTGTTTAATGACGTCAAGCCTTACCTCTTCACTTCTCTTCCAGTGGTGATGGCGGGGGACTTTAATGCCATACTGACATCAGGTGACAGCTCTTCAGGCAGTACAGTGACCAGGGACGGAAAGGTCCTACATAACATCATAACGCAGGCTGGACTGACTGACGTTTTCACACAGGGAGGTCGACAGCCAAAATTCACGTATTCATGTTCCAACAGGAGCAGTAGGATAGATTTTGCTTTTGTGAGTCCTACTGAGGCTGTCGGCACCCTAAGTGAGAAGGTCGTCCCTTACTCTGATCACCTCGCCTTGTGCTTCTGTCTGGGGACCTCTAACCATCCGGATATTGGTAGAGGGTTGTGGAAGCTCAATTCCAGTCTTCTGGATGATGCCTATGTTCAGAGTCGTGTCCACTCCCTAATCCAGCTTCATCTAGACAGGGTTGACTTCTATGACAACATGACCGACTGGTGGGAGGACGTCAAGGAGGATATCAGATCCCTCTTAAAGAGACTGTCAGTTAATAAAGGGAGGAATAAGTTCAACCAGTACCTAAAGCTGCGCAAAGAATTGGAGTCACTGTATTCGGCGGGTGGGGATGACAAAGTGAAGATCGACCGGCTGAAATCTGAGATAAGGCAGTATCAGTATAGCCGGTATACCTCTCTGGTTCTTGAACGGGATTATGGGTCCTTAGGGGCTCCTGATCCCTTTGAGAATTGCAGGGAGAGGGTGGCCAAAAAAATGGTCACAGGTCTCATTGACTCCCAGGGTGTATTGCAGGATTCACGGGAGGGTATCCTGGAGGTGGTGAGATCTTACTATGCTGACTTGTTTCAGAGGAAAGTTTTGGATAAAGATAAGATGGCTCAGTTCTTGGAGGCAACTGCAGTGCCTGATACTAATGATCTGGACTTTTCTCCTTTGACAGCAGAATTAACGGTGGAGGAAGTTAAGGAGGCTATTGATAAATTATATCTGAAGAAGGCACCAGGTCCAGATGGTATAACAGCAGAATTCTATAAGAAATTCAGAGACCTCCTGGCTCCAATCCTCGTGGATGTGTATAGAAATTGTCTAGAAAATCACCTGATGCCTCCATCCATGAGAGTGTCCTCGTTAATTCTGCTATCTAAAGGTAAAGAGCCAAGCGACATCAAGAACTGGAGGCCGATTGCCCTCTTGAATGTAGATAGGAAGATTCTAGCAAAAATCCTATTTTCTAGATTAGTCTGTTTGTCCCCGACACTGTTGGCAGGCTCTCAGTTTGGCACAGTAAAAGGGCGGAACATCTCTGGAGCAGTCATCTCGATACGAGAGATGTTTGAGAGATGTAAAGCTCTGCGGTGTGGGAGATATGTTGTTAGTCTGGACCAGGCTAAAGCCTTTGACAGGGTTGATCATGACTATCTGTGGGCCACTTTGTCGAAGTATGGTATTCCGGGACAATTTGTGGATTGGCTGAAGACTTTGTACAGAGAGGCGGTGAGCTTTCCTCTGATTAATGGTTGGCAGGGTGACATTTTTGGAGTTGGGGCGGGGGTGAGGCAGGGTTGCCCACTGAGTCCGCTCCTGTATGTTTTTGCCCTAGACCCGTTTCTGAGGTCACTGCAGGAGTGCGATTTTCAGGGGGTGCCGGTCCCCCACTGCCTGCCTCTGAATGTTGTTGCCTATGCGGATGATGTGACGTTGGTGATATCTAATCCTCGAGAGGTGCAGATGTTATCTGCGTCCATCAGAAACTACTCAGAGGCCTCCGGGTCTCTGGTCAACCTTGAAAAGAGTCAAGCTCTGTGGACATTAGATGCTGATCCCAGCTTTGATCTGCCGCAGTTTGCCAAAGCCTCCACCCATATTAAGATCCTAGGGGTTAAATTTGGGAGGGATGATAATGCCACGCTAAATTGGGAGGAGAAATTGGAAGCCGGAAATGCAAAGGTTCAGCGATGGAAGAACTGGAGGCTGACCTACAGAGAAAGGGTCAAAATGTTGAAGACTTACCTGGTCCCCGTTTTCTTGTATGTCTCTGTCATTTTCCCTTTGCCAGAATCTTTCTCAGCGAGGCTCTTCAGCCTGTTCTTCCAGCTCTTGTGGGGGAATAGGTTGAACCTAATAAAGAGGGGAATAACGTACCTACGGCGGAGAGAGGGTGGGCTGGATATGTTGAATCCAAGGGTTTTCTTTGACTCCTTGTTTCTAAAGGTGAATTTTGGGAACATGGACTCAAATAGTAGCTCCCTGTGGGTAAATAGTATCAGGGATTGGATATTGCCTTTTGCAGAATCTTGGGTGCGAGGCGGCAGTCTCAAGAGGAGGAGATGGACAAGTGACCACCTCCCCAGTATCTGGACTACGGTCTGAAGTGTGTTAGGAGGTGGGGACTGGAGAAGTCTTACATTGAGAACAGTACGAGAAGAGACCTGTATGCTCATGTATGTGGGACTTTCTTCTTCTCTCCACTGGCCCTGAGAGATTGTGTCACCACCACCCTGCAGGAAAGCCTTAGGTTCCTAAACGGGAAACGACTTCCTCCTAAACTGTTTGATGTCACTTGGCTTTCACTGCATAGTCGGCTCTTTGTCAGGTGGAACATGAAACATCTGAGTGTCTCTGATCGGAATTGTCCCCTTGGTTGTCAGCAGGAGGAGACTATGGAGCACTTTATATGTGATTGCTGGGGAGGGAGGAAGATCTGGGAGGAAGTGTCAGCTAATCTAAAGATCCCCAGACTGCGGACCCTAAGGCCCCGTTCACACATTGCGGTTTTAGATGCGTTTCCGCTGCGTTTTTTAACGCTGCGGAAACGCATCCAACCCGCAGCACAGTGCACAGCCAATGAATCCCTATGGGAACCGCAGGTCTGCTGTGCACATGCTGCGGAAAAAAACGCGCGGTTTAGCCGCGTTTTATTTTCCGCAGCATGTCAATTCTTTGTGCAGAACTGCAGCGGTTCGGCGCCCGTTGACTTGCATTGAGTCGGGCACTTCCGCAGCAAAACCGCAGATCTAAAAAAGATCTGCGGGTTTGCTGCGGGTGAAACCGCTGCAGTTCGGGAGGAGGGAAGTGTGTGGGCGGTGCGTGGGCGTGAATAGTGTGCGGCGCTATGTGTGTGGGCGGTGCGTGGGCGTGTATAGTGTGCGGCGCTGTGTGTGTGGGCGGTGATTGTGTGCCGGTGTCTGCGTGATCGGTGTGCGGGTCTGTGTGCGCGATCAGTGTGCGTGATCGGTGTGCGCGATCAGTGTGCGGGGCTGTGTATGTGCGGCGGTGTGCGGGGCTGTGTGCGTGTCTCCGTGTATGCAGGCATCGTCGGATGGGACTACAAGTCCCATCCGGCTATGCCTGCTACAGTGACAGTGACTGACACATTAGCCAATGATGGGACAGTAGTAGTCCCATCATCCGGCTAATGTGCACTGCTGAATGTAAAAAAAAAAAAAAATTACATGACATACAGAACATATAATGACATACAGAACATACAACACATAACATTGAGTATATACTCACCTCTTCCCCGACGCCATCCATCTGTGTACTGCTCTGCCGCCGGGAGAGAATGACGTCACTACAGTTCATTCTCTCACGGCAATGCTGGGTGAGAAAATTCCCACGCAGCATTGCCATAAAGTGAGAGAATGAACTCAGTGATGCACTGCAGGAGCCATTGTCTCCTGTCAGTGCAACACTGGGAGGCCCTACAGAACAGTGGCATCACCTGATGTCACCGTTCCATAGGGGAGACCGTCGTGGGACACTCGTTATTAATTGGACTGCGTCGGACAGGGAGTATACGGTTGTTTTATTTTTTTACAGGAGATCGAGGGCGTCGCTTTGATCTGAGTGTGTAATAAAGATATGAAAACCGTGTTGTGTTTTATTTCATTAAAATAATTTATTCTTATGCGTGTGTTGTTTTTTTTAACCCTTTATTAATATAAGATTAATAATGCATAGGCGTCTTATTGACGCCTCTCTATTATTAACCGGGCTTAATATCACCTTACAATAGCAAGGTGATATTAACCCCTTATTACCCCATATCCCACCGCTACAGGGGAGTGGGAAGAGAGGGGCTAAGTGCCGGAATTGGCGCATCGTACAGATGCGCCAACTCTGGGGCGGCTGGGTGCTGGTATTTTTAGCCAGGGGGGGCGCCAATATCCATGGCCCCTTCCTAGGCTATGAATATCAGCCCGCAGCTGTCTGCCTAGCCTGTCTGGCTATAAATTATAGGGGGACCCCACGTCATTTTTTTTGGGGGGGTCCCCCTATTTTAATAGCCAGTGAAGGCTAGCTGCGGGCTGATATTCATAGCCTGGGAAGATCCATGGGTATTAACCCCTTCGCAGGCTAGAAATATTGGCCCCGGCTGTCTGCTTTCCCCCTCTGGCGCAGAAAATTGCGTGGGAGCCCACGCCATTTTTTTTCCTATATATTTTTTTTTTATTAACTATTGCGTTATTTTGTGTATGTATACGCGTGTGTGTCTTTAACTATTTATGTACCATTTTATCTATCTGTCTATCTATCTATCTATCTACTGGTATCTATTATCTATCTATGGCCGGCTTCACACTTGCGAGTGCGATGTGAGTAAGTCGCACGACTTTCTCGCATCAACACCCGGCACGGCCGCCCGCTCTCGGACCCGAATGTGCGGCTGCATAGAAATACATGCAGCCGCACACTCGGGTCCGAGAGCGGGCAGCCGTGCCGGGTGTTGATGCGAGAAAGTCGTGCGACTTACTCGCATCACACTCGCAAGTGCGACGCCGGCCTATCTCTATCTGTGTGTGTGTAATGGAGTGTGGGTTGGACAAATGTAAAAGAGGAGGTTGGGCAAGAAATGACATCACAAATCTTTTTTTTTTTTTGTTAAACATATCTTTATTTAGCTGTAAAAACCGCATACAAAACCGCATGAGAAAAAACGCGTCAAAACCGCGCCAAAAACGCATCAAAACCGCGCCTGCGGTTTCTGCCAAGAGGTGCGGTTTCGGCGCGGAAAAATCCGCAGGCAAATCCGCAATGTGTGCACAGGCCCTAAAGTACCCTGACATAATCTATGGTGTCCCCTCCACTGTTAGTAACATCGACAGAGAGACGATGTACATTATAATCAGTGTCATCAAATACTATCACTGACACATGAGAACCCGGGTGTCACTGCACAATGAGCCGTTCGATCACACCGCTGCAGCCAATCAGGTTTTGTCAGAACTCCGGTGGATAAAATCACTAGAAGTTGGAAGGAGTCTGAGAAACATTAAGCTATGGAGGAACGTAAAATTCAGTTAGGAAATATGATGATTTTGTTTAATTTTCTTCTCTTCCTTCCCAGGTGTGGACTTTAATTTATTTATGAATATGATATGTTTATTTAATGCTTGTGTATATATAACCTAAGTGATTTGTGTTCTGTAATCCTGGATGATTTTTGTTTCATTATAATTGTATTTATGTTTGGTTTTATAATAAAAATTGCCCCTATGTACAAGAATATAACTACTATAATACTGCTCCTATGTACAAGAATATAACTACTATAATACTGCCCCTATGTACAAGAATATAACTACTATAATACTGCCCCTATGTACAAGAATATAACTACTATAATACTGCCTCTATGTACAAGAATATAACTACTATAATACTGCCCCTATGTACAAGAATATAACTACTATAATACTGCCTCTATGTACAAGAATATAACTACTATAATACTGCTCCTATGTATAAGACTATAACTACTATAATACTGCCCCTATGTACAAGAATATAACTACTATAATACTGCCCCCTATGTACAAGAATATAACTACTATAATACTGCCCCCTATGTACAAGAATATAACTACTATAATACTGCTCCTATGTACAGAATATAACTACTATTATACTGCCCCTATGTACAAGAATATAACTACTATAATACTGCTCCTATGTACAAGAATATAACTACTATAATACTGCTCCTATGTACAAGAATATAACTACTATAATACTGCCCCTATGTACAAGAATATAACTACTATAATACTGCCCCTATGTACAAGAATATAACTACTATAATACTGCTCCTATGTACAAGACTATAACTACTATAATACTGCCCCCTATGTACAAGAATATAACTACTATAATACTGCTCCTATGTACAAGAATATAACTACTACAATACTGCCCCTATGTACAAGAATATATCTACTATAATACTGCTCCTATGTACAAGAATATAACTACTATAATACTGCCCTATGTACTAGACTATAACTACTATAATACTGCCCCCTATGTACAAGAATATAACTACTATAATACTGCCTCCTATGTACAAGAATATAACTACTATAATACTGCTCCTATGTACAAGAATATAACTACAATAATACTGCTCTTATGTACAAGAATGTAACTACTATAATACTGCTCCTATGTACAAGAGTGTAACTACTATAATACTGCTCCTATGTACAAGAATATAACTACTATAATACTGCCCCTATGTACAAGAATATAACTACTATAATACTGCCCCTATGTACAAGAATATAACTACTATAATACTGCCCCTATGTACTAGACTATAACTACTATAATACTGCCCCCTATGTACAAGAATATAACTACTATAATACTGCCTCCTATGTACAAGAATATAACTACTATAATACTGCTCCTATGTACAAGAATATAGCTACAATAATACTGCTCTTATCTACAAGAATGTAACTACTACAATACTGCCCCCTATGTACAAGAATATAACTACTATAATGCTGCCCCCTATGTACAAGAATATAACTACTATAATACTGCCCCCTATGTACAAGAATATAACTACTATAATACTGCTCCTATGTACAGGAATATAACTACTATAATACTGTCCCTATGTACAAGAATATAACTACTATAATACTGCCCCTATGTACAAGAATATAACTACTATAATACTGCCACCTATGTACAAGAATATAACTACTATAATACTGCCCCCTATGTACAAGAATATAACTACTATAATACTGCACCTATGTACAAGAATATAACTACTATAATACTGCTCCTATGTACAAGAATATAACTACTATAATACTGCCCCCTATGAACAAGAATATAACTACTATAATGCTGCCCCTATGTACAAGAATATAACTACTATAATACTGCTCCTATGTACAAGAATATATCTACTATAATACTGCCCCTATGTACAAGAATATAACTACTATAATACTGCCCCTATGTACAAGAATATAACTACTGTAATACTGCCCCTATGTACAAGAATATAACTCCTATAATACTGCCCCCTATGTACAAGAATATAACTACTATAATACTGCACCTATGTACAAGAATATAACTACTATAATACTGCTTCTATGTACAAGAATATAACTACTATAATACTGCCCCCTATGTACAAGAATATAACTACTATAATGCTGCCCCTATGTACAAGAATATAACTACTATAATACTGCTCCTATGTACAAGAATATATCTACTATAATACTGCCCCTATGTACAAGAATATAACTCCTATAATACTGCCCCTATGTACAAGAATATAACTCCTATAATACTGCTCCTATGTATAAGAATATAACTCCTATAATACTGCTCCTATGTATAAGAATATAACTACTATAATACTGCTCCTTTGTACAAGAATATATCTACTATAATACTGCCCCTATGTACAAGAATATAACTCCTATAATACTGCCCCTATGTACAAGAATATAACTCCTATAATACTGCCCTATGTACAAGAATATAACTACTATAATACTGCCCCCTATGTACAAGAATATAACTACTATAATACTGCCCCTATGTAAAGAGATGCTGTATGATGTGTTGCTGATGTCATGTTTACTATTTTCTAATATATATATAAATATGAAGTAATTTAGGGTAGGCACATAAACACGGACGCCGTCTCCGGGCAGCAGAACTTCTAATCGTTCATTACATATCATTGTGCAGGTATTAAGCACTTCAGCCATTTCAGAGCCGGAGTATCGGGAATATTTGCAGGGAGCACTGAGTGTCGGTAAAGGTCAGGAGCTCAGCCATGAGCTTATACTGGAGGAATGTGGAGTCTTCGGAGATTTGGGATGATTTTACATATCACCAAGTGTAACTTTTGTCTCTCATTCTCGGGGATTTGGACAAGTTTTATGAGTCTGAAATGAGACACGGACTGAGAGGTAAATGTTTCGGAGCGGAGCTGGGACTCGAGACTGTGGCTGCCATGTGCTGCCTACAAACCAGTAGGAAATGCTACGTTTGTGTTCAGAAAATGAGAACTGATGTCATAAATTGGCAATTATAACAGTAAGTCCAGTAAGTCACAATTATTATTATTTGAACGCAGCTCAAACCTACAATCCAGTAAACTGATATATACAGGGCTTTGAAAAAGTATTCATACCCCATAAACTTTTCCACATCTTTACCTCCACAAGCTTAAATGTATTTTATTGGAATTTCATGTGATATCAACACAAAGTATGTAATATTTGTGTTTGTGAAGTGTAAAAGAAATGATACACACATTGTGGGGTGCGTTTTTATTCAACCCCCTGAGTCAATACTTTGTAGGACCTCTTTTCACTGCAATTACTGCTGCAGTGTTTTCTAGAATGTCTCTCCCAGCTTTCCTCATCTAGAGGTGACATTTTTGCCCCTTCTCCTTTGAACCCTTGTTCTCCCTGGAGACATCTGTGAACAGCAATTTTTGAAATCTTATCACAGATTCTCAATGGGACTGAGGCTGACTCAGATCCAATCTGTTGTATAGAAGCCCAGTCATTGTAATCCTGTCTGTGATGCTAATGAGACTCCTGAAAAGACTTCTGTAATGAATAGGAAGTATGAAGTGTCACAATTACACCCCTCAGTGTATATTGAACACAGGGATTGGCAGCTCATTCGTCCAGTCTGGTTCAGGGGCGTGCTCTGACTGCTGAGCTGTCTGTGTCTGTGTTTTGACTGACAGCTCAGCCATCCAATCTGAGACTGGGAGGTGCTGAGCTCTCCCCAGATGCTCTCTGTTCCTGTTGATTACTAAGCTACTTAACTTGGCAGGCAGTCCTAGATAGCTGCCAGTTGTAGCTTCACATCATTGTGGTCTGTTTCTCTGTGCCTTATGCTTTGCTTGTAGATCTATTGCGGCCCGACTTTGGACCTTGTTCTGACCATCTGTTTGCCTAGCCCCTTTGCTCTGAATCTCTATCCTCCTGGTATTCTGACCTTGGACCATTACTTGACTATTCCTCTGTCTTGTCCCTCTGTTTATGACGTATCGCCCTGGCTCTTGACCTTGTACTCTTTGACTACCCTGACTTATGACTTGCCTGTTAGAAGTAACTCAGCGTCACACTGGGGCTGAAATTATCTCCTATGGTCAAAATGAAAATTGCAAGAATTCTTTTTTTCTTTTTTTTTTAATTCCAGACTGTGAGAAGAAGAATAAAAAGATCATAAAATTAAAATAAAACACTATTAACAAAACTTAGTAAGGTCATTTTCTGATGACACATGTCTTTAACCCTTTAGCCCATGGGATGTGAAATTAAGTCTTTTTTTGGGTCCGGCTGAGCATGAGCCATATTGTGCAGATGTCGGCTGTGATACAAGTCACCTTAATGTCATGTCAATCAAACAATAAAAATAGTTATGGCTTTTGGAAGAAAGGGAGGATAAAGAGAAAGTGCAAAGATGAAAATGGGCTGCAACGGTAAGGGGTTAAAGAGGTCTTCTGGGGTGACATATTGTCTACCCGATGGATCTGCGCCAACTAACTTGCATTGGGCTGAGCTATACGTGTAAATAATGGAGGGTCATTGGTTGGAGCCCCCCAATTTGTCAAACCTTTGGCACAGCTCACCATAGTTCTGGGCGCGTGCCCATATAATGCATATTCGTATATGACACAACATCTGTTCAGTGTGGGGCGTCTTTTGTGGAATGGGATTTGATACATTTTGCGTCATGTAGCAGTAAACACGTTTCACAAATCCATTCTTTTGATTGCGTTGCTGCATATCAGACCATTCACAGATACCATTAGTCCAATTTACTCTATTTTTCATGCTTCGCATTATACTGCTTCATTTACAAAGTTCATAGAAAAGCTACAACAGGTATTAATTGACCGTCATAATTAAGTGCGCGCTCGCATTATGGCTTAGATGAAAGCACGTTACATAGGGCACATAAACACCACTTACATGATACATAAAAGCAGGTAAAAGGCGAAGAATAGGATATGTAAAATGTATGTATGTGTTAATTTGCTTTTAAGTGCAGAGGAATGAGACCCCGTAATAAGAGAATGCACGCAATTAATGTATCGGAGGATAGAAGATACATTGTGTTCCACCTTCTCCTCTCCACCTCCTGCATTCAGGTCTATGGAGAGAGTCTTGATTATTGAAACACTGGATCTTCTATTCTAAGTAACAAAAGAAGCAAAGGCCTCGTAGGGAGGTAAATAATTCTGCAGGCAACGAGCCTCCCGAGATTAAAGCCTGAACGCTTTGGATCTAGAAGACTTCCTAATTCGATGTATGCTCAGTAATTAACATGCTGCAGCAAGGAGCCGAGATTTTCAATGCCCTCAGAATATTCCTCGTCACCAACGTGAGACACCTCCGAGCTGACGAGCTGTTCTCACAGACACCATTTTTAGACTATTTTTGGTAGCACGAGTCTCATCTGACACGTAAACGCTCAGATTGATTTTTTACATGAGCAATCAGGGCCGTTACACGTTTAATGCAGTTTTTTTGTTTTTAACTTTTACACTGGGAAATAAATACCGGGATCAAAAAATGATCTAGGTGAGTCCGGGCTTATATGAAATCCATCTCCTTTCTCTTCAGAGGCTGCAGTTCGTTTCACATTTTCATAGGTTGTAAGGTTTTAGGTAGACTTAAGTGTACTGAGTTCAACCTGTGCAGAGAAAGGTAAAAAAAACCATGGGTCAGACATTAAAAGCTCCATATTAGCAGAAAAATTACTTTCCTACTCCACATACTGTGATCAGACGAGTTCCCTGCATCAACGCCCCATCACAGAATCTAGGGCCCATAGCCTGTAATATTATATTTTTCAAGAAAGACATCCGGGCCTTTCTGGAATTTTAATAGCCAACCATTACAACAGGATGTGGCAGAGAGTTCCATAGTCTCACTGTTCTTACAGGAAAGAATCCATAGTCTCACTGTTCTTACAGGAAAGAATCCATAGTCTCACTGTTCTTACAGGAAAGAATCCATAGTCTCACTGCTCGTACAGTAAAGAATCCATAGTCTCACTGCTCTTACAGTAAAGAATGCATAATATCACTGCTCCTACAGTAAAGAATCCATAGTCTCACTGCTCTTACAGTAAATAATCCATAATCTCACTGCTCTTACAGTAAAGAATCCATAGTCTCACTGCTCTTACAGTAAAGAATCCATAGTGTCACTGCTCTTACAGTAAAGAATCCATAGTCTCACTGCTCTTACAGTAAAGAATCCATAGTCTCACTGCTCTTACAGTAAATAATCCATAGTCTCACTGCTCTTACAGTAAAGAATCCATAGTGTCACTGCTCTTACAGTAAAGAATCCATAGTGTCACTGCTTTTACAGTAAAGAATCCATAGTCTCACTGCTCTTACAGTAAAGAATCCATAGTCTCACTGCTCTACAGTAAAGAATCCATAGTGTCACTGCTCTTACAGTAAAAAATCCATAGTGTCACTGCTCTTCCAGTAAAGAATCCATAGTGTCACTGCTCTTACAGTAAAGAATCCATAGTCTCACTGCTCTTACAGTAAAGAATCCATAGTATCACTGCTCTTACAGTAAAGAATTCATAGTCTCACTGCTCTTACAGTAAAGAATCCACAGTCTCACTGCTCTTACAGTAAAGAATCCATAGTCTCACTGCTCTGGCAGTAAATAATCCATAGTCTCGCAGCTCTTACAGTAAAGAATCCACAGTCTCACTGCTCTGACAGTAAAGAATCCACAGTCTCACTGCTCTGACAGTAAAGAATCCATAGTCTCACAGCTCTTACAGTAAAGAATCTACAGTCTCACTGCTCTTACAGTAAAGAATCCACAGTCTCACTGCTCTTACAGTAAAGAATCCATAGTCTCACTGCTCTGACAGTAAATAATCCATAGTCTCGCAGCTCTTACAGTAAAGAATCCACAGTCTCACTGCTCTGACAGTAAAGAATCCATAGTGTCACTACTGTTACAGTAAAGAATTCATAGTCTCACTGCTCTTACAGTAAAGAATCCATAGTCTCACAGCTCTTACAGTAAAGACTCCATAGTCTCACTACTGTTACAGTAAAGAATCCATAGTCTCACAGCTCTTACAGTAAAGAATCCATAGTCTCACTACTGTTACAGTAAAGAATCCATAGTCTCACTGCTCTTACAGTAAAGAATCCATAGTCTCACTACTGTTACAGTAAAGAATCCATAGTCTCACTGCTCTTACAGTAAAGAATTCATAGTCTCACTGCTCTTACAGTAAAGACTCCATAGTCTCACTACTGTTACAGTAAAGAATTCATAGTCTCACTGCTCTTACAGTAAAGAATCTACAGTCTCACTGCTCTTACAGTAAAGAATCCATAGTCTCACTACTGTTACAGTAAAGAATTTGCAGCTTTGATTATGATTAAAACTGCTTTTCTCTATACTTTACACTGCTGCTTTGCCAGTTTAGATTGACCATGGTGCATTTTTAATAACCTATTTGAGATGTATATTAGGGGTGAACAGTAGGCAGTTGTGTGCCGGAACCTATTTGAGACTGGAAATAAAGAGATTTTTGATGAATGTTCATTTTAGACAGTTTTTAGATAGTGTTGGTACCTGGACACAGTTTGTTATAAAATAAAAAAGCAAAAAAAACACACTCACCTTCCCCGGTCCAGCGCTGAGTCTCTTTCGGTGTCCATTATTAGCTGTGGCACTGACGAGTCCTAGAGATGACTGAATTTGTTCGGATTTTCTCCCTGAATCTGATTTTGATATATTCGAACACTATTTGTGCCGAATGTTTGTCTTATGATCGGTTCCGAACATGTTCGGTAATGTCTACTCCCATTGACTCTAATGACGTTCGGCTGTGTTTGACGAATATTGAAAAAAACTACATTCACTGCCGGTCGTATTTGGAACCGAACCCGAACAAATTCACTCATCTCTACTGACGACACATCTGAAGCCAATCAGCGATCTCAGTGGTTGTGCCTGTGTAGACAGAACACCCTGCCCTGACACTGGGAGAAGCGATGGCGACTCAGCTCGGGACCTGGGGATGGTGAGTAAAGCACGGTTTGTCTTTTCTATAAGTAACTGCACCCAGGAGCCAAGATTATCTGAAAGTGGATAACCCCTTACATTATTATTTGGCAACAAATCCTACAAGCTTCTCTTCCCAACCATTCTTTTTGTATCGCTCAAATGCATCTAAATTGAAAAATGAAACAATTTTGCGAGAGGTTTTATTTAAAAACGACTGGTTGTTTTGTGTCCACAGCTTCTATGAAGGTTTATTTGTCTCTATGGTAACAGACTACAAACAAATCCCGTGTAGTCAGTTGCTACAGTCGGCCTCTGCTTCTTACCAATGTGCTGAGTGCATGATAGTAAGAAGCGGGGAAGGAATGGCTGCCCGCAGTCAGCTCCCTACCGTCTGTTACCATGGAGACATGTAAAAGACTGGAAAAAGTAGCAAATTTTGAATCAATAGTTATAGGAACATTTTATTTAACATTTAATAATTGGAAAAATAGGTAGCAAGTAATCGTACACCCTGCAGGGGGCTGTGGATGGGAGATGTGTCGGTGGGTAGAGCTTCCCCTGGGATAACAGATGATTATTAGGTCACTTTATTGGGTCTGGCAACTTCTAGCGCTGTCATCTGCAAACTGTTGCAAAACTACAACTCCTAGCAGGCACTGACATCCAAAATGCAGGGCATGCTGGGAGTTGTTGTTTTGCCACAGCTATAAATCTGCAAATTGGAGCCAGTGACTGACGGAATGACTGAAGAACCTCCATTTATCTCCAGGAGCCGAAACCGGTCACTCCGGCGAAAAACAGCCCGATAGGTCATCGTCACGTAACAAGACCGATGCGTCGCAAGCACAATATTAATTTCATTTTTTTTTCTATACGGATGAAATGTCTCAGAAAATATCGTCCGCTGAAGTGTTGTTCATTGAAGATATATTAAATGGAAAATGCAAATTGCAAATCTGTTTTCCACTCCATGAATCAGGTATTTCATTGCAAAAGAAAGTGTTTCTATAAACTGTAATGACTGAAATGAGTTCCTGGGAGAACTCTTATTCCTACTGATTAAGAGGCCGGCTCTTCAAAAACGTAATAAACAATTACAATTAAAGAAGCAGCCAGGATGTCTTCAATGAAAAGAAAAAAATCTAAATCCTGCTAGACATTTTTATAGTAATATGGGATCATCGCGGCAATAAGGAAACTCTTAGAAAAATTAAAAGCGATCTGCTTATCCCCTCCAAAGATTGTGTATATGATCAGTGGTGCATTTACTATTAGTGCAGAGTGGCCCGGTGCCTCGGGGAGCAGGGACGGCGTTAGATTGCTTTTATAGGCCACACCCCTCATTTCCAAATGCCCCACCCATGCTTAAGCAGCTGCTTACTTTTTTTCCTGGAAGTTTCACTCTTCCGTTTAATAAAAAGGTCCCAATTTATAGAAAAAAACATAAAAAAGTCACTTTCTCCATCAGATTACATAATATAAAGATATTTTTATAAGAGGATAGCTCCATAATGCGGCAAGGTATAGAGGTGCCATTAGCAGAAGAAGAACAGACTGACTCTCTAGCAAGGTATTGTCACAAGTAAAAAAAAAAAATATTAGTCTGCAAAATATAGTCACTTATGACCATAAGAATGTTGTCCGTGATAGATCACTACCAGAATTACAAAAAATTTACCAATCAGTGTATGTGACTGCTTATAAGACCACACCCCTGATTCCCAATGCCCCACCCATGCTTAAAAGGGTTTTCCAGGACTTTTATATGATCACTATCAGATCCAGGGTGGTCCAGCACGACCACCAATCAACTATTGCCTTGTGCCTCAGTGAGTCACAGTGTATAGGGCCGGAACACGTCACAGCTCCACACACTGTGTAGTGGTCATTTTTGGGTACTGCATCTCAGGTCCCATTCAGTTCTACTGCAGCAGTC
The DNA here is from genome assembly GCA_033576555.1 of Oophaga sylvatica. Lineage (NCBI taxonomy): Eukaryota > Metazoa > Chordata > Amphibia > Anura > Dendrobatidae > Oophaga > Oophaga sylvatica. The sequence goes on from JARQOD010000009.1 coordinate 75,623,102, forward strand.
AGAACACTGTGGTTCGAGCTCTGGTGCCATATGGTGTACTCATGTCCACTTCAGCTGATTGGTGAGGGTGTGGCAAGTTTTGGCTGACCACCGTTCTGATATTAATGACCTATCCTAGGAAAAGGTTATCCATATCAAATTCTTAGTGTTGTTTAGTCATAGGATATTGATGATCTGTCCCTTGTGTTGGTCACCAATATTAGATCAGTGGGGGTGCTGACACCTGGCACCTCAACCAATCAGTTGCTATTAGTAGTGATGAGCGAGTATGCTCGTTGCTCGGGTGGTCTCCGAGTATTTGGAAGTGCTCGGAGATTTAGTTTCTGTCGCCACAGCTGCATGATTTGTGACTGCTAGACAACTGAATATATGTGGGGATTCCCTAACAAACAGTCATTCACCACATGTATTCAGGCTCTCAAGCAGTCGCATGGCGACAGAAACTAAATCTCCGAGCACTTCCAAATACTCGGAGACCACCCGAGTGACGAGCATACTCGCTCATCACTAGCTATTAGCTATAGCCGCCACCGGATGTAAAAACTGTAATTCTCATCTCCATTCAATGTGTAGCAGCAGCAGAAAGGAATTACAGAATAGCTCATATTAAAGAGTACGGAGCTGTCCTGCAGCACCCAGCAGCGGCCACTACACATTGACTAAAGCTGCACATTACAGTGTTTACATCTATCGCTTATCAGTCAGGGAGCCGCGCGTCGGCCCCCCCCATCTGACATTGAGAATCTATCCCCTTTACGCAGCAGCTCACTTTTTCAGAAAGCTGCATTGAACCGCTTTATAAAAAGACATACGGCGCTTATGACCATTAAATTTTGTATTACGGAAGTATAATAAGTGTCCCTTGTAGAGAAGAAAATCTGTCAGGGCCCCATCTTGCTTTTCCTGTGGACCCCCTCTCCAGAGTGTATACCCTCCACATCTATGATCTCCGGGGTGATGATATGAGCTGATCTCTAGTTTGGCTGTGTTCCATAACCCTCTGGTTTCCTTCCCTTCCTTGATTCTACAGTGTTCTACCTCAACCTCTCATTTCGGGTGCTGTGATTCTCCGGCAGAGTTGTGACTACTCATTTTTTATTTGAGCTGAAAATAATAGTATTGGGTTTGTTTAAACATTTACTTTAACAAAGTCTGTGTGTTCTGGTAATTTGTAGCAGTTTTTCGGCAGGAGACCAATTTCCCTGACAGTTTTGTATTATATTTTCATGTTGTGGCTTGTTTTTAAACAGTAATTATTTGGTATTGCTGTGCATCAATACTTTAGGTAACTGCGCTCGTAAATGTGTCAGTAACAAATCTCCATCACGTAAAGAGCTACAGAGTTGCTTTTTTGCTGCATGTTGTAATGTTTAGATGGGAACTATCTTCAGATTACATTTTTGTTCAATTATTATGGAATACTTTGTGTCGATAAATCAGAATTCATATGATACAATTTGGATTTCTGAATATTAAGTTCTCCGATTCATCATTGTCCTGGTGCCTTTTTTTTCTGGATTAAAAATTGTGAATATTTGGAGATCTTAACAATTTTCTGCAGTATTTCTGCACCAATTAGCACATTTAGAGTACCTGCATTTTTTATTGCATTTTTTAGTTTTTGTTTTTTTTTTAATTCCTTATTTTTTCAGCTGTGGTTCTTATCTCTTTTTTATATGGTGCATTATAAATAAAACTACTTTGTTTTGGAAACTTGGATTATTGCGTCTTTACTGTATATTATCTGCAGAAAAGTGCTAAAAGCTAATACATTTTTTATCTGGATTTTCTGCATCTCATTCAATCTGCAAGTAAAACGCATATTTACAGCACGGGAAATTGACATTCTGCGGTTTTAAAAACGCACCACAGGTCAACTTCTGCAGCATTAGAAGAGAGAACATTAATGTCGTCCACTTTGCTTAGACTGTAATATGCCACTTTTTTTTGTGCCCATGGAAATACCCAAAATAAAAAATGGACCAAATATTTATTGTAGGAACTTTTTAATTTATGCCTTAACCATTATTTATAATTTTAAGTTTACTTTACTTGGTTTTGCCTATTTGTGCCCAATTCTTCGTTTGCTTCATAATAATTTTTTATTCCAAATGTTTCAAAACGGCGCATGCAGGTTCTTTAGTTTTGCACATAAACATTACCCTTTGTCTTTTACTTTTTTTGTGCCTTTTTAGGTAAAAGAAAAGTCACATGTTCTATTAAAATGTTACACATAATGCTAAAATGTGCTAACAAATTTCAGTTTATTTATTTATTTTTTTAAATCTGTGTCTTTTTTAAAAATTGTAATTGATAAATCGGCCGCACACATGTGGAAAACAAAAACTACACCCGTAATGGCAACCATGAAAAAAAAATCAGGCAAGCAAGTAGAAAATAGACTTCGTACAGTCTGTCTAAATTAAAAGAAAATTTTCTTCAAATCAGAAACAGGCTTAAAACTCCAAAAACGACAGAAAAGGCGTAAATGCGGTAAAGAATCTGGCTCTTATGTTTCGTTCAGCAATGGAGGGTAATTTCCCTTGCCAGGTGTTTTAGCCTAATTCATCATTTTCAAAATGTCACAAAATATTTGTACTCTAATACTTTACTGCTGAGCAATATCTGTCTACATTTATATTTATGCAGGTGATGTGTTACATTTTAAAGACTTGTGTAATGTTTCTCCTAAAATGTTGCAAATGGGTAAAAGGCAGAAAAGAATGAACATGTTTGATTTATAACAAAATGTGTGACCTGTGACTCATTTCTTGGTAAGACACTAAAGGATGAGACAGAGTGAATCACATGGGCTAGAGGCGACTAAAGTATTACTTACAGTATCTCAAGGATAGGACAACGTGTGTGGTTACATCCGGCATTAAGGCACAGTGCTCAGTGGTTACATACACAGTAATTGACAATTACTCACAATATTGCGGCACAGAGCTTGGTGGTTACTCACAATATTGAGGCACAGAACTTGGTGGTTACTCACAATATTGAGGCACAGAGCTTGGTGGTTACTCACAACATTGTGGCACAAAACTTGGTGGTTACTCAAAATATTGAGGCACAGAACTTGATGGTTACTCACAATATTCAGGCACTGAACTTGGGATTACTCACAACAGTAAGGCACAGTACTTGGCTGTTACACACAATATTCAGGCACAGAGGTTGGCGGTTACACATTATTGTGGCACAGAGCTTGGTGGCTACACACAATATTAAGGCACAAAACTTGGCAGTTACTCACAATATTGTGACACAGAGCTTGGTTACTCACAATATTGTGGCACAGAGCTTGGTGGTTACTCAAAATATTGAGGCACAGAGCTTGGTGGTTACTCAAAATATTGAGGCACAGAACCTGGTGGTTACTCAAAATATTGAGGCACAGAGCTTGGTGGTTACTCACAACATTGTGGCACAGAACTTGGTGGTTACTCACAATATTGAGGCACAGAGCATGGTGGTTACTCAAAATATTGAGGCACAGAGCATGGTGGTTACTCACAATATTGTGGCACAGAACCTGGTGGTTACTCAAAATATAGTGGCACAGAGCTTGGTGGTTACTCACAATATTGAGGCACAGAGCTTGGTGGTTACTCACAATATTGTGGCACAGAACCTGGTGGTTACTCAAAATATAGTGGCACAGAGCTTGGTGGTTACTCACAATATTGAGGCACAGAGCTTGGTGGTTACTCACAATATTGTGGCACAGAACCTGGTGGTTACTCAAAATATTGAGGCACAGAGCATGGTGGTTACTCACAATATTGAGGCACAGAACCTGGTGGTTACTCAAAATATAGTGGCACAGAGCTTGGTGGTTACTCACAATATTGAGGCACAGAGCTTGGTGGTTACTCACAATATTGTGGCACAGAACCTGGTGGTTACTCAAAATATAGTGGCACAGAGCTTGGTGGTTACTCACAATATTGAGGCACAGAGCTTGGTGGTTACTCACAATATTGTGGCACAGAACCTGGTGGTTACTCAAAATATAGTGGCACAGAGCTTGGTGGTTACTCACAATATTGTGGCACAGAGCTTGGTGGTTACTCAAAATATTGTGGCACAGAACCTGGTGGTTACTCAAAATATTGAGGCACAGAGCTTGGTGGTTACTCACAACATTGTGGCACAGAACTTGGTGGTTACTCACAATATTGAGGCACAGAGCATGGTGGTTACTCAAAATATTGAGGCACAGAGCATGGTGGTTACTCACAATATTGTGGCACAGAACCTGGTGGTTACTCAAAATATAGTGGCACAGAGCTTGGTGGTTACTCACAATATTGAGGCACAGAGCTTGGTGGTTACTCACAATATTGTGGCACAGAACCTGGTGGTTACTCAAAATATTGAGGCACAGAGCATGGTGGTTACTCACAATATTGTGGCACAGAACCTGGTGGTTACTCAAAATATAGTGGCACAGAGCTTGGTGGTTACTCACAATATTGAGGCACAGAGCTTGGTGGTTACTCACAATATTGTGGCACAGAAACTGGTGGTTACTCAAAACATTGAGGCACAGAGCTTGGTGGTTACTCACAACATTGTAGCACAGAACTTGCATTTACACACAATATTGAGGCACAAAACTTGGCAGTTACACACAATATTGAGACACAGAGCTTGGCAGTTGCAAACAGTATTAAGTTATAGGGCTTGGCAGTTAGACAGTGTTAAGGTAAAAAGCTAGACAATTATACACAGTATTGAGGCACAGAGCTTGGCGCTTAAACAAAATATTGAGGCAACTAGAGTAGTGCTCATATGTTTACATACAGTAATATGGCACACTGTTTGGGTGTTACACATCAGACTTAATGCACAGTTGATTGGCAGTTACACACAGTATTTAGTGCCAGAGATTGACAGTTTCATTCAGTATTGACACATAGAGCTTGGCATTTATACACAGTATTGAGGTTCGGAGTTTAGTAGTTACACTCAGTATTAGAGCAACTAGAGTATCACTTATAGCAGCTCAAGGAGAGAACAAGCTTTGTGGTTACATACAGTAATGAGGCACATTGATGATTACATGGGCAGCACGGTGGCTCAGTGGTTAGCACAGCAGCCTTACAGCACTGGGGTCCTGGGTTCAAATCCCACCGAGGACAACATCTGCAGTGAGTTTGTATGTTGTCCCCGTGTTTGCGTGGGTTTCCTCCTGGTACTCCGGTTTCCTCCCACACTCCAAAAACATATTGATAGGGAATCTAGATTGTGAGCCCCATCGGGGACAGCGACGATAATGTGTGCAAACTGTAAAGCGCTGCGAAATATGTTAGCGCTATATAAAAATAAAGATTATTATTATTACATATCAGACTTGATGCACAGTGAGTGCTGGTTAGTTACACACTAACAGATATCTCAGTATTAAGTCACAGTGCATGATACATACAGTATTGAAGCTTAGAACTTGTCAGTTACATTCAGTATTAAGGCACAGTGTTTATCAGTTACATTCAGTATTAAGGCACAGTGCTTATCAGTTACATTCAGTATTAAGGCACACTGCTTATCAGTTACATTCAGTATTAAGGCACAGTGCTTATCAGTTACATTCAGTATTAAGGCACAGTGCTTATCAGTTACATTCAGTATTAAGGCACACTGCTTATCAGTTACATTCAGTATTAAGGCACAGTGCTTATCAGTTACATTCAGTATTAAGGCACACTGCTTATCAGTTACATTCAGTATTAAGGCACACTGCTTATCAGTTACATTCAGTATTAAGGCACAGTGCTTATCAGTTACATTCAGTATTAAGGCACGGTGCTTATCAGTTACATTCAGTATTAAGGCACAGTGCTTATCAGTTACATTCAGTATTAAGGCACGGTGCTTATCAGTTACATTCAGTATTAAGGCATGGTGCTTGTCAGTTACTCTCAGTATTAAGGCACACTGCTTGTCAGTTATTCTCAGTATTAAGGCACACTGCTTGTCAGTTGCTCTCAGTATTAAGGCACAGTGCTTATCAGTTACATTCAGTATTAAGGCACAGTGCTTATCAGTTACATTCAGTATTAAGGCACGGTGCTTATCAGTTACATTCAGTATTAAGGCACGGTGCTTGTCAGTTACTCTCAGTATTAAGGCACACTGCTTGTCAGTTATTCTCAGTATTAAGGCACACTGCTTGTCAGTTGCTCTCAGTATTAAGGCACAGTGCTTATCAGTTACATTCAGTATTAAGGCACAGTGCTTATCAGTTACATTCAGTATTAAGGCACGGTGCTTGTCAGTTACTCTCAGTATTAAGGCACAGTGCTTATCAGTTACATTCAGTATTAAGGCACAGTGCTTGTCAGTTACTCTCAGTATTAAGGCACAGTGCTTATCAGTTACTCTCAGTATTAAGGCACAGTGCTTATCAGTTACTCTCAGTATTAAGGCACAGCGCTTATCAGTTACTCTCAGTATTAAGGCACAGCGCTTATCAGTTACTCTCAGTATTAAGGCACACTGCTTGTCAGTTACTCTCAGTATTAAGGCACACTGCTTGTCAGTTACTCTCAGTATTAAGGCACACTGCTTGTCAGTTACTCTCAGTATTAAGGCACACTGCTTGTCAGTTACTCTCAGTATTAAGGCACAGTGCTTATCAGTTACATTCAGTATTAAGGCACAGTGCTTATCAGTTACATTCAGTATTAAGGCACAGTGCTTATCAGTTACATTCAGTATTAAGGCACAGTGCTTGTCAGTTACTCTCAGTATTACGGCACAGTGCTTATCAGTTACATTCAGTATTAAGGCACGGTGATTGTCAGTTACTCTCAGTATTAAGGCACGGTGCTTGTCAGTTACTCTCAGTATTAAGGCACACTGCTTGTCAGTTATTCTCAGTATTAAGGCACACTGCTTGTCAGTTGCTCTCAGTATTAAGGCACAGTGCTTATCAGTTACATTCAGTATTAAGGCACGGTGCTTGTCAGTTACTCTCAGTATTAAGGCACAGTGCTTGTCAGTTACTCTCAGTATTAAGGCACACTGCTTGTCAGTTACTCTCAGTATTAAGGCACAGTGCTTATCAGTTACATTCAGTATTAAGGCACGGTGCTTGTCAGTTACTCTCAGTATTAAGGCACACTGCTTATCAGTTACATTCAGTATTAAGGCACGGTGCTTGTCAGTTACTCTCAGTATTAAGGCACACTGCTTGTCAGTTACTCTCAGTATTAAGGCACAGTGCTTTGCAGTTATACTCAGTATTAAGGCATGGTGCTTGTCAGTTACTCTCAGTATTAAGGCACGGTGCTTGTCAGTTACTCTCAGTATTAAGGCACACTGCTTGTCAGTTACTCTCAGTATTAAGGCACAGTGCTTATCAGTTACATTCAGTATTAAGGCACACTGCTTGTCAGTTACTCTCAGTATTAAAGCACACTGCTTGTCAGTTACTCTCAGTATTAAGGCACAGTGCTTATCAGTTACTCTCAGTATTAAGGCACAGTGTTTGTCAGTTGCTCTCAGTATTAAGGCACAGTGTTTGTCAGTTACTCTCAGTATTAAGGCACAGCGCTTATCAGTTACATTCAGTATTAAGGCACAGCGCTTATCAGTTACATTCAGTATTAAGGCACAGTGCTTATCAGTTACATTCAGTATTAAGGCACAGCGCTTATCAGTTACATTCAGTATTAAGGCACAGCGCTTATCAGTTACATTCAGTATTAAGGCACAGCGCTTATCAGTTACATTCAGTATTAAGGCACAGCGCTTATCAGTTACATTCAGTATTAAGGCACAGCGCTTATCAGTTACATTCAGTATTAAGGCATGGTGCTTGGTGGTTTTATATCATAATATTGAGTTATCCAAAGAGTCATCCAAATTAAGGGATGCTCATAGCTAATCTCCACTGTGGGTGATGGATGGTCGGATGCCACCAACTAACTCAGAGTTTCTTAAAAAGAATTAGAAAATTGTTTCTTTTTCTCTTTTTCCTTTGGGAATTTGTTTTTAACTAATACTTTGATTCCCATTAAGACATGAATGTGTGCGCTTTGTAGGCAATGTCTGTGGTTGAAAATCAGCTCAAAGAAAAAATGAAGATCACTCCATCCTTCTTTACTACAGGTGTTTAAAGATTAGCCTAAGAGTATCTAATGTTATAAGGTAAAGAAAGACCTATTACCCATCACCAATACGGAGATGCCATTCTGCTGGTGCTCCCTGGTGAAACAGTACCACCCTTCATTCATGTGATCACAGGAGCCAATCACCGGCCTCAGAGGTGATATATATATGAATGACACATGATGTAATGTATGTAGTACAGTTCATATAGCGTCTTGTGCTTGGGTGCGATGAAAACACAGGAGTCACAGGTTTGATATAGAAAAGTCCTGTATTACTTCATACAAGTTGGCAGAAATAGTCACACAGTTTGCAGACACAGAAGCAGGAGACACAGCAGGCCAGAGTAATCTAAGCTCAGCAATCACTCTCCAATACAGATTCAGGATCTTCTTCTCTGTTACCGTAAGTCCATGCAAACGTGGGTCTTTCAAAGAGCAGGGTTCAGAGTCCACAAGTGTTTCAGAGTTCCTCAGTAGGAATAGCTGGAGTACAAGGTCCAAGGCTTTAGGAGTCAGGTCACAGGTTCACTGCAGGCTAGATTCTGAAGCACTGATTGCTCAGCTGTGGCTGCTTAAGAAGCAAAAGGAGAGAATCAGGGCGGGAACATGCAAGCTGGAAACTCCATTTTGACTGAGGGCAAGATAGCTGCAGCAAGACAGAAAGTAAAATGGCTGACGAACAAACTGAGTTTCAGGAACATGTACACAGAACCTTACATTACTCCCCCCTTAGGGACAACCTCCGGATGACCTCAGGCCAGGCTTGTGTGGGTACCTCTGATGAAACTGACGGAGCAAGCGAGGAGCATTAACGTTATTGACTGGTTCCCATGAGTTGTCCTCCACTGGGTAGCCCTGCCATTTAATCAGATATTGTAACTGATTTCTATGCAACCTGGAATCTAAAATCCTTTCCACCACAAATTCTTCCTGACCATCGACTAGCACTGGGTCAGGGCAAGGAGAAGAACGTCCAGGAAACGTATTGGGTGTCGCAGCCTTTAGTAGGGATACATGAAAGACAGGGTGAATTCTCATAGTTCTGGGCAGTTGAAGACGACAAGCAACGGCACTTATAATTTTACTGATTTTATAGGGTCCAATGTACTTATGTCCCAACTTAGACGATGGAATCCTTAACTTAAGATTTCTGGTTGACAGCCAGACCAAGTCTCCTACCTTGAAAGCTGGTGCAGGTTTACGAAATTTATCTGCTGCTTTCTTGTACCTTTCCTGAGCCGATTCCAGATTCTCCTTTAGAAGATCCATATTCTTCTGTAAAGACGTGATTCTTTCAGCCACTGCTGGTAAAGGCGTTTCTATGGGAAATCGTGGTAGAATGTTAGGATGATAACCTAGATTAGAGTAAAAAGGAGACTGTTTAGTGGAGGCACTCTGAGAGTTGTTATACGAGAACTCAGCCAGTGGAAGTAGATCCACCCAATCATCCTGTAGGTGGCAGATAAAGCAGCGGAGATACTGCTCCAGGGTTTGATTGGTTCGTTCGGTCTGTCCATTAGTCTGGGGATGAAAAGCAGAAGAAAGGTTTACTTTAATGTCCAATGCTGCACAGAAATTTTGCCAAAACCTAGAAGTGAATTGCACCCCTCGATCCGAAATAACCTCATCCGGTACTCCATGTAAGCGAAACACATCTTTAATCATCAAATCTGATGTCTGTTTTGCAGTGGGTAAGCCGACACAAGGGATAAAATGAGCTGCCTTTGTTAGACGGTCAACCACCACTAGAATGGTGTTCTTCCCTTGAGAGGTTGGTAACTCCACAATGAAGTCCATAGAAATGGATCCCCACGGGCGGGACGGGGTGGGAAGAGGCTGTAACAGACCAGTTGGTGAGGAGCGAGGTGTTTTGCATCTTGCACAGACTTCACATGAAGTGACATAGTTTAAAACATCCTTCCTGCAAGTGGGCCACCAAAAGAAACGAGAGAGAAATTCCTGTGTCTTTAGAATTCCTCTATGCCCAGCTATCTTGGAATCGTGAATGAGTTGCAATACTCTCAATCTGACTGTTTCAGGTATATACAGACGTTGTCCCTGAATCCACACACCATTCTTAAAGACAAGACTTACGTCCCTTGGGGTTGTGCCAAAAAGGAATCCGCATGGTATGCTTCCTTGATGTCCTTAAGTAGGTCTTGATTATGAATTACTCCTAGGAATCTAGAGTCAGGAAGAATAGTCTTAGGAGGAGTAATTGGACGTGTCTCTGCTGAGTAAATCCTAGAGAGTGCATCAGCCTTTCCATTGCGCGATCCTGGTCTATAAGAAATGATAAAATTAAATTGGTTTAAGAAAAGATTCCAGCGAGCCTGGCGAGGAGTCAGGCACTTAGCCGACCTGATAAACTCAAGGTTACGATGATCTGTCAGGACGACTATTTGCTGTGCAGCTCCCTGAAGAAGGTGTCTCCATTCTTTGAAGGCGGCAATAATGGCCAACAACTCTCTATTGCCCACATCGTAGTTCCTCTCAGCCGAAGACAACTGCTGGGAAAAGAAGGCACAGGGATGCAAGACATTCTTCTCACCTGTTCTCTGAGAGAGTATAGCTCCAACGGCACAGTCTGAAGCATCCACCTCTATTATGAAGGCAAGCTCGGGGTTGGGATGTACTAGGATAGGTGCAGTGGTAAATTTATCTTTTAGACGGGAAAATGCTTCCTGGGCTTGGGGAGTCCAGGAGAACCTAGACTCTTTCCGGGTAAGTTGGGTGATAGGTGACACTACCTCAGAGAAATTTCTAATGAAACGTCTATAGAAGTTGGCAAACCCGATGAAGCGCTGTACCTCCTTCACATTTCTAGGACTTGGCCAATCCTTGATGGCTTGGGTTTTGCTTCCATCCATACTAATTCCTTGTGTAGACAGTACATACCCCAGAAATTGAATTTTGGTCCTATGGAATTCACACTTTTCAAGTTTGATGTAAAGATGATTTTGTCTTAGACGTTCCAAGACCATTCTCACATGTCCATGATGTTCCTCTGTGGAGTTAGAAAAAATTAGAATATCATCCAAATAAATTACCACGAATGTATCTAGGAGATCCCTGAAGATGTCATTCACCAAGTGTTGGAAAGTGGCTGGGGCGGTACTCAGACCAAAAGGCATAACTAGATATTCAAAGTGTCCATAGCGTGACCTGAATGCAGTCTTCCATTCATCCCCAGGTCTAATACGGACTAAGTTATAGGCCCCACGAAGATCTAGTTTAGAGAAAATTTTGGCATGTCGCACTCTCTCCAATAACTCAGGGATTAAAGGCAATGGATAACGGTTTCTAATAGTAACCTTATTGAGTTCCCTATAGTCTACGCATGGTCTCAGAGATCCATCTTTCTTCTTTACAAAGAAGATGGGTGCACCTGCGGGAGATGAAGAGGGGCGTATGAAGCCCTTGGCTAGATTTTCGTCTATGTAATCCTTTAAAGCCTTTAACTCGGGCCCCGCCAGGGGGGAGATCTTACCAAAAGGTATCTCTGCTCCAGGCAATAATTCAATTGGACAATCATATGGACGGTGAGGAGGAAGCTGGTCAGCGTTCTTCTTGTCACATAAATCCACATAGTCCTGGTATACAGCTGGTAGTTCAGGGACTGACATGGTTCCTTTAGGAACAGAGCAAGCTGAAACTTTTGGACTCATATGTTTCTCTGGAAAGTGTAATTCCTTGGTCTCCCAGTTAATGGTAGGATTCTGAGCCTGCAGCCATGGTAGCCCTAGAATAATGGGAAAGTGGGGAGAAGAGATAAGCATAAAGGACAGTTTCCCTTGATGATCTTTACCCATAAGAACCCTCAAAGGCTCTGTTTCCTGATCCACTGGTCCAGAGGTCAGCAGGGAGCCATCCACAGTTTCCATCTGTACTGGAGTAGCCTTCTTCACTGAACGTATCCCCTGTTTCAGAGCAAAGGAGACATCCATAAAATTTCCACTTGCCCCTGAGTCGATCATAGCAGAGCTAGACACCCAAGCTGAGTCAACCCAGAGTTTGATGGAAAGAAAGCAATGAGAATTGTTTTTCTTACAACTCAGCTGGGACACCGCTGAGGAAACTTGAAAAATGGCAGCGTTTACACAGTCAACGTCCTCAGAGGTAACGGAGTTTAAGTCCGAGAAATCAAGATCTGTTGCTGCAGATCTCTCTGGAGCCTGAGGCTCGGACCTGACAGATCCCCTCTCGCAACACTCACAATGAATGAGTGCTGCAGTAGTCTTACGAGAACGGCTGGGGCAGTTTATAATGAAGTGCCCTGACTTACCACAATAGAAACATAGATTTTCCTTAAAACGATGTTCCTTGTGTGCATCACTAACCCGTCGTTGTAAAGAGTCTACCTGCATGGGTTCAGGTTCAGGTTCCCGTGTAATCCTACTCAAAGGTTCCTTAGCTGGAGAGGAAGGTAGGAAAAGGTTAGTGCGATTGCTTTCGAACCATCTCTCTTGCCTGTGTTCAGTCAGACGAGTATCAATACGGATGCAGTAGTTAATAAAGTCACCTAACGCAGTGGGAGGGTCGGCACGAGCAAGTTCATCCTTAATCAGTGGAGATAACCCCTTTCGAAAAATAGATTTTTTGGCGGAACTGTCCCAGGTGGTATCAAGGGCCCATCTCCTGAAATCCAAGGCATATTCAGCTACCGAGTGCTTACCTTGGCGCAAAGCTAACATGGCTGCTTCAGCTGTTGCACCTCGATTGGGGTCATCAAACACCTGCCCCATGGCTGAAATAAAAGCATCAAGGTGATTCAAACAATCATCCTCAGTCTCAATCAGAGGGTTTGCCCACATCAAAGCCTTGTTGGTAAGCAACATAATTATAGTAAGCACCTTAGATCGTTCAGTGGGAAATTGTGAAGCATGTGCAGAAAAAAAAAGATTGCATTGATTAATAAATCCCCTGAATTTCTCACGTTCACCGCCAAAACGAAAAGGGGGCAACTTGGGAATCCCAGAACTCGGGGCTACGGCAGGAGCCTGGACTCGCTCTTCTAGAACCTCAATCCTGGCTCGCAAATCCTGGGCAGTCTGTCCAAACACTTGCAAATTGTGATTAGTGAGGTCCTGTAGGCTTGAAAAACGGGTCTTTATATTCTGCAAATCTGCAAGGATATTATCAGTCACTCCGCAAAGTTCCTTTATGCGGGCCTCCATTTTCCAGATCTTTTAAGACAGGAGTACTGGAAGAAGAGGAGAGGAGAAAGAAAAAAAAAAAACAATAGTGTTTACCTGTGGTAACACTGCAGAGAGAAAAAAAAATTAAGGGAACTGCTCACCTGGAATGGTTGTGAGAAGTCACAACCACTATCATCACAGAAAGTTCACCCGGACATCTGATATCCACAGTTACAGCAGACAAAAAAGAGAAAAGAGAAAAAAAAACAAAAAAAAACAATAGTGTTTACCTGTGGAAACACTGCAGAAAAAAAACACTTAAGGGAATTGCTCACCTGGAATGGTTGTGAGAAGTCACAACCACTGTCATCACAGAAAGTACAACCGGACATCCGATATCCACAGTTACAGCAGACACAGCCTTTCCAGACCCAGCAGACACTAACGTTTTGGCTTCAGAATCTTGTAATGTATGTAGTACAGTTCATATAGCGTCTTGTGCTTGGGTGCGATGAAAATACATGAGACACAGGTTTGATATAGAAAGTCTTGTATTACTTCATACAAGTTGGCAAAAATAGTCACACAGTTTGCAGACACAGAAGCAGGAGACACAGCAGGCCAGAGTAATCTAAGCTCAGCAATCACTCTCCACAACAGGTTCAGGATCTTCTTCTCTGTTACCGTAAGTCCATGCAAACGTGGGTCTTTCAAAGAGCAGGGTTCAGAGTCCACAAGTGCTTCAGAGTTCCTCAGTAGGAATAGCTGGAGTACAAGGTCCAAGGCTTTAGGAGTCAGGTCACAGGTTCACTGCAGGCTAGATTCTGAAGCACTGATTGCTCAGCTGTGGCTGCTTAAGAAGCAAAAGGAGAGAATCAGGGCGGGAACATGCAAGCTGGAAACTCCATTTTGACTGAGGGCAAGATAGCTGCAGCAAGACAGAAAGTAAAATGGCTGACGAACAAACTGAGTTTCAGGAACATGTACACAGAACCTTACACATGACTACCAAGGCTTGTGATTGGCTGCAGTGGTCACATAAATATGGATGGGCATAATCACTACAGAATTGGCAGGTTCTACTAGATCAATGCAGATTTCAATAGATAAGTAATGGATATTTCTTAGAATTGTTCACTATTGGGTAAACTTTGTAAATTCCAGAAATCTTGTTAAAACGTACATATGGATCTCTACCAACATTTAAATACTGTCTAGAAATGTCTATTTAAGTATTTGAAAACTTGCCCCATAGTCAAACCATTCTTATTATCTACATTGGATAACGATGATGACAAATTCAGAGGAAAAATGAAACTTTTTGCAGCAAAAATACATTGTTTCAACAGTTGCATGTCTGGACAGTGTACTGTATCCCTCTATTAAAGGAGATGGTAGGAAGTGGTCATCTGAATATGTGGGTCTGGCTCTGCGATCCGTACTTTAAGAAGTTGTCTAAACTTGGCAAGTGATCACCAAAAACAGATCTGTGAAGTGCCACCTTGATGGGACTAACGGATATGTAAAGTGGTCTGCTATGTCCAGCCGTCCTAGAGACAATGCATGGAGAGGTTTTGCACGAGGTCCCACTGCTCCATTGTAAAGCACCATTTTTGGAATCAGCGGAGGTCCCAGAGGTTGGATGGATCCCCACCGATCAGGTGATAACTTGCCAACTTTTAACAACCCCTTTAACTATAATTATTGCGTTAATTTCTACATATAGGAAAGGCGCCATATAGATGTTCATCACTAGAAATGACAATACAATGTAACCTACTTTAGAAAGGACAAGAAAAAACCGATGCTGTGCAGAATTACTTTTTGCTTTTGCCTTTTAAAATGACCCCTAATGTGGAGACGACTGTCAAGCAATAAGCTGAAGACTGAGGGCTTTTATCGTTACAAATCATAAAGAAGAAAATTATGTTCCGAGGGGACATCTGTATGACAAACTGAGCACAAGTTGTTACCGGAGGAGGCCGCGATGGCTGTCTGGCAAGGCACAGAATGCCTCTAAAGAAAATAAGTATTTTCAAGGATGACACATTGTATTAAATTATTGTCAAATTATACAGGCAATCAGAGTCAGAGAAACTAAAGAAACCCACAGCTCAATCCCTAAGAATTAAGGAATAAAAAACAGGATTAACTGAAAAAATAACAGAAGCAAAACGCCATATGTTAATTGGAAGCTGGAAGCCGGCAGATACCAACTTTTTATTGACAATTGTTAAAGTTTCAGAAGTTACTAAAAAGTCCTGATAGGACTCATTTCTTTGTTTTGAGGGGAATGTGGTCTCTTCTATCAGTCAGCAGCTTCCCCTTTATTGTAAGTTTTTAGAGATTTTCAGAAACCTTCAGTCTTCCAAAATAGTAGCTGGAGTGAGGGAGGAGGGGTATGCAGCTGCAGCTACTTTCACTGTGTGTGTGAGGCTGTTGCTGTGAGAGGGGAGAGAGAGGAGCAGACGGGAGACGTATCCTTGTGTCAGTTGACATTATCCAGGAGGAGCTGCCCCCCCGCATGCAGCAAGCATGGAGAGAAAGAGGAATAAAGACCCCAAACAAGACCCGAACCCTTCTAGTGTTATTGTCTCCATTTTTCAATTACTTTCGGAACCTTGGTTCTTTCTGTTGATTAGTAGGCAAGTTATTACCTATGCACAGATGCTATCTGGGACCTCAGTGACCCCAATAATAGGGTACTGAAATGCCCTACATACCCCTGCATTTGTCTATAGGACTGCTGGAGATAGTCGGAGCTTTCATTATCATTTTTATACTGTAGTTGATATCTTTGGATATTTTTATACTTAAAGAAGCACTCATTTTCCTCCTCCTCCTCCTCCCACCATCAAAGCTTATAATATTGCAGTCATCATATTATACAGCACTGTTGACTTACAATTGCTCATTTTGCCTTTCTACCCATTTAATTCTTCTCTTTTCAGCTGCAGATGGAAGGGAGGGAGACACAGTAATTCATTACTGATGGGTAGGCGGAGCCCAGATCACGATGACACCTCAGATCAAAAGAGTGTTGACCGGCTCCTCCAGCTCGGGCTCCTCCTACTCAGCTTTCTCCAGTTTACAATTTGAGGTCCCAGAGGATGGTCGCTGCTGGAAGCAGCTCCTCAGAAGATTTTATTATTTTTTATCGGACAAGAGACTTGGATCACCAAATGTGGTCTAGAGGTCTCAGGGGTCTCAGCGCTGCTGGACTCCCACCTCTCCCTTGGCGGATCTGTATTACCCTAAGGGTGGTCCCTGCAGAAACCTGCCGGCCCGGGGGGATGAGGATGGCTTCCCTGGCGGGGGCGCACACCGCGCTGCAGGGGTCACTGCGTCCCCCGCCCTGGGGGAAGCATGGGCACGCGCCAGAAACCCCTGGGGTCCCTGTGGCGCCTTCGGCTGGTGAGTACCTCACATTTTATTAAAAGTGTGTGAGTGCTTTAGCGACTGCTGCGGCAGCCGCTGTACAGTATACATGCCGGTGACTAGTTTTTTTATGTCCGCAGGTTGATGCCTGCAGGACGGGGGAAAGAAGAGGAGTACGCGCTCTTTTATTTTTTTGAATTTCGCGCCGCTCTGAGCGCGCGCTCTTTACGGCAGTCTCCATTTCCGGCTCCTCTACATGGAGCACGTCGGAGACAGAGCTCGGCGGCCATTGCTGATAAGAAAGCAGGCTAAAAGCTCTCCGGATCGCTCCCCTCCCCTCCCGGCAGGACCGGTACCAGCTTGGTGAGTCGCTTCTAGCCCGCCGGGCAGAAGCTTAACCCCTTCACCTCCAGAGCGCGGGCGCCGTCTGGGGCACTACTGAGTGACAGATTGAGCTGTCCTGCGGCTGTTATCGCATAAGGGGCTCGCACACTCTTTTAATGTTAAAAAAGAGGTTGTGGGGAGTCTGCGACATTAATACTGCCACTATACGTTCCCGATAACGATCCCAATAACGACGCATACTATGCGATCGTTTGTGATTATTTTTAATGTCGCTAGTAGCTGCCAATCTGGGCGATTTCATTAGCATCGCATAAGCGGTTAGCGATCTCCTTAACAACTTTGGCGGTCATTGCGTTATACAAAACAGCGCAATATTTTAGCGATCTTGTGGAACGTTTTCTGTATAGTGTGGCATAGCTGTCCTGCAGCTGCGACCTTATAAGAGGCGCTTGAGATTCGCACACCCTTTCCATTATCAGGGTTGTGGGGATCTGCTACTTTAACCCTTCTTAGGCGGTTAACTCTTAGTGGTAAGACAGCTGGGGTAGCTCTCTCTTTAGAGCTTTAACCCTTCAGCGTTTGTTTTTTCTTTAAGAAACACTGTTCTGGTTACTGACAGGTTTAACCTGCCATATACTGTGCGCAGGCATGTCAGATACCATCTCCCAGATCCGCTACGGATCAACCTCGCGTATCTGGCGCACAGACCTCGACTCGGAGGTTCCAGCAATCCACTAGCCTCTATTGATGGCCTGTCTGACTTTTTAGATTATGAGTGTCAGCTAGATCCTCTCAAAGAAGCGACACAAATCGGTGCCTTCCTTCTCGCTTAGCGAAGAAGTCCGTTTCGGATAAGGAGGATCGGCAGGGACACCCTGCCTCTCTCATGGGCCGTACTAAAATTTCTATGGCTATGAGGGCGTTACAGTTACCGGAGGAGGTAACTAGACGTACTGGTAAGTCGGCCTGGATGTTTCAGGAGTCGCATGGCGACGGCTTTGCAAACTGTATCCGTTTTTTCTACGGGGTTGTTTGTTAATTGGACCCCTTCTCCTGAAGTGAATGTCCCTTTATCCCAGCTTAGCAAATCTTCCTGTTAAAGGGAAGGCGAGTCTGCAGGACACGCTGGACAGAAAAACGGAGATGGCAGCAATATCCACCTGCGAGGCCGTGGATCATAGATTCGGTATTAAGGATCTAGGTGTACTTGTTAAGTTCCCCTGAGCCGGTTGGACCGTCTAAGGACGGCGTGACAAGATGGATCTCCTCTATCGAGGTAGATGGGCTTTTCAAGTTGAAGGATAATGCGTCACTGCTATTCAGGGCGCAATCCTCGGCAGTCACAGTCAGAAGAGCACTGTGACTTGAACAGTGGAACGCGGTTTCCAAGCAGGGTTTGCTATCTTTAGCTTACAAAGTGGTCAGCTATTTGAATCTGACCTCACGGAGCTGATTGCCAAGGCAAAGGCAAAAGAAACAGCTTTACCGCAGCGCAGAGCTGTGACTTCTGCGTCTGCAGGACTAGTGCCGATAGTTATCGGCGGTCCTTTCGGTTCAAGGGATGATCCGGCCAACCCTCTGGGGGTTTTGGGTCGTCTCTCTCTTTTTTTAAAAAAAAAAAAAAAAAGAAAGGGGGAATTCTCAGAAATTCCGCATACCCTGGAAACAGAACTTCTGTTAAGACAGAATCTGGCAAAAAAAAAAAAAAAAAAAATCCGCTAAGGCGGACTGACATCTGAATCTCACTCGAGTGCTCTCGAGTGGGGGGTCGTTTACTCCATTTCAAACCGACTTGGGTTTCCCGTGTGTCGGACGCCTGGGTGACACAGGTTGTGTTGGCAGGCTACTTAATGGAGCTTCTTTTTCGACCCCCGGACAGTTTTTTTGCCAATCTCGCATTCCGTCAGAGCCGAACTTTTTACCTCTCTATTGCGAGAGGTCGATTCCCTTCTGCAGAAGGGTGTGGTGATACCGGTTCCGCAGAGGACCGGGGAAGAGGATTTTTTATTCGACCTCTTAGTAGTCCCCAAGAAGGAGGACAAATTTCACCCTATTCTGGAAAAGATTGAATCGGCTTGTCCACACCAGATAATTCTGCATGGAGCCGCTTCGCTCCGCTATGGCAGCTCTGTCGCAGAACGACTTTTTGGTCAATCGACATTCGCAACGCTTATTTGCATGTTCCCGTCGGAAGACCTCACCAGCGCTTCCTTCGTTTTTTGCCATAAATCAACCATTACCAGGTTGTGGCTCGGCCTTTCGGCTTGGCCTTAACGCCCAGAACTGTTACAACGATTCTGGCACCTAAATCTCATGGCAATTCTTCAAAGACGGGGGCTTTCGATTCGTCCCTACCTGGACGACCTTTCGATTGTGGCCTCAAAGGAGAGGCTGTGACGCAATCTATCCCTTTAGCTCCCTGAGGATTCGGGTGACTGGTCAATTGGGGGAAGTCGTTTCTGGAATCGTCGCAGGCAATCCTGTTTTTGAGGATGCATTTCGTCACGGTACGGGCGGTGTTGTCCCTACCTCCAGACAAGCAGGCATGTCTTCTCCGACATGTACAGATTATGAAGTCTGCGACAGCAATGTCCCTTCGGAAGGTATGCGCTTTCTGGGTTTGATGGTGGTGTCCATGGAGCACTTCCGTTTGCCCAATTTCATTCCAGAGCTCTCCATAGGCTCATTCTGAGTCGTTGGGATCGATCGCAAGTTTTCACTGGATTGCAGCGTCACCATCTCTCACAGGGTGCGAGAATCCCTAGGATGGTGGTTACGTCCAGGAGCGTTATCCCTGGGAAGGTCTTTCTTCCCTCCGAAGTGGTCGGTCATAACCACCAATGCCAGCCTGACGGGCTGGGGAGGGTGTCTGGAACGATCTTCGGATCCAGGGAGTATGGTCATCGGAAGAGTCGGTTTTACCGATCAACATCCTAGAATTGAGGGCAATTTTTTACTTGCCTCCAACACTGGACGGTCTCTTTGAGCGGTCTGCCAGTCCGAGTGCAGACAGACAACGCGACGGCGGTCGCGTATATCAACCACCAAGGCGGGACGAGGAGTTCCCATGATGGAGGTGTCTCGGATCCTGATTTGGGCCGAGACCAGGGTTCCAGCCATCTCTGCGATTCACATTCCAGGAATCCAGAATACCACAGCGGACTTCCTCAGTCGCGAGAAGATGGATCCCGGAGAATGGGGTCTTCATCCGAAAATTTTTGCACTGCTGTGCTTCCGTTGGGGAACTCACTAAGTGGACTTGATGGCGTCCAGGTTCAATACCAAACTACCGACCTTCATGTCCAGGTACAAGGACCCGAAGGCTGTGGCGGTAGACGCTCTGGTGGATCCGTGGGACCATTTCGAGCTAGTCTATGTGTTTCTGCCGATATCCTTACTCCATCTGGTGTTGCGTTGGATCAGACTGGTGAGAATTCCGGCTATTTTTGATAGCCTCAGGTTGGCCAAGGAGGACGTGGTTCTCGACACTAGTGTCGCTTTTGGCGGCGCCGCCATTTCCACTTTCCTCTTCACCCGGACCTGTTAACCCAGGGACCCGTTTGTCATCTGGACTTGAAGTCTCTGCGTTTGACGGCGTGACTCTTGAGACTAAAATTTTTGACCCTTAGAGGTTTTTCAGCAAAGTCATTGCCACTCTGCGAACCCGAAGGTTTTTCCCTTTCCCAATTTGTCTACAGTATGGCTGGACAAAGGTTTGGCAGTGAGCTCCCTGAAAGGGCAGGTTTCTACTTTGTCCTTACTGTTTCGGAGGGCTATCACCTTCCGTAGAGTCGTACGTTTCCTTTTTCGCGGAGTAACCTGTCAGTTTCCGCCGCGGGAGGCGCCTGTGTCTCCATGGCGGTTCAACCTGCTCTTGGAGGCTCTTCAACATGTGCCTTTGAGCCTATGAGTTCTGCTAACCTTTCTCTACTTTCTGGGAAGGTTGCCTTTCTTAGTGGCGGCAACCTCTTTGAGAAGGGTTTCTGAGTTGGCGGCTCTTTCTTGTTCGCCTCCTTTCCTGGAGTTTTATTCTGATCGAGTAGTGCTTCGCACACGGGGCGACTTTCTACCTAAGGTGGTGTCGCAATTTTCATGTTAACCAGGATATGGTGTTGCCCTCGCTTTGCCTGGGCCCGAGGAATGCAAAAGAACGGGCCTTGCACACATTGGATTTGGTGCGGGCTTTGTAGTTCTATTTGTCTATTACTCAAGTTTTTCGCAAGTCAGGTTCCCTGTTTGTAATTCCTGCAGGTCGCAGGCGTGGTCAACGAGTTTCCGAGGACTCTATAGCTCGTTGGTTTCGGTCGGTTTTTTTGGAAGTTTACCGACTTAAAGACGAGCCTTACCTGATTAAGGTTCGAGCTCACTCCACGAAGGCTGTGGTTTCATCGTGGACTTTTCATCAAAGGGTTTCGGCAGCTCAGCTCTGCCGAATGGCGACCTGGCGTTCTGTCCACACATTTACAAAGTTTTGTAAGGTGGACGTTAGTGCTTCCGCTGCTGCGGCCTTAGGACATAGGGTCCTGCAGGCAGCGGTGGTTTAAAGTTCTAGTTAACTTGTATTTGGCGCTTGTTGCGTTTTTATCTAGGTTGTTGGGTTTCTGCCTATTTTTGGTTTTGTTTCCCACCCTAATTTTTGAACTGCTTTGGGACGTCCCATCAGTAATGAAGTACTGTGTCTCCCTCCCTTCCATCTGCAGCTGAAAGACGGATTTTGGTAAGAACTTACCTGTAAAATCCTTTTCAGCGAAGGAAGGGAGGGAGACACAGATCCCTCCCATGGCAGAAGTGTGTTGTTGCATTTACAGATGCGGCGTGACCCGTCTCTGATAAGCGATTATCTGGGCTGAGGTCGACGTGCTACGGCTCTGTTCCAGCATTACCAGCTCATCGCAGTGGTCAGGTTCCGTAAGTAGTACCTGGAACTGTGTGGTTTTTGCCTATTTGCTTGCATAACCTGTATTCTTGTGTTTTTGTCTCTGAAGTTCTTCAGAAGGGGTTATGTTGCTCCGCTGGTGATATTGCTCTTCCTTAAGCTTGTGTACAACTGGAGAAAGCTGAGTAGGAGGAGCCCGAGCTGGAGGAGCCAGCCAGTCAACAAGCTTTTAATCTGATGTGTCATCGTGATCTGGGCTCCGCCTACCCATCAGTAATGAAGTACTGTGTCTCCCTCCCTTCCTTCGCTGAAAAGGATTTTACAGGTAAGTTCTTACCAAAATCCGTCTTTCCATTAGATCTATGACATCACGTGATTAAACACTGACAATCTGAATCCTTCTAAGCTCTATGTAGAAATAGGAGGTCAATTTTCCCAGCATGAGTCACTGCAAAAGTCCATGGAAGAGGGACGAGGGAGCAGCTGGGTCAGGAGTTGAAGAGGGGATGATTTCTGTACGGACAAGAGACTTCCTGTTTCTACATAGAGCAGAAAAAAATAGAATTAGCTGGGTAGAAAGGCGAAATGAGCAATTGTAAGTGCACAGTGCTGTATAATATGATGATTGCTATATATTAAGAGGATAAAAACTTTGATGGGAAGAGGAGGATGAGGGCTTCTTTGATCGCCAACCTGTTATATTAGTTCCTTGTACATTTCCACTTACAGCTTGTATTCTTCCAGTTAATTATTACATCCCACTAATAATTTCGCCTCCTTTTAACTTTCCACCTACAAATGTTTTTTTTCTCATTTTTAGGAACACTTTCTCCACCCAACCTGCGCACTAAGGCCCTTATTCATCCAGACTGGCACTGATCGCGCCGAGGCATGTTTTTGTCAGAGGCGTCTGATTCATTAGGAGGCGCACACCTATCAATAAATCAGGCAGATATGAAAAGTGGTAATCACCTCCGTACGCCTCCACACAAATCTTACTCTAGTCAGGGACTGGAGTAAGATTTGTGGGGTAAGGTAAAACACTACTCGTCATCAACTAGATGAGCTGTGTTGTCATGTCTCCGTCCTCCACCAACGTTGCTAAAATGGGCGACACTGGTGTGAAGATGCCAAAAGTTGCAAAACTTTGTGTAACTTTTCGTGGTAGGTAAAGCGTGACGAGGCTAAAGGGAGTTTTCCACTTCATACATTTCTGGAATATCCTGAGAATCTGCATTTGTGTTACAGATTATTGTCCTGATTACAAAAAGTTACATTTTTCCAAATTCCGCGGATGTATTTTGTATTTGTATTTTTCTTCTTTTGTTTTTATAAAGGCTTTAGGCTTCTTTTGCTTTGTAAGTACAAGATTCCCTACTCTGACAATTACTGTTGTGCGCCAGCTGCCTACTGCTCGGGATCTTAACGCACTCTTTCCCAGCCGGGGACTTCATTCCCCTACCTGCTGGCTTCGCTTTCAGCAATGGAAATGCTATTAAAAGAACCTATTTCATGCCTTAATTTACCGAGGCCATCTTTGATTTGAAGCAAACAGATTGATAAAGATGTTGGCGAGCACAAATGCTTTCCCGGTCATTAAAATATGGAGCAGTGTTTATAGCTCTGTTCCTACAATCAGGAAAGCAGCAGAGGTGAATAAACACTCCGGAGGCATTATTATATGAGTCTGCAATGTCCTAATGTATCGGTCTAGCAAGCAGAGGAAGTGGCAGTCAATAAGCGCATTCATAAGGTTATAACAAGACGATTGTCGCAGAAAGACGTCGCATAAAAGCATTTCCAGGACTCGTCTGGATAGGACGGGATCTCGCAGATCAAGGTTTACAATTTGCAGCATGAAGGAAAGTGTGCTCTTCTAATATTACTAGTTTCAGGTCTCAGTGATGACCTTAGAAGTCACCAGAAGTCTGCAGAAATCACTTCAGTGATCCTTAACTAGTGGTGAGGACAGATGATAATATTTTTCCAAACCATGGTGGAAAACCAGCACATTCTTGGGAAATGATTAATTTTACATTTGTGGCAATGTATCTTAGGAAAAACATCTATTGTAAATTATATTTCAAGATTGTCTACGTGTTGGCCACTATGGATGAACCTTTGTACATTCTTTGGTGTTCACCACTATGGATGACCTTCTGCACATTCCTAGGTGTTGGCCAGTATGCATGGACATCAACATATTCCCAGGTGTTGGCCACATTGCATGGACTTTTACACATTCCCAGGTCTTGGCCACAATGCATGAACCTCTACACTTTCCAAGGTGTTGGCCACAATTCATGGACCTCTACACATTCCCAGGTGTTAGCTACAATGCATGAACCTCTACACATTCCAAGGTGTTAGCCACAATGTATGGACCTCTACACATTCCCAGATACTAGGCACAATGCATGGACCTCTACACATTCCCAGGTCTTGGCCACAATGCATGAACCTCTACACATTCCAAGGTGTTGGCCACAATGCATGGACCTCTACACATTCCCAGGTCTTGGCCACAATGCATGAACCTCTACACTTTTCAAGGTGTTGGCCACCATTCATGGACCTCTACACATTCCCAGGTGTTAGCCACAATGCATGGACCTCTACACATTCCCAGGTCTTGGCCACAATGCATGAACCTCTACACATTTCAAGGTGTTGGCCACAATGCATGGACCTCTACACATTCCCAGGTGTTAGCCACAATGCATGGACCTCTACACATTCCCAGGTCTTGGCCACAATGCATGGACCTCTACACATTCCCAGATACTAGGCACAATGAATGGTGCTCTACACATTCTCAGGTGTTAGCCACAATGCAAGGACCTCTACACATTCCAAGGTGTTGGCCACAATGCATGGACCTCTACACATTCTCAGGTGTTGGCCACAATGCAAGGACCTCTACACATTCCCAAGTGTTGGCCACAATGCATGGACCTCTGCATATTCCCAGGTGTTGGCCACGATGCATGGTGCTCTACACATTCCCAGGTGTTGGCCACAATGCATGGTGCTCTACACATTCCCAGGTGTTGGCCACAATGCATGGACCTCTACACATTCCAGGTGTTGGCCGCAATGCATGAACCTCTACACATTCCCAGGTGTTGGCCACAATGCATGGACCTCTACACATTCCCAAGTGTTGGCCACAATGCATGGACCTCTGCATATTCCCAGGTGTTGGCCACGATGCATGGTGCTCTACACATTCCCAGGTGTTGGCCACAATGCATGGACCTCTACACATTCCCAGGTGTTGGCCACAATGCATGGACCTCTACACATTCCCAGGTGTTGGCCACAATGCATGGACCTCTACACATTCCCAGGTGTTGGCCACAATGCATGGACCTCTACACATTCCCAGGTGTTGGCCACAATGCATGAACTTCTGTAAATTCTCTTGTGAGGAGCCCCCTTTCTTACATTTCAAATCCACTCAAAGTTTTCCTAATATATTACTTCTGGAAATCTTTGACATAATTTTTGTCCCAAGATCTACTATCTACTAACAACAACAATATCGCAGAAGTTCAAGAATGTTACTCACAGAAGTAAACTTATCTGCAAAAAGGACTTTAGTCCACCCAACCATCCAGTTTGGTATCACAAAGTAACTCCAGTGCCCAGAACATCTTTTGACATGTAATTCTGATGGTCATATTGTGGAGTTCCAGTGAAAATCATATTCACTGGAAACCTTTAGAAAGTATCCACAGAACTTGACAAAAAAGTATTCCAACTGAAGGAATAATAAAATTTCCAGTTCTTATCTGTTCAGGTACCTTCTGCTCCAATGTAGCACTGGTGATCCCTACTGGTCCTGGAAGGATAATGTTCACCAGTCAAGTGACTGCTGCAGCCAATCACTGCCCTGGTGATCATGTGTGATACAAATAAGTGTTAGCACTGAGGTCTGTGATTGGCTGCACTGATCATTTGGTGAATGGAGGTAATATCATTGCTAAAGGACTGATGAAGATTGCTGAATCAAAAGGAGATTAAACAGTTAATGAAGAGTTATTTTATCATCTTATAACAATTACTCCTTTTGGGCAACTTTTGGAAAACTCCAGACAACTCCTTTATATAATGACGACTGTGGTAGTTGGTGCCTGGGCAGGATCCGTCTCAGAATAACACTACTCATTGCAGACCCGGCTTTCTTCAATACTCGAAAAGTTGTGATCCACTAAATAAATTGTAAACATTTTGGTGCAAGTTGAAACTTCATGAGGTCATTGGATTGTTGGGGAATGAGTAATATAGAAGGTGATCTACATTTTAAGAAGAAGCTATCAGCATCGTTAAATGGTTGGCATCCAGTTGGGTGAAGCTTTAGTAAATATCCCGATTTCTAACCTCTGGGGCAATATTTGGTTTCTCAATTCCTCTTTTACCCTAAAGCACCCTCACTAGTAGGGATGAGCGGACCCGTGGAAGTTCGGGTTCTGGTACCCAACACAAATTTTACTCCAAAGAACTGTACCCGAACTTGAACCCCATCGAAAATAATGAGGACCGGAACTTTGATCTGGAAAATATTTTCTCTCTCTCTGCAATGAACTTCCCCCGGAACTCCGAACATTCCAATGGACTTCCGGGAGAAGTCCGTGTTCAACATTTAGCACCGGACACTAACTGTCCTGTAGGAACCTTCACTCATCTCTACTCATCAGTAAAGGGAGCAAAAATTGGGCTCTTGCAATTGTCCAAAACACCAGTGAAAGGTCACCTGAGGTCATCCGTCTCTACATCTCAGTTATGATTATGTCACATAAGTGGGATATTAGATGGCACCTACATTATTGAATGCAACACCATCTAGTGGCAAATTTGTATCTATATCAATTTTGTATCACAATCAGGTAAAAGATTCCATAAATTAGTGTTACCAGTGATTTGAATGCTCATTTTTCTTACAAAGTGTAAGTCATAATATTTTTTATATCATTCTTCCTTTCATTAACAAATACTTAATTGGTTCATTTTAATATTCTAAAAAAAAAAACAATTTTGTTTCCCCTCTAATTTCTGTAATATAAACATACCTAATTTATCTTGTACACAGACTGTCCCAGGGCAGCAGCCGACAATCTGCTGGTCAAAGTGTCTCCATTACTCATGCGTAATTAAGATAAACAGATTGTCCAACTGTTGCCTGGATCTGCTGCAGCTAATGAATATGCATGACTTCCAATTTAGTCCGTTTTCGATGTGTTCTTTAATTGCGAGGAAAGCTATAGCTCATTATAAAAGACGCTGTTGTCTATGGCGGACGGCGCGGTCATATATCAGAAGCCTTAATGCGTCTTGTATTAATACCGCTCTTGCTGACATTGCTCGACTACTGGAAAGGTTTCTCGGGAACTTTGGGTTCTCTCGTCTCTGGGATTTAGGTAGCTTATAAAATATGAATAATATTACTAGTGTAAATCAATAGGTGGAATAAGACGAGTCCCCGAAAGGAATGGACTCTTTACAATTAAAGATCACTCAGCGCTACAAAGTGGCAATATTTGAGCTAATTGATCCCAAAGCTAATATTGTAATGTTTGTAGTGAAGTGAACTGATCGCTCGCCGTCGTTAAAATTTAATGCGGTTTGATAGAGAAAGTTTTTGGAGGCCGAAGAAGAAATAGGAAACCGTGTGGTGTGCACTTGAGTCTCGGACTTTGATATGGTAATGCCACATGTTCAGTGCCCGCGGTGGACGGTCTGGTACCGTTATGTTTAGATGGTTTTGTACTTTCTTATTTTTTGTTGTTTAATTAGAAAAAAGAGATTTGTCTTTTTTTTTCTTGTGTTTTATTTTTATGTTTGTTCCAATACATAATAGACAAAGAAAACTTACAGTCACCAATGCCGGAAATGGACCCCTACTGAAAATAGCCAATAATCAATGGACCCCTACTGATAATAGCCAACCATTGGACTCCTACTAATAGTAGCCAACCAATGGACTCCTACTAATAGTAGCCAACCAATGGACTCCTACTAATAGTAGCCAACCAATGGACCCCTACTGATAATAGCCAACCAATGGATCCCTACTGATAATAGCCAACCAATGGACCCCTACTGATAATAGCCAACCAATGGATCCCTACTGAAAATAGCCAACCAATGGACCCCTACTGATAATAGCCAACCAATGGACCCCTACTGATAATAGCCAAGCAATGGACCCCTACTGATAATAGCCAACCAATGGATCCCTACTGATAATAGCCAACCAATGGATCCCTACTGATAATAGCCAACCAATGGACCCCTACTGATAATAGCCAACCAATGGACCCCTACTGATAATAGCCAACCAATGGACCCCTACTGATAATAGCCAACCAATGGACTCCTACTAATAGTAGCCAACCAATGGACTCCTACTGATAGTAGCCAACCAATGGACTCGTACTAATAGTAGCCATCCAATGGACCCCTACTGATAATAGCCAACCAATGGATCCCTACTGATAATAGCCAACCGATGGACCCCTACTGATAATAGCAAACCAATGGACCCCTACTGATAATAGCCAAGCAATGGACCCCTACTGATAATAGCCAACCAATGGATCCCTA
The DNA here is from genome assembly GCA_033576555.1 of Oophaga sylvatica. Taxonomy (NCBI): domain Eukaryota; kingdom Metazoa; phylum Chordata; class Amphibia; order Anura; family Dendrobatidae; genus Oophaga; species Oophaga sylvatica. The sequence continues at coordinate 75,651,571 of JARQOD010000009.1, forward strand.
CTGATAATAGCCAACCAATGGACTCCTACTGATAATAGCCAACCAATGGACTCCTACTGATAGTAGCCAACCAATGGACCCCTACTGATAATAGCCAACCAATGGACCCCTAATAACAGCCAACCAATGGATCCCTACTGATAATAGCCAACCAATGGACCCCTACTGATAATAACCAACCAATGGACCCCTACTGATAATAGCCAACCAATGGACCCCTACTGATAATAGCCAACCAATGGACCCCTACTGATAATAACCAACCAATGGACTCCTACTAATAGTAGCCAACCAATGGACCCCTACTGATAACAGCCAACCAATGAACCCCTACTAATAATAGCCAACCAATGGACCCCTACTGATAATAGCCAACCAATGGACCCCTACTGATAACAGCCAACCAATGAACCCCTACTGATAATAGCCAACCAATGGATCCCTACTGATAATAGCCAACCAATGGACCCCTACTGATAATATCCAACCAATGGACCCCTACTGATAACAGCCAACCAATGAACCCCTAATAATAATAGCCAACCAATGGATCCCTACTGATAATAGCCAACCAATAGACCTCTACTGATAACAGCCAACCAATGAACCCCTAATATTAATAGCCAACCAATGGATCCCTACTGATAATAGCCAACCAATAGACCTCTACTGATAACAGCCAACCAATGAACCCCTAATAATAATAGCCAACCAATGGACGCCTACTGATAATAGCCAACCAATAGACCCCTACTGATAATAGCCAACCAATAGACCCCTACTGATAACAGCCAACCAATGAACCCCTAATAATAATAGCCAACCAATGGACCCCTACTGATAATAGCCAACCAATGGACCCCTACTGATAACAGCCAACCAATGAACCCCTACTAATAATAGCCAACCAATGGATCCCTACTGATAATAGCCAACCAATGGACCCCTACTGATAATATCCAACCAATGGACCCCTACTGATAATAGCCAATCAATAGACTCCTACTGATAATAGCCAACCAATGGATCCCTACTGATAATAGCCAACCAATAGACCCCTACTGATAATAGCCAACCAATGGATCCCTACTGATAATAGCCAACCAATGGACCCTACTGATAATAGCCAATCAATGGATCCATACTGATAATATCCAGCGCTGCCACGGAAAACCAATGGACCCCTCTGATGATTTCACAAGATCTCATTAGGGTGACAAAAGGAGTCCTCTACCCTTTTTTTATTGTTACATGATCCAGTTATCGTGGTCAGTTGAATTGTTACCCTTTTCCATCAAAAATCAAAGAGAACATGACAGCAAAAAATAATAAAATCAGTTTTCAGACATTCCAGTGTATAAAACTGACATTTTGCAATTTCCCTCTGCTATTAGGCCTTATACTTGACTCACACTTCCCATTTTGTACAGAAAAGTTTTCAGCAGTATCTTTATCATCACTGACATAATTATAATGAAAAGTGCTAACAATTCTATAGCCAGTAGATATTACAGGATCCACCAGTCACAATAGGTGATGTCACAGCTCACCTCCTCCTTCTCCTGTGCAATGACTGATAACACCTCTATGTACAGCAGATAACACAGGATCCACCATTCACAATAGGTGATGTCACAGCTCACCTCCTCCTCCAAGAACAATGACCATTGCCCACATCAGCACATGCCCAGAAAATACTTCTATAGAAGTGAATGACAGTACCTGTGTCCATGTGGCTGCTGAAAAGAACAGGAAGTATGAAGCTTTGACATAGTCAGATTAGTCTAGCATTAGACTTAGATTAGTGCAAGAATATATATTTTTTCAAAATATGGACAGTAGTATGAGCAATTAAGAAAAATGATCACAGTAAAAAATTACATTTAACATATAAACCAGATTTAAACAGTCGGTCATTATTTGATGCCACATTCCCTTTAAGGAAGTCGCAGTCGTGCATAACTCATAGTTTTGGTTTATGACAGATTTTTTGCAGGTCTTCTACATTCTGAGGCACTATCCACGTCTGCTCGCTTTATGCCTTCTGCTGTAGAGCAATAACGCTGCGATCCTCAGGTTCACGCTGAGCATCTCCGCACAGTCCTCACTTAACCGTTAACTTGATGTAGGGAAATTTATTCCAAAGAATATAAATATATTTTATTTTTAAACCTTCAGTGATTAAGAGGAAATATAAAGCTCTGGGTGACTCAAGTCCCCGTGTTATTCTTTTTCCAAAAAAATAAACCTAAATGGGAAGAATAACAAAAATAAAGTAATTAAAATGTATTTGTCTGTCATTTCTATAATTGTAAGATATTTGGCAGCGAAATTCTAAGCTCATCAGAATATAAAAAATCTTCCGTACGGATCGTCAGTTCTTACTTTCATCATCTGTAATTAATGAATTTATTTTCGTAACCTTCTGTCAAGAACAGCTTTTTCTTCTAGTAATCTTCCATCAAAACTAGATTTCTTTTATTTTTCAGATAATTGGTTGGAAAACACCACGCTTCTCAAATCAACCCAAACACGGATTGGTTTCGCTGCCAAGAGTCGCTCCGTCTCTTATCTGCCGCTGTCTCTTAAAACTTAACAGAATGGAGAATGTAACAGCTCCAGAAAACAAAGACCTGATTGAACGGATCGGCTGCGATCCACCCCAATCAGGCCGGCGTCCAGATCGTTCTTTTTCCCCCAGAGTTTTGCATCTTTGCGAAGAAAAGATTTACAAGAATGCGGAAAGTAAAAAAATGTTGTTATTGAAAATGTTCCCATTTTGGGGTCCATCACTTTTGTGTTACTGTTGCAGTGATTACTGGGCAGTGGAAATGTAGATTTTTTTTTAATGAAAACTTGTGTTCTGACACATCTTAGTGTACGGCCCTAGCTCAGCCTTCGGCGTTGATTTAGAATTTTGATAATAATGTCCCTCATCCTTATCGCAATATTTTTTTCCACTCCTCATTCCATTCGTTCCTCAATAAAAGTAGGTTTGAGGTACGTAAGAAAGGGGATCAATCTTGATTCTGCTCTGTTCTAGGAAGCCTCCGCCATCCTCAAAGGAACCTGAGGCTTCTAGAAATGTACGATACGATATGATACGATACGATACACTTTATTGATCCCGAGGGAAATTATGGTATTACAGCAGTGTTACAACAGCATTACAACAAAACATTACAAACAGCATTACATAGAGTAATTACTAGACACATATCTTGCACATGACTAACCACAATACGTAACAAACAAAGGTACACAAATCTCTAATCATTTCCATTAGTGCGCCAGTCCTAGGTCGTAGCCATCTTTCACCCTTAGTGAATTGTTATAGATCCCCATAGTGGTAGGCACAAACGATTTCCTGAATTTCTCCTTCTTGCACCTTGGAAGGATTAGACGGCTGCTGAATGTGCTCTTCTGCTTCACGAACAGCTCGTATAAAGGGTGTGTATTATTGTTCATTATAACCCTGCACTTCTTTTGAATTCTATCCTCTGCTACCTCCTCAAAAGAGTCAAGATGGAGGCCAACAGCTGCGCTTGCCTTCTTGATAAGTTTGTTGAGCTTATTAGCGTCAGCTACTCGCACACTACTGCCCCAGCAAATGATAGCAAAAAAAAGATGGGGATCTTTGGGAAACATTGCAATAACTTAGACACAAGTTTTTCTTCTTCATGGCAGGTCAATAATGAGATTAGTAGAGCATGTGGACATCCTATGGACTTTCCGGCACGAGTAGCTTCCGTTCTGGAGGACCATTAACATAATATTAGAAATTTTGCTTGAAAATCAAAAACTTGGAGCAATCAGCTGATCCCCCCGATTGTCACATTTGTAAAGAATAGTCTACAACTTTGCATCTGGTCCGAGGCAGAAAAAAACAATAACTTTTTTTGGTTCTCCTGTAACTACCACGATGATTAGCAACTACGATGAATAGTAGCCAACGTACACCTGTAGATACCATTCTGGAAGTTTGATATACAGTACAAGAGACTCCTTCTCCATGATGCACAGACTTGTATCAGCCACTAATTCGTGATGAGCGAGTATACTCGTTGTTTGGGTTTTCCCAGAATGCTCGGGTGGTCTCCCGAGTATTTAGAAGTGCTCGGAGATTTAGCTTCTATTGCCGCAGCTGCATGATTTGCGACTGCTAGACAGCCTGAAAACATGTATTCAGTCTGTCTAGCAGCCGCAAATCATGCAGCTGCGGCAACATAAACTAAATCTCCGAACACATCCAAAATACTCGGAGGACACCCGAGCAACGAGCATACTCGCTCATCACTACCACTAATATTTCCTTAGTGATGAGGATGAATGGTAGCCATTATTCCCTTAGTAACTATTCTGGAAGTTTGATATGTCATACAGGAGAGTGCTTCTTTAGTATACACAGACTTTTTTTGATTAGTATTTCGATATGTCATACAGAAGACTCCTCAGTGCTGCACCGACTTTTACTGGCTTCTAATATTTCTCTAGTGATTAGGATGAAATGTAGCTCATTTATTACTTTATAGTAACCATTCTGAAAGTTTTGATTTGTCATACAGGAGAGTGCTTCTGCAGTCTGCACAGACTTGTACCGATTATGATTTTGATATGTCACACAGAAAACTCCTATATGTTGCACAGACTTGTACTGGCCACTAATATTTCTCTAGTGATTAGATGAATAGTAGATAACTTATTCCTTTATTAAGCATTCTGGAAGTTTGATTTGTCATACAGGAGAGTGCTTCTGCAGTCTGCACAGACTTGTATTGATTATGATTTCGATATGTCAGACAGAAGCCTACTTCTCCTTTGCGGCACATACTTGTATCAGCCACTAGGTAAAAAGATGAGAGGAATGGGAAAAAAACCTGTAATTTTAGAATAAAAAACAAAGAAGTGACCTTGTTATCCGTGAACAGCGGCCGGGGTGCAGTCAATGTGTAAGGAATGTCCCTAACCACTGTTATTTGCCGGCTGTGGGTTTTGCCGATCGGTAAATGCGGCCCGACGCTCAGTCAGATTAATAAATGAATTCCTTCTATTCCTACTTACTAAACATTATCATATTTTTCAGCGTCCAATACAAATGCATAATCCTTAAGAGAACCTAAGTAAAAGTGACACTCGGTGCTGCCACTAAATTACTCTGCCGCCAAGAACGCAGAAAGCTTTACATCGGAGAACGTCAGGTGCCGGCTGCTGAATCGCTCATGGTGCCGCTGCTGCTGATACTGTTATACGCAGCTTAAAATCTGTATTAAAAAAACGCACCAAAAACGCAACGTGTGAACATAGCCTAAAACAGTTTATAAACATGAATGTGAATGTTTAGATTCCTAAATAAATAAATAAAAACACTGAAGAAAAATCTATTTTTTTATAGTTTGGGTGGTAAAACCAGCTGAGTCAATAAATATATCCGTGACTTATGGTAATAACGAACCTCTTCACGTGTCTCTATATTGGATCGTAGGCTCCGGCATGTTTATATCTGTGCACGGCGGTAATCAGCGGCGCCCACGCAGCCATTGGGACGCCTTACCTCCGATATCACATTCTCCGGTACTTTACACGGAAGGTTACTATTAACAACAATGAGGTAACTGTCGGATTCGCTGCACATTTCTGCTTCTTCGCTCCCTCCCACGCAACGCGCATTTTAAATAGAAACTGCATTATATAAGGTGTAAAAAACAGAAAAGCAAATAAAGGTTTAATGCAGCAAATTCAGAGCACAGTCTGTAGACAGCGGCATAAAATAGATCCGCTTAATGAGGTGTGTTCAACTGGTTCATACAGATCTGCTAGATAGTGAAATGGACCACACTGGTATAACCTGGGCATCTCCTGTATATAGTTATATATATATACAGCTGGTATAACCTGGGCATCTCCTGTATATAGTTATATATATATGCAGCTGGTATAACCTGGGCATCTCCTGTATATAGTTATATATATATACAGCTGGTATAACCTGGGCATCTCCAGTATATAACTATATATGTACAGCTGGTATAACCTGGGCATCTCCTGTATATAGTTATATATATATACAGCTGGTATAACCTGGGCATCTCCTGTATATAATTATGTACAGCTGGTATAACCTGGGCATCTCCTATATATAATTATATATGTACAGCTTGTATAACCTGGGCATCTCCTGCATATAATTATATATGTACAGCTGGTATAACCTGGGCATCTTCTGTATATAATTATATATGTACAGCTGGTATAACCTGGGTATCTCCTGTATATAATTATATATGTACAGCTGGTATAACCTGAGCAACTCCTGTATATAATTATATATGTACAGCTGGTATAACCTGGGCATCTCCTGTATATAATTATATATGTACAGCTGGTATAACCTGGCATCTCCTGTATATAATTATATATGTACAGCTGGTATAACCTGGGCATATCCTGTATATAATGATATATGCACAGCTGGTGTAACCTGGGCATATCCTGTATATAGTTATATGTATATACAGCTGGTATAACCTGGGCATATCCTGTATATAGTTATATATGTACAGCTGGTATAACCTGGGCATCTCCTGTATATAATTATATATATGCAGCTGGTATAACCTGGGAATCTCCTGTATATAATTATATATGTACAGCTGGTATAACCTGGGTATCTCCTGTATATAATTATATATGTACAGCTGGTATAACCTGGGCATCTCCTGTATATAATTATATATGTACAGCTGGTATAACCTGAGCATCTCCTGTATATAATTATATATGTACAGCTGGTATAACCTGGGCATCTCCTGTATATAATTATATATGTACAGCTGGTATAACCTGGGTATGTCCTGTATATAATTATATATGTACAGCTGGTATAACCTGAGCATCTCCTGTATATAATTATATATGTACAGCTGGTATAACCTGGGCATCTCCTGTATATAATTATATATGTACAGCTGGTATAACCTGGCATCTCCTGTATATAATTATATATGTACAGCTGGTATAACCTGGGCATATCCTGTATATAATGATATATGCACAGCTGGTGTAACCTGGGCATATCCTGTATATAGTATATATATATACAGCTGGTATAACCTGGGCATATCCTGTATATAGTTATATATGTACAGCTGGTATAACCTGGGGATCTCCTGTATATAATTATATATGTGCAGCTGGTATAACCTGGGAATCTCCTGTATATAATTATATATGTACAGCTGGTATAACCTGGGTATCTCCTGTATATAATTATATATGTACAGCTGGTATAACCTGGGCATCTCCTGTATATAATTATATATGTACAGCTGGTATAAACTGGGTATCTCCTGTATATAATTATATATGTACAGCTGGTATAACCTGGGCATCTCCTGTATATAATTATATATGTACAGCTGGTATAACCTGGGCATATCCTGTATATAATGATATATGCACAGCTGGTGTAACCTGGGCATATCCTGTATATAATGATATATGCACAGCTGGTATAACCTGGGCATATCCTGTATATAATGATATATGCACAGCTGGTATAACCTGGGTATCTGTTGTATATAATTATATATGTATAACTGGTATAACCTGTGCATCTCCTGTATATAATTATATATGTACAGCTGGTATAACCTGGGCATCTCCTGTATATAATTATATATGTACAGCTGGTATAACCTGGGTATCTCCTGTATATAATTATATATGTACAGCTGGTATAACCTGGGTATCTCCCTGTATATAATTATATATGTACAGCTGGTATAACCTGGGTATCTCCTGTATATAATTATATATGTGCAGCTGGTATAACTTGGGTATCTCCTGTATATAGTTATATATGTACAGCTGGTATAACCTGAGCATCTCCTGTATATAATTATATATGTACAGCTGGTATAACCTGGGCATCTCCTGTATATAATTATATATGTACAGCTGGTATAACCTGGGTATCTCCTGTATATAATTATATATGTACAGCTGGTATAACCTGGGCAGCTCCTGTATATAATTATATATGTACAGCTGGTATAACCTGGGCATCTCCTGTATATAGTTATATATGTACAGCTGGTATAACCTGAGCATCTCCTGTATATAATGATATATGTACAGCTGGTATACCCTGGGCAGCTCCTCTATATAAGTATATATGTACAGCTGGTATAACCTGGGCATCTCCTGTATATAGTTATATATGTACAGCTGGTATAACCTGAGCATCTCCTGTATATAATTTATACATGTACAGCTGGTATAACCTGGGCATCTCCTGTACATAATTATATATGTACAGCTGGTATAACCTGGGCATCTCCTGTATATAATTATATATGTACAGCTGGTATAACCTGGGCATCTCCTGTATATAATTATATATGTACAGCTGGTATAACCTGGGTATCTCCTGTATATAATTATATATGTACAGCTGGTATAACCTGGGCATCTCCTGTATATAATTATATATGTACAGCTGGTATAACCTGGGCATCTCCTGTATATAATTATATATGTACAGCTGGTATAACCTGGGTATCTCCCTGTATATAATTATATATGTACAGCTGGTATAACCTGGGTATCTCATGTGTTATGTTACGGTAGCTGAGGAGTGCAGGTAAAAAAGGCAATACACCAGAGCAGTTGGAATCTATGAGATTGCAGTACCCTGACTAACCACCACAACTAGAGGCAGCCGTGGAGCGTTCCTACGATGGTCCTAGACGCCTCGTCACAGCCTGAGAAACTAACTACACCTAAAGATAGAAATAGGAAAGCTATCTGCCCCGGAGCAGAACCCCAAAGATAATAGAAAGCCCCCAAACATGTAATGGCGGTTAGACAAGAGGAAATACTGACACAGAAAGAAAATAGTATGAGCAAACGCTGGGGCCCAAACTATCTAAATAGAAAAGGACAGGAAGGGTACTTACTGCAATCCCAGAAAACCCTGAAAAACACCAACATACTAATTTCAAAATCACCTGAGATCACACGACCTCTACCACCTAAATTAGTTCTCTGGTGTAACAAAAACAGCAGCCACTGAAAAAACTGCAAAAAGCAAAAGTACAAAACACAGTGGCTGGACTAAACTGAGAGGGCAAAAGCCCCCGGAGGGGACCCAGAAGGCCCCCACAGAAGTGCAGGACAAAATGCAAAAATATAGCAAAAACACAAAATAAGAAATTGTCTTATCTGATAGCAGGAGATGCAGACACGACACAGCAGGCTACAAGGGAAACTGGAAAGAAGGATTCAGACCAGAACAATTGATCACCGGCAACCCTGATGGGAAAATGATTCCCTTAAATAAGACCAATCAGTAACACCTGATTCCCAATCCTCACTAGTACCGCTTGTAACCACCAGAGGGAGCCTCTGCTCAGAACTCATCTCAAACCCATTCACAACAGTACCCCCCCCTTGAGGAGGGGTCACCGAACCCTCATTTGAGCAACCAGGTCGGTCAGGATGAGTTCTATGATACGCACGGATAAGTCTCCTAGCATGGATGTCCGAAGCAAACACCCAAGAATTATCTTCCTGACCATAACCTCTCCATTTAACCAAATACTGGAGTCTTCGTCTAGAAAAACGAGAATCCAATATTTTCTCAACCACATACTCCAGATTGCCCTCAACCAAAACAGGGTCAGGAGGCACAGCAGCAGGAACCACTGGCTCAACAAACCTCTTCAACAAGGACTTGTGGAACACGTTATGGATCTTAAATGTCCCTGGAAGAAGCAAACGAAAAGAAACAGGATTAATAATCTCCATGATCTTATAAGGTCCAATGAACCTAGGCTTAAATTTAGGAGATGCTACTCTCATAGGAATATTCTTTGAGGACAACCAGACCAAGTCCCCCACTTTAAACCGAGGACCATCAGTCCTATGCCGGTTAGCAAACCGCTGGGCCTTCTCCTGAGAGAGGGACAACCTCTCCACTACCTGGTCCCAAATCTGCTGCATACGCTCAACAACAGAGTCAACACCTGGACAGACAGAAGCCTCCGTCTGTCCTGAAGAAAATCGAGGGTGAAACCCAGAATTACAGAAAAACGGAGACATCAAAGTGGCAGAGCTAGCCCTATTATTAAGAGCAAACTCAGCCAAAGGCAAAAAAGAGACCCAGTCATCCTGATCAGCAGACACAAAGCATCTTAGATAAGTCTCCAATGTCTGGTTTGTTCTCTCAGTTTGACCATTGGTCTGAGGATGAAATGCCGAGGAGAAAGACAATTGAACACCCAGTTTAGAACAAAAAGTCCTCCAAAATCTGGAAACAAACTGGACTCCTCTGTCAGACACAATGTTCTCAGGAATGCCGTGTAAACGAACCACGTGCTGAAGGAACAACGGCACCAATTCAGAGGAGGAAGGCAACTTAGGTAATGGCACAAGATGTATCATTTTGGAAAACCTATCACAAATTACCCAGATGGTGGTCATTCTCTGAGAAACAGGAAGATCGGAAATGAAATCCATAGAGATATGGGTCCATGGTCTCTTGGGCACAGGCAATGGCATCAACAAACCACTAGAGCGAGAGCAAGGCTTGGAGCGAGAGCAAGTCCCGCAGGACTGCACAAATTCCCTGACATCGCGAGACAAGGTAGGCCACCAAAAGGACCGACTAACCAAGTCTCTGGTACCAAAAATTCCGGGATGCCCAGCCAATGCGGAACAATGAATCTCAGACATCACACTCTTTTTCCATTGGTCCGGGACAAACAATTTTCCAACAGGGCAGCGCTCGGGCCTATCCTCCTGACACCCCTCCAGAGCAAGTCTCAAATTAGGCGAGATGGCGGAAAGAACTACACCCTCCTTCAAAATAACAGAGGGATCAGATAGCTCAGGAGAGTCCGCAAGGAAACTCCTCGAGAGGGCATCCGCCTTAACATTCTTAGTGCCAGGAAGAAAGGAAACCACAAAATTAAAACGTGTGAAAAACAAGGCCCACCTGGCCTGTCTAGGATTGAGTCGCTTGGCAGATTCCAGATAGACCAGATTCTTATGGTCCGTAAGGACCACCACCTGATGTTTGGCTCCCTCCAGCCAATGTCTCCACTCTTCAAAAGCCCACTTCATGGCCAATAACTCCCGATTACCCACGTCATAATTACGTTCAGTAGGAGAAAATTTTCGAGAGAAAAAGGCACAAGGGTTACTTTTAGAGGTCTCTGGATCTTTTTGGGACAAAACGGCACCTGCCCCAATTTCAGAGGCATCAACCTCCACCTGAAATGGCAGAGAAACATCAGGCTGCCGTAGAACAGGAGCAGAAGTGAATCTCTGCTTAAGTTCCTGAAACGCAGAGACTGCCTCAGGAGGCCAATTCACCACATCAGAACCCTTTCTGGTCAAATCAGTTAATGGTTTAACAATAACAGAGAAATTACCAATAAATTTACGATAAAAATTGGCAAAACCCAAAAATCTCTGAAGAGCCTTTAATGAAGTAGGTTGGACCCAATCACAGATGGCCTGAACCTTGACCGGGTCCATTTCAATAACAGATGGGGACAAAATGAATCCCAGAAATGAGATCTTCTGTACGCCAAAAAGACACTTTGATCCCTTCACATACAGAGCATTCTCTCTCAAAATCTGGAATACAGTTCGAACATGTTTCACATGAGAGTCCCAGTCATTAGAAAAAATCAAGATATCATCCAAATAAACAATCAGAAACTTGTCCACAAAATCCCTGAAAATGTCATTCATGAAGGACTGGAAGACGGAAGGAGCATTAGTGAGCCCAAAGGGCATCACAAGGTACTCAAAATGCCCTTCAGGGGTGTTAAATGCCGTCTTCCATTCATCCCCGTGCTTAATGCGAATAAGGTTATACGCCCCCCTGAGGTCAAGCTTGGTAAACCAAGTAGCGTTTTTCACCCTGGAAAACAGGTCAGAAATCAAGGGTAACGGGTATTGATATTTCACAGTAATATTGTTCAAGAGACGATAATCAATACACGGCCTTAATGAACCATCTTTTTTGGCCACAAAGAAAAAACCGGCACCTAAGGGTGAAGAGGATGGTCTGATATGACCCTTCTCCAATGATTCCTTGATATAAGACCGCATAGCGTCATGTTCAGGTACAGACAAGTTAAAGAGGCGACCCTTAGGGAATTTACTACCTGGCACTAATTCAATAGCGCAGTCATAGCTCCTATGGGGAGGTAAGGATGCAGATTTACTTTCGCTAAACACATCAGAAAAATCAAACAAAAAGTCAGGAACATCCTCAGCCTGGGGGGAGGCAGAAAAAACAGGAGTGTTGGTATTAACACATTGGCAGCCCCAACTGGTTACAGACACAGATTTCCAATCCAAAACAGGATTATGAGACTGTAACCAAGGGAAACCCAGCACGATAATGTCATGCAGATTATATAGAACCAAAAATTTGCAGCACTCCTGGTGATCAGGTTCAACCCTCATTATCACCTGAGTAGAAAACTGGGGTTTATTCTCAGCCAAAGGGGTAGAATCGATCCCCAGTAGGGGAATAGACTTCTGTAGGGGTATCAAGGGAAATCCACAACGTTTAGCAAAATCATAATCCATCAGGTTAATAGCTGCTCCAGAATCAACGAAAGCCTGAGCAGAAAATGAGGACAGAGAGCATATCAGAGTGACAGTTAATAAAAACTTAGTCTGAACACTACCCAAGACAACTGAGCGTGCAAAACGTCTTCCCCGCTTAGGGCAGACTGAAATAGCATGAGAGGCATCACCACAGTAGAAACATAACCCATTGCGCTTTCGAAACTCATGACGCTGTGCCCCAGACACCACTCCATCACACTGCATGGGCTCAGCAGCTGGCTCACAAGGCAACACCACTCCACGCATACTTCTCCGCTCACGCAAACGTCTGTCAATTTGAATCGCTAATGACATAGAATCATTGAGACCAGAGGGTACAGGAATCCCACCATAACATCCTTTACATTATCCGACAGACCCTTCCGGAAAAGGGCCGCCAAAGCGTCGTCATTCCATTTGGTCAGGACTGCCCACCTACGGAATCTCTGACAGTATAACTCAGCGTCATCAAGCCCCTGATTTAATGCCAACAAGGCTTTTTCAGCTTGATCAGTGACATTAGGCTCATCGTACAATAACCCCAAAGCCTGAAAAAATACATCAACATCACTCAAAACAGGATCCCCAGGTGTCAGGGAAAAAGCCCAATCCTGAGGATCGCCGCGCAGGAGAGAGATGACAATTTGAACCTGCTGCGCTGCGTTTCCTGAGGACTTAGATTTTAAGGCAAGAAACAATTTACAATTATTTTTGAAATTCTGAAACTTAGCTCGATCCCCTGAAAACAAATCTGGCATGGGGATCCTAGGTTCCACAACAGGCAACCTAGCAAGATATTGTCATGGGTGCATCGCCACAAAGATCGTCGCGATTGCACATTCTGACTTCTCACAGCTGAGCTTCTGTTTCTTTGTTTTTTGGTAATGTGAGAGTTAATTTTTCCTAGCTCTTTGCTAAGGCTAGGTGCAGCCTCGCCCGGCTGCTTTTGATTATGTTCTAATTAGTTTCCTTTATATTTCTGCCAGTCTGGGTGTTTGAGGCCGGTGAAAGCATTCATGTAGTTCAGCAGACTGGATCGGTTCTGAGAATATTTAAGCTAAGAGTTCATTAGTTGTTTTTACTCTTATAGCTTATAGTTTATCTCTGAGACCTTAGGTGTTCCTACTGTGTGTGAGTGTTGTATGTAAGACTTTATTTACTTTATTCCTTCTCTTTCTTGTATGTCTTTCTGTTCATTATCCGTTACCTGTTCATTCCCTTTGGTGGTATTCAGGGTCCTTCTTAGGACTAGAATACAGTTGGCAGGGATTGATAGGAGACAGGGTTTACGCTGGTGGCCTGGACCTCTGTACCTTTAACAGTACCTCCAGGTTGAGGGATTAGTTAGGACCCCAGTTCAGGGTCAGCTTAGACCCCGGTCACCCTCTAGCCGGAGACAGCGTATAACGGATTCCGTTTTGACCCACTGGACATTCTATCAGGTAAATCCATGTTATAATATATCTATGCGCATGTTATATAGTATGTTGCCCTTTTGATATAGATTACTGACATCTCATATATATATCTGCTATACAGCGTGACATTTTCACCGGCCCAAAAAGATTCTCCCCAGCTGTCATGGATCCAGTAGCCCAGCTGGCCCGACAGTTGCAGGGGTTGTCCATGGAATTTGCAGACATTAAGTCCAAGGTTTTGTCCCTCCCAGAGCAAACCAGATCTGAACCTAAGGTTGCTCTCCCGGACAGGTTCACTGGTGGGCGGGACAAATTTTTTACTTTCCGGGAGGCATGTAAATTGTACTTTCGGCTGCGGCCTCGGTCATCTGGGAGTGAAGAGCAGAGGGTGGGAATTGTTATCTCGCTCTTACAAGGGGACCCTCAATCTTGGGCGTTCTCTATTCCTCCAGGCTCCCCAGATCTCCAGTCAGTGGATCGATTTTTTACTGCCCTGGGTCTGGTATATGATGATCCGGATCGAGTTTCCCTTGCTGAAACAAAGTTACGTAAAATACGGCAGGGAAATCGTCCAGCGGAGGAATATTCTTCTGAGTTCCGTAGATGGGCAACAGATACTCAGTGGAATGACCCAGCTCTTAGGAGCCAGTTTTGTCAAGGGTTGTCTGACAAATTAAAAGATGTGTTGGCTCAGTATGATTCTCCTCCATCACTGGAGGCTGCTATGGCCCTTGCTATTCGCATTGATAGACGACTTCGGGGAAGACGCGAGGTAACTCCGCCCCCCATGATGACTCCACCTACTACTAAAGTCCCTTATACTGAGGTTCCCCTGGTCTGTTCTGAGGAACCCATGCAGTTGGGAGGGACATCATTTTGTAGGAGGGAATCGGCGGTGCGCCGCAAGGCTAGAAGGTGTTTCTTTTGCGGGAGAGAGGGACATTTTGTTGGGGGTTGTCCATCCCGGACCTCTTTGACCCAAGGAGTTAACCTGGGAGTCTGTATTTCGTCCCCAAATCCCTCTCAGTTTATCGTGCCTGCGGAGGTGGTGATTGGTACTAGAACTGAGAGGATTTCTGTTTTTCTTGATAGTGGGTCCGGGGCTAATCTTGTGGACGCTCGGTTTGCCCAGGTGCATGGTATGCAATTGAGTGTATTGGCCAAACCGGTCCCTATACTCTCTATTGATTCTAGACCTCTTGGTCAAGGTAGCTTGGTTCAAGCTGTTCATAACATAGATCTTCGAGTAGGGGTAATGCATAAAGAGCAATTGTCTTGTTATGTGTTGGAGGGTCTACCTACTCCTATTGTGTTGGGACTTCCTTGGTTGGCTAAACATAACCCAGTGATTGATTGGCAATCCAGAAAGATAAGCCAGTGGGGTGAATTTTGCAAGAATAACTGCATGAGCACGGTCATCGGTGCAGTTGTGCCTAGGACTTTGCCTCCTTTTCTGGAGGACTTTGGGGAGATGTTCTCAGAGAAGGGGTGTAAAGAGTTACCTCCTCATCGCGCATATGACTGCTCAATAAAGTTGCTTCCTGAGGCCTTATCTCGTACTTTCCCAGGGACCGGGAGGATGGATGATCCGGTTCCTATTCCTCAGGAGGGAGTTGTGGTGTCAGCTGTATGCTCTGAGCTTGAGGGGGAGGTATTGGGGGCTCAGGGGACGCCCCTGTGGGACTTCCAGGGAGACTGATAGTTCCAGATCAGTTAAGACTGAAGGTTACGGAGAACCGTTACAAACGGATGGCTGATAGGGGGAAAGTTTCTGGTCGAGATCTGAAGGTGAATGATCTGGTGTGGTTGTCTACCAGGAATATTAAACTTAAAGTTCCCTCCTGGAGGTTGGGTCCCAGATTCATCGGGCCGTACAGGATCAGTTCCATAATTAATCCTGTGGCATTTCGTCTGGACCTCCCTCCTACGTTTAAAATTCATAATGTGTTTCACAAGTCATTACTTAAAAAGTATGTGGCACCAGTCATACCGTCACCTCTACCTCCTCCTTCAGTGGTGGTCAATGATAACGTGGACGGACCTTTCACACAACTCACCCGGACAGACCTGGTCATGAGGGTCCGGAGGCCCCTCGTAGAAGGGGGGGTACTGTCATGGGTGCATCGCCACAAAGATCGTCGCGATTGCACATTCTGACTTCTCACAGCTGAGCTTCTGTTTCTTTGTTTTTTGGTAATGTGAGAGTTAATTTTTCCTAGCTCTTTGCTAAGGCTAGGTGCAGCCTCGCCCGGCTGCTTTTGATTATGTTCTAATTAGTTTCCTTTATATTTCTGCCAGTCTGGGTGTTTGAGGCCGGTGAAAGCATTCATGTAGTTCAGCAGACTGGATCGGTTCTGAGAATATTTAAGCTAAGAGTTCATTAGTTGTTTTTACTCTTATAGCTTATAGTTTATCTCTGAGACCTTAGGTGTTCCTACTGTGTGTGAGTGTTGTATGTAAGACTTTATTTACTTTATTCCTTCTCTTTCTTGTATGTCTTTCTGTTCATTATCCGTTACCTGTTCATTCCCTTTGGTGGTATTCAGGGTCCTTCTTAGGACTAGAATACAGTTGGCAGGGATTGATAGGAGACAGGGTTTACGCTGGTGGCCTGGACCTCTGTACCTTTAACAGTACCTCCAGGTTGAGGGATTAGTTAGGACCCCAGTTCAGGGTCAGCTTAGACCCCGGTCACCCTCTAGCCGGAGACAGCGTATAACGGATTCCGTTTTGACCCACTGGACATTCTATCAGGTAAATCCATGTTATAATATATCTATGCGCATGTTATATAGTATGTTGCCCTTTTGATATAGATTACTGACATCTCATATATATATCTGCTATACAGCGTGACAGATATGCAGCAATACTCTGAACCTCAGTGGCAAGCTGATCCACACGGCCAGACAACTGTGCAAACTCCATTGGGAGAAAAGATCCTCCCCAGCACCCAGAGATACAGAGGAAAAAAAAAAAAAAAAAAAATGCAACAAACAGAAAAATATCTCTGACAACTTTTCTTCCTTCAAAATATTTTTTTTTTTTTTTCCCTTCTGTGAGTACCATACAATTTTTATGGCCGGTGATACTGTTATGTTACGGTAGCTGAGGAGTGCAGGTAAAAAAGGCAATACACCAGAGCAGTTGGAATCTATGAGATTGCAGTACCCTGACTAACCACCACAACTAGAGGCAGCCGTGGAGCGTTCCTACGATGGTCCTAGACGCCTCGTCACAGCCTGAGAAACTAACTACACCTAAAGATAGAAATAGGAAAGCTATCTGCCCCGGAGCAGAACCCCAAAGATAATAGAAAGCCCCCAAACATGTAATGGCGGTTAGACAAGAGGAAATACTGACACAGAAAGAAAATAGTATGAGCAAACGCTGGGCCCAAACTATCTAAATAGAAAAGGACAGGAAGGGTACTTACTGCAATCCCAGAAAACCCTGAAAAACACCAACATACTAATTTCAAAATCACCTGAGATCACACGACCTCTACCACCTAAATTAGTTCTCTGGTGTAACAAAAACAGCAGCCACTGAAAAAACTGCAAAAAGCAAAAGTACAAAACACAGTGGCTGGACTAAACTGAGAGGGCAAAAGCCCCCGGAGGGGACCCAGAAGGCCCCCACAGAAGTGCAGGACAAAATGCAAAAATATAGCAAAAACACAAAATAAGAAATTGTCTTATCTGATAGCAGGAGATGCAGACACGACACAGCAGGCTACAAGGGAAACTGGAAAGAAGGATTCAGACCAGAACAATTGATCACCGGCAACCCTGATGGGAAAATGATTCCCTTAAATAAGACCAATCAGTAACACCTGATTCCCAATCCTCACTAGTACCGCTTGTAACCACCAGAGGGAGCCTCTGCTCAGAACTCATCTCAAACCCATTCACAACACTCATGTATATAATTATATATGTACAGCTGGTATAACCTGGGTATTTCCTGTATATAATTATATATGTGCAGCTGGTATAACCTGAGCATCTCCTCTATATAATTATATATGTACAGCTGGTATAACCTGGGCATCTCCTGTATATAATTATATATGTACAGCTGGTATAACCTGGGTATCTCCTGTATATAATTATATATGTACAGCTGGTATAACCTGGGCAGCTCCTGTATATAATTATATATGTACAGCTGGTATAACCTGGGCATCTCCTGTATATAGTTTATATGTACAGCTGGTATAACCTGGGATCTCCTGTAATAATTATATATGTACAGCTGGTATAACCTGGGCATCTTCCTGTATATAATTATATATGTACAGCGGTATAACCTGGGATTCTCCTGTATATAAGTATATTGTACAGCTGGTATAACCTGGGATCTCCTGTATAATTATAATGTACAGCTGGTATACTGGGCATCTCTGTATATAATTATATATGTACAGCTGTATAACCTGGCATCTCCTGATATTAATTATATGTACAGCTGGTATAACCTGGGTCATCTCTGTATATAATTATATATGTACAGCTGGTATAACCTGGGTATCTCCTGTATATAATTATATATGTACAGCTGTATAACTGGCATCTCCTGTATTAATGTATATGTACAGCTGGTATAACCTGGTATCTCCTGTATATAATTATATATGTACAGCTGGTATAACCTGGGCATCTCCTGTATAATTATATATGTACAGCGGTATAACCTGGGCATCTCCTGTATATAATTATATATGTACAGCTGGTATAACCTGGGTATCTCTGTATAAATTATATATGTACAGCTGGTATAACCTGGGTATTTGTATATAATTATATATGTACAGCTGCATAACCTGGCATCTCTGTATATAATTATTATTTACAGCTGGTATAACATGGGTATCTCCTGTATAAATTATATATGTACAGCTGGTATAACCTGGGTATTCCTGTATATATTATTATGACAGCTTATACTTCATCTCTGTTACATGTTATTCAGTGGTATAACCTGGCACTCCTGTATATATTATATGTACAGTGTATAACCTGGGTCTCTGTATAATTATAGTACAGCGGTATAACTGGGATCTCTGATATAATATATATGTCAGCGGTATAACCTGCATCTGATACAATTATTATTAAGCTGATAACGGATCTTCTGTAAAATTATATATTACACTGGTATAACCTGGGTATCTGCTGATAAATTATTTATGTAAGCTGATAACGGGCATCTCCTGTATATTTATTTGACAGCCGGTATAAACTGGGCATCTCTGTATATAATTATATATGTCAGCTGTATAACCTGGGCATCTCCTGTATATAATAATAGTACAGCTGGTATACCTGGCATCTCCTGTATATAATTATATGTACAGGGTATAACCTGGGATCTCTTATTAATATTTATGTACAGCTGTAACCTGGCATCTCCTGTTATAATTATATATGTACAGCTGCTATAACTGGTATTTCTGTTATAATTTATTGACAGGGTATACCTGGGCACTCCTGTATAATATAATGCGGGTAAACCTGGGATCTCCTGTATATTTTAATGTCAGCTGGTAAACTGGGCATCTCTGTATATAATTTATATTACGTATACTGGGTACTGATTTAAATATTATTACAGCTGTAAACCTGATTCTGTATATAATTATATTTACAGCTGGTATAACTGGTATCTCTGTATAAATTATATATGTACAGCTGTAACCTGGGATCTCTGTATATAATTATTATGTACAGCTGTATAACGTATCATTTTTGTACAGTGTTATTTGCGATGTTGGTATAACCTGGGCATCTCCTGTATATAATAATGTACGCTGGTATACCTGGGACTCTGTATATAATTATTATGTACAGCGTATAACCGGGTATCTGTATATAATTATATATGTACAGCGATTACTCTGGGCTCAGCTGTAAACTAGAATTATAATGCACTGTATAACCTGGCATCTCTTATAATTATGTACACTGTAAACTGATTCTCTTATAATTTATGACAGGGTATAACCTGGGCTTCTGAATAATTATATATGTACAGCTCGGGGATACCTGGCATCCTGTATATATTATATATTACAGCGTATAACCTGGGATCTTGTATATATTATATATGTACACGTTAACTGGCATCTCCTGTAATAATTATATATGTACAGCTGGTATAACTGGGTATCTTGTATAAATTATATATGTACAGCTGTAATAACTGGGTATCTCTGTATATAATTATTTATGTACAGCTGGTATAACCTGGCATCTCTGTTATAATGTTTATGTTACAGCGGTATAACCTGGGCATCTCCTGTATATAATTATATATGTACAGCTGGTATAACCTGGCATCTCCTGTATATAATTATATATGTACAGGTATAACCTGGGCATCCCGTATATAATTATATATGTACAGCGTATAACCTGGGTATCTGCTGTATAAATTATTATGTACAGCTGTATAACCTGGCATCTCCTGTATATAATTATATGTACAGCTGGTATAACTGGCATTCTGTATATAATTTAAGTACAGCTGGTATAACCTGGATCTCCTGTATATAATTTTATATGTACAGCTGTATAACTGGGCATCTCTGTATATATTATATATGTACAGCTGTATAACCTGGGCATCTCCTGTATATAATTATATATGTACAGCTGTATAACTGGCATCTCTGTATATAATTATATATTACAGCTGTATAACTGGGCATCTCCTGTATATAATTATATATGTACAGCTGGTATAACCTGGGTATCTCCTGTATATAATTATATATGTACAGCTGTATAACCTGGTATCTCCTGTATATAATTATATAGTACATGGTATAACCTGGACCTGATACAATATATATGTCACTGTATAACCTGATCTCCTGTATTACATTTATTTATGTCTGGTATAACCTGGGCATCTCCTGTATAATATATGTACAGCTGGTATAACCTGGTATCTCCTGTATATAATTTTATATGTACAGCTGTAAACCTGGGCATCTCCTGTATATAATTATATATGTACAGCTGTATACGGGATCTCCTGTATAATTATTATTACAGCTGTTACTGGGATCTTGAATAAATTAGTTTATCACTGTATAACCTGGGTATACTGTCTATATTTGTCGCGATAACCTGGATTCCTGTTATTAATATGTACGTGGTAACCTGGATCGGCCTGTATAAATTATACTATGCAGCGGAAGGATCTCCGATCATCAACTTTATAGATTGCTGGATTCCTTCTCTTGAAAATTTTACAACTCGGTGAAATCTGATTGTCTTCACCTTGTTAGAAAATGTAGGTTTTCTGCTGAATTTGCAGAACTAATTAATGGGTTTTGTGATCAAGAAGTGAATTCAGCAGGTAGCAGATTCCCCACTGATCCGGAGATCTCTCTTCTTTTAGGAACAGTCCCTTTCTTGGGTTCATATCATTAGATTTGATAACTTATGATTTATGCGTCATTTCTGTTGAATGGCGGCGGATCCTCTGCTTCATACATCCACGTTCTCTGAGTTATTGCTGCTGTTTTGTATTTGTACATCTATCAGAGACGAGGAGGAGAAGCCTCTGATCCATATTTCATTACCTTTATGTAGAGCAGATCTGCTGCTCGCTCCCTGATATAATGCTGATCAGTGACGGCTCCTTCATGTGTTTGTGTTTGATTTGACAGTCGTTCCTAAATCATGCATCAGACGTCTCTGCTAATGAGACAGGCCGGGCGAACGGAAAGGATCCTTCTTTTGTATTGCTTTTTTTCTAATTTGCAGAACTCTTGTATTACAAATAATTGGGCATAAGTGATGTCTAAATCCTCCTGAATATATCATGTTTATTGTAACAGTGCAAAGCGTTATACAAAGAAACTTTCTTAAATATTTAATTTAGCATTAAATTAATTTATTTTATTTTTTATCTTTTCATTAGTATTATAGAAGTTATATTCTTGTACATAGGGGCAATATTATAGTAGTTATATTCTTGTACATAGGGGCAGTATTATAGTAGTTATATTCTTGTACATAGGGGCAGTATTATAGTAGTTATATTCTTGTACATAGGAGCAGTATAATAGTAGTTATATTCTAGTACATAGGAGCAGTATTATAGTAGTTATATTCTTGTACATAGGGGCAGTATTATAGTACTTATATTCTTGTACATAGGGGCAGTATTATAGTAGTTATATTCTTGTACATAGGGGCAGTATTATAGTAGTTATATTCTTGTACATAGGAGCAGTATTATAGTAGTTTATTCTTGTACATAGGGGCAGTATTATAGTAGTTATATTCTTGTACATAGGAGCAGTATAATAGTAGTTATATTCTAGTACATAGGAGCAGTATTATAGTAGTTATATTCTTGTACATAGGGGCAGTATTATAGTACTTATATTCTTGTACATAGGGGCAGTATTATAGTAGTTATATTCTTGTACATAGGGGCAGTATTATAGTAGTTATATTCTTGTACATAGGAGCAGTATTATAGTAGTTATATTCTTGTACATAGGGGCAGTATTATAGTAGTTATATTCTTGTACATAGGAGCAGTATTATAGTAGTTATATTCTTGTACATAGGGGCAGTATTATAGTAGTTATATTCTTGTACATAGGAGCAGTATAATAGTAGTTATATTCTAGTACATAGGAGCAGTATTATAGTAGTTATATTCTTGTACATAGGGGCAGTATTATAGTACTTATATTCTTGTACATAGGGGCAGTATTATAGTAGTTATTCTTGTACATAGGGGCAGTATTATAGTAGTTATATTCTTGTACATAGGAGCAGTATTATAGTAGTTATATTCTTGTATATAGGGGCAGTATTATAGTAGTTATATTCTTGTACATAGGAGCAGTATTATAGTAGTTATATTCTTGTACATAGGGGCAGTATTATAGGAGTTATATTCTTGTACATAGGTGGCAGTATTATAGTAGTTATATTCTTGTACATAGGGAGCAGTATTATAGTAGTTATATTCTTGTACATAGGAGCAGTATTATAGTAGTTATATTCTTGTACATAGGGGGCAGTATTATAGTAGTTATATTCTTGTACATAGGGGCAGTATTATAGTAGTTATATTCTTGTACATAGGGGCAGCATTATAGTAGTTATATTTTTGTACATAGGGGCAGTATTATAGTAGTTACATTCTTGTACATAGAGGCAGTATTATAGTAGTTATATTCTTGTACATAGGGGCAGTATTATAGTAGTTATATTCTTGTACATAGAGGCAGTATTATAGTAGTTATATTCTTGTACATAGGGGCAGTATTATAGTAGTTATATTCTTGTACATAGGGAGCAGTATTATAGTAGTTATATTCTTGTACATAGGGGGCAGTATTATAGTAGTTATATTCTTGTACATAGGGGCAGTATTATAGTAGTTATATTCTTGTACATAGGGGCAGTATTATAGTAGTTATATTCTTGTACATAGGGGGCAGCATTATAGTAGTTATATTCTTGTACATAGGAGCAGTATTATAGTAGTTATATTTTTGTACATAGGGGCAGTATTATAATATTTACGTCATTGTACATTGGCTGCAGTATTTTATTGAAATTATTGTTCTTTTGTTACATAGTAAGGCAGTTGTGTTTGTTCTATACATTGATGGTATCAGGGTAATACTTATTATTTTACATTCTAGTGGTTGACTAAGTTTAACGGATGTGTCAGAATCTGCAGTCGCTCTGCATTTGGCTGCAGAAGATCTCTTTGGCATTGCAGACACCTTCTTAATCGTTCTGACTTTTGGACCTAGTGGCAACCTCTCTCCGACTTTAATTCGCACATCTGGACCTGGGTGTTTATAGACTCCCAGTCTTCAGGGAGTCGCCGGTGATATTCACATTTTCCCTTGTGAAGGCTTGCAGCTATAGCAGTCGACTTACTTCCTCTCTGGTACTGTTGGAGGACGTTTGGTGTTACATCTCTGAAACTACTCAAGATAAGTTGCTTCCCCTTTGTCTCCCTTCTCCGCTTTATTGTACAGTGGGGACTGACCAGTGCCCATCCCCCCTTACCTATTCAGAGCCTAGCTCTATGGATATACAGGACTTAGGTTCCTGCTCGGCGATTGGTGTGGAACCAATATAGGGACGGTAGGGGAGGCAGGGTGCTATTAGATCTGCTTAGAGGTCTCCACTCCCCCTTTCCCTAGCGTTTGTGCTTCCTTCCCCTCGTGTTGCACTTAGTCTTCCCACACTATGCGTGACACTAAGGGTGAAAAGTATGATAAGTATCATAAGATTTTGTAAACCATACTTCTTGTCAGTTACATTTTCACTTTATTACAACTATGTACCAAACATGCTCAGTAGTTGTCAGTACAGTGTTTGCCTCATTGCAGTGAATATGTTGGCAGGTTTTTGCTATATACTCTGACAGCAGAATGATGTAGGGCTGAGACCCTGATCACAGAGCTGTGTCACTTACTAGGCTGTGCGCTGCTGTTTCTATGAAATCAGTGTTTGTGTTTTATCAGCAGGAGATTATTACTAAAGGACTAGGTGTCTTGTGCCTTCTAGTCTATTGCTCTCAGTAACCCCGCCCCCACCACTGATTGGCAGCCTTCTGAATACACTGTACCTTGACAGAAAGCTGCCAATCAGCGGTGTGGGCGGGGTTATACAGAGCTCAGCATTCAGAGAACTGCTAGATGTGGAGCAAAGAAAACAGGGATTTTATCAAACTGACGGTAAACTGCCTATAGGAAAGATGTGTATCTTCGTACCGTGTTAGCCAGTAAACTGCCTAGTAATTGATACATTACTGGAGTCAGGGTCTCAGACCCTACATTTGCTGCTCTCAGATTCCCTGTTAGGTTTATGTAATGTAAATTGTTTTTTTTGTATCATACAGATGAACTGTAACATTGAGTCACCAATGGATGATAATTGCTCTGTTTTGCTATTTAAAGGTTATTGACCGATGGCTCGAGGCATTTTGTAAATTGTATTGATTGCGGCTGAAATCTCAGAGAATCGCTTTTCTGATACAATGTACCTTTGCTTCTACATAGTACGACATGTTTTCTGTATTATTAGTTATATTTTTATAGAATTTGGCTTATTAATAAATAAATATATTATTGGTAGTAAAAGGATAATTTCAGTGTAGCGAACTTCAGTTCTGCAGGGAAACCCGTGCTGAGCACAGAACAATGGGGATGATACAGAAAGATACATTTATCTTACAGGATACTAATTATTACTTGGTATCTAATCAGCTGCATTTACCAGGGCTCTTCAGTAAATTATCATCCCCCCTCCTTAATAACACACCTTTCCATTATATTCTGGTGATTTTATAGAGGAAATCATGTCTTATACTTCAGAAAAGAGGTTCTCCAGCAGCTGCAATCTATCTCTATGACTGTGCAGTGAGGACATCACGCTATATGGCAGGAGGAGCTGAGCACATTAATATGTAGATTTGTAGTAAACATGAGTTGTTAGAATTAATTGAATTCTCTTTTCATGTTAGTCTTAGGAGTCCACTGGGCGGAGCTTTCATATCAATGAGTGGATACAGTATATATTTTGCTTTAAATTGGTCGGACTGCCCACTGGACTCCTAGACCCCGGATGAGTAGAGATTCACATTACTAAATCGTCAGCCATTTATCTGTGTACTGTTATACAGGAATTCATCATTTAAAGATAAGCCCGCCCACTGGACTCCTAAGTCCGTAACGAGTAGGCAATAAAATGAATAAATGACAAATTATACTGTATGTATATCAATAAAGCAATGTTTCAATATGCTCCTTCTCCTTAAGGAATCTGTAAGTAATCAGGCTTTCAGGGTCCACTCAGACTAAAGCCTTCAAAGTGACGTAAAGACGACCTTTCATATTTTTTTATTTAAGCTTAGTACCGCCTCGAAATGCCGCTGCTCCGCTGATTCTGGAATGGTTTTTCTTTTTCTTCTGTGCCCACCGATCCAAAATTAGCCACCTGGTAATATCCAAAAGTCAAAAGGTGGTCTGGTGCAATATTTGGGATAATGCCCCTATCCCTGTAAATGATAGGACTATTAAGGAGGATTTTTGCACCATTAATATTGGAAGCAATAACACTGGAATGGAGGGACACAAAAGAGTAAAAGAGAATCCAGTGAAAAATCCTCCCTAGTAGTCCTATAATTTACAGGATCGGGGGCATTATACCAAACATTGTGCCAGACCACCTTATGACTTTTGGGTAGATCATTTCCTAGAAGTGGAGAAAAGCTGAGCTCCTTGTATGTTAAATGAAATATTAATTGGCGCTATGTTCTAAAAACAAACGCGGCTCCTTTAAAAATAGAAGTGACAGATAGCCCTGGAGTCTCCTGGGAAGTGCTTCCATTTCTAGAGTAATGTAAGACTATCAGCGTCTAAAAGCTCAGGCTGGTAAGACAGCGCCTCCGAGTATCTTCTCATTATAGGAGATATGTTTACTTTATATGCAATTACGCTTCATGGCAAAGCGAGGCTGCGCTATTGACATAGTGCTCTACAGGCATCGCGCAACGCCGGAACCGGGAATAGATGCATGTGCTCCAAGGGAGATCTTTGTGCCACCCAATACCTCGCTTCACCTGAGGACAATCCGAGCTTGATAACGGTCATATTCCCGCTCCCGTCTCTTTTGTCTCTCAGGCTGGTAAGAAACACGATCTTCTTTAATATAAGTGTGAAAGCGGAGTCATTAGATCCCCGGACGCCGTGCACATACCAATAGCCCTGCCTGTGCCGTAGAGGCTGCGGAGACATCCTGGCTCAGGCCGCTTCTTTACCTTCTCAGCACTTAGACATTACTGCTCCGAGACATAATTCAATCTGAAAAAAAAAAGAGCCTGAAGGAAAAAGTCTCAAATTATGATATTCGATATCTCGGCCATTTGCCTTAATTGGGTTTTCAAAAATCAATTCCTGACATGTGTGAGGAGAAGCTGAGACCGGCCCTTAGTGCGAGGCTTGCATTAGAAAGGAAAGCTGAAAAGAAGTCCTAAATGAGAGCACGGCTAAAGCAATTATTTCTCCAAGGGTCCTTCAGGATGGGTTTGCAGCTGGGTTGCTTCGGGAAGTCGGATGCACATTTGTCTGTCTGGACATTAATATAAATGAATAGATGCACAGAAGGTGATTAGATGGCCTTCTCATGGAGTCACCAGCCACGGAGAACATTAGGCATAAAGGTCTCTGACCATTCCTAAATCTCAAGGCTCCTTACACAATCACTAAATTCAGTAAGTGCTGATCACAGGAGGCCAGATAGAAAAGTTACATATAGAATCAGTAATGATGACCTCCAGAAGAGAATTTCACTAAATTGCTTTCGAGAGAGAAAAAAAATTGTGACATTAATGATTGCTTTCTTCTGGCTCATAGTCAGGTCAAAGGTGTCATGACAACATGTTTATTTGACATTTTCTCTCAAAGCTCCTTAGATTATGACTTTGCACCTATGGGCTTTAATGGTACTGAGGTCAGTTCACAGAAGGTGGGTAATAAAATCAGGTCCAGGATGTCGTTACGTATTTTTCTTTTATCCCTATCTTAAGGCTCCTTACATATTTACATTGCACCTATGTGGGTTAAAGGAACTAAGTACAGTTCACAAAGACACTTTTTCTGACTAATAGAATTGAAAAGAATCTTTGTCGTTCAGAAGCTTTTTTTTTGCTGCTAGAGTAAGGTCCCAGGTAATGTTTTCTCAAGACTCCTCAGATTATGACATTCACCTATTGTGTGAATCACTCCCTCATGTCACCTATACCACAAAAACATCTTTACAATTCGACCTTTTCTTACTTTTTACACAGTAGAAACTCTTACTGTTGCTCTTATTCATTTTTCTCTGCACTATTGAAACTCTCTACTAATCGTTCTCCCTCTTACTAAATTTTCCCTTCTCCGATCTGTCCTATATTCCTCTCCAGCTGTTACACCGATGCCTCTGCCCTGTGCCAGTTGTTACACTGGTTACCCATCCGCTACAGAGTTCAATATAAACTTATAACTCTCAACCACAAAGCCCTCCACAGTTCAGCACCACCCTACATCTCCTCCCTCCTCTCAGTCTACCACCCTACCTGTGCACTTGTTTTAGTAATGATCTAAGACTAACATCCTCAATAAACTCCTACTCCTGTCTCCAAGACTTCTTTCGAGCTGCACCAATTCTTTGGAATGCACTACCTTGGACAATTCGACTAATACCCTATATCCACAAATTTTAGCCTGGCCTGAAAACACATTTCTTTGAACTGGCCTATCACCTCACCTATCTAACTATCCCCGTTTTGCCCATATAAAAGTTCCTTCAATATCAGGATATTGGTAGCATCTGTTCACAAACCCTCCTTGCACTTAGTAGCCCTATTTGCCTTTACTTGAACACATACTGGCTGGTGACTGGTCCATGAAGCATTATGTGAATACCCTATTTATTTTATTGATGGCTGGACCGTACAATACAAGCAGTTTTTATTATTCATTTTTCGTGTCTCCCCTATTTCCTCATAGATTGTAGCTTGCGAGCAGGACCCTCACTTCTTTCGGTATCTGTTGAGTTATGTTTTATTCTGTAACATCTTTATTGTTTAAGTCCACACTAAAATGTAAAGTGCTGCGGAATGTGTTGGCGCTATAGAAATAAAAATTATTATATTCACCTATGTGCTCTAATGGTATTGAGTTCAGTTAATATAAGGTGCTGTATGCCAATGTTTTCTTATGGGTAATACAATCAGGTCCAGGATGTCATTACAATATTTTTATTTTATCCCTATCCTACGGCTCCTTACATATTGACATTGCATCTATGTAGGCTAAAGGTACTGAGCACAAAATAGAAAAGAAGAGAATAGAACTGAAGATTTGTTTTTCAGAAGCTCTTTGCTTATAGAGTCAGATCCCAGGTGCGATGACATCTTTTCTTTTCCCTCAGAGCTGCTTACATGATGATTTTGCACCTATGTATATTAAAGGCAATGAGTACAGATTACAGAGGCAATGTATACAAACGCTTTCTTCTAACTAACAGATAAGTCCAGGGTGTCATAAATTTTGTTTTCTTTTACCTATTCTTTTATTGATCTAAAAGCACTAAGCACTGATCATGTTAGACCAGACAGTAAAGTTATCTAGATAGCCAGTAATGATGACCTCCAGACGAGAATTTCACCAAATCGCCTTAAAGAGTTCCAAAAAAATGGTGACTTTAATTAATGATAGCTTTCTTCTGACTTGTAAAGTCAGGTCAAAGGTGTCATCACACAGTTTTTATTTTATATCTCCTTTAAAAGCTCCTTAGATTAAGACATTGCATTTATGTGCTTTAATGGTACTTAGTTCAGTTCATAAAAGACCTTGTATGCCAACATTTTCTTCAGGATATAAAATCAGGTCCAATAAATCATTACATATTTTTCTTTTATCACTATCTTAAGGCTCCTTACATATTGACATTGCACCTATGTGAGTTAAAGGTATTGAGTACAGATCAGAGACACTTTATTTCTGGCTAATAGAATAGAATCTCTGTTTTTCAGCTTTTTTTGCTAATAAAGTCAGGTCCCATGTAACATTACCTCTTTTTTCTCTTACTTCTTTCCTCAAACTGTTTACATGATGATATTACACCTATGTAGATTAAAGGCACTGAGTATAGATTACAGAAGCAACATATATAAATGCTTTCTTCTGAGTTAGGGCCAGGGTGTCATGAATTTTTTTCTTCTTACCTCATTCTTTTGTTGGTGTACAGTCATGGCCAAAAGTTTTGAGAATGACACAAATATTATATTTTCACATGATCTGCTGCCCTCTGGTTTTTATGTGTGTTTGACAGATGTTTTTTATCACAGACAGAAATATAATAATTGCAAACATATGAGTAACAAAAGCTTATATTGACAGTTAGAATGAGTTAATGCAGCAAGTCAATATTTGCAGTGTTGACCCTTCTTCTTCAGGACCTCTGCAATTTTCCCTGGCATGCTCTCAATCAACTTCTGGACTAAATCCTGACTGATAGCAGTCCATTCTTGCACAATCAATGCTTTAATTTTGTCAGAATTTTTAGGTTTTTGTTTGTCCACCCGTCTCTTGATGATTGACCACAAGTTCTCAATGGGATTAAGATCTGGGGAGTTTCCAGGCCATGGACCCAAAATCTCTATGTTTTGTTCCCTGAGCCATTTAGTTATCACCTTTGCTTTATGGCAAGGTGCTCCATCATGCTGGAAAAGGCATTGTTGATCGCCAAACTGCTCTTGGAGGGTTGGGAGAAGTTGCTCTTGGAGGACATTCTGGTACCATTCTTTATTCATGGCTGTGTTTTTAGGCAAGACTGTGAGAGAGCCGATTCCCTTGGCTGAGAAGCAACCCCACACATGAATGGTTTCAGGATGCTTAACAGTTGGCATGAGACAAGACTGGTGGTAGTGCTCACCTTGTCTTCTCCGAATGAGGCGTTTTCCTGATGTCCCAAACAATCGAAAAGGGGATTCATCAGAGAAAATAACTTTACTCCAGTCCTCAGCAGTCCACTGCCTGTACCTTTTGCAGAATATCAGTCTGTCCATGATGTTTTTTCTGGAGAGAAGTGGCTTCTTTGCTGCCCTCCTTGAGACCAGGCCTTGCTCCAAGAGTCTCTGCCTCACAGTGCGTGCAGATGCACTCACACCTGCCTGCTGCCATTCCTGAGCAAGCTCTGCACTGCTGGTAGCCCGATCCTGCAGCTGAAACACTTTTAAGAGACGGTCCTGGCGCTTGCTGGTCTTTCTTGGGCGCCCTGGAGCCTTTTTGGCAACAATGGAACCTCTCTCCTTGAAGTTCTTGATGATGTATTAGATTGTTGACTGAGGTGTAATCTTTCTAGCTGCGATACTCTTCCCTGTTAGGCCATTTTTGTGCATTGCAATGATGACTGCACGTGTTTCTTTAGAGATAACCATGGTTAACAGAAGAGAAACAATGATGCCAAGCACCAGCCTCCTTTTAAAGTGTCCAGTGGTGTTATTCTTACTTAATCATGACAGATTGATCTCCAGCCATGTCCTCATCAACACCCACACCTGTGTTAATGGAGCAATCACTGAAAAGAGGTTAGCTGGTCCTTTTAAGGCAGGGCTGCAATGATGTTGAAATGTGTTTTGGGGGATAAAGTTCATTTTCTAGCCAAATATTGACTTTACAAGTAATTGCTGTTAAGCTGATCACTCTTTATAACATTCTGGAGTATATGCAAATTGCCATTAGAAAAAGTGAAGCAGTAGACTTTGTAAAAATTAATATTTGTGTCATTCTCAAAACTTTTGGCCATGACTGTAGAAGCACTAAGCACTGATCCTGGAATGCCAGACAATAAAGTTTTATATTTATAACAACCATTGATGACCTCTAGAAGAGAATTTCAACAAATCGCTTTAAAGCGTTCCAAAAATAGTCATGCTAATGATAGCTTTATTGTGGCTTATAGAGTTAGGTCGAAAGTGTCATCACATCTTTTTTTATTTTACATCTTCTTTCAAAGCTCCTTAAATTAAGACATTGCATCTATTTGCTTTAATGGTACTAAGTTCAGTTCATAAAAGGCATTGCCTGCTAACAATTTCTTTTAGGTAATACAAACAAGTACAGGATGTCAGTACACATTTTTCTTTTATCGCTATCATATGGCCACCCTACATATTATTATTATTATTATTATTATTATTATACATTTATATATTCAATTATACATATTGAAATTGCGCCTATGTGGGTTAAAGGTACTAAGTTCAGATCACAGAGACACTTTTTTCAGCTTAATAGAATAAGAGACAATAGAATCTTTGTTTTTCAAAATCTTTTATTTTTTGCTAATAAAGTCAGGTCCCAGATGTCATGCCATTATTTTTTTTTACTTCCTCAAAGATGCTTATATGATGATATTTCACCTATGTAGATGAAAGGCACTGAGTATAGATTACAGAGGCACCATATACATGTTAAATAGAAATGCTTTCTTTTAATTAACAGAGTTGGGGTCACGTTGTCATGATATTTTTTCTTCTTCTTACCTTTTTTGTGTATTGGCTACTTTCATGATGATGATTGCACCTATGTGGATTAAAGGCACTGAGTATTGATTACAGAGGCACAATATACCAAAGCTTTTTTTCTAACTAACCAGATTTACCGTAGGTCCAGGGTAACATTTTTTTTCTTCTTACCTCTTAATTTATTGGCTTTTAACATGATGAAGATTGCACCTTTGTGGATTAAATAAGACCTGAGAGGAAATTCATGCTGCTTGTACTACGGATAGAATGAATCGGGCATCGCTGGTGTTATTGCATTAGTTTATGAGAAAACATACTTTAAAAAGCCGCATGGGGAGTATGCATCTCGCATCTTGCGTGGCCACCCTGTGGACCTCTGGAATGAGTTGGTGCTTATTTTGGAAGAAAGGAGCTTTTTTGTATTCTAGACAACAACTTCAATTCCGAAAGGTGTTATCATAATTACACACCCCTTTAAGAGTGTCCAATTAATTACCAAACAGTACACCGACTTTTGAGCTATGGATTGATGGTTTGATTAGCCGTACTGGTCATTCATTATTTAGGATCAGCCATATTGGTCCAATTATCTCTGCGCCTTTGGCGTCTATGTGTATCGGCCATATACCGTATCTGTATACCATATCTGTTGGGTGATATATTGCAACATATTATATATTTTGGATGGAATTAGTAATTTCGAGACATTCCTGTTAATAAACTGATTTTAGTCACTTAATTTGCATGCATTCCTTTTTTTTACATTATGTGTTTGGCAATTATATGCTTCAGTTGCTGTTTAGTGTTATAATTGCTATGCGGGTGATTGCGTGTCTAGTGTTTAGCATTTTTAAGGATAAGCAGTCTTTTTCGAGTAAAGCAACTATCTGACTGTTCTGTGAACCGGTGACTGGAATACAAATGATCGAGTTAGTGAAATAAAACATTGTTACGATTGAATGAAATCATTGGGCAAATCCATGTTTGCACCTCGAGTGATTTTAATGCACTGATTGCATTTGCAGATTTGCTTAGATGAAAAGTTATGTATCACTGCACATTTACCTTCTGCCTTACTGGAGCCGGAGCGGTAAACGGTCCCCTATATTCCATGCATAGGGCCCCAGGGAGCTTCTAGGTTGTTATTGCCGCTGTTAACCCTTATCTGACACTGAGGAAACATCCGATAATATTTCAGGAAGGAGCACAAGCGAATTACCCTCTTAAAGTAAAGAAAATTGTCTTAGTAATTACAAAGTACAAGGGAATCCTAAAATGTAAAGGATGTGTACTGATTTCCAAGAAAATGTGCAGATCTACCTGAAAAGATGACAAAGTTAAGGATTTAAAGGGGATGGAAACATTTTAATGGATCTGGGAAAGGGAATGTACCACCAGAAAGTGATCTACTTTAAATCCGTTATTTATTTTTTTTTTGTTAAATGTTTTTTCTTATCACAATCTATTTAAAAAAAGATAAAATCATAAAGTTTTCTCATTGGCCATTGGGGCTATTTCAGACTTATTCTTTGTGTTCTTTAAAGATCATTGTTCAGAAGTTTCATTATCATCACTGACAGAATTTCAATGACTGATAACACCTCTATATACAGTAGATATCACAGGATCCACCATTCCCAATAGGTGATGTCACAGCTCACCTCCTCCTCCTGTACAATGACTGATAAAACCTCTATATACAGTAGATAACACAGGATCCACCATTCACAATAGGTGATGTCACAGCTCACCTCCTCCTGTACAATGTCTGATAATACCTCTATATACAGTAGATATCACAGGATCCACCATAAACAATAGGTGATGTCACAGCTCACCTCCTTCTCCTGTACAATGACTGATAACACATCTATATACAGTAGATATCACAGGATCCACCATAAACAATAGGTGATGTCACAGCTCACCTCCTCCTCCTGTACAATGACTGATAATACCTCTATATACAGTAGATATCACAGGATCCACCATAAACAATAGGTGATGTCACAGCTCACCTCCTCCTCCTGTACAATGACTGATAATACCTCTATATACAGTAGATATCACAGGATCCACCATAAACAATAGGTGATGTCACAGCTCACCTCCTCCTCCTGTACAATGACTGATAACACCTCTATATACAGTAGATAACACAGGATCCACCATAAACAATAGGTGATGTCACAGCTCACCTCCTCCTCCTGTACAATGACTGATAACACCTCTATATACAGTAGATAACACAGGATCCACCATTCACAATAGGTGATGTCACAGCTCACCTCCTCCTCCTGTACAATGACTGATAATACCTCTATATAAAGTAGATAATATAGGATCCACCATTCACAATAGGTGATGTCACAGCTCACCTCCTCCTCCTGTACAATGACTGATAACACCTCTGTATACAGTAGATAACACAGGATCCACCATTCACAATAGGTGATGTCACAGCTCACCTCCTCCTCCTGTACAATGACTGATAGCACCTCTATATACAGTATATAACACAGGATCCACCATTCACAATAGGTGATATCACAGCTCACCTTCTCCTTCTGTACAATGACTGATAACACCCCTATATACAGTAGATAACACAGGATCCACCAATCACAATAGGTGATGTCACAGCTCACCTCCTCCTCTTGTACAATGGCTGATAACACCTCTGTATACAGTAGATAACACAGGATCCACCATTCCCAATAGGTGATGTCACAGCTCACCTCCTCCTCCTGTACAATTACTGATAACACCCCTATATACAGTAGATAACACAGGATCCACCAATCACAATAGGTGATGTCACAGCTCACCTCCTCCTCCTGTACAATGGCTGATAACACCTCTATATACAGTAGATAACACAGGATCCATCCACAATAGGAGATATCACAACTCACCTCCTCCTCCTCCTGTACAATGACTGATAACACCTCTATATACAGTAGATAACACAGGATACACCAATCACAATAGGGGATGTCACTGTTAGAACCCTCTTGTTAGGTTTTGTTTCAGTTTGCTGGTCACATGACCTTTTTTCCCTATTTAGTCTGGCTCCGCCCTTCTGGCTTTGCTGGACTTCATTGTATTACCTACTCTTAAGCTAGCCGGGTGCTAAAGTGCCTTACTCTGTCAGTTTTGCTTGATCTTAGGATCTCTAAGTAATTTGTTTTCTGTTTTATTTTTCCATGCTACAATTTCTGTTAGGAGGTGTCCACCTTTTCTCCCAGTCCCTAGATCTTGTAGGGATTCCTTCCTCGCAACTATAGGTCTTCGTTCAGACTAGCTGAGGACTTTAGCGGGTCTGGTCGCAGGATCAGGTTCCCCGTTACATCGTAGGGATCCAGCTTAGTTCTATTGTAGGGACAGAATTCCCATCTTTCCTTAGTGCTTGTAGCAGATCATAACAGTAAGTCCAGCCCAAAAGAAAAAAAAAAAAAAAATCACTAAGGAAGATTTTCTGTTTCCATCATGGTGTCGGTTCAGGATTTGGCTCAACGCCTGCAGGGTCTCTCTCTGGAGGTGGCTGTAATCCAGCAACACGTGAGTAGTTGTTCTGGAGCACATTTTGTGGAGCCAAAGGTACGTTTGCCTGATTTATTTTTTGGTGAACAACATGATTTTTTTTTCTTTTAAAAATGCTTGCTTGTTGTATTTCCGTTTGAGACCCAGATCCTCTGGTGATGAATCACAGCGCATAGGGTTCATAATGTCACTTTTGCGCAAAGAACCTCAGGACTGGGCCTTTTCTCTGCAGCCTAGTGATCCATGCTTTAGATCAGTTGATAGTTTTTTTTCTGCTTTGGGGTTATTGTATGACGATCCGGATCGTGTTTCATCAGCTGAGACAGAATTGAGACGTTTGAGACAGGGATCAGGTAATGTGGAAAAATATTGTACTCACTTCCGAAGGTGGTCCACTCAGGTGGGGTGGAACGATTCAGCTTTGAAAAGTTTATTTCTTGCAGGGTTAAGTGAAAGGGTTAAAGATTTGCTGATTGCTTATCCCATACCTGGTAACTTGCAAGAGGCTATGCAATTAGCCATACGGGTGGATAGGAGACTGCGCGCAAGGGTTAATGAGAGTAAATCTGCCTTGTCAGCTCCAAGTTTGGAAAGGGACTGTACTGACATTGGAGAGCCGATGGAAATTGGACACCTCACTCTCGGGAAAAAGACAGCAGATTTGCGGAGGGCTTGTGTTTCTATTGTGGCAAATCTGAGCATTTTATTAAGAACTGTGCGCTTCGAATGAATAAAGAGAAAAAAGAAATGAGGTCAGTTTCGCCCGCAAAGCTTGTTTAAACAATAAAGGTGTCTTTCTTTCTGCTACCACTGCTGGTGAGGAGGAATTAATGGAGTTTCGGGTATTTGTGGATTGTGGTTCAACTCTCAATGTGATTGATGGGAAATTTTTGGAAAAACTAAAATTAAAACCCAAACTTCTGTCTTCCCCTATTAATGTGGTGTCTGTGGATGGCTCTCACTTGAAAAATGTTACTCACCATATCTGTGAATTTCCTCTTACTATTAATGGTGTTCATCAAGAGAATTTGGATTTGGTAGTTTTGAATAATTTGCCCTCACCGGTGATTTTGGGGTTTCCCTGGTTAAAATTGCACAATCCGGTACTGGATTAGTCTACCAATGAAATTAAGTCCTGGAGTCCTAAGTGTTATGACAAGTGTGGTAACGGGCGTATTGCTGCTGTAGTTAAGGGGGAGTTACCTGTACCTATTCAGGATTTTTGGAAAGTTTTTTCTGATAAGGAATCGCAGGTATTGCCTCCTCATAGAGATTATGATTGTGCAATTGAATTTGTCCCTGGAGCGACTCTTCCTAAAAGTCGCTTATTTAATTTGACTATTCCTGAGAGAAAGGCTTTGGAGGAATACATACAGACAAGCTTGGCCGCCGGTCACATTAGGCCTTCCAAATCTCCTGTGGCGGTTGGATTTTTTTTGTTAAAAAAAAGGACGGCGATTTACTGCCTTGTCTAGACTTTCGTGAGATTAATAAGATTACTGTACGCAATCCTTACCCATTGCCATTGATTCCTGATTTGTTTAATCAGTTAGTGGGGGCCAAGTGGTTCTCGAAAATTGATCTTCGAGGGGCATACAATTTGTTGCGCAAGAAGGAGGGGGATGAATGGAAGACTGCGTTTAACACTCCACTGGGTCATTTTGAGAATCTGGTCATGCCCTTTGGACTTTCCAGTGCTCCGGCATTTTTTCAGAATCTTATTAATGACATCCTTAGACCTTTGATCGGCAGAAGTGTGGTTGTGTATTTGGATGACATTTTGATTTATTCACTGGATTTGGAGTCTCATTGGAGGAGTGTGCGTGAAGTATTACAGTTACTGAGTGATAATTCACTTTTTGCCAAACTAGAAAAATGTGAGTTCGCTGTACAGAGACTTAGTTTTTTGGGCTACATTGTCTCCAGTGAAGGTTTTGAGATGGACCCGGTGAAAGTGCAAGCTGTGCAGGATTGGCCTAGACCTATTGGTGTGAAATCAATACAGAGGTTTTTGGGGTTCGCCAATTATTATAGAAAATTCATAAAAGATTTTTCTGTGATTGCCAAACCTCTGACCGATCTCACCAGGAAAGGTGCTGATGCGGTTCAGTGGACTACTGAGGCCATTGAGGCTTTTGTGTTGCTAAAGGAGAGGTTCAGCTCTGCTCCCATCCTTACGCAGCCTGATGTGACTAAACCATTTTTGGTTGAGGTTGATGCTTCTTCTGTGGGGGTCGGCGCGGTGTTGTCTCAGGCAAAGACGGATGGAGTACATCCCTGTGCTTTTTTTTCAAAGAAATAGTCTGAACTAAATTATGATATCGGTAATCGGGAATTGTTGGCAATTAAACTCGCATTTGAACACTGGCGTCATTTTTTGGAGGGAGCGGAATTTCCCGTTCAAGTCTTCACCGATCATAAAAATCTGATCTACCTTGATGCTGCCAAACGCTTGAATGCCCGTCAGGCTAGGTGGGCACTGTTTTTCTCACGGTTTAATTTTACCGTTACTTACATCCCAGGTACTAAAAAATGTTAAAGCTGATGCTTTGTCTCGCAGCTTTTCTCCTATGGTGGGTACTGAGGAGGAGGAGGAAAACATCTTGCAAGAGGGGGTTGTTATTGCTGTTTTGGACTCCGTGTTGGAAGATGAGATTCTTAAAGCACAGGAGAATGCCCCATCTAACACGCCGCATGGGAGGTTGTTTGTGCCTGGTACCCTGAGGAGAGATTTGTTTGATGAATGTCATGACTCTCGGTTGGCAGGTCATCCTGGAATCTCTGAGACCAAGAGACTTGTGGGTCGCAGCTTTTGGTGGCCAGGATGGCAGAAGGAAGTCATTAAGTGGGTGCATCAATGCACTGTGTGTGCTAGATCTAAGTCTTCTCATACTCCTGCTGCAGGGTTGCTTTGCCCTCTGGAGGTTCCTAGTGCACCTTGGACACATTTGGCTATGGACTTTATTACTGACCTTCCCCCCTCTGAGGGTTTCACTGTCATCTGGGTGGTCGTGGACCGTTTTAGCAAGATGTGTCCTTGGTTCCTTTCATCAAACTGCCCTGCGCTAAGACTCTCGCTAAGGCCTTTGTCAAGGAAATAGTCAGACTACATGTGTTCCTACTGACATTGTTTCTGATAGGGGACCTCAGTTTGTGGCTCGTTTTTGGCGCGCCTTTTGTGACAGGTTGGGAGTTCATTTGTCGTTTTCATCCGGATATCATCCTGAGTCTAATGGCCAGACAGAAAGGAAAAACCAGGATGTTGAGCAGTTCTTGCGTTGTTTTGTGACTGATAATCAAGAGGGGTGGTCTGAGTTTCTGCCACTTGCTGAGTTTGCTCTTAACAATCATACATCCGCTTCTGCTGGTTGTTCGCCTTTTTTTGTTGTTCTGGGAGACATCCGTCATTTGGGTCATTTTCCAAGTTGGGATCGGCTGTACCTGAAGAGGAGAATTTTTCTGGTGTTTTGGAGAGAGTTTGGACTGATGTGCGTGGTAATCTTCAGGAGGCTAACAAAAGATCCAAAGTGTATTTTGATAGAAAACGACAAGAGGTTTTGTTTGCTATTGGTGACATGGTTTGGTTGTCCTCTAAGAATCTGCGCTTGAGGATTCCGTCTAAGAAATTGGGTCCCAAGTTTGTAGGGCCCTTTAAGGTGCTTCAGGTTATTAACCAATCTGCTGTTAAGTTGGAGCTTCCTACCTCCTGGAAGATTAATCCGGTGTTTCATGTTTCTCTCTTGAAAAAAGCTGAGGTCTCAGATGGAGACGTCTCGGCCACTGTTCCCCTGGTGGTGGAGGACGGGCAATATGAGATTTCCTGCATCCTAAATTCTAGACGGTATAGAGGGGGTTTACAGTACCTCGTCGCTTGGAAGGGTTATGGACCCGAGGATAACTCATGGGTGAGGGCGGATGATGTTTCTGCGTCTAGACTTGTCAGAGCGTTTCACAAGAGATTTCCGGATAAGCCTAAGTCCTAGGGGATCCGGAGGATCCTCTTAGAAGGGAGGGTACTGTTATAACCCTCTTCTCAGATTTTGTTTCAGTTTGCTGGTCACATGACCTTTTTTCCCTATTTAGTCTGGCTCCGCCCTTCTGGCTTTCCTGGACTTCATTGTATTATCTACTCTTAAGCTAGCCGGGTGCTTAGGTGCCTTACTCTGTCAGTTTTGCTTGATCTTAGGATCTCTAAGTAATTTGTTTTCTGTTTTATTTTTCCCTGCTACAATTTCTGTTAGGAGGTGTCCACCTTTTCACCCAGTCCCTAGATCTTGTAGGGATTCCACCCTCGCAACTATAGGTCTTCGTTCAGACTAGCTGAGGACTTTAGCGGGTCTGGTCGCAGGATCAGGTCCCCCGTTACATCGTAGGAATCCAGCTTAGTTCTATTGTAGGGACAGAATTCCCACCTTTCCTTAGTGCTTGTAGCAGATCATAAAAATCACAGCTCGCCTCCTCCTCCTGTACAATGACTGATAATACCTCTGTATACAGTAGATAACACAGGATCCACCATTCCCAATAGGTGATATGACAGCTCACCTCCTCCTCCTGTACAATGACTGATAATACCTCTATATACAGTGGATAACACAGGATCCACCATTCCCAATAGGTGATGTCACAGCTCACCTCCTCCTCCTGTACAATGACTGATAACACCTCTGTATACAGTAGATAACACAGGATCCATCATTCACAATAGGTGATGTGACAGCTCACCTCCTCCTGTACAAGGACTGATAACACCTCTATATTCAGTAGATAACACAGGATCCACCAATCACAATAGGGGATGTCACAGCTCACCTCCTCCTTCTGTACAATGACTGATAACACCTCTGTATACAGTAGATAACACAGGATCCACCATTCCCAATAGGTGATGTCACAGCTCACCTCCTCCTCCTGTACAATGACTGATAACACCTCTATATACAGTAGATAACACAGGATCCATCATTCACAATAGGTGATGTCACAGCTCACCTCCTCCTCCTCCTGTACAAGGACTGATAACACCTCTATATTCAGTAGATAACACAGGATCCACCAATCACAATAGGGATGTCACAGCTCACCTCCTCCTTCTGTACAATGACTGATAACACCTCTGTATACAGTAGATAACACAGGATCCACCATTCCCAATAGGTGATGTCACAGCTCACCTCCTCCTCCTCCTGTACAAGGACTGATAACACCTCTATATTCAGTAGATAACACAGGATCCACCAATCACAATAGGTGATGTCACAGCTCACCTCCTCCTCCTGTACAATGACTGATAACACCCCTATATACAGTAGATAACACAGGATCCACCAATCACAATAGGGGATGTCACAGCTCACCTCCTCCTCCTCCTGTACAATGGCTGATAACACCTCTATATATACAGCTGATAACACAGGATTCATCATTCACAATAGGAGATATCACAGCTCACCTCCTCATCCTGTACAATGACTGATAACACCTCTATATACAGTAGATAACACAGGATCCACCAATCACAATAGGTGATGTCACAGCTCACCTCCTCCTCCTGTACAATGGCTGATAACACCTCTATATACAGTGGATAACACAGGATCCATCATTCACAATAAGTGAGGTCACAGCTCACCTCCTCCTCCTGTACAATGGCTGATAACACCTCTATATACAGTGGATAACACAGGATCCATCATTCACAATAAGTGAAGTCACAGCTCACCTCCTCCTGTACAATGAATGATAATACCTTTATATACAGTAGATATTACAGGAATTGATAGGGTCTGAGTCAGTCTATTGCTGCTAAGGTACTTGTAGATTTACTAGAAGAATAGCTCTGCAAGATCTATCTCTTAATTTGCATGATTTGTCTGAGCTGGTGGGTGAGGATTGGCTGCTGTGATGTTTCCCATACACAGACATGACGGATTCTTGCTCTTCATTCCTTAGTTAGCACACACAGATAAGTAGCAGCAGTACTGAGCAGTGAAGATGTGAATCCAGCTCTGGGATGTGTTAAAGACTTGTTAGAAAGCTCAGCACAATCTTTCTGTGTCTCTTTCTGTTTCTTCACTGTGCTTGTCACTTCTCTTCTCTCATTCCCCTGCCATAGAGTAAAATGGGCAGTGATACCTCACAATGCCAGCAGTTTATCTTGTGTTCAGCAAAGAGTTGAGCCGTTTATCAGCTTCTCTTATTGTGAGAAAAAAGAATGGATCTACCTGTGGCCAAACACTTTTGTATCCCCGGTCATAGTATGATGGACATGAAATTACTTGTATTAAAAGCTAAATTTAAATCTGAGAGAGACAGAAAAGTTTTGGAATATAAATTCATGACAACCTTTGATACACTCAGAGCTGGAATGAATGTATCCCATGGATTTATGTCTTTTTACATCAGTTAAGGAATTTGCACTTCAGACTTTCCAGGGGCGTCACAACACAATACCAGACCCCAATCAGAGGACAATAAAA
Source organism: Oophaga sylvatica (assembly GCA_033576555.1). Lineage (NCBI taxonomy): Eukaryota > Metazoa > Chordata > Amphibia > Anura > Dendrobatidae > Oophaga > Oophaga sylvatica. The sequence goes on from JARQOD010000009.1 coordinate 75,693,716, forward strand.
CTTTCACACTCCTTACCTATGAACTGTTCCAATATTTATGTTCATCTCTATCTCCCATTATGACTATTCTGCTTCACGTCACTTGTCTTATCTATTGCATTTTTTCTGTGCTGTGTTGTGTATAAATATGTGATTCTTCAGATTTTGTATTAGTCTTTGCCTGATGAAGAGACCTGAGTAGTCTCGAAAGCTGAAATTTGTTACCATCTTTTCAGTTAGCCATTAAAAGGTATCAACCACTGAGGACTCTCAATTCTAAATATTTTTCTATCTACTGGCTAACACGGTACGAAAAATACACATCTTTCCTGTGTAAAATCTGTAAGAAGCCAACATGGAGGCATCATTAAAGCCGCATGTGATGTCATTGGTGGTTGAAGGGTGGAGCAGCCATGGTTTTATCACTGGACCCCAGAACCTACATACGTGACACTTATTGTTTAGCAGTAATAGGACTGTTCGCGGTCACATTTCTGCGTGATGTACAGGTAAATAGTGTGTCCCAATGATGAAAGACTGGATTATCTCACTATGGTACTTCCTGTGTATGTGGGTCTGTGTGATGTCATCAGATACGGCTGTGTATGATGTCACTGACTGGTAGGGGGTAGAATCAGCTATGAGCTGTGAATTTAAAGCGACACGTCCCAATATACGGATTTCTCTGATTTCTGAGAAGCCTGCCTTCTCTTGATTACTAAATGCCATTAATGACTATGAAGACGTTAGCTGCACTTAGACACAGTCTTTCTGGGATGATGCCGCTTCTAAGTTGAAATCATCCTCTTGGGCAATTTTCTCTTTCATTTCTTTTGCATAATTCGGCTTTTAACATTTCCTGTAGACGTCGCTCCATAATCTTATATTAGGCATGCCAAATTTTTAGTAGAGACAGATTATTGCGGTGACTTTTGGCTAAGTGATCCTTCAAGGCACGGGTCAGTGGGAAGAAGTATGGGTCCGTGGAAATAACGGGGAGATGAAAGCCCCGAGGACGGAGAAGAGGAAGTCAAGACGATGTTCAAGGACATTTCACCTGACTGCGATATTGATACATTGTTACACTTCATCTGCTGGGGATGGATCCGGATGGATTTCCTGTTGATGTATTAGTAACATTTGACCAGTATAGTGTAGGTGGTGGTTCAGGATTTCAGTGTGCACGGTGACCTGTCCGGCATTCCCGCCCTCGCCTGCCCTGCATTGGAGATGATTCACTAATCTTTGGACTGTTTACATTGACATTAGTCTAAAACTACAGCAGATTTATCACTGTGGCTCATAGTGATCGGTCCGTGTGGTGCAGAAGTCCCTCAGTTGGTGTCACGAGCGGGTCACATCCTCCTGGAAGATCTGGGGGTAGAAGATCACTAGGTATTGTGAATCACGGATCTTCTATTTAGCCTGTGTGGTTTCTTTTTGTGTTGAAGAGGTTGACGACCTTTCCTATGCACCTCAGAAACTTGCAGCTCCATTTCAGCTGCTTCTGATCTGGTCATCACCTCTCCCTATAAAATCTAACCAGACCCTCTCTGTCCTGTCACTGAAAGCTTTGCTTCCTAGCTCCATGGAGACGCTGTGCTGAGTTGGAGATCGTTGTTGCTACTGGAGATTGTTGCGTGCTGTTTTTGGGTGTACGCTATCCTCATTGTCCTGTTTACCTTTAGTGACTGTATGTTTGTTGTTTTCTGTGATCCCTGTTTTGTTTTTGTGGCTTGCTTACCTTGCAATTCAGTCCCATGCCTTATGGGGTGGGGGAGAGGACAGATAAGGGTTTAATAGGAGCATAGTAAGGTCGGAGATTTGTGCCTCTCTACCTTTAAGAGTACCCCCGGGACAGGGATACTTAGGTGTTATGATTTGGTAACTGAGGAGAGAAGGCAAAAAAGGAAATACACCAGAGCAGTTGGAAACTATGAGATTGCAGTACCCTGACTAACCACCACAAATAGAGGCAGCCGTGGAGCGTTCCTACGTTGGTCCTAGACTGCCTCGTCACAGCCTGAGAAACTAACTACACCTAAAGATAGAAAGAGGAAAGCTATCTGCCCCGGAGCAGATCCCCAAAGAACATAGAAAGCCCATAAACATGTAATGGCGGTTAGACAAGAAGAAATACTGACAAAGACAGAAAATAGTAAGAGCAAACGTTGGGGCCCAAACTTACTAAATAGAAAAGGATAGGAAGGGCACTTACTGCAATCCCAAAAAACCCTGAAAAGCACCAACTCTACTAATTTCAAAAACACCTGAGATCACACGACCTCTACCACCTAAATTAGTTCTCTGGTGTAACCAAAAACAAAACAGCAGCCACTGAAAAAACTGGAAAAAACAAATGTACAAACAACAGTGGCTGAACTGAACTGAGAGGCAAAAGCCCCCAGAGGGGACCCTGAAGGCCCCCACAGAAGTGCAGGACAAAATGCAAAAATCAAGCACAAAAACAAAAAGAAGAAAATGTCTTATCTGTTAGCAGGAGATTCAGACACGACACAGCAGGCTACCAAGGAAACAGGAATCAAGGATTGAGACCAGAACAATTGATCACCGGCAACCCTGATGGGAAGGTGACTCCCTTATATAAGACCAGTCAGTAACACCTGATTCCCAATCCTCACAATCTTCAGTCCAGTACCGTTTGTAACCACCAGAGGGAGCTTCTGCTCAGAACTCATTTCCAGCCTATTCACAACAGTACCCCCCCCTTGAGGAGGGGTCACCGAACCCTCATTTGAGCAACCAGGTCGGTCAGGATGAGCCCTATGGTACGCACGGATGAGTCTCCTAGCATGGATGTCCGAAGCAAACACCCAAGAATTGTCTTCCTGACCATAACCTCTCCATTTAACCAAATACTGGAGTTTCCGTCTAGAAAAAACGAGAATTCAATATTTTCTCAACCACATACTCCAGATTGCCCTCAACCAAAACAGGGTCAGGAGGCACAGTAGTAGGAACCACTGGCTCAACAAACCTCTTCAACAAGGACTTGTGGAACACGGTATGGATCTTAAATGTCCCTGGAAGAAGCAAACGAAAAGAAACAGGGTTAAGAATCTCCATGATCTTATAAGGTCCAATGAACCTAGGCTTAAATTTAGGAGATGCCACTCTCATAGGAATATTTCTTGAGGACAACCAGACCAAGTCCCCCACTTTAAACCGAGGACCATCAGTCCTATGCTGGTTAGCAAACCGCTGGGCCCTCTCCTGAGAGAGGGACAACCTCTCCACTACCTGGTCCCAAATCTGTTGCATACGCTCCACAACAGAGTCAACACCCGGGCAGACAGAAGCCTCCGTCTTTCCAGAAGAAAATCGAGGTGAAACCCAGAATTACAGAAAAATGGAGACATCAAAGTGGCAGAGCTAGCCCTATATTAAGAGCAAACTCAGTCAAAGGCAAAAAAGAGACCCAGTCATCCTGATCAGCAGACACAAAGCATCTTAGATAAGTCTCCAATGTCTGGTTTGTTCTCTCAGTTTGACCATTGGTCTGAGGATGAAACGCCGAGGAGAAAGACAATTGAACACCAATTTTAGAACAAAAGGTCCTCCAAAATCTGGAAACAAACTGGACTCCTCTGTCAGACACAATGTTCTCAGGAATGCTGTGTAAACGAACCACGTGCTGAAGGAACAAAGGCACCAATTCAGAGGAGGAAGGCAACTTAGGTAATGGCACAAGATGTATCATCTTGGAAAACCTATTGCAAATCACCCAGATGACGGTCATTCTCTGAGAAACAGGGAGGTCGGAAATTAAATCCATAGAGATATGGGTCCATGGTCTCTTGGGCACAGGTAATGGCATCAACAAACCACTAGAACGAGAGCAAGGCTTAGAGCGAGAGCAAGTCCCGCAGGACTGCACAAACTCCCTGACATCACGAGACAAGGTAGGCCACCAAAAGGACCGACCAACCAAGTCCCTGGTACCAAAAATTCCGGGATGACCGGCCAACGCGGAACAATGAATCTCAGACATTACACTCTTTTTCCACTGGTCCGGGACAAACAATTTCCCAACAGGGCAGCGCTCGGGTTTATCTTCCTGGCACCACTCCAGAGCTAGTCTCAAATTGGGCGAGATGGCGGAAAGAACTACACCCTCTTTCAAAATAACAGAAGGATCAGATAACTCAGGAGAGTCCGCCAAGAAACTCCTCGAGAGGGCATCCGCCTTAACATTTTTAGTGCCAGGAAAAAATGAAACTACAAATTAAAACGTGTGAAAAACAAGGCCCACCTGGCCTGTCTAGGATTAAGTCGCTTGGCAGATTCCAGATAAACTAGATTCTTATGGTCAGTAAGGACCACCACCTGATGTTTGGCTCCCTCCAGCCAATGTCTCCACTCTTCAAAAGCCCACTTCATGGCCAATAACTCCCGATTACCCACGTCATAATTACGTTCAGTAAGAGAAAATTTTCGAGAGAAAAAGGCACAAGGGTTACTTTTAGAGGTCTCTGGATCTCTTTGGGACAAAACGGCACCTGCCCCAATTTCAGAGGCATCAACCTCCACCTGAAATGGTAGAGAAACATCAGGCTGCCGTAGAACAGGAGCAGAAGTGAATCTCTTGCTTAAGTTCCTGAAATGCAGAGACTGCCTCAGGAGGCCAATTCACCACATCAGAACCCTTTCTGGTCAAATCAGTTAATGGTTTAACAATAACCGAGAAATTACCAATAAATTTACGATAAAAATTGGCAAACCCAAGAATCTTTGAAGAGCCTTTAAAGAAGTAGGTTGGACCCAATCACAGATAGCCTGAACTTTGACCGGGTCCATTTCAATAACAGATGGGGACAAAATGAAACCCAGAAATGAGATCCTCTGAACGCCAAAAAGACACTTTGATCCCTTCACATACAGAGCATTCTCTCTCAAAATCTGGAACACAGTCCGAACATGTTTTACATGAGAGTCCCAGTCATTGGAAAAAATCAAGATATCATCCAAATAAACAATCAGAAATTTATCCACAAAATCCCTGAAAATGTCATTCATGAAGGACTGGAAGACAGAAGGAGCATTAGTGAGCCCAAAGGGCATCACAAGGTACTCAAAATGCCCTTCAGGGGTATTAAATGCCGTCTTCCATTCATCCCTGTGCTTAATGCGAATAAGGTTATATGCCCCCCTGAGGTCAAGCTTGGTAAACCAAGTAGCGTTTTTCACCCTGGAAAACAGATCAGAGATCAAGGGTAACGGATATTGATATTTCACAGTAATATTGTTCAAGAGACGATAATCAATACACGGCCTTAATGAACCATCCTTTTTGGCCACAAAGAAAAAAACGGCACCTAAGGGTGAAGAGGATGGTCTGATATGACCCTTCTCCAATGACTCCTTGATATAAGACCGCATAGCGTCATGTTCAGGTACAGACAAGTTAAAAAGGCGACCTTTAGGGAATTTACTACCAGGCACTAATTCAATAGCGCAGTCATAGCTCCTATGGGGGGTAAGGATGCAGATTAACTTTCGCTAAACACATCAGAAAAATCAATCAAAAAGTCAGGAACATCCTGAGCCTGGGGGGAGGCAGAAAAAACAGGAGTGTTGGTATTAACACATTGACAGCCCCAACTGGTAACAGACACAGATTTCCAATCCAAAACAGGATTATGAGACTGTAACCAAGGGAAACCCAGTACGATAATGTCATGCAGATTATACAGAACCAAAAATTTGCAACTCTCCTGATGATCAGGTTCTACCCTCATTATCACCTGAGTAGAGAACTGAGGTTTATTCTCAGCCAAAGGGGTAGAATCGATCCCCAGTAGGGGAATAGACTTCCGTAGGGGTATCAAGGGAAACCACAACGTTTAGCAAAATCAAAATCCATCAGGTTAATAGCTGCTCCAGAATCAACAAAAGCCTGAGCAGAAAATGAGGACAGAGAGCATATCAGGGTAACAGTTAACAAAAACTTAGTCTGAACACTACCCAAGACAACTGAGCGAGCAAAACGTCTTCCCCGCTTAGGGCAGACAGAAATAGCATGAGAGGCATCACCACAGTAGAAACATAACCCATTGCGCTTTCGAAATTCATGACGCTGTGCCCCAGAAACCACTCTATCACACTGCATGGATTCAGAAGCAGGTTCACAAGGCAACATTATTCCACGCAAACCTTTCCGCTCACGCAAACGTCTGTCAATTTGAATCGCTAATGACATAGAATCATTGAGACCAGAGGGAACAGGGAATCCCACCATAACATCCTTTACATTATCTGACAGTCCCTTCCGAAAAAGAGCTGCCAAAGCGTCGTCATTCCATTTGGTCAGGACTGCCCACCTACGGAATCTCTGACAGTATAACTCAGCGTCCTCAAGCCCCTGACTTAATGCCAACAAAGTTTTTTCAGCTTGATCAGTGACATTAGGCTCATCGTACAATAACCCCAAAGCCTGAAAAAACGCATCAACATCACTCAAAACAGGATCCCCAGGTGTCAGGGAAAAAGCCCAATCCTGAGGGTCGCCGGCAGGAGAGAGATGACAATTTGAACCTGCTGCGCTGCGTTCCCTGAGGACTTAGATTTTAAGGCAAAAAACAATTTACAGTTATTTTTGAAATTCAGAAACTTAGCTCGATCCCCTAAAAACAAATCTGGCATGGGAATCCCAGGTTCCACAACAGGCAACTAGCAAGATAGGTAGCAATACTCCGAACTTCAGTGGCAAGCTGATCCACACGGCCAGAGAACTGTGCAAACTCCATTGAGGAAAAAAAAATAAATAAATAAAAAATATCCTCCTCAGCACCCAGAGATACAGAGGGAAAAAAAAAAATGCAACAAACAGAAAAAAAAATCTCTGACAACTCTGACAACTTTTTTCTTTCACAATATTTTTCTCTTCTGTGAGTACCATATAATTTTCAGTTTAGGCCGGTGATACTGTTATGATTTGGTAACTGAGGAGAGAAGGCAAAAAAGGAAATACACCAGAGCAGTTGGAAACTGTGAGATTGCAGTACCCTGACTAACCACCACAACTAGAGGCAGCCGTGGAGCGTTCCCACGTTGGTCCTAGACGCCTCGTCACAGCCTGAGAAACTAACTACACCTAAAGATAGAAAGAGGAAAGCTATCTGCCCCAGAGCAGATCCCCAAAGAACATAGAAAGCCCCCAAACATGTAATGGCGGTTAGACAAGAAGAAATACTGACACAGACAGAAAATAGTAAGAGCAAACGTTGGGGCCCAAACTTACTAAATAGAAAAGGATAGGAAGGGCACTTACTGCAATCCCAAAAAACCCTGAAAAGCACCAACTCTACTAATTTCAAAAACACCTGAGATCACACGACCTCTACCACCTAAATTAGTTCTCTGGTGTAACCAAAAACAAAACAGCAGCCACTGAAAAACTGGAAAAAACAAATGTACAAACAACAGTGGCTGAACTGAACTGAGTGGCAAAAGCCCCACAGGGGACCCTGAAGGCCCCCACAGAAGTGCAGGACAAAATGCAAAAATCAAGCACAAAAACAAAAAGAAGAAAATGTCTTATCTGTTAGCAGGAGATTCAGACACGACACAGCAGGCTACCAAGGAAACAGGAATCAAGGATTGAGACCAGAACAATTGATCACCGGCAACCCTGATGGGAAGGTGACTCCCTTATATAAGACCAGTCAGTAATACCTGATTCCCAATCCTCACAATCTTCACTGGACAGTCCAGTACCGTTTGTAACCACCAGAGGGAGCTTCTGCTCAGAACTCATTTCCAGCCTATTCACAACACTTAGGGTTCCAGTTCCAGGGACAGTTTGAGGCCCCTCTTCCTTACACATGGTGTCAAATTTGGACCACCCCTTTCATTTTAAAACACTCCCCTCATAGAGCGAGTCAAAAAAGTGCAAATTAAACCATATCTAACAAAAGTAAACTTGACATCATTCAATGGCTTCTGTTAGGTGAAGTCGTCTTCATCCAACTTACTGTACGTGAAATAACCTTCCGTGACGCATTAGCGTCATGTACATTGAGAGTCGTGTGCACCTTTCTACATCCGTGAATCTGCTCCTATTGTAGATGCTTTTTTACTATTTTCTCTTGTGTGGACACATCTTGTTATTTTAGAGTAAACCTGATTTTGTGATGCTCTGTTGAGAAATATTGATATTACAGTATTGGTATCTATATGCGGCGCCCAATGGTTGTGATTTGTGCTGAAGTCTGCACAGAGTTTTGCTAGAATGTTGTGGCGGTAAAGAAATTAGCAAGAAAGATAATGTCCACGATTCATCAATATGTTTAAGCCAGAAAACTGTCATAAACCACTTTCAAAAGTTGCACAAAATTTTGAGACTTTTCGTATTTTCAGTTTTGGGCAGCTCTTAGCCAAATAGGTAGGAGCTTGAGCGGGATGAGGTGTTGTTATGTCTGACCGTCAAGTTCTTCAAAGGTGGTGGCGTTTCTTACTCCAAAACGTGACTTAATGAGTTTTGCGCATCTTCTTCTTGCATGCCCCGCGTCCAAATTTGCAGTCTTAATGAATTGGGGCCCATGTTCTTTAACCCGATGGCCAATATATTCTTCAAATCTGTCGGGGGCAGTGGAGACACGTGCCGTCATCTGGCTGCACGGTGGTTCTGGTAGTGCATGACCACAGCTTTAACAACAAAAACAGCGCCATATTTGTATACAGGTTGTGCGTGGAATGGCAGTTTGGCACCATTCACTTGAGCTGCAATACCAGAAGCATCCTGTGGACAGGTGTGGCACTGTTTCTAAACAAAAAAAGCCATGTTTTTCTAACCCGAGCAATAACATGGACCAGGAGCACACGAGCGTTAATAGACCCATAATCTAATCCGACATCTCGGAGATATGGTGATGCTAAAAAGCAAAATTCCTTCTAATCGAGATCCGGCAAGATCCCGCACCTAAATCTTGTGTAGTGATATGAACCTCGCACGGTAGAAAACAACAAATACAATTGTGAATCATCGCGAGTCCCAGAACTCAATTATCAGCCGGCGACACTGCGGGGAACGTGTAATAAAATAACAATGCTATTTACATATCGCATAAGGTCCTCGACGCCTTTACATCTCACATTATGCCGCGTTACCTCCGTGACTCGTATTAGCCTGATGTTACACCAGGTTTTTCTCGCTTGTCGCTCTAAATGAGATTATATAATGAATGCTAGGACACTTCAACGTAACCAGGAGAAAGAGATTAAATGGAGAGCTATCGCCTCTGTGCACCTGTGTTTTCAATATCCATTTAGCAAGTAAAAATGGATGTTCTCCGCGTAGCTGGGAAGGATCAGACGGGAGCACGTGAGCGAAGGAGGCGAAGTATTCACAGAAAATGGTGAACATGTGAGCGTCATCCATCAGGCTGATTGATTTAATAACAAATATTATCCATTCATCAGTTCAATGGCTCTTAATATTACTGCAACTGCATTATCTAACAGAGAAGCAATCACGGATGAGCTCATTATAGCTACAGGCTGAGTACATAACTAACTTAAAGGGGATGTCCATTATGAAAAATCCCTTTTATTTAAAGGGAACACGAATGGACTATAGTCCTCATCAATCAGTTGCAATTTTCAGTGTTCAGCTTCCTAGAGCTGCGCTCACTATTCTGCTGGTGCAGTCACTGTGTACACTCCCTGACAGAAGTTATGTCGCTTATCCATGTTATGTAAATCAAAAGCTTATAACCTGACGTTAAATTCATCCATTGGTTGTATAAATTACTCTTTTGAAAGCTGAAACCCTCTGAAATGTGGTTTATGTTAAGAAAATAAATTGGCATCAATGCTGAAATATTGATCATTTAATGGACACAGAATGGTCAGATTTTGGCAAGACATAAGTTTTGTTGCCACAGAAAGTAATGTGATATTCAAACAAATAATTATCTTAAAATACAAATATATGTTGCATAACATTGATGAATGAAGTTGTGGTGCTATTAGAGTCATATTTAATATTTTATGTGACTTCCATGAGCTGAAGGACTGCATCCATGCGGTTCAAACAATGATTCATACAATTTATTAATGAAGTCATCAGGAATAGCAGAGAATGCAGTCTTACAGCCTCCCAGAGTTCATCTAGATTCCTTGGTTTTGTCTTCCAAGCTTCCTCTTTCATCCTACCCCAGACATGCTCCATGATGTTCATGTCTGGTGACTGGGCTGGCCAGTCCTTGAGCACCTTGATCTTTTTTGCCTGGAGGAACTTTGTTGTAGAGATGGATGGATGTGATCGAGCACCATCCTGCTGCAGGATTTGACCCCTTTTATGATTTGGAATGTAAGAGGTAGCTAATACTTCTTGATATTTTAGGCTATTGATATTGCCTTCCACCTTGCAAATGTTTCGCACACCCCATACTGAATTTAACCCCAGACCATGATCTTTCCGCCACCAATGTAACTGCTTTCTGGGTGTATTTTGGATCCATATGGGCTCCAGTAGTTCTCCTGCAGTATTTGCGGCGGCTGTGGTGTAATTCTACTGAAGATTCATCAGAGAAATCCACCTTCTGCCACTTTTCCAGCATCCATCTGTTTAGCAGGCTGTGGGACAGTTTTTTATTTGCCTTTTGTTTAGTGCTGGCTTCTGGGCACTGAATCGACCATGGAGGCCATTTCGAGACAGAATCCTACAAACTGTTCTAGTTGACACAGGGACTTGAGGTGACCCGGCCTGTTGGAGCTCTGCTGCAGTGGAGAGGGGCTTGCTTTGGATTTTCTAACCAACAAACGTTCTCCTGAGCAGTTGTCTTGCGGGGTCTGCCGGACCTGGGCTTGTCAAAAAATCTCCAGTCTCTTCAAATCTTTTTTAATTCTTTATACTTGACTCTGAGACACATTAAAGGTGCCAGCCACCTCTGCAGTGGATCTGGTCTTCAGCCTCTTGATAATCCATGCTTTAGTTGCAGGGTGGATTTTTGGCATGTTGTCAGAGCTCAAGTTGCAGTACAAGTGAAGGTCTGGGGTGCTGGGTTTCTTTTTATACACACCCACTAATTAAACCGATCATTTACTGAGCACAGGTGAGGATGTAAACTTAGGATTGGGTGCATTACATGCCCAGGCGACAAAACTTATGTCTTGCCAAAATCTGACCATTCTGTGTCCATTAAATGATCAATATTTCTGCATTGATGCCAATTTATTTTCTTAACCTAAACCACATTTCGAAGGGTTTAGCTTTCAAAAGAATAATTTATACAACCAATGGATGAATTTAACACAAGGTTATAAGCTTTTATTTACATAACATGAATAAGTGACATAACTTCTGTCAGGGAGTGTACATACATTACATTACTGATCCTGAGCTACATCCTGTATTATTATACTCAGAGCTGCACTCACTATTCTGCTGGTGCAGTCACTGTGTACATACATTACATTACTGATCCGAGTTACATCCTGTATTACACTCCAGAGCTGCACTCACTATTCTGCTGGTGCAGTCACTGTGTAATACATTACATTACTGATTCCTGAATTACATCCTGTATTATATTCCAGAGCTGCACTCACTATTCTGCTGGTGCAGTCACTGTGTACATACATTTACATTACTGATCCTGAGTTACATCCTGTATTATACTCCAGAGCTGCACTCACTATTCTGCTGGTGCAGTCACTGTGTACTACATTACATTACTGATCCTGAGTTACATCCTGTATTACACTCCAGAGCTGCACTCACTATTCTGCTGGGGGAGTCACTGGGGCACATACATTACAGATCCTGAGTTACATCCTGTATTATATCCAGAGCTGCACTCACTATTCTGCTGGTGGGAGTCACTGTGTACATACATTACATTACTGATCCTGAGTTACATCCTGTATTATACTCCAGAGCTGCATCACTATTCTGCTGGTGCAGTCACTGTGTACATACATTACATTACTGATCCTGAGTTACATCCTGTATTATACTCCGAACTACACTCACTATTCTGTGGTGCAGTCACTGTGTACATCATTACATTATGATCCTGAGTTACATCCTGTATTATACTCCAGGCTGCCTCAATATTTGCTGTGCAGTCATGTTACATACATTACATTAAATGATCCTGAGTTACTCCGGATTATACTCCAGAGCTGCACTCTCTATTCTGCTGGGTGGCAGTCACTGTGTACATACATTACATTACTGATTGAGTTACATCCTGTATTATACCCCAGAGCTGCACTCACTATTCTGCTGGTGCAGTCACTGTGTACATACATTACATTATGATCCTGATTACATCCTGTATTATACCCAGGCTGCACTCACTATTCTGCTGGTGGGTCACTGTGTACATACATTACATTTCTGATCCTGAGTTACATCCTGTATTATACTCCAGAGCTGCACTCACATTCTGCTGGTTGGGTCACTGTGTACATACATTACATTACTGATCCTGAGTTAATCCTGTATTTATACTCCAGAGCTGCATCACTATTCTGCTGGTGCAGTCACTGTGTACTAAATACATTACTGATCCTGAGTTACATCCTGTATTATACCCCAGAGCTGCACTCACTATTCTGCTGGGGAAGTCATGTGTACATACATTACATTACTGATCCTGAGTTACATCCTGTATTATACTCCAGAGCTGCACTCACTATTCTGCTGGTGCAGTCACTGTGTACAATACATTACATTATGATCCTGAGTTACATCCTGTATTATACTCCAGAGCTGCTCTCACTATTTTGCGGTGCAGTCACTCTGTACATACATTACATTACTGATCCTGAGTTACATCCTGTATTATACTCAGAGCTGCACTCACTATTCTGTGGTGCAGTCACTGTGTACATACATTACATTACTGATCTGAGTTACATCCTGTAATTATACCCGAGTGCACTCACTATTCTGCTGGTGCAGTCACTCTGTTACATTACATTACATTACTGATCCTGAGTTTACACCTGTATTATACTCCAGAGCTGCACTCACTATTCTGCTGGTGCAGTCACTGTGTAATACATTACATTACTGATCCTGAGTTTACATCCTGTATTATACTCCAGAGCTGCACTCCACTATTCTGCTGGTGCAGTGACTGGTACATACATTACATTACTGATCCTGAGTTACATCCTGTGTTATACTCCAGAGCTGCACTCATATTCTGCTGGTGCAGTCACTGTGTTACATACATTACTGATCTGAGTTACCTCCTGTATTATACCCCAGAGCTGCACTCACTATTCTGCTGGTGCAGTGACTGCGTACATACATTACATTATGATCCTGATTACATCCTGTATTATACTCCAGAGCTGCACTCATATTTGCTGGTGCAGTCACTCTGTACATACATTACATTACTGATCCTGAGTTACATCCTGTATTATACTCCAGAGCTGCACTCACTATTCTGCTGGTGCAGTCACTGTGTCATACATTACATTACTGATCCTGAGTTACATCCTGTATTATACTCCAGAGCTGCACTCACTATTCTGCTGGTGCAGTCATGTGTACATACATTACATTACTGATCTGAGTTACATCCTGTGTTATACTCCAGAGCTGCACTCACTATTCTGCTGGTGCAGTCCACTGTATTACATACATTATGATCCTGAGTTACTCCTGTATTATACCCGAGCTGCACTCACTATTATGCTGGTGCAGTCACTGTGGACATACATTGCATTACTGATCCTGAGTTACATCCTGTATTTTACCCAGAGCTGCACTCATATTCTGCTGGTGCAGTCACTGTGGACATACATTGCATTACTGATCCTGAGTTACATCCTGTATTTTACCCCAGAGCTGCACCACTATTCTGCTGGTGCAGTCACTGTGTACATACATTACATTACTGATCCTGAGTTACATCCTGTATTACACCCAGAGCTGCACTCACTATTCTGCTGGTGCAGTCACTGTGGACATACCATTGCATTATTGATCCTGAGTTACATCCTGTATTTTACCCAGAGCTGCACTCATATTCTGCTGGTGCAGTCACTGTGTACATACATTACATTACTGATCCTGAGTTACCTCCTGTATTATACCCAGAGCTGCACTCACTATTATGCTGGTGCAGTCACTGTGTACATACATTACATTACTGATCCTGATTTACATCCTGTATTATACTCCAGAGCTGCACTCACTATTCTGCTGGTGCAGTCACTCTGTACATACATTACATTACTGATCCTGAGTTACATCCTGTATTATACTCCAGAGACTGCACTCACTATTTGCTGGTGCAGTCACTGTGTACATACATTACATTACTGGATCCTGAGATACTCCTGTATTATACCCCAGAGCTGCACTCACTATTATGCTGGTGTGCAGTCACTGTGTACATACATTACATTACTGATCCTGAGTTACATCCTGATTATACTCCAGAGCTGCACTCCCCTATTCTGCTGGTGCAGTCATCTGTACATACATTACATTATGATCCTGAGTTAATCCTGTATTTATACTCCAGAGCGCACTCACTATTCTGTGGTGC
>JARQOD010000009.1:75708334-75728010 GCA_033576555.1 Oophaga sylvatica
ACAAAAACTGCCCAAAACAAGAAAAACACTAAATACGCCCCTATTTACAAGAATATAACTACAAATACTGCCCAATGACAAAAATAACTAAATAATACTGCCCTATTACAAAAAAACTACAAATAATACTGCCTCCTATGTACAAGAAAAACTACTAAAACTGCCCCTATGTTAAGAATATAACAACTATAAACTGCCCTAGTACAAGAATATAACACTATAAAAGCCCCTATTACAAGAAAAACACTATAAACTGCCCCCCCTTTTTACAGAAATCAAACTTTTTGATCCAGGTAGACGGCCAGCGGGCACATACCTTATTTTACGCTACAACGTTAATTTTCACCTTTGTTTCGACGCTTCTTGGTTGCGAGTCTTTGAATGCTCACTCATTTGTTTGTCATTGAAAATGTAATTTTTTTTATCTCTTTAAAAACCCGCTTGGATTTCGGAAAATAGAAAATAGAAACCAAAACTCAAAGCGTTCTTACCGCTCAGAAATTAAGAAAATTATAATCTTTTTTCCCGGCTCAATGAGCCAAGACATTGCACCACCGAAGCAATTATGTGAATTGTGATATTTCTTTATGTTTATTAAGTTCAGGATAAGATTTCCTTTTTGTAGCTCGGCTTATTTTGCGAGGAACATTAGCAGATTAACCTCTGTAGCACCTCAGGCAGATACAGCTGCGGTAAGTGCTAGAATGCATCTTTATAGGTCATGGATAACTGGAAAGGCATTCAATGCAGTGAGCGTTAATTGCACTACCTTCTCGACCACAAGGTGTGCACATGTGGCACTGAGCTCTATATCACCCCTAGTGGTAGAAGTAAGAATGACAATGGTTTTTATTGTTGACTGTATGTAAATTCTTTCTTATTTATCGTAATTATAAACTCCACAACATTGGCCCCAATTAATGAAGATTTGCGCCTTGTAATAAATGTTATCTGTTGTGCACGTCTGGAAGAAAAATTGCATTCTGCGTAAATTTCTGCTGTAATTTTCTTTTTTGGGAGTAGAATGTGATTATATCATTGGCCATGTTTGACAATTCCTCTTCTGGGATAGGCTTCACCTACTTTTTAAAAAGTGGTGACGTGAAAGGAACTGGTGTAAAAAGTGAAAAGTCGCGATTTTTTCTTACCAAAAGGATTTGTGCAAATTCGCCGACATTTTAAACATTTTTTTCCTGCCAGAAAACTAGCAAAATTTGCATGTTAAAATAAGCTTCTGACCTCATCAGTATAAAGTCTTCCAGTGCAACTAGAATATAAATTAAGGACGGTAAACTTTAAATAGTTAAAAATCTGCTCTCGTTTTGTGTCCACAGCTCCTATGAAAAAGTAGTTGTCTCCATGGTTACAGGCTGCAAACAAACCCCTTGTAGTACGATCTGGTGTCATGCTCTGGGGGTCATGTGTTACTCTTTTTCCTTGGCCCCTCTTCTTGCTGACTTCTGGTCATAGTGAACTAAATGATGACTTGAAGGGAATAAGTCAGCAGGATTTTGATTGTTATCCGAGAGCAGCATGATGTAGGGGCAGAGAGCCTGATCCCAGTGATGTGTCACTTATGGGCTGCTTGCTGCAGTTTTGATACAATTCACAGTTTTCTCTGCTGCAGGTCTGGCAGTTCTTTGGATGCTGAGCTCTGTTTGACCCCGCCCACACCATTTATTGGCAACTTTTTGTTTACACTGTGCATAGGCAGAAAGTTGTCAATCAGTGCTGGGGGTGTGGTTGGACCAGGAGGCAAGAGATAACTAGTCCTCTACTGATATTTTTCCTGCTGATAAAACACTGATTTTATTAAAACAACAGCACAGAGCCCAGTAAGTGACACATCGCTGGAATCAGGGTATCGCCCCTTCACCGTGCAGCTCTCGGATTATATAATAAAAACCTGCTGACTGATTCTCTTCTAAGTTGATTCAATTTGCATCAGATTTATTCAGTAAAAATTGAATTTCACCCCCGTGAATTGCCAGATCTGCCCAAATTGAGTTTTGGGGCTTCGCTCCGCTCTTGTTGCAGCGGTATATACCGTATACTCCATAAGAGAAGACATCGGCTTTTACAGTTTTTTTGAACCTACATCCAGCATTAATGTGTATTTTTTATATATTTTTTACATTTTTTTTTTAATATCTCCTTTCCAGCGACTCGATCGTATTCTATCTGCATTATGAGGTTACGTTTACGGCCAAATCAATTTAAGAGGGAACCGAACGGCTTTAAATTGGAGAGTTAAATCAACTTTAACAGCGGCGATCGCGTTCCTACGACGACGCTTTTCCATTGTGGTTTGAGCTCTCGTGCGCTGAGCGCCGGAGGTAAGGACAAAGAAATCTCCTTCCCCGCGCACACATGGCGTCCAGCATGCCGGGCACGTCCCGCTCACTACACCTGTGTGCTCGCTCCGCCGTCCCTCTCCCTTGATACAAATCCCCTTTGCGAGCTCCCGGTTACTGCGGCTTTTTGGGAAGTGTCCAGGTTAAATTGTTGAATCATAAATTAGAATTTATTTTTAAGCCGAGTATAAGCATAAGCTGATTAATTGACAGCGATGTCAGAATAATCCCGTCCCGCTCCAATGCATCATTAATTCCCCACTAATGAACTCTGCTCGTACGTTCCTCTTCTACTTTACCTTCCATTATCCGGAATTCGGAATATTTTGGTTGCGTCTCTGGATCATCTCTTTAGCACATGTTAAAACTCATTAATCACTGAATAATTTATGACTTTTCAGAGGTCTAGAGGGAGTCTGGATATCACCTTGCCAAGGTTTTTTCCCTTATTTTAGGGTCAGTTTTCCAGATCGCGTTCATTTTGGAGTTAAATATGCAAGAGAACGGTGTAAGTATACAGCAGGGATAAGAATAAATACATATAAAAGCACACATCAATGGGAGACTGGCAGGCGCGATGTTTGGAGCGCACGGATTTGTTACATCGTTACAAACTATTCTGGAGAAAAGTTATACCGCAAACATGTCAAAAATAAAGGCATAAGCACATATTGCTACATGTGTTACCAATTCACTTCCTATCTTGTTTTCATGGTGGTTGAATCCTCCGTTTTTCTGATACAAGGCACCAAATCCCCTGCTTATACATAGAGATAAATAATAAAAAAAAATGTGAATTTTCTCTACCTGCAGCCACCACTTGGGGAGCTCTAGAGTTGCCTGTATACAGTTCTATTACTGAGCTCCTGAGCTCCCCCAAGTGGTGCTGCAAGGAAGGATTAAGATTTTCTAATTTGAAAAAGTTATTTAATTTTTATCTATTTACCTTTTTTTTTTTAAACAACACAAAATGTTAGAAAACAAAGAAAAAGGCAATTCTCACCTGTTCTTTCCCCCACACTTCCAGCTCTGATACTCCAGTGATCCACCAGTCTGTTATCAGCAGCCGATGTATGACCGCTGCAGCCAATCAGGGGTAACAAGACTTAGTAATGAAATCAAGGCTCTGAGATAGGAGCATACTGACAAACATTTTGGGTTTTCCAGGAGACTTGGGGCCGATGGCCTTATTGGGGCAGATGATGATAAATGATCCATTGATCTGTCAGGAGTGTCGGCTTCTGATTGATAACACATCCTATAGATTGAATCATGATCCCATAAGAATTGGTAACGCCGCCATAGGAATATTGCAGGATTTCTATGTGGAAAACCATGGAAAGCCTATGTATGGGCTAGATTAACCCCTTTATCAGCATACAAATTTGTCCTCTGCTCATCTTCCCATCTGCTATCATATGCATGGACGCGGCTTCTTATTCACAGAGCAATGTGTTCCCATATAGTAGCAGTTCCAACATAGGAACATAGGAAATACCAAAGTGAAAACTTTTTATGCATTTATTTTACATTTTTCATGATTACAATGCAAAGTGGATCATAAGAATTTCATGGTGGAATTTGATGAGAACAAAAACGATTGATCCCTACATTAAAACTCAGAATTGCTCCACTCTCCACTGAGAGCTTTGCCAAATGTTCTTTGCCTTCATTAAACTTAATATTTGCTGTTTTGTTTTTAGGTCCAAACTTCAGTGCTAAATAATTTCATACAATGTACAGAAGAGTTTTGCGACTGCTATTTGATAACTGTTATAATTATGGCTACCGTTAGCCACCACTAGGGGAGCTCACTATACATGCCTTTATACAGTTCAGTGGGATCAGTACTGTGTAAATCTGTATGCAATGAGCTCCACCTAGTGGAGGCTGAAGGTAACTCGTATATCAGTATCACAGAATGCAGGTGAGATAAGTTGTTGTTCCTTGGTAATAATAACGCCACAAAGATCATTCTCTAGGGAACATTAGGACTCACACTTTTCTACTTTTTGGATAAGTCACTGATACTATACAACTTTTATTTAAGGAGGCAGAAAGTACAAATGTGACCTTTGTTATCTTTTTTCTTGACTCAACATATTCTGATATAAGTTGCTTTAAATAAAAAAAACTGATTTTGTGATACTCTGTTAAGAGATGTTTATGCTACATTTGTCTATATGCGGTCCCCCTGTGGTTGTGATGCGAATTGCAGCCTGTCAGGGGTTTTACTAGTTCATCACGAAAACTGTAGAATTATGTAGGGAGATATTCTAGAATAGGAAGGTTGGACACAGACATAAGTAGTAAAATTAATTGTAGCCCTTTAATGTAAATCTATTGGGCTCTCTATTGCATAGTTAATATCTAATTTGTAGTAAATCTCACGTTGTAATATCTGGTATTATAGATATTCATTGACTTCATAATACAAACTGTACATGTTATTATTGAGATCTCTTAGACCTGATGACCTGGTGTACTTATCCTGTAAACGCTATATTACAGCGACTGCGTGCTCCTAATATTAGGGTGAGATGAGTTCATGAAATGCTTATTTTTAATACCAGGCAGGAAAAGTTTTACAAAGTCTTACACAGTCATATAATATGGATTTTCAAGGTAAGTTTCCCAGCATCATCAGGCCTAAGAGATGTCTGCATGCAGTTTGTATTGTGACATCTGGTAACAGATCTGCTGTAAAGTTTGTGACTGTTCTGTTTGCTGGTCTGAATGGATACATTGTAGCTTTGGTAGAGACGATTGTTTCTGATATTGTCAGGCACTTAAGTGACGCGTAGAAGGTTCATTAATTTACCTGTCAGGACGCGGTCTCCATTTGCTCCCTGGCAGGACTGGTATAACCTCCTCTAATGATTCTGAAAAATGACCTGTCCAGAGATTAGATGTTTGTAGCGAATTATCTGTAAATATTGATCTTCGTCTCCCAGAGAAGATTTGTCTGGGTTTGATAACTGGCCAAAAAGATACAGTAACAAGATGGTGTTTATTGATGAGGTGCAGAAATAGCTGCAAGCATCCCCTAATGTATGGGCATCGCCAGAGGACGCGGAAACTAAGCGCTTACAAGGCCAGACTCATGGGCTTCACTGACTGATCAGCACAGATACTTTTTAGTGGGAAGCATGAAGATTCAAGTGTATCAGGATGGCGACATGTAGGAGGGAATGAAAGAAGATTCCTGCTCCACCAATAGGTGTCTTAGGAGATCTGACGTTTTCAGAACTTTGGAGAGGTTCCACCATCCATCAGATTTGATCTTGCGGATAATATTAGCGGAGGGTTGCGATGTGGCTGCGGTGTGTTTATAGTTTTCCCTTACATGGCGCTAATGTTTTCAATTTTTATTATGACAAATTTAAGTAATGCAATTTTTGGAAGCGTGTGTGGGAATATCCGTAAAGTAGCCCGAACACAGCGAACACCCCCCCATGGCTTCTACAGCAATGTGGGTCGTAACTCCACCAAAAGACCCTACATGTAACAAATAAAAGCCATAATGTCCTGCCCCTGACTTCCATCATAAATCTGGCTATCCCGCCCCCTCTTAAGTAGAAGAAGAGAAAAGGTGTGAATTAAAGGGTTGTCTAATCTTCTCTTCAGAAGCGCAGCGCTCACCTGCCTCTGGGCTTTCTGCTTGCTCCTGAAGATTGGCATTTCTGAGCCGCAGCATGGCTGATCCGCTGGTCCAAACTGCACGCTCCCCCATGCTGCATGCAGAGTCAGCTTTACTTCTGCAGCACCGGAGAAGTAAAGGGACCTTAAAGCCAGGGATCTAGCTATCTGGCCATCTTCACAGAAGCGCTTACAAGCTCTTAAGCAAAGAGCTTGTAAGCAGTATGCTACCATCTATAATGCCAGCCACCGCTGATTTGTAGAGAACAGAAACTATCTTTAATAATAGTTTTACAAGCACTTTGAAATTTTATTGATTTAAGAAGTTGAGACAATCCCTTTAAATTGCTTGTTAACCTTTTAAGGACAATTATGTTTTGCTTAAATATATGTATTTAGAGCTAAGAAAAAATAGCAATTGGGTTTCACTAAAACTTTTGCACCGTTTCCCTTCTATAGCCTGTGTGTTGCACTTTTTATTGCTGGCTGCAGAATGAGTTAACTGAGACACCGTCAGTAAGCTCCTTCTGACAGAATTTTGTAACTCTTTTATCTGTCTTTTGCTGAGCTCCTCTCGGCTGATTTATGACCACAGAGCACACCTAAGTTGAATGTGCACAGAAACAAAAGAGCCGGTATAAAGTCAAACGGTGCAAATATATAATGAAACCCAACTGCAAAATTAATTCTAAGCCCCAAATACATGCATTTAAGTAAAAAAAATAAAGAAAACTTTCCCCACAGTTGGGCGACCATTTAATCTTTTACTTGTGGAGAATGGGTTAATACTTGCTGGACGGCTCCGGTCAGCCACCATCCACACCCGAGCAGGCGTATAAGTGCACGCGGGATATAGCGCTGCTGGTTTACTTTCTGCATATGGAAGTATCTGCGGCACGCTCTATAAACGTGTCACTTAATATTAGGGTAAGAAGTTCTGAAGCTTTCGTAATTTGCCAAGAAAATTGTGCAGTAAGGAAACCTCTGTTTTCTGCACTGTGAACCGATTGTGATGCATCTTTCATACATAAATGTGTTCTTGTAAGTACGGCGCGAACCCGGCTAAAAACAGAGCACACGCAATTTATTTACACTGAGAGGAGGCACATCATTTGTTATTAGGCCTACAACAAACTCATGTAAATGTGCCGCCATATACCACAGCAACAAGCCAGAGCGAGCGGGGAAAGAACCCGCCGCAGGTTCAGTCGCTGACTACTAGAAAGCAAACATGGAGTATTATATTATTGAAAGGGTTTTTCCATGACATATCTGATAGGTAAAAGTAAATGGTTACTATTGTTTCAACAAATGTAACCATAATTCAATAGTGCAAGAAGCTTTGTAATTAATCTTACTAGAAAAATAAACTTCTGTCTCCACTTATGAGCCATTTCTTCTCCCACTCCCCACCACATCCAGAACTCATCATTCGCTATGAGGGATAAGATTTCAGCTGCTTATTAAAGTCTATGGAGAGGGGAGGGCTAAAGAAGAGCAGAAGGAGACACAGAGACAGTGCGTCTGCTTTCTAGTAAGTGTTTTTTTCTCACCCAGAGCTGGATTCATAACTACACTCCTAAAATCTGATGTGTAATAGCTACCATGCTTGCTTTGATTTCTAGTAAAGGTTTTATCTCATTGCGAGCTGGATTCACAGCTACACTGCTCAGCACTGATGTATTAAGTCATTCAGGATGCCAATTTGTTGTGTTTAATCTCACCCTAGGGCTGAATTCATAGCAACACTGCTCAGTACTGATGTATAAGTCACCCATGATGTTGATTTCTTGTGTTTAGCTCGCCCCAGACCAAAATTCACAGCTACACTGCTCAGCACTGATGTATAAAGTAATCCATGATACTACTTTCTTGTATTTATCTGACCCAGAGCTGGGTTCACAGTAACACTGCTCAGCACTAATGTATAAAGTTATCTATGATGCTGATTTCTTTTGTTTGCTCACCCAGAGCTGAATTCACATCTATACTGCTCAGAACTGATATATAAAGTCATCCATGAGACTGGCTTCTTGTGTTTATTTGACCCATAGCTGGATTCACAGCTAAACTGTTCAGTACTGATGCATAAAGTCATGCATTACACTGATTTATTGTAAGTGTTTATCTCACCCCTGAACTGGATTCAGACTACACTGCTCAGTACTCATTACTAATGTCTTCCAAGCTGTAGCTGCTTCTTACTTAACATGTGCTACATACGGACAGGAGAGCTGGAATCCCTCATATATGTGTAAGTTGTATATGGAGACATCATAAGAGCTGGTCTCTACTCACTAGCTCAGAGATGACAGAAAATTGGAAATAGAGCCTTGCCGGAGAAAGGGAGCTCTTATGTCTCTGTGTGCATTATATAGGAGATATAATAGCAGCTCGTCTCCACTCACCAGCTCAGAGACAATAGAAAATGAGACCTAGAACCTGTAAAGGGGAAAAATGAACAGCGCTGGTGAAATGATGGCCGGAAATAACTTATCCTTCATGTAGGCACATGAGACAGCTGATCCTGGAAAGTCCCCTGAAAGGACAGCTGCGCTGTAAGTGCATCTGCAATATAAATGCATTCTACATAATGTATTCACCGCGCAGCTTCATCTCCCTGCAGCTTCATCTCCCTGCTCTGCGTTGGTGCTGAACACTAATGTGTCGTTGTTAGAGTTTGTCAACACCGGGCATAAATCAGGCTTAAAAAAATCTGCTGCAAATTCCGGACATTTGTTGCGGATTTTGCTGCTGATTTTATGCATTGCAAGGAGTAACTTTCTGCATCAATTGATGTGAGATGCATCAAAAATCCACAGTGTGGAGGAGATTGGAAATCGAATCCACGGTAATAAACTGCAGATTTACCACCTGGAAAATCTGGAAAGGAAATCTGCAAAGCATCCACCTCGTGGGAATAAAGACTGAAACGGCCGTGAGTCCTCCTCTGTCTGCTGGGGAGAGTTCATGACAATACCGCTGCCACCCATCTAAGCTTCTGGCTGCTACAGAACGTGACCGGTTTGGTTGCAGCCGTCACCTACCGCCCCCTGAGGAGTCAGGAGGCCATGGGGGGCATCAGCAGGAGTGGTGGGGTCTGGTAGGTGACTATGTGTGTTTTTTTTTATTTTACCATTGCTCTGGGCCCATTTATAACATTCCCTCTAATGAAGAATTGGGAAATTTATGGCAAACGAAGGACCCCAAAGATGGAGAGTAGCTGATCAGGTGATGGCCGGGGCCACGATCCCTCCTGAAATCGTCCTCTTGGACTTATGCGATATTAATAATACTCAATGGTTGTACCAACAGTTATCTAGTATAGAGGCTGCTGGGGTTATATAGAGGCTTCTAGGGTGTATATAGAGGCTGCTGGGGTGTATATAGAGGCTGCTGGGGTGTATATAGAGGCTGCTGCGGTGTATATAGAGGCTGCTGCTGCTGGGGTGTATATAGAGGCTGCTGCTGCTGCTGTGTATATAGAGGCTGCTGCTGCTGGGGTGTATATAGGCTGCTGCGGTGTATATAGAGGCTGCTGCTGGGGTGTATATAGAGGCTGCTGCTGCTGTGTATATAGAGGCTGCTGCTGCTGGGGTGTATATAGAGGCTGCTGCTGCTGGGGTGTATATAGAGGCTGCTGCTGGGGTATATGTGGAGGCTGCTGCTGGGGTATATGTGGAGGCTGCTGCTGCTGGGGTCTATGTGGAGGCTGCTGCTGCTGGGTATATGTGGAGGCTGCTGCTGGGGTCTATGTGGAGGCTGCTGCTGCTGGGGTATATGTGGAGGCTGCTGCTGGGGTATATGTGGAGGCTGCTGCTGGGGTGTATATAGAGGCTGCTGGGGTGTATAATAGAGGCTGCTGCGGTGTATATAGAGGCTGCTGCTGCTGGGGTGTATATAGAGACTGCTGCTGGGGTATATGTGGAGGCTGCTGCTGCTGGGGTTAATGTGGAGGCTGCTGCTGCTGGGGTATATGTGGAGGCTGTGCTGGAGTATATGTGGAGGCTGCTGCTTGGGTATATGTGGAGCTGCTGCTGCTGGGGTATATGTGGAGGCTGTGCTGGAGTATATGTGGAGGCTGCTGCTTGGGTATATGTGGAGGCTGCTGCTGCTGGGGTCTATGTGGAGGCTGCTGCTGCTGGGGTCTATGTGGAGGCTGCTGCTGCTGGGGTATATGTGGAGGCTGCTGCTGGGGTGTATATAGAGGCTGCTGCTGCTGGGGTATATGTGGAGGCTGCTGCTGGGTCTATGTGGAGGCTGCTGCTGGGGTCTAGTGGAGGCTGCTGCTGCTGGGGTCTATGTGGAGACTGCTGCTGCTGGGGTGTGTATAGAGGCTGCTGCTGGGGTATTGGAGGCTGCTGCTGGCGTCTATGTGGAGGCTGCTGCTGCTGGGGTCTATGTGGAGGCTGCTGCTGCTGGGGTCTATGTGGAGGCTGCTGCTGCTGGGGTATATGTGGAGGCTGCTGCTGGGGTGTATATAGAGGCTGCTGCTGGGGTATATGTGAGGCTGCTGCTGGGGTCTATGTGGAGGCTGCTGCTGCTGGGGTCTATGTGGAGGCTGCTGCTGCTGGGTCTATGTGGAGGCTGCTGCTGCTGGGGTGTATATAGAGGCTGCTGCTGGGGTATATGTGGAGGCTGCTGCTGGGGTCTATGTGGAGGCTGCTGCTGTGGGGTCTATGTGGAGGCTGCTGCTGCTGGGGTATATGTGGAGGCTGCTGCTGGGGTCTATGTGGAGGCTGCTGCTGGTTGGGTGTACGTGGAGGCTACTGCTGGGGTTTACGTGGAGGCCGCCGATTGGGGTACTTCCGCTGCGAGCAGCCGGGAGATGACCGGCTGGCGCTGGTCATCTCCCGCTGCATCGCCATGACCTCCATGCGGCAGGAGATGACCCGCGGCTAGCGCTGCTGATCTCCCAACGATAGTGGTGGCGTGCGTGGTTCAAATCCTGCGCCAATTCGCAGCCGGACTGCTCCTGTCGCTGATTGGTCGCGTCCGGCCGGGCACGACCAATCAGCGACGCGGGATTCCGTTACAGACAGAATTAGACAATTATATAGTAGATATGTTTCCGTCTGTAATGAGAAATCTCACATTGAAGACAATTTACCGTAGTTAAAATGAGGCATAAAGGGAATTTTGCGCCACCCCTTCCTACAGGCTGTGTCACGTATTACAATACATCCCCATCAATATAAAGGTGGCTGACCTGCAATACCACTCTCTGCCTGTTGATAAAGATGGCGCTGTTTTTCGGAGAAAATAAAAATTAAAGCAGTAAAGGATCTGATAAAACTTTTAAACCATTATTACATTTATCTTTGCACTTTGCATTAGAGTCTCGCTGAGATTCACGCCCTGCGATATTTATTTTGAAACTTATTACTTTCTGGTTTAATTAAGAATCTGAGTCTTTTGTAATTGAAGACGTTTACATTGGCTAAATAAGGTCAAAGACTCTAATACCAGAGGTTATTAACATCCACTTGTAAGAGGAGAAAATATAAAGATCTTTCATTTCTGGGAGACGAGGTCAGGCCACGCGATAATTACGTTTTGCATTTTCTATGTAATCATTTCTTATCTGCCTGGGAGAGTATGGAGGCGATGCATGTCTTATCTGTTCTGCTCCATCTCACATGAAAATGTAACACCTAATATCGTATATGACGGAGAAAAGTCAGAAATCACAAGACTGGAAATGTACGGGGTCTAATATCTCCTACAATGGCTAAAGAACAATAGAAGAATGTATGATTTTTGTAGAGTTTTTTAGTGGTGCGACGCACTTTTTTTCTAAGACTGATTTCACTGTTCTACATGTTTTCAGACGTCAGATTCACTTATGGAATCGGCCGTTTCTTAATGATTTTCACTCCTGAATTTAAATCTGACAATGAACATTTTTCATTGTTTCTCGTTTCTGGATATCAGAGTTTTCCTTTTACTGCTACAAATAATTAACGCATAAAAGTTTCAGTACTTTGAAATATTATTATTTTTGCAAATACAAAGATGCAGAATATTTTGTTATGACAATTTTCTGATATTTATTTAGAGGAAACTTAGCGACAATTCCAACAAGTAAAACGTCTAAACGCTATTGAGAATTATAGAGTTTCAGAAATTTCTCTACAACATTCAGTGCATCGGATCATCTCTTACAGTTCTCTACAGTAATCTACAAGCATTGATGGATTTCATTCTCCTTGATATCTTTTCTCCATAGCCACAATGTCATGGTGAAATCTCTCACCACGCTTTACGCTCGCTGCAGTTTGGTAGAAGAAAGTCTAGATGCAAATATAGAAATTAATCTTTAAGGAAACGTTGCGGCCAAGATCTTATACCTTAGATGTTTTTCTCCTCTGGAAAAAATGATTGATAACACCTCTATATACAGCTGATAAACACAGGATCCACCATTCACAATAGGTGATGTCACAGCTCACCTCCTCCTCCTGTACAATGTCTGATAACACCTCTATATACAGTAGATAACACAGGATCCACCATTCACAATAGGGATGTCACAGCTCACCTCCTCCTCCTGTACAATGTCTGATAACACCTCTATATACAGTAGATAACACAGGATCCACCATTCACAATAGGTGATGTCACAGCTCACCTCCTCTCCCCGTACAATGTCTGATAACACCTCTATATACAGTAGATAACACAGGATCCACCATTCACAATAGGTGATGTCACAGCTCATCTCCTCCTCCTGTACAATGACTGATAACACCTTCTATATACAGTAGATAACACAGGATCCACCATTCACAATAGGTGATATCACAGCTCACCTCCTCCTCCTCCTGTACAATGACTGATAACACCTCTATATACAGTAGATAACACAGGATCCACCATTCACAATAGGTGATGTCACAGCTCACCTCCTCCTCCTGTACAATGACTGATAACACCTCTATATGCAGTAGATAACCACAGGATCCACCATTCACAATAGGTGATGTCACAGCTCACCTCCTCCTCCTGTACAATGACTGATAACACCTCTATATGCAGTAGATAAACACAGGATCCACCATTCACAATAGGTGATGTCACAGCTCACCTCCCCTCCTGTACAATGACTGATAACACCTCTATATACAGTAATAACACAGGATCCACCATTCACATAGGTGATGTCACAGCTCACCTCCTCCTCCTGTACAATGACTGATAACACCTCTATATACAATAGATAACACAGGATCCACCATTCACAATAGGTGATGTCACAGCTCACCTCCTCCTCCTGTACAATGACTGATAACACCTCTATATACAGTAGATAACACAGGATCCACCATTCACAATAGGTGATGTCACAGCTCACCTCCTCCTCCTGTACAATGACTGATAACACCTCTATATACAATAGATAACACAGGATCCACCATTCACAATAGGTGATGTCACAGCTCACCTCCTCCTCCTGTACAATGACTGATAACACCTCTATATACAGTAGATAACACAGGATCCACCATTCACAATAGGTGATGTCACAGCTCACCTCCTCCTCCTGTAACAATGACTGATAACATCTCTATATACAACAGATAACACAGGAGCCACCATTCACAATAAGTGATATAATAGCTCACCTCCTCCTCCTCCTGTACAATGACTGATAACACCCTCTATATACAGTAGATTACAAAGGATCCACCATTCACAATAAGTGATGTCACAGCTCACCTCCTCCTGTACAATGACTGATAACACCTCTATATACAGTAGATAACACAGGATCCACCATTCACAATATGTGATGTCACAGCTCACCTCCTCCTCCTGTAAAATGACTGATAACACCTCTATATACAGTAGATAACACAGGATCCACCATTCACAATAGGTGATGTCACAGCTCACCTCCTCCTCCTGTACAATGATTGATAACACCTCTATATACAGCTGAATAACACAGGATCCACCATTCACAATAGGTGATGTCACAACTCACCTCCTCCTCCTGTAAAATGACTGATAAACACCTCTATATACAGTAGATAACACAGGATCCACCATTCACAATAAGTGATGTCACAGCTCACCTCCTCCTCCTCCTGTACAATTACTGATAACAACTCTATATACAGTAGATAACACAGGATCCACCATTCACAATTGGTGATGTCACAGCTCACCTCCTCCTCCTCCTGTACAATGACTGATAACACCTCTATATACAGTAGATAACACAGGATCCACCATTCACAATTGGTGATGTCACAGCTCACCTCCTCCTCCTCCTGTACAATGACTGATAACACCTCTATATACAGTAGATAACACAGGATCCACCATTCACAATAGGGGATTGTCACAGCTCACCTCCTCCTCCTCCTGTACAATGACTGATAACACCTCTATATACAGTAGATATACACAGGATCCACGATTTACAATTGGTGATGTCACAGCTCACCTCCTCCTCCTGTACAATGACTGATAACACCTCTATATACAGTAGATAACACAGGATCCACCATTCAGAATTGGTGATGTCACAGCTCACCTCCTCCTCCTGTACAAGGACATATAACACCTCTATATACAGTACATAACACAGGATCCACCATTCACAATAATTGATGTCACAGCTCACCTCCTCCTCCTGTACAATGACTGATAACACCTTTATAAAACAGTAGATAACACAGGATCCACCATTCACAATAGGAGATGTCACGCTCACCTCCTCCTCCTGTACAAGGACTTATAACACCTCTATATGCATAGATAACACAGGATTCACCATTCACAATAAGTGATGTCCCCAGCTCACCTCCTCCTCCTGTACAATGACTGATGACACCACTATATACAGTAATAAACACAGGATCCATCATTCACAATAGGTGATATCACAGCTCACCTCCCCCTCCTGTACAATGACTGATAACACCTCTATATACAGTAATAACACAGGAACCACCATTCACAATAGGTGATATCACAGCTCACCTCCTCCTCCTGTTCAATGACTGATAATATAAACTCTATACACAGTAGATAACACAGGATCCACCATTCACAATAAGTGATGTCACAGCTCACCTCCTCCTCCTGTTCAATGACTGATAACACCTCTATACACAGTAGATAACACAGGATCCACCATTCACA
Organism: Oophaga sylvatica; assembly: GCA_033576555.1. Lineage (NCBI taxonomy): Eukaryota > Metazoa > Chordata > Amphibia > Anura > Dendrobatidae > Oophaga > Oophaga sylvatica. The sequence goes on from JARQOD010000009.1 coordinate 75,723,481, forward strand.
ATATGTGATGTCACAGCTCCCTCCTCCTCCTGTACAAGGACTGATAACCCCTATAATACAGTAGATAACCAGGATACCACCATTACACAATAGGTGATGTCACAGCTCACCTCCTCCTTCTGTACAATGACTGATAACACCTCTATATACAGTAGATAACACAGGATCCACCATTCACAAAGGGATGTCACAGCTCACCTCCTCCTCCTGTAAATGACTGATAAACAGTTCTATATACAGTAGATAACATAGGATCCACCATTCACAATAGGTGATGTCACAACTCACCTCCTCCTCCTGTACAATGATTGATAGCACCTCTATATACAGTAGATAACACAGGATTCACCATTCACAATAGGTGATGTCACAGCTGATCCTGCTCCCCTTCCTTCAAAATGACCTGTGCACACGCTCATTAAATGCTTCAAGACATAAGATAGTGTCAGGTCTGACCATTGCTGCTAATGTACAAGTGTTTGTTTCCTGAAACAGCAGGGACTATGATTCTTAAAAGCCATTGTGGTTGTTGTGAAAATTGCAGGAGTTCTAATATTTATTCTTAATACAGATTGCGATATGTAAAAAAAAAAGTAAAAAAATATATATACTTCAAAAAATTATTTAAAAGTAGTTGATTTTCTGATAATAGTTTCCCTTTAAAAAATGGAGGAAGTTTAGATTTAATATGACATAAAACCTTAAAGCTTTCCTTTAATTTTCATGTATTCCTTTCAGGCCAGTATGTAATGCGAGGGGATTTTTTCACTATTTATGATAATGTTTTTGCCTAGATTTTTTCTATGCCGGTGACAGATAATGACGGCTGTACGTGATGCAGCATTATCGTGTCTTTCTGTGCCCCTGTGTGCTATCTATGGAGCGGAGCACTCCGCCGTATGTTTGTGCTGATTCTCCCTCCGCCGCCGGGCGCCCGATATAGAATGGTTTTTGGATCCGTTCCATTTGTGTTTCATGCAGAGGAGACCGAGGGACAATGGCTAAGTCGTCGAAGAATGAAATTGCTGCTTAGCCAAGTAATAAAATGTTGCATTTACAGAAAGAGATGGAGTAACAGGAAATTATTATGCACTGTAATTAATTAAAGCTGTTTACAAGAAATCTAAATACAATCTTAATGTCGATTTATTTGTTGACAGAATTCATTATAGATGGTCTGAACGGATCGGTAAAATGCAAAACAGGACCATCACCATCATCATCACCCTCATCTTTATCAGTAAAGTCTTCGCAGTTTTCTACATTTAAAGGGGTTTCTGCCCACAATCTTCCAGCTGGTCATAGGTCTTTAAAATCATAAAATAGGACAGGTGCCAAAGTTTCACAGTTACATCTCTCTTTCCTACAGGGATAATGATATATTTTTAACCACATTTTGGCAGCTAATGTCAATCAGTGACTACAGGAGATGCCACCATCCTTGTGGGAACTTAGAAACTTTATCACTGATTGAAAATGTGACAAAGCAACAATTTTGCCACCGACTTCTGAAAAAAAAATTCAAAAATATCAGCTGTTATGGCTGTACTTCCTGTTATGGCTGCACTTCCTGTTGTTATGGCTGCACTTCCTGTTGTTGCCAGTGAACTTCCTATTCGTGATCAGAGTAAAAGCATCGGCCCAAAATTAATTTTATGGTTTAATTGCCTTAAGGGCGCACTAGATAATTACAGAAATATACAGTAAGCTATACAACGGAATTACAGTGGATTTGCAGTCAGAGTAAAATACAACAATAATGTACAAGGCTTAGAGGTATTAGCTAAAGGTCAATGTTACCAGGCTGTTGGTTGCATGTGGACGCCGGGAGCTCTGCGAACCACAGGTACGAATCTTAGTTGCCGGACAGTCCCCAAAACGGTGCCGCTGCTCCCTCCCCTCAGTGTCAGAGGTTGGGCTAATAATCTCCACCCTCAGCTCCCTGCAAAATTTATTCACAATATCTAAGAAAGGGGTTAACTTTCTCCAGAACGATCGGATCAGGACACGAGAGGTACCAGTGGATGCAGTTCGTTTTGCCTGTCGTGTGGAGATCAAACCTGGCCCATTTGGCCTTCACGGTGACCCAATCTCTATATCTCAGGTCCCCGAGCCATCACCGACTCGGGAGTCGCACTGTCAGATGCCCAGGTCCACAGGATCACGCAGATATTTTTTATGAGACTGTACTTCGAAAGGCGTGCTAATAATTCATAATCCTAGAGTGGAGTCATAATGGCTGGGAGAGACAATGGAGGTGTTTTCAGTGTCTAGCTGACAGGTATAATCTAATTGAAGCCCCCAGGCATCCCCAGACCCCATGCTGGTGTGGCTCCAGACTAAAGCTTTGAAGTCCTGTTTTTGGCCTGATCTATTTAGCAAACTAAAAGGACCTGGTTATTCAACATTGGAGCAGTAAATCCTGTTTTGGGCCTGAATTGCTTAGCATACTAAAAGGCCTTGTTATTCACAGTGGACACTAAACCCTGTTGTATTGAATATGCCCACAGGCCATGGGGGCCAGGTGCAGCCAGCTGCCTGTGGCCCTGTGAATTCAGACAAAATGGAGGCTCGTACAGGCCAATCTCAGACATGAAGCGAGCATTATGTCCCATATCCAAGATGGTGGCTGTTCCTTCATCACACTGTCCATACAGATCAGCGCTGCATTCACCGTGCACTCTGTCCATATAGATCAGCGCTGCATTCACCGTGCACTGTGTCCATACAGATCAATGCTGCATTCACCGTGCACTCTGTCCATATAGATCAGCGCTGCATTCACCGTGCACTCTGTCCATACAGATCAGCGCTGCATTCACCGTGCGTTCTGTCCATGTAGATCAGTGCTGCATTCACCATGCACTCTGTCCATACAGTTCAGTCCTGCATTCACCGTGCACTCTGTCCATACAATCAGTCCTGCATTCACAGTGCACTCTGTCCATATAGATTAGCGCTGCATTCACCGTGTACTCTGTCCATATAGATCAGTGTTGCATTCACCGTGCACTCTGTCAATACAGATCAGTCTTGCATTCACCGTGCACTCTGTCCATATAGATCAGCGCTGCATTCACCGTGCACTCTGTCCATACAGATCAGCACTGCATTCACCGTGCACTCTGTCCATACAGATCAGTGCTGCATTCACCGTGCGCTCTGTCCATACAGATCAGTCCTAGATTCACCGTGCACTTTGTCCATATAGATCAGCGCTGCATTCACCGTGCACTCTGTCCATATAAATCAGCGCTGCATTCACCGTGCACTCTGTCCATATAGATCAGCGCTGCATTCACCGTGCACTCTGTCCATATAGATCAGCGCTGCATTCACCGTGCACTCTGTCCATATAGATCAGCGCTGCATTCACCGTGCACTCTGTCCAAAGATCAGCGCTGCATTCACCGTGCACTCTGTCCATACAGATCAACGCTGCATTCACCGTGCACTCTGTCCATATAGATCAGCGCTGCATTCACTGTGCATTCTGTCCATAAGATCAGCGCGCATTCACCGTGCACTCTGTCCATATAGATCAGCGCTGCATTCACCGTGCACTCTGTCCATATAGATCAGCGCTGCATTCACCGTGCACTCTGTCCATATAGATCAGCGCTGCATTCACCGTGCACTCTGTCCATATAGATCAGCGCTGCATTCACCGTGCACTCTGTCCATATAGATCAGCGCTGCATTCACCGTGCACTCTGTCCATATAGATCAGCGCTGCATTCACCGTGCACTCTGTCCATATAGATCGCGCTGCATTCACCGTGCACTCTGTCCATACATATGATCAGCGCTGCATTCACTGTGCATTCTGTCCTACAGATCAGCGCGCATTCACCGTGCACTCTGTCCATATAGATCAGCACTGCATTCACCGTGCACCGTCCCCTAAGACAGCACGCATTCACTGTGCACTCTGCCAAAAATCAGCGCGCAATCACCTGGCACTCGCCAATAGACACCTGCTTCACCGTGCACTCTTCACATAGATCAGCGCGCATTCACTGTGCACTCTTCCAAGTAGATCAGCGCCATCCCTGCACCTGTCCATACAGACAGCGCCATTCACCGTGCACCGTCCATAAACAGGCTGCATTTACCGTGCATTCTGTCCATAAGACACGCGCAATTTACCGGGCACTCTGTCCCTAAAAACAGCGCTGCATCACCGTGACCTGTCCCCCAAAGATTATTGCGCATTCACCGTGCACTCTTCCAACAATCACGCTGCATTTACGTGCACCTGTCCAACAGATCAGCGGGCATTCCCACACTTAATGGTGAAAAATTGTCCCGAATTTTCAGAAAACGCGGCGAACTTGTGAATTCAGACCTGCCTCCCCCAATGACTGTGGGTTTTCGATCCGTCCAGTTAAAAACTTCATGCATTTCAACCCGAATTTCTCAGAATTATTAAAATAAATCTTCTATTCCCCGGTGGAAAAAGGGCCCTGGTTTTTACATAAAACACTCGTTACCCCCCGTGTGTGAAGGGCTTTGCGCAGATTCGAAATA
>JARQOD010000009.1:75728110-75784654 GCA_033576555.1 Oophaga sylvatica
TAAAAACGTACTTTTTTTACAAGCTTGACCTCGGGGGCGTATAACCTTATTCGCAAAAAACCCGGGGGAATGGAAGGGTTTTCAAAAACCCCTAAGGGCATTTTGGTACCTGTGAGCCCTTTGGGTCACAATGCACCCCGCTTCCAGTCCTTCAGAATGCATTTTGGGGATTTGGTGGATAAATTTTGTTTTTTTTTTGGGTATTTTTATTTTTTTCTTGACTGGGCTTCATGAAAAACATGTTCGGACGTTTTCCGATTTGGAGAGAATCTCTGTATTGAAGGGATCAAAGGTCTTTTGGCGTCAGGGACCTTTTCGGGTTTTTCTTTTCCCCCATCTGTTTTGAAAGGGCCCCCGGTAAAGGGTTCAGGCCATCTGTGATTGGGCCAACCTACTTCTTAAAAGGCCCTTTTTCAGAGTTTTTGGGTTTTCCAATTTTTTTCGTAAATTTTTGGTAATTTCGGGGTTTATTGTTAAACCAAAAACTGATTTGACCAAAAAAGGGTTTTCTGATGTGGTGAATTGGCCTCCTGAGGCAGTCTTCATTTAGGAACAAGAGAGATTCACTTCTGCTCCTGTTCTCGCGCCGTGTTTCTTGCCTTTCGGGGGGGTTTTACCCTTGAATTGGGGGCAGGGCCGTTTTGCCCAAAAGATCCGGACCTCTAAAAGAACCCCCTTGTCCTTTTTCTCTCGAAAAAATTTTTCCCTATGAACAAATTTGCTGGGTTTGGGGGAGTTTTGGCCATGGGTGGGCTTTTAAGATGGGAATTGGTGGGGGGTCAAACATCAGGTGGGAAGTCCTTCGGCCAAAAAAATTTGGGGCATCTGGAATTGCCAAGCGACCAAAACTAGAAAGGCCGGTGGCCTTTTTTTTTACACGTTTTAATTTTGGTTTTTTTTCCCCCGGCACAAAAAATTTGGCGGATGCCCCTCAGGAGTTTCCTTGGGGGGCCCTTCCTGAGTTATCTGTCCTTTTGTTTTTTTAAAAGGGGGGGTGTGTTTTTCCCCATTCGCCCAATTTGAGACTTGCTCAGGGGGCAGGAGGGTAGGCCCAGCGCCCCCTTTGGGGAAAATGTTTTGCCCCGGGAAACAATGGAAAAAAGTGTGATGTCTGAGATTCATTTTTCCGCTTTGGGGGGCACCCCGGGGAATTTTTTTGGTACCAGAGACTTGGTTAGTCGTCTTTTGGGGCCTACCTTTTCTCGTGTTCGGGAATTTTGCGCCTGCGGGACTTGCTTCGCTCCAAGCCTGCTCTGTCTAGTGGTTTGTTGTGCCATTCCTTGCCCAAGAGCCTGGCCCCCTACTCTATGGATTCTTTTTCCTTTCCCCCGTTTTTAAAAATGCCCCCCGGGGGGAATTTGTGTAGTTTTTCCAAAAAGATACATTTGTCCCTTTTTCCCAGTTCCCTTTCCTCCCTGAATTGGTGCCGTTTTTCCCTCGCACGGGTTGTTTACCGGCATTCCAGAACATTGTGCTGCAGAGGAGTCCATTTGTTTCCCCATTTTTTGGGGATTTTTTTTTTAAATGGGTGTTCAATTGCTTTCCCCGGATTTATCCCCGACCAAAGGTCAAACTGAGAAACAAACCGACATTGGACTTTTTTAAAATGCTTTGTGTCTGCTGACAGGGGGACTGGGTCCTTTTTTGCCCTTTTTGGGGGTTTTGTCTTAATAATGGGTAGCTTGCCCTTTTTGTCTCCTTTTTCTGTAATTCCGGGTTTCCCCTCGATTTTTTCAGGACAGAGGAGGTTTTTTCTGTCCAGGTGTTTACTTGTTTTTGGGGCGTATGCAACAGATTTTTTGGGCCAGGTAGGGAGAGGTTTTTCCCCCTTCAGGAGAAGGCCCCCCGGTTTTAACCGGCATAGACTGATGGCCCGGTTAAATGGGGGACTTGGTCCCGGTTGTCCCCCAAAGAAATTCTATGAGAGTAGCATTCCTAAATTAACCTAGGTTCATTGGACCTTATAAAATTTGGGGATTATTAAACCCTTTTTTTTGTTGCTTCTTCCAGGACATTTAAGATCCATAACGTGTTCCACAAGTCCTTGTTGAAGAGGTTTGTTGAGCCAGTGGTTCCTGCTGCTGTGCCTCCTGACCCTGTTTTGGTTGAGGGCAATCTGGAGTATGTGGTTGAGAAAAATATGGATTCTCGTTTTTCTAGACGGAAACTCCAGTATTTGGTTAAATGGAGAGGTTATGGTCAGGAAGACAATTCTTGGGTGTTTGCTTCGGACATCCATGCTAGGAGACTTATCCGTGCGTATCATAGAACTCATCCTGACCGACCTGGTTGCTCAAATGAGGGTTCGGTGACCCTCCTCAAGGGGGGGGTACTGTTGTGAATGGGTTTGAGATGAGTTCTGAGCAGAGGCTCCCTCTGGTGGTTACAAGCGGTGCTAGTGAAGATTATGAGGACTGGGAATCAGGTGTTACTGACTGGTCTTATATAAGGGAGTCATTTTCCCATCAGGGTTGCCGGTGATCAATTGTTCTGGTCTGAATCCTTCATTCCAGTTTCCCTTGTAGCCTGCTGTGTCGTTTCTGCATCTCCTGCTTACAGATAAGACTTTTGCTCTTTTGTGTTTGTGCTATATTTTTGCATTTTGTACTGCACTTCTTTGGGGGCCTTCAGGGTCCCCTCTGGGGGCTTCTGCCCTCTCAGTTTAGTTCAGCCACTGAGTTTTGTTCTTTTGCTTTTTCCAGTTTTTTCAGTGGCTGCTGTTTTGATTTTGTTACACCAGAGAACTAATTTAGGTGGTAGAGGTCGTGTGATCTCAGGTGATTTTGAAATTAGTAGAGTTGGTGCTTTTCAGGGTTTTCTGGGATTGCAGTAAGTGCCCTTCCTATGCTTTTCTATTTAGATAGTTTGGGCCCCAGCGTTTTGCTCATACTATTTTCTTTCTGTGTCAGTATTCCTCTTGTCTAACTGCCATTACATGTTTGGGGGCTTTCTATTATCTTTGGGTTCTGCTCCGGGGCAGATAGCTTTCCTATTTCTATCTTTAGGTGTAGTTAGTTTCTCAGGCTGTGACGAGGCGTCTAGGACCAACGTAGGAACGCTCCACGGCTGCCTCTAGTTGTGGTGGTTAGTCAGGGTACTGCAATCTCATAGATTCCAACTGCTCTGGTGTATTGCCTTTTTGCCTGCTCTCCTCAGCTACCGAAACATAACAGACAGGAACAAACAAATTTGTGGTTTGCAGCAACAATAAGGGCTTTGGGGGCCACCAGATCAGAACGAGCCCCTTACATGTAGCAGGCGGTGGAGAGGGAAGGCTTGAGTTCTGCATTTCAATCAAACAGTGAGAGACCTAATCATGTACATCTCCGATATCACTGCACTTCCCAGCTGGGGACTGATTGCCTGCTAAGGCTGAATGTGCTGTAAACTCCCTCATGTAAAATATTACTGGATGGGGCTTGTTTTCCTGGTGTGAAATTCGTCTTTCTTCCCTTGATAATCATGGTGGCACAGAAGCTTCTCTCTCGCTAACAGGTGTGATATATATATATAGATGGCAGGAACGTGTATCACAGTATTAGAGCTTTTCCTGCTCCGAAGAAATAATAGAGAACAGAAAGCGCAGGGAAAAAGTATTTACCCCCTTACAGGGTAGACAGCAGGAATCCGCACGCATTTATGGCATTCCTACCGAATCCCCGAAATGCTCTTAGATTCACGGGAGACCTCCTGGAGTCTCTGCAAAAATAGCAAATCTCCCATGCCCCTCCACATCTGCCTGACACCCCCCGCAAAACTGCGGTCACTAGAGATGTCTTCATTTACAGGGGCGGAAAACCGGATTACAGCGATGGACATGACTGTATGCCGGATAGGTAAGAATAATGTTTTTATTATTTTTTTTTAATTACAGGAGAACAAGGGAATCGAAGGAATACCAGTACAATAAAAGATGGTCAAAAACTGTGTATTTATTTCATTAAAATGATTTTTAATTAATGTGTGTGGTTTTTTTTTTCTTTCATACAATAGGATTAATAATTAATAGTTGTCTATTTGACAGCTCTCAATTATTAACCTGGCTTAAAGTCACCTTTCAATTGCAAGGTGGCCTTAACCCATTATTAACCCATTCGCCACCGCTACAGGGCAATGGGAATAGACGGGCAAAGTGCCAGAAAGGGCGAATCTAATTATAGATTTGCCTTTTCTGGGTGGCTGGGGGCAGATGTTAGTAGCCAGGGGGGGCACAAAATAAATGCACCCTCCCTGGGCTATTATTATTTGCCCCCACTCGCTGGCTTTGTCTGTCTGGTGGAGAAAATACAGGGGGAGCCCACGCATTTTTTTTCAACGAATTTACACCTTTAATTAACCCCTACATGTATGAAATTTTGCACACATATACTCATGTCATTGTTAGTGAAAACCATATATCAAACTACATGAAATGAAATGGTAACTGTGTGTAAACAATGTATCATTTCATGTCGGGTTCTGTAGTTTCACAAAAGCCGGGAATTGAATTAGCGGCTATTACAGTATGTAGAAGTGTATGAACTATAAATATATGTGTGTATTTATATTATATATATATATATATGTATTCTATGTGTATATATCTATTCTTTCTTTTGTGATTGAAAAACTATTCATTTGGATCCATTATATGTCTGTTTTGCTGGCCACCGACAAAATCTCGCAAGTTGGATGTCAATCGGATGTGAAATGAACGCTCAGATACAACTAAATCGCATCATCGCAGTAGAATCGGATGACAGACGGAGCAATGTTCAGGAAAGTTTTGAGCGATAATCAACCGACTAAAACGGTCCGATTTTTTTTAGACGTTGTGTGTGACGCCGGCCTTAGACTAAAAACTGAAGTCTTAGACAGAGGTCAGTGTTCAAGTGTATAATTGTGTAATGCACGGACGTTCCCACCATGAAGAGAGTTTATGCACCAGCTCAGGGGCTTTTCGACAGAACGTACCTTGCGTTGATATATTCTATTCCCTTTGTTTTTTTTTTATATTGAGAGACGTATCGTAATCCTGGCTCCTCACAAATGTCACAAGGTTCATGGAAAGAAAAAACTGAGTCCAAGTCCTACAATAAGTGTCCCATTTGGATGGTCGTTATGGGGTCACATACTCATAGTCCTGATAAATATAATATAGGCAAGTGAAGTACATGAAAATTGTATCAATATTGATAGTGCTAGAAAAGAAAATAAATGTAATTTTTTTTTTCTCGTTTAATGTTGCATGTTAAGGTTTCTAACACCGTTGGCTTCGGAAGCTTCTGTGCTTTAGGGACACTTTTATGTTTTTGCTTTTTATCCTCGTTTTAGGGTTTTGCTCCGAGCTTGGTGCTGCGAGCATTTTACATTTTGTGAGTGTTTATTTTAGCAAATCTTAATAATATTAGATCTGGTAATTTGAGCCGCAGTGTTTAATATATATATTTTTTTAAAAAAGTCCTCTAATGGGAAATTTATATTGATGGTAGGAATTCCATAGTCTTAGATTTCTATAGGTTTCCAAAAAGAGGAGTCACCGCGCTGTATGCAAATCTTTCCACAAAGTAGTTTTCTGACCTGTTTTTGCGACATTTTTTTATTGTCACTTATGAGTTAATTTTTCGTCAGGACATAAACAATATAGTAGAAGTTAATGTTTGTAGGAAAAAAATTGTGGATGATCTTGCAAAAAAAAACCCTAAACCTCAGTTTAGAACTTTCAATGGTTGGAAAGCCACGTGTTATCCTCTCCATGAGAACATTGTGATTGTGCTGTCATCATCCTATTATTTTTGTGAGTGACAGATTACCAATTGTCACCAGGTAATTCCAGTCAGTTCATTCAACCCCCCCAAAAAAAGTTCTGAATATAAGTAATTCTGGGCCTTTATTAAAAAAAACATTGTTGCATTGTCAGAAATGAACTTTCAAAATGTTATACAAATAAGTCTGGAAGTGCTCTGGGCGGGATGGAGCACTTCTGCTGCCTTGATTCTTGGCTCCATACTCGGCCTATCTCCGCCCACCACTAGGTGATTGACAGCACTGCGGCAACATGTGAAGAATTTGTTTAAATTGTCCAATAGGAGGGTAAAATATATAACAAACTCACATTTTTTGCATCAGAAGTTCCGTAGCGCCTGTGCTTGTGATCTGATGAAATGTCAATCACTTGTCTGTAACTGTTTTCCACTTTCAATTTTCTGTCTGCAATCAGTTCTGCGTAAATATCTGCATCAGTTCTACATTCTGTACTTTTTTAGGCTAATATTATGCCCTTGGTAATTTTCATTATTTTTTTTTTTACTTGGAATCTGCTACTTTATTAATTGCACCAGAAGTTGCCGTCACTAAGGACCATTCATTGTCGACGCTCCTAACAAGTAGGGATTGTCCAAAGCGGAGAACGTCAGTAACGAGGAGAGCGCTGCTGACAGTGATTGTGTGGGCTGAACAAAAGTCTTTGTTTGACTGGGAAAAAGCTGAAAAAAAAATAATATAAGGAAATCAATATCGAAAAAAGTATAAGAGAACTCCAGAGCGGGAGAACATTTTATCTCTTAGCTAGTTATTTCTGGGCAAAGATGGAAGAAGTCAAAAAGTTGAAAAAGATCAAACTCTGTAATGTTTTATTGCTACATTTGAAATAATCACAAATTAGTATTAAATATTTGGTGTTTTTTTTCAATGTTGCAGTTTCTCCGAAAATCTACGACATTTCCGCCAACATGGTCGTCAATGAAGGAACGAATGTATCACTTACATGTTTGGCCAGTGGAAAACCAGAGCCTTCAATATTATGGAAACATATCTCCCCTTCAGGTAGGTGTCCGCTCAGTGGCTGCAACTCATCTCCAAAAACTTGGAGAATATTTCTATGGGTGTCCGTGATAATGTGCCTTAGGGGATGAACATATGTATCCCTGTCATTCAATGAACGAGAGTTCCTGAGAATCAAATGATGGTGTCCGGTGATACATCTCATCCAGGGAGAAGGAGATGAATGTTTTTTGCTTCCTGTGTCCTGTAGGATCATGATCTAGTCTTCAAGGCTTGTGGTCGGAAATTGCTCTTGAAATCTCTTGGCAAATTCTTCTGCAAATTTTATATTTGTTTATAAATTGAATTTATATTATTTTTGATGATGTACCGTAAATATTTTTGAGTGATCATTACAATGGTTGAAACTGGTCTTCCATAGAGATATGGTCTATGGTGCTGGTTTATGCACATTTTTGCTGTATAGATTACAAAAAAATAATAAATAATATATGTTTTTGACACATTATGAGCAACATGTAATCAGAAAATGATGTATTCTTTACATTAGGTTATATATGCAGTATATAAATGGGACGTTGTGAGGGTGTGATATGGTGTGGGGGTATCATTTTGTCTATGTTCATGTTTTTACTGATTTTGGGAGTGTTGTCTTGTTGCTCTGGATCATTCTGTGCATCCCTGTAATGTGACCACACAGCATTCAATGTTAATTATCCAGACTTGTATTTTCAGTAGGTGAAGAACCATAGACTGTTGTCATATGAGTTTTATAAGTTTACTCTTGATACTTTTGAGTGGTTGCTGTTTGCCTCTATATCAGCTCCTACAGGGTATTGTCTGCTATCTTTGTGAGACAAGGATGCAAGATCATTGAACAATGGATGTCTGATAATGTGTTGATTGACCATTGTGTGGTTCCCTGTGGCTTGTTGACCTGCAGAGCAGAGGACACACTATGCATATTGACTAAATACTCAGATGATGAGAGATGTGCCTGGCCACCTTCCCCCTGACCTGTGGATGATGACTAACACACAAATGTGGGTACAAAGAGGAATTTTCTATCCTTCTGAGGAGAGACACCAGTCAAATAGATCCTTTGTGGGAGGCTGATGCTAAGGCCGGCACCATAGAGGGACTTGGAGAAACCCTGATTACCCTGGAAAATAATGCTGGATGAGCCATATACGGAGAAGTATCTGGAGCCGCACTGCCATATCGATCTCTAAGCGTAGTATTGTGACGCTCATCTCCTGGGGCATTTATCCCGTTACTGGATTGTATCCGTGTTCCTGGACTATTTTATCCTCTGTGTGTTGGATTGTTTTATGAAACTTTCGGTTCACTCCTCTCTTGTTCTGTTGATTGTGTAATACTGGAGAAGGACCCCGTGACAGAAGTGTTCCATTCTTCACATCGAACACTAGAGAAGTCACAATACGCTGACAAGTCCTGATTCCTAAAAAAAAAAAAAAAAAAATCCTGATTCCTGTAGCTCACTTATCATCTTTGCTGTGTAGACTGGGACAAATTGAGTAGAGTCATCTCATTATCATTAGAGTAGGAGGGAGTTAATGACCGCTCCTAATTTGTGTAGCACATTTATCATCTGTGCTGTGTAGACTGGGACAGGTTGAGCAGAGTCATCTCATCATTAGAGTAGGAGAGAGTTAATGACAGCTCCTAAATCTGCAGCTCATTTATCATCTGTTCCATGTAGGCTGGGACAGGATAAGCAGAGTCATCTAATTAGAGTGAGAGGGAGTTAATGGCAGCTCCTTATTTCTGTAACTTATCATCTGCGCTATGCAGACTGGGACAAATTGAGCAGAGTCATCTCATTAGTGTGGGAGGCAGTTCATAACAGCTCAGTCGTCCTGCTGATATTCTAGGTGATAAACTTTAGTAAATGTGTGTGCCTTTAATAATTTGATTTTGTAAGAAAATTAGGATTTCAACTCCACCTAAACCATCTTTCATTTGGTAATACATAAGAACCGATGATGGTTTAACTGATCATCATCTGAAACAGTCGCACACTCATTACTAGTTTTCAGCTATTAGTCAAGCATCTACTTCATGATGATGTTCTCCAGAATTATTATGACACGATATGGTGGTACTAGGTGTGCACTATATGAGGGTATTATTTAGAGATTGTTTGGCAAAATTATTTGAAATACTAAAAATACATTGTATATGTGTGGTGAACAGAGATGAGCAGATTTGTTTGAGGTGTATTAAATTTGACTCAAAATTTATAAAAATACTGAGCTGTCCAGGATCCAACATTTTTTACGATTTTCTTCTTGCAAATTCAGCAATGTGGCTGCCTGCTGGGCATTTTTTGTGCAAATTTCCAAAACGCTTCAAAAACTCTTTAAACCTGCTTCAGAAAACTCCCCAAAGAAGCGGCTTTCCTGAAGCAGTTTCCACTAAAGGTTCGAGGTTTTTAACTGCATAATAAAACCCCTTTGTGTGCACATAGCCTATAAATTAACAATCCTGCTGAATACTACCTGCACATAACGGTATTACTAAGTATTATATGGCGGTGTGATTTGTAAAGTGAAGTATACTTTTCTATGGAAATATTTAGATGCTGCATATTATTTAGCCACTGGCAGTAAATATGTAAACTGTATATGGAAGTATTATTCTGACACTGTATGGTGGTAATACTTGGAGTATGAATGGGCGTATTAATGATATATTGTTTGGCAGAATTTTTTGGATACTAAATTGCCGTTTGGGGAATTAGACAGCGGTATCATGTGGTAGGCATATATTATGGGGGCACAATATGGTATAAACGTTTAGATACTGCGCAGTGGCACGGCTTTATTATGAGCCACTGAATGGCAGTACTAAATATTTAGTATTTATTTTGAAGGCAGGTTTTTCCATATGGATATAGTGGTATGGCTTGTCCCTCCATCAAAGTGATACTCTTTTTTTTGTACAGTAGAGATCTGATTTGCCAGTTATGAGAAATCTAGTCTAGTAGCCATATGCAAATCAGGCAGGAAGTGCACTGGGGGCGTGTCAGTGCTCTTGGAAGAAGCAGTTAGTGTGCACATCCTCCCCAGTGCACTTCCAGACTGATTGACATATTCTGTTAGATTTCCATTACTGTGACCATTGTATCTCTGCAAAAAAATATCATTTTTGTGGAGGCTGAAACACCTGCACCGCCATACTACTACTCCCATATGCAAGAACGTGCTGACAATTTCCCTTTAAATGGGATAATATCTATACTTTTTGAAACTGTAATAAAAGCAGTTTAAAATGCGGAGACGAGCAGGGGCAGAACTCCATTGTTTGTTGCACTTTCCATAAAACCAGCCGTGAATGGGAAGCACAACTAAACCACAATGCTCACGGGCGCATTCATAGGATCGCTATTGTTTTGCGGTCTGCATTTAGCGCACGAATCGAGGACATCGCTCCTTAAACGCTGCTATTTCCCTCTCTACGTTCATCATCGCCTCTTGTTTATCATTGAACTTTTCAGATGTAAATGTTAAACCTATGAATTTCCAGCAATGTACAAAGTACATCATTTGTGCTTTTCCAGACGTGTTAGTCTACAGGAGGAACGAAAAGAAAGCCATTAATTTCGCTGGAGGTAGAGATTATAGCGCTGCAGTACAAATGCTTTAATAACTCTTTGAGATTGCATTATAGATTCTAAAAGTAGACTTTACTTTAAGATCTAAAAAGGAGGGAAAGCTCTTATGAAAAGATTGAGCTCAGCAAGCTCCGAACGCCATCACAATAAGATTCCAGCAGAAGTGCGATGGAAATGTCATTTTGTTTCCAATACTTTATGAAACAACTTTGCTACTTGATTCATAAAGGTTTCCAAAAGCCCTTTAGAAATTGTCAGGGTTCTTCTAATGTAACAATCTCTTACATGTAAAGGGAACTTTTACTTTCTCATGACTTTTATTGATTGGTCTGAATGGGTTATCCTTCAAGATTTTACTTAATACGTTCCTTTCAGGTACGGCATCCTTTATGATTCTCTGCAAGAAATAGAGTCAAAGCCATTGTTTATTTCACTGCTTTGTATTATGGCAGAGAGACCTTGTCTAGACACAACTGTAGTCAGTGTGAAAATTGGAGAGGACCCCGAGTCCCACCCTTCAATAATGGAATAATATTATACTATACTATTATACTAGTTATATATATGTTTATTCTTATACATAGGGGCAGTATTATAGTAGTTATATTCTTGTACATAGGAGCAGTATATAGTAGTTATATTCTTATACATAGGGCATATTATAGTAGTTATATTCTTGTATATAGGGGCAGTATTATAGTAGTTATATTCTTATACATAGGGGGCAGTATTATAGTAGTTATATTCATGTATATAGGAGCAGTATTATAGTAGTTATATTCTTGTACATAGGGGCAGTATTATAGTAGTTATATTCTTGTACATAGGGGGCAGTGTTATAATAGTTATATTCCTGTACATAGGGGCAGTATTATAGTAGTTATATTCATGTATATAGGAGCAGTATTATAGTAGTTATATTCTTGTACATAGGAGCAGTATTATAGTAGTTATATTCTTGTACATAGGGGCAGTATTATAGTAGTTATATTCTTATACATAGGGGGCAGTATTATAGTAGTTATATTCATGTATATAGGAGCAGTATTATAGTAGTTATATTCTTGTACATAGGGGCAGTATTATAGTAGTTATATTCTTGTACATAGGAGCAATATTATAGTAGTTATATTCTTGTACATAGGGGCAGTATTATAGTAGTTATATTCTTGTACATAGGGGCAGTATTATAGTATTATATTCTTGTACATAGGAGCAGTATTATAGTAGTTATATTCTTGTACATAGGGGCAGTATTATAGTAGTTATATTCTTGTACATAGGAGGCAGTATTATAGTAGTTATATTCTTGTACATAGGGGGCAGTGTTATAATAGTTATATTCCTGTACATAGGGGCAGTATTATAGTAGTTATATTCTTGTACATAGGAGCAGTATTATAGTAGTTATATTCTTGTACATAGGTGCAGTATTATAGTAGTTATATTCTTGTACATAGGAGCAGTATTATAGTAGTTATATTCTTGTACATAGGAGTAGTATTATAGTAGTTATATTCTTGTACATAGGGGCAATTTTTATGGTAAAAACCAAACAAATACAAATATACTGACATTCCTCCAGTAATACAAAAATAAATTCACTTGGATTGTACTAATTCATTACATATCCGGATTATACATATAAAATTATCTTAAAGAGTCCATACACCTGGTTGGAAAAAAAAAAAAAACATCATATTTCAACCCAGTGACACATCCTTCCATAACTTAACATTTCCTAATGATTTTATCTATCTGGGCTCGGACATTATGTGGTTGACAGCGTCACAGATCTGAGTCGGAGTTATTCTGGTCACCGCCGGTCTCCATTTCAGACTCTACCCGAGAGCCCTCAGGTAATGGCTTCCGCTTGGGCGGAGGACAGTCCTCTACATCCCTATCAAACTCTGCGTCAATTCTTCTAAGGTCATCCTCAAAATCACCGTCAGACTCAGACAGAACACCAAACCTATTAGATAAGTCCATTACACCTGCAGAAACCTGGACCTTCTTCCTGGCTCCTTGGCCAGTGTCATACTCCTTCTCAGGTTTACGGGAGGTCTTGTCCTTTTTCTTCCTTTTAGTCTGAGACACAGATGGTAGTACTGAAGTAATGCTTCCCTGTGACTGCTGCCCCTGAGGGACAACCTCCATACTTCCCTGTGCACCCTCTGAACCCTGCTGCTCTGGTGTCACCTGAGTAGACCCCTGGTGGACCTCTGGTCTGGCCAGTATTTCCCCTGACAGTAAAGCTGCCTCCTCCAGAATCTCTGCCCCTGCCACCAAATCCTCATCAGGATAGTCCTTACAGATATTGTGCCAGGCGTCAGGACAGTCCCTGTGAGGGTGACCGATCTTCCCACAGAGGTTGCACCTGATGTTCTGGCAGTCTGCAGCCACATGGCCGACCTCCCCACACAGGTTGCACTTCACCACAGTACACGTATTCGCCAGGTGACCCGCCTTGCCACATTTGAAGCACTTACGAGGCTGCCCAGGATAGAAACACACACCCCTCTCCCTCCCAATAAAGAAGGAGTTGGGTAAGTGGGCAGTGATATTATCGCACTGGCGCAGTTTCACCAAAACCCTCCACCCTCCCGTCCAGATACCATCATTGTCTCTGCTTTTGGTGAGGTCAGAGACCAGGTCACAATGCCTCCGGAGCCACACCACAATGTCCTGCGGGGGAACAGACTCATTCCAGAAGATGAGATTTACCGTAACGGTATCTGGCTTAGAGATAGGAATAAAGCTGAACTTACTCCAGCCCTCAGTGTCTCTAAACTTGGGGAAATTAGACCAAAACCTATCCAGGTCACTCATGAGCTTAAAGCTGACGTCATAGCCCTGCCTGTCTGGAAGATTAATCACCGCCAAGATGCTGACTGGCGCAAACCCCATCTGGCGACACAAGAGCTCCCTGACCACAAACCTTCTATCTGGCAGATCCTCCTTGGCACCTGTGTGCCGGAAACGCACGACGTTTCTCCGTTTAAACGCCTGGCCGGTATAATTGGCACCAGAGGTGAAGGACGGAGCACCACGACTCCAGGCATTACTGGGGGGAACCTGCGGGGTCACACTAGGCTGACTGACGGGGTGAGGGTCAGCAGCAGGGGGGGCTTCTACACCTTGTGTGCTCGGAATTAAAGGGGGGAAATCACAGACATCATCATGCACATTGTTATCATCAACATCAATGTCACTATCAGACTGCGCAGCGTCCACCAAAGATACTGTGCTCCCCCAAACCTCCGACCCCTCAGATACAGCCCGGTTATCCCCAGCATCAGAGCCCTGCTGGGCACCATCAGGAACTACCGGCACATGTCCACTGCCCAACTGTGGTGCATGGCATTCTGAGACTTGTAGTCCCTGTGCTGAAAAATGTCCATGCTGCTGCTTGGAATCTGCTGCAGGCGGCTGTACTGGGCATTCTGCGACTTGTTGTACCTCTACTGGAATGTGCCCTTCATGCTGCTGCTTGGAATCTGCTGCAGGCTGTTGTGCTGGGCATTCTGTGACTTGTTGTACCTCTGCTGGAATCTGCACTACATGCTTCTGCTTTGGATCTGCTGCAGGCAGTATTGCTGGGCATTCTGAGACTTGTGGTACGTCTGCTGGGGTGTGTACTACTGGCTGCTGCTGGTGCGGCATTTGCCCCTTTTGGAAGCAGAAACTTGCAGGCTGCAGCACTGGCAGCACCTGCTTCTGGGGTCCACCTGGGACAATATCTGACCTGGAACCTGCAGAGTTCTGCTTCTGTGAATTAAACAGTTCCTGGTTCCTATAAGTCTCTGCCAGGGGCCCCATCCTCTCTAGGACGCAGTCCATGTCCCTCACCACTTTTGCCAGCAATACACCCAGTGTGTTCAGAGTCTCATCATAAAAATCATGACTCCCGGGATTAATAGCCTTTAGCTTATAGCAAGTGTCTATCTGCATCTGCAGTGAGTCTTTCTGCTGCTGTAACTCACCGAACTTCTTGACCAGTCCTGGGATCTCCTCAGGTGAAGCTCAGGTGCACGTGGCGTCTCCTCCTGGGATCCTGCATTCAGCGATGTCCCCGGCTGCTTGAACCCAGACGTCTCCTTAATTTTCACCACCGCTGGTTTCATGGCTCCAGGCTCCACAGCACTTTTACTGCTGCCACCTGACTGCGACCGTGTGCGTCCTGACCGCGCCATACTGCCATGCTGCTGTAAGTTCTCCTGGATGGTTTGTCTTTCCAAAGACGTCCGTCTCTGCCTGGGAGCAGGAGAGGTGATCTGCACAGCTGGGGCTGATCTCACCTGTGCACCTGGCAGGAGCTGCTTGCTGACTGGGGAGTTACCTGACTTCACATTGTGCTGTAACCCATCACTGACCGACACTTTTCCTTCTTGCTTCTTTGCTGGACTTGGAGAAGGTTTTCCTTCCAAAACTTTACTGACGGCTTTTTCCTCCTTCACAGAACTGCTGCAGCTTTGGCTCGCTGCATTCACTGCTCTGACAGTGGCTCTGGGATTAACATTCCCATTAGGAGAGGCCTGGGAGGCTTGTCCCAGTGTAGGCCGAGAAGCCTGGGCCTTGCCTGGGGAGCTTCCCCGCCCAGGGTGGCCCCTCCCTGGGCTTGCTCCAGACATGAGGAGATCCACAAAACACAACCTCACAGCTAGGAGGCAGTATTATAGTAGTTCTATTCTTGTACATAGGGGCAGTATTATAGTAGTTATCTTCTTGTACATAGGAGCAGTAATATAGTAGTTATATTCTTGTACATAGGGGCAGTATTATAGTAGTTATATTCTTGTATATAGGAGCAGTATTATAGTAGTTATATTCTTGTACATAGGGAGCAGTATTATAGTAGTTATATTCTTGTACATAGGGAGCAGTATTATAGTAGTTATATTCTTGTACATAGGAGCAGTATTATAGTAGTTATATTCTTGTACATAGGAGCAGTATTATAGTAGTTATATTCTTGTACATAGGGGCAGTATTATAGTAGTTATATTCTTGTACATAGGGGGCAGTATTATAGCAGTTATATTCTTGTACATAGGTAGCTCAGTTTTGGTTTATCTTACATAGGGCAGTTGATTATTCTTGTACATAGGGCAGTATTATAGTAGTTATATTCTTGTACATAGGAGCAGTATTATAGTAGTTATATTCTTGTACATAGGGGCAGTATTATAGCAGTTATATTCTTGTACATAGGGGAAGTATTATAGTACTTATATTCTTGATACATAGGTAGCATTTTTTAATATAATAGTAGTTATATTCTTGTACATAGGGGGCAGTATTATAGTAGTTATATTCTTGTACATAGGGGCAGTATTATAGTACTTATATTCTTGTACATAGGAGCAGTATTATAGTAGTTATATTCTTGTACATAAGAGCAGTATTATAGTAGTTATATTCCTGTACATAGGAGGCAGTATTATAGTAGTTATATTCTTGTACATAGGAGCAGTATTATAGTAGTTATATTCTTGTATATAGGGAGCAGTATTATAGTAGTTATATTCTTGTACATAGGAGCAGTATTATAGTAGTTATATTCTTGTACATAGGGGCAGTATTATAGTAGTTATATTCTTGTACATAGGAGCAGTATTATAGTAGTTATATTTCTGTATTTTTGGGCAGTAGCATCATAATCAATTATTTTATAAAAAGAGAGAAAAACATTTTCTGGGCATTAATCCTTCAGGGAGATACAACCAAGGTGATGATAAGAACATTTTGTACCCACGGCTTTGTTGGAACCGTCCTTGTAATCAGCGGTGTCCTCTCATTGTTATCTCAGTTTAGTTGTTGCTTCTGATTTTATATGATCCATGCTGTTCTGATAGAAAAAAATACATTTGCCAGCCTGTCAGTTTTGTCAGATTGTTGAGTGCTGGATTAAAGGGATTATACTATACATTAAAGTTATCTGCAGATAGGAAAACCCTTAAATGGATGCAGTGAACTAGGATGAGACGTGTCAGTACTTTCCTTCCTGTTACTTGGGGGAAAGGTAATTTTTTACATTCTGAAATCTAATGTGATTTGTAAATAAACTATAAGGAAGATCTTTTTGTTGGTAAATGTTTTCTCTTTGCTAGATAAGGACTGAAAGGGACCTGAACCCCTGAACATTAACATTGATGAACGCTATATTAAAGACAGTTATCACCCCTGATTTTTTAATTTTATTTTACCTCTTTGTTTCCAACCCCTTGAGGAAGCCGACCTGCGAAACGTACATCCGGACAGTGGTGATCATATGATCTTTTGTCAGCTTGTGTATCATGGGTAAGAATAATGTTTGTAGATGTTTTCTACGGAATATCCTGTGATTATGCGCTGACACTTTGTATCGCACTACATTATGCGCTGTGTGAATTGGGGCACACGTTTCATGATGCACTTACTCCAGATTAGAGTTGGGTGAATTTGTTCGGATTTGGTAGCCTAATCTGAATTTGCCATATTGGTGCCATATTTGTACTCTATTTATGCCGAATGTATGTTTGATGATCGGTTTCTACTCCCATTGACTAATGATGTTCGGCTGTATTCAATGAATATTGCAAAAAACAATATTCGCTGCCGATCGTATTCAGAACCGAATCCGAACAAATTCGCTCATCTCTACTCCTCCTTATAGGTTTCTCTTTGCTTTAGTCTCTGTTCGGATCTTCCTTATAAGATTTCTGTTACTTTATGTTTTTTTCAATGTTGTGTAATAGCGATGGACTTTCATACACATGGTGATATCGTGGCCCTATTTCATTGGGTTCTGCAGTATAATTTTTGGAAGGTTGAGGAAGGTCAGGTTCTTCTGGGAATGATTTGTCTTCAGTTATTTTTTTGGATCCATCCATTCCCAAAACCGGAGGAGAATAGATCCCTCGGAACAGTAGAATTGAGCTTTGGTTTATAGGACGGATATGACATTAGTGACCAGAATTTCTGTATGAGAAGTCTATCCTATAATGGTGTCCCTCGCTGGCCTGTACTCCTTGCGGTTGACAGTCATTAATGTCTGTGTGATCTTATGATACCGCCCTGTGCCTCTGGTGGCTTGCAGAAGGACTATGTCCATCTTACGATTATTTGCAGTCTATGGCAGCACACCCGATCTGTGCTTTTTAGTTTGGCCCCCCATGTGGCAATGACATCTCGGTCCATATGGCTCTGCTGTTACGCTGTAGGGGGATTAAGGGCTTCTAGGGAGTTACCACATCCTAATTGCAGTACCAGACACAACCCATGGGTGAGGGTGGCGCTGTTGTGCTGCAGAACTCTTTTTCTCCCCAGATGTATATGATTGGTGCATCTATGAAATGTCTCCTTCATTTTATTTTTGGTCTTGTACTAATATCCCCCAAAACATCCTGATCTGTCCTGTGTTATTCATGCTCAATCTGTGGACTGTACCTCACGGCGGCTGAGATACGTCTTCGGATAGTTTGTATCCATCATTTACAGCCAGACAGACGTTCATCTCCGACCTCTCGTCACAGGAAGCTCCAGGGGATTCCTTTTGTTGGTTGATTCCTCCTCGTTGGTGACTTTGTTGAAGTGGCATCGAGTCCCCGGAGAGGCAACGATCGAATGAATCTCCGGACCGTATATGAGGACAGCGCCCGGCATCTTCTACGGCTCCAGCCATCGCCTTGTCGAGAGCTGGGAGTTCAGCAGATGATTCACTACAATTTATGTACTAAAGTCAACCCAGAAACCCAACGTGGGATCCTCCATAAAGTCACCCGCTCTCTGAAGTTATATCAATATTTGTCTTAAAGGGGCACTCTACTTTTAGCAATTCCTTCTTAAAGGGGTTGTGTCATTTGCATACCTCATCACGGGGTGTGAACATTATAAAGAGGCACTCTCCATTCAGGAGCCTCCTTTATGTGCTCTGACTTTTGCTCCGGTCCTTTCACTGTTTGCTGAAGGTGGTAGGAAATAAATTCACGATATGGCGGGTTTTACATTGATGAGGTTTCCCTCTGGGTATTACCTGTCGTTTTAATTTTTTATATAATAAATCAATAGTTTTTATATAATAAATCAATAGTATTTATGAAAATAAGCAACTTTGTAATATGTTTTATAAGAAATCTGCTTCTTTCTCCTCCTGGACTAATTGTTCATTCTCAGACACGTTACATTGTTACATCACTGATCTGGGATCTTCTGTGTAGCAGCTGCCATCTCAGTAATGGAGCAATCTGTTGTCACTGAATACAGATTTTACCTGTGAATCCAGAAGTTTCAGAATGAAGGATCAGTCCAGGAGGAGAAAGAAGCAGATTTCTTTCCTAAGATATATTACAAAGTTGCTACTTGTACTATTGATTGCGGAAACAAAAATTAAACTGACCGTTCCTCTTTAAGAACTCTGTTTGCTGTTGTTTTATAGGGACCTTCATTTTTCTATCCGGGGAAGAAGATCTGACCCGGTAATATGATGTTCCCAAATGTGTATGGCTTATTACTGGATTTTTTTTTTATACGGACCTGTAATGAGCCGTGCGCTTGTGGCCATCCCATAATCATGGCACATTTCTATAATATCAAAGAAAACTGCCCATTCAAAGACTGCAAGCAGAGATCTTGAAAAAGCAGAGAAATCGATATACAGAGTTAAAATCATTTTGCTATTTAAGACAAAAAATACCTTTCTATAACTAGAAGTGGTCAAAATTACAGAAACATCCAGGCCGCCTGCTACATTGTTTCCTTATGTCTCGCTCGCTTTATGAACAGTTGAGTTCTATCTAGGGGCGATGGGCGAATCTGTCGTCAGAGTCACTTGAATTTGCTGGTAAATTCAATTTGTATCAAATAAATTTGGTGCAAATCAAATCTGTAAGGAAGGGGTCAAAAAAAAATAAACCCATCTTCTACCCACCTCACGGTGCCTCGCCCAAGTCCTGTCCGTACCGCTCTCCTCTCCGTTTTTTCTGTCTTTTCTTCTTACCTGATTCCCGGCCTTCGGCGCCGCTATTGTTCATCAGGCCCCGCGCCGTCGGGTGGGCCGCGACTCAACTTTTTGATGTCAATGCCGTCCATCGTGTCCCGCGTGACCCTGTGAGACCATGTGATGAGCGGCAGCGCTGGAGGCCAGGAAACAAAGGAAGAGAGAAGACAAAGACACCGGTCGGAGGAGCGGCAGCAGCGGGGGTGATCTGTGGGGGGCCGAACTGAGGTCTGATAAGATTTTGTTTTTAAACCCTTCCCAGCTCTCAGAATCCCAGCCGCCATATTGCTGGAATTCACACTAATTTTGAATAATTACATTTGTAACAATTTAGTTTCTAGTAAACTATTAATAATTTTATTTCTATATCGCCACCGTATTCCGCAGCGCTGTGCGATTATTGGGGACGTGTACAGACAATGTCAGGCATACTTACCCGTCCTATCCTGAGATAAAGGGCGGCAGGCGACCAGCTTTTCAAAAAAGCTGCATTACTCTTTGGTCACTGATTATGTCTGCAGGTTAATGTGTCCAGTTAGTGTAATGAGAAATTAAGGTATTAAAGGGGATGTCTCGTGTTGCAAAATGGGGAACATTTCAAAGTGCTTGTAAAAAGCAACAACTTTGCAATTCACCTTACTAAAAATCCTCTCTGTTCTTCACTGCTGCTTGTCTACATTACCGCCCACCGCTGCAGTCTGTCAGAGGTGGCCGGTTGCCTAGGCAAGTAGCGCATGCTTGAACGATGACCACATCCTCGGCGCCTCTGTGCTCCTCCCTTGCTGCAAAGGTAAAGTGGCCTCTGCTTGAAGCACAGGAAAGCACAAGGGTCCGAAAAGAGGCGCAGCCAAGTTACTGGTCTGAACTGTCAATCATCAGGAGCACAGCGCCCCTGGACAAGCAGAGGCAGAGGAGCGCTGCGCTCCTGAACACACAAGAGTACACCCATTTAAGGAAATTTGCAAACGTATTAGCGAGGACCCTGTGAGGTTTTTATGCTGCTGTTGGGCC
Organism: Oophaga sylvatica; assembly: GCA_033576555.1. Taxonomy (NCBI): domain Eukaryota; kingdom Metazoa; phylum Chordata; class Amphibia; order Anura; family Dendrobatidae; genus Oophaga; species Oophaga sylvatica. The sequence continues at coordinate 75,748,498 of JARQOD010000009.1, forward strand.
TTAGCTGCTCGTTGTTGTTTTCTGGTGGATGCGCCTGACCCTGGCGACACAGCCGGCACCAGATTTCTCATTTTTCTTGAATTTTCTTTGCTATCTCGTAACAGATCTATTACATGGAAAGCGTCAGATATTCAATTTAGCATTGGAAGAAAAAAAAAAAACAATATTTTGCACCGTTCCTCACCACTCCGCAATAAATTCTACTCCCTCTGTAGATAACATATTTTAGTGTCGCTTCCTGAAAATGTGAATTATATAAACTCTTATCTTTATGTGCAATGTGACCAGACAGCTATAAACAACCATCGCACCCACAAGCTTCCCGGCTGAAATTCAGATTAAATACCAGCATTATGTTGGTAATAGAAGTTAGTGAAATGTAAAGATTTTATAACATGCCAGACTTGGTAAAGATAATTGCTTTTCGGAGAAATCTCAGATGATGTCTGTGGCGTCACAGGGTTATTGCCGCCTTCCATCCCAGAGAAATAATATTTAAATGCTATTGGTGACTGTAGGAATCCTAGAGAAGGAAGGAAGAAGAGGAGAGGGGAAGGAAGGAAGGATGTCAGGGAGGGGAGAAGGGAGGGAGGGGATGAAGAGAGGGAAGGAGAGGGGAAAGGAGAAGGGAGGGGAGAAGGGAAGGAAGGAAGAAGAGGGGAAGGAAGGAAGCATGGCAGGGAGGGAAGGAGGGGAGAAGGGAGGGAAGGAAGGAATGGTGGAAAAGGAGAAGGGAGGGGAGAAGGGAAGGAAGAAGAGGAGAGGGGAAGGAGGGGAGAAGGGAAGGAAGAAGAAGAGATGGGAAGGAGGGAGAAGGTAAGGAAGGAAAAAGAAGAGGAGAGGGGAAGGAAGGAAGCATGGCAGGGAGGGATGGAGGGGAGAAGGGAGGGGAGGAAAAAGAGGAGAGGGGGTGGAAGTAAGGATGTCAGGGAGGGAAAGAGGGGACAAGGAAGGGAAGGAAGGAACGGAGGAGAAGGGAAGGAAGAAGAGGAGAGGGGAAGGAGGGGAGAAGGGAAGGAAGGAAAAAGAAGAGGAGGGGGATGGAAGTAAGGATGTCAGGGAGGGAAGGAGGGGAGAAGGGAGGGGAGGAAAAAGAAGAGGAGAGGGGATGGAAGTAAGGATGTCAGGAAGGGAAAGAGGGGACAAGGAAGGGAAGGAAGAAACGGAGGAAAAGGAGAAGGGAGGGAAGAAGGGAAGGAAGAAGAGGAGAGGGGAAGGAGGGGAGAAGGGAAGGAAGGAAAAAGAAGAGGAGGGGGATGGAAGTAAGGATGTCAGGGAGGGAAGGAGGGGAGAAGGGAGGGGAGGAAAAAGAAGAGGAGAGGGTGTGGAAGTAAGGATGTCAGGGAGGGAAAGAGGGGAGAAGGAAGGGAAGGAAGGAATGGAGGAAAAGGAGAAGGGAGGGGAGAAGGGAAAGAAGGAAGAAGAATAGGAGAGGGGAAGGAAGGATGGCAGGGAGGGAAGGAGGGGAGAAAGGAGGGAGGGAAGGAAGGAAGAGAGGGAAGGACAGGAGAAGGGAGGGAAGGAAGGAACGAAAGGAGAAGGGAAGGAAGAAGAGTAGAGGGAAGGAAGGATGGCAGGGAAGGAGGGGAGAAAGGAGGAAAGGAAGGACGAGAGGGAAGGAGAGGAGAAGGGAAGGAAAGAATGGAGGAGAAGGGAGGGGAGAAGGGAAGGAAGAAGAAGAGGGGAGGGGAGAAGGGAAGGAAGGAATGGAGGAAAAGGAGAAGGGAGGGGAAAAGGGAAGAAAGAAGAGGAGAGGGGAAGGAAGGATGTCAGGGAGGGAAGGAACAGAGGAAAAGAAGGGAGGTAGGAGGGAAGGAAGGGAGGGAAGAGAAAAAGGAAGGAAGGGTGGGGAGGGAGGGAAGAAAGTAGGAAAGGTGGGGAGATGGGAGGGGAGAAGGGAAGGGAGGAGAGAATGGGGAGAAGGGAAGGAAGAAGAGGAGAGCGGAAGGAAGGATGGAAGTGAGGGAAGGAGTAGAGAAGGGAGGGGAGAATGGAGGAAAGGAGGGGAAAAGGGAGGGAGGGAAGCAAGGGAGGGAGGGGAGAAGGGAAGGAAGGGCAAGAGGGGAGAAGGGATGGAAGAAGGAAAGATGGAAGGGGAGAAAGGAGGGATGGAAGGGGCAAAGGGAAGGAAGGGGATAAGAGAGGGAAGGAAGGAATAAAAGAAGAGAAGATGGGAAGGAAGGAAAGAAGAAAGGAAGAAAGAAGAGGAATGGGAAAGGAAAGAGGGAAGAAAGAGAGTGGGAAATTAATGAAGGTAGGAAGAAAGGGAAAAAATGGAGAGAAGGAAGGAGGTAGGGAGGAAGAAGAGAAGGGCAAAAGGAAGGGAGAGAGAGGAGAAGGGAGGATAGGAATAAAAATGAGAGGGGAAGGAAAAGAAGGAAGAAGAGGAAAGGAAAAGGAATGAAGGAGGAAAGGAAGAGAATGGAGAAATGAGTGAAGGAACGAAGATATGAAGAAGAAAGAAAGAAATGGAGGGAAGGAAGGATGAGAGGAAGGAAGAAGAGAAGGGCAAAAGGAAGGAAAGAGAGAGGGAAGGAAGGGAGGTGATAAGGGAAAGAGGAAAGGAAGAAAGGGAGGGAGGGAAAGAAGGAGGAAGGAAGGATTGAATGGAGGGAAGAAAGGAAGGCAGGAAGGGAGGAAGGATCAAAGAAGACAGGGAGGGAAGAAGGATGGTGTAGTGGGAAGGAAGGAAAAAGAGAGAAAAGGGAAGGAAGATTGAATGGAAAAAGAGGAGTAAAAAGGCAAGTAAGAAAGGACAGGAAAAGAAAAAAGAGAATGTATAAAGACTTTGGCAATTCATACACAGATACCCAAGAATACAGGGGGACTCTGTAAGCGCCAAGTTGTCTACAAACATTCTATATGTGACGTATAAACTGCATTACTGCTATATATAGTTTTGTTTTTAATTATAGGTAGACAGACAGATGATAGATTAAAACAGATGAAAAATAGAGAAGATCTGAACTAATCGGCATACAAGTACGGTGATGTTATTGAAATTTTGTCAGGATAAATCTATCCCCATGTTTGCTTCTGCTGTTCCCAAATTAAATGAGTATTTTTGAGAGCTCTCTAGAAATTAACACTGTCCACTCAAATGTGCCAGCATAACATTCCATCAATACTGATGGCTTTATTATTATCACATAGTCTTATACATTTACAGAAAGGGGTTGGTTAGTCAATTAGAAGCTGCTATATTATTGACTGTTGAATATATGAGTATATTCAGTTTTCTTTAACCCTATCTTAACAAAAGGCTGATTAGACAATTTACGACCCTTGTCCCAACTTTCCTGTGATCTCAGGGAAAACCAGCCATCATTTGGACCATCTGTTACTTAGTTCCTCTTTCTGCTGTCGGGTGGCTGGGAAAGCACCTTGTAGCTGTCTGACTTTTTTCACCAGCCTGACTTATGTGGGCCAGGGGTCATGTCTTTAAGCAACTGACTATTTGACTAATTGTGAAGTTATATACTGGTATATTGGTATATATGGTTAGTACAGTGACAAGCAAGTGAGATCTACCTGATGTAAATAAGACACATATATATTTCCATCACAGTAATTTCTTTAGTTTCTCCTAGTCGGAGCTGCTAACCTCCCATCCACGTCCTTGCCGAAGTGAACGTCATGGACACAGTTGGGAGCAGCGACCTTACAGCACTGATGTGTAACGTTCCCTTGTTCCCTGTACACATGTGGATGGACGTCTGGGCCACATCTCAGGGTGACCTGATTGCTTAGTTGTCAGGTCAGAGGTTATATGTGTAGATCCCTTGATATGAGTACAATGAGATACAGAAGTCTGACGCTTGTGGGCCCCAATATAAGATTTCTAATGGGGCCCTGAACTACTGCAGATGTGTAATAGTTCTGGTCTTCTCATGGACCCTTCCCCTCCCTGGGCTCTGGTGCCCGGTGTTATTGCCCCCACTATAGTGATGTTCTTTCTGAGAACCCCCATTTTCCACCTGCCGCCGTCGCTGCTCTTTTCTAAAGCTCCTCAATTTCCTTGAATTTTAGCTGTTTTAAGACACATAAAAAATGCATCCCTTCTTCTGTAAATGTTTCATGTGTCTGCAGAGCAGCGCTCCGGCTTCATTTCCTTTGATTTGAGCAGACTTCAGTCCCATTATTGTTTGATGAAACTTACTTATAAGTCATCATATAATCAATTCTTCCCTGCCGCACACAACCCACACCTGTGTCGCCTCTGTGTTTTACATCTTCCTGTCCTTCTGCCGCACTTATAATCAGCCGAGCATCCGTCACTGAAATATCCCTAATTGTCCCAGACGCCGTCAAACAACGAAGAACATTTCCACCCATTAGGCAGAGTCGGTTCTGATTGCACATGGTGCCACATGTTGGAAGGGTTACAAAAAATGTCCCGTTCATGGCCCAGAAATGGGGACCCTGATAGAGTGTGATTACTGCAGGACTAAGCCTTCTCCTTACCAAGGTGGGTCCTTGTCCTCAATGCCAGGTAGCAGCAGGAGACAGTCACACTACCAGGACAATGAAGCCATTACATAAGCCATAACATAACAAGTAGGCAATGGTAGCCAAAATCTGAATTACAAATGTAGACGATGCTCATATAATGATGGATGGATGACCGTGGGGGTGCAGCCGGGCGGACACAGACAGGAGAGGACAATATATGGACCGTTTGTTGTCCATTAGGTCATCATAGTACTGTGGAGGTGATAGTGGCCCCCTTACATCCTGGGCCCCTGTGTGTCTGCACAGGTGGCACCTATGGTATGTCCGCCCGTGGGGTGCAGTCCCGTATGGTGGCTCCTCTGCTATCGTTCTAGGTGGAATTGTGGTGGATCTGGTTGTGGTTGACTATGTAATTCTGGACGTAGACTGCATTGGCAGCGACAGCGTTCCCATAAACTAAAATGGTCTGGATGCATTTGTAAAAAATATTCTTTTGACTTCACTTTGTGACTTATAAGTCATATTGTGGGATTTGCCTTTTTTTTTGGCATTTACAAAAAAAGTGTAAGTGACCCACGTGGTGACTTCAAAAATATCTCTGCACTTATTATTCCTGACCATATTAGCGCCACAAACATTGTTACTCCAGTCTGATAGCACCACAAGACAATGCTTCCAAAAAGAATTGTGAGCATCAGAGGGTCCCCAAATCTAACAGTGTCCATAGTGTACCCCAAAAATCATCACGCCATCCAGAAAGCCCTAACCTGTAATTTTCCTCTGTCATCTTGCACCGAAAAGACACTGTGCCATTTCCTGCTCTCCTACAGTAAAGTGCACGCTCTTGCAGTTATTAGTAGTTATGAGCGAACGTGCTGGGATGAGGTGTTATCTGAGCATGCTCGGGTGCTAACCGAGTGTCTTCAAAGTGCTCGAAAAATCCGTTCTGTTCCCGAGGCTGCATGTCTCACAGCTGTTCGACAGCCGCAACACATGCAGAGATTGATTGCCTGTTTGCTAGAACAGCCACGAGACATGCAGCCGCGGGGACCAGAACATATTCAGGCACGCCGAAGACACCCGGATAGCATCTGAGCATGCTCAGATAACACCTTATCCCTGCATGTTCTCTCATCATTATTTATGATCCCTCACTTCTTCCCCCTAGTTATATTGCTTTCCCATAGGAATAAATGACCCCAATAACTAATAGTGCCCCCTAATAATAATGCAGCACTTACTGTATACAGCTCCTCTGCAGACCTATATGCCTCCATGGTTACAGACTACAAATGAAACCCTTTGCAGTCAGATCCTGCGGTCCTGTGTTACTTTCTCTGCCCCTTTTCCTTGCTGATTTTTAGACAATACAAAAGCTACTAGAAGAGCCCATCACTGCAGGATCAGACCACACGGACATTTGTAGTCTGTCGTCATGGTGACGCATAGGTCTGCATAGAAGCTGCATGCACAAATGGTAGGAAATTACTCTTATATACAAAATTAACTCCGCTTTTACTTGAAACCTTTCAAGCTAGAAATACTAATAATATTTTGCTTCTGTAAAAAGTGAAAAGAAACTTTGGAAACATTTATCCGTTTGCTTGGTACAGTACAATCGATGTCCATTGAATGAGAAGCATGAACACATTCATCGTTTATGTAAATCTGCCTCTGTGTCCTGTGGCGTTAAAAGAAATTCTCTTTGCCGCTTCTATATATAAGACCGTTTTGCAGCCGCCTGGAACACGCTCGCACCCGGGTCACGTCGGTTGACAAGGATGAAGCGTCTGGCAAACTCCTTGGGAAACTTTCAGACCTATCTGGTGTAAACACGTCTGTGCTTCACACCGCTCGCAGTAAAGGCCAGCGTCTTGGATCGCGGGGAGGAGGAGGATTTAGCGCACAGATGTCGGTTATTGTGACATTTTAAGAGTCGTGTTTTAAGATAATTGCCACATTGCAGAAAGTGTCACGTCCGTGGTGGCACATTCCTGGCGGTGCCGACTTGATGGAAAAGTGTGTTCCTTCTTATTTTAATATTTTTTTTATATATATATATAATGAATAGCAGTCCTCATTTCAACTTTTATGTTTTTTTTGCTTGTATTGTCCAGTTTACCTTTATAAAATATTCCCATCACATACAATACACTGATTTCTTCAGCTTATTCCAACCTTACGCATGGGCTTCTTTAATTATTATTTATTTAACCACAAACACAATGTAACAAGTACAATAAACCGTGCGGCACAAAGAAGGGAAACAATGTTTACAGCTGTCTGATGACCCTGCAGTCTATATGGAGTACGGAGGACACAGGAGGTCAGGACATTCTTGGCACGTCGGAGGCGGCTTTAGACGGCGTCTGAGTGTCTCCAGTAAGCGTGTACGCCCGAAGAATATACATGGCAGAGCCGATGATCGCTCTCCCAGCACCATTATAGTTTATGGTATCGGTCGTGCATACTCCCGAATCCTGTTTTGCGGAGGGCTCAGACAAAAACCCCGGCGAGACTGTGTGGCCCAGCTATGCAGGCACACATAAAATCCAGGAGAGTGCACAGGAAGGTAATCGCAACGCTTGATATGCATTCACCGCCACTCACTCTTTCAGACACACCCATCTGAGATATAAGAGGGAGTGACACGTAGCATTGGGGGTTGAGTTCAGTTGGAGAGGAGAAAGTAGAGTTTGTTTCCTGTCAGTGGACAGTGCAGTTCAGTCTCAGTCCAGTCTGGACTTGGAGGGTACTGAGAGCTATTCAGTGAGCTCTAGAAGAAAGCTGACTTTCCCATCAGAAGTTACAGGTGCTTATGTTAAGAGCGGGAAGCAGGGCGAAGGGCGCAGTGGAGAAGACAGAGAGAAGTGCCACAGGTATTGGATTACCTGCACTAAATTGCCGGACACCGGGGTCCGAAGCGTTGCTAGTGTTTCAAGCATAGTAACAAGAAAACCGGAGGCATCTGGACTACAGGTCGCAGAGTGCAGCCCGAAGTGTCAATACGTAACCGGAGTCAGGGAGAACAGGGACTTTGAGTGGGACGCTGCAAAAGTAAGGACTTAGTTCTCTCAACATCTGCTAGTCAGAGACATAGAAGGCTCCACCACAATGTTGGCCGGGCATCACAGCTATTGAGAAAGCTGGAGAGTTCAGAGTTAACTTCGCTTCAGGCAAGTTGGACTCACATACATATTGAAGTTAAGGAGGCCTCTAACCTGCTCAGCGGTTACCCAAATGTGCATTCTCCACCCCGACCAGCTCCCCGGGACCTGCTTGAACATCCACCAGTAAAGGTATGAAAAGAAGCTGCATTGTGTGTGACTGAATTCTTAGCTACACCCTGTATCATCACCATAGACTTCCAGGGACCAGTCTCACCTGTGGGAGACCCACCATCTAGCTGCCCCATAACATCCCCTGTGAAGACCCTTACAGCAGCGCTGGTACAATTGACCAGAAGCCACAGGTGGCGTCACGAACTACCTATCCTTATAATCCCCTGTAAATATTCCCTATTGCACGACCGCCAGGGCCACGGACCGAGCCACCGCTACCAGTGACAACTCCCATAGATTTCCATGGGCTCGGCTCCGAGTACCCTATAGCCCTGGTATCCACAATTGTGGTGCGTGTCGAAACAACTTGGCGTCACGAACAGGATACGAAAGCTTGCAATTGTGAGTCCTGTGTGCCTATGTTGAACTGTTTGGTGAAAAGGACTGTCTGCTGCATTTGGCGCCAAATTCCGCCATTTTACCGCCATGTTCGCGCCCTGAGGCGCTGGTGAAGAAGGTGGGCGTGCATTCGTGGGCGTGTACCCCCCCTGAGGCGCGAAAGATATGGCCGCCCTCTCCAAATGCTACTATAATGTGCGGTCCTGCCCCACTGCTAAAGAAATCCGCCTCCTCTTCATCCTCTATGCGAAGAGGAGGAGACGCAAATCCCGCCTCCACGGAAGAGACCAGATTGTTCCTGATGGAAACTACAGTCTGGCCTGGGACGAGATGGCGGAAGGACAGGAGAATCTGTGCAGAGGACCGGAGGCATACAAACCCTGCTTACCGGAAGATTTTCTACCTGTGCCGAAGCTGTCCCTGGATCGGGACACTGACCCCGCCATACTGGAGCTGCAGAAGGAGAACGCGGAGCTAAGAAGGAAGCTCCAGAATCATGCAGATTTACAGGAGACGGAGAAACGCTGGCGTGCCCAGACACAGCGGCTGCTGTGGGACGCAGTGTTCTCTCCCACAAGCCTAACGCCGTCTCCTGAATTCCCAAGTTCCCTGCTGAGGAAGGCGAAAGAGCAACCGGAGGCTGCCCCCAAAAGTGCTGTACCTGATCCCACCGATGCGGAGGTGGAGGAGAAGGAGGCTGAGGAGGTTCTGCCCGGTCCGGAGTGCCAGCCAGGCCAGGAGGCCACAGCGGAGTACGGTTCCCCGGTAAGATCACCGGAGGGGTCCCAGCCGTCATTGCCGGAAATCGACTGGGATGAGATGGAGCGTCTGGACGACGTGACTTACGACCTCCAAACCGGAAACGCCTGGCAACACTGCGAGAGAGTGAGACAGCAGCAGGAGGAAGAGAGAAACATACAGCGGGCCCGACAAAAACAGCATGAGGAGTTCATCGCTGATAAAGAAACAGTCCGCCGGGATAAAGGTACCCGACGGGAACCGCAGCGGCAGGGGTGCGTCACCGAGTTTCAGCTCCGCAAGCGCTGGGGCTTTATCCGCGAGCCGGGCCTCTATCAGGGGGTCTTTGTGAGCCGCCGGGACGTGGAGTCCCACTTGCCCATCGGTCATCCTGGGAGGGACCTGATAAATGGGGACATAGTGAGCTACACCCGTCACTGGGGCTTAAAGGGGTGGTATGCCCTGAACGTCTCCATCGTCAGTGACCCCGTCCCCGACGCCGGTACCGAAGCGTCCCAGTCCCGAGCTCTCACCGCAACAGGCCGTGCCCCAGCATCGCCCCCTGCATCGCAATCGGCGACCTACTCTGCATCGCAATCGGCGACCTACTCTGCATCGCAATCGGCGACCTACCCTGCATCGCAATCGGCGACCTACTCTGCATCGCAAGTTAATGTGGCCCTTGCAGCGACGCAATCAGTGTCTTACAGCAAAGACATACCCGTTGGGTCCCCCGTTAAAATGAGAACTGTGGCCACTCAAACGCTAATAGCGGGTCATGACATATTTGTAATGCGTTCTAAGGAACACCGCGTCGTTCCAGCCCCAGGAGTGGAAGACGTCATCGAAATTGGCAAGAAAAGTGAAGACCGGTAGGACCCAGACAGGTGTTTACCGTATCTAAAAATTGTATAAAGTTTGATAAAAGAAGATTTGCCATTTTTGCACTTTATTACTGTGTATAATGATGTTTTACATATTGAGTAGAATACCCGGCTGGGTACAAGGTTAAAGAGAATTTGAAAAGTTAAAAAGTAATGTGTTGATTACATATTGAATAGAATACCCTGGTTGGGTAAAGCAAGTAAAGTTATTGATATGTGAATACTTGAAGGATATATGTGTTAAACCCTCAATGGACTGAGAGGCTGTGGACTGTGCCAGCCCAAGAACTTATTTTGTAAATAGTTGCGCTTCGGTGCCTTATCTTGGTTTTACATGAAACCATTACTATCTACCTCTGAAGAAAAACCCGTATGGTGTGGCCTAGAGTGAGGTCTGCAGTCAGAAGTCCTGCAGCCCACCCAGGACCCACGTGGGAGGTTTTTGGTGCGGGTCCTCCACAAGTATCTCGTATTTATGAATATGTTTGATATTTTTATACTTTGATACTTTTGTATTCTTCATTGTACAAATTGTAACGTTCAAGAAGTCTTACCTCCCGGATGGGAAGAGTTAAATTGTTTATGTTTAATGCAAAACAAAAATGTTTTTCTTTTTCTCTTTTACAGCCCAGGAGTGCTGTGTTTAATCAAGGGGGGATGTGTGGCCCAGCTATGCAGGCACACATAAAATCCAGGAGAGTGCACAGGAAGGTAATCGCAACGCTTGATATGCATTCACCGCCACTCACTCTTTCAGACACACCCATCTGAGATATAAGAGGGAGTGACACGTAGCATTGGGGGTTGAGTTCAGTTGGAGAGGAGAAAGTAGAGTCTGTTTCCTGTCAGTGGACAGTGCAGTTCAGTCTCAGTCCAGTCTGGACTTGGAGGGTACTGAGAGCTATTCAGTGAGCTCTAGAAGAAAGCTGACTTTCCCATCAGAAGTTACAGGTGCTTATGTTAAGAGCGGGAAGCAGGGCGAAGGGCGCAGTGGAGAAGACAGAGAGAAGTGCCACAGGTATTGGATTACCTGCACTAAATTGCCGGACACCGGGGTCCGAAGCGTTGCTAGTGTTTCAAGCATAGTAACAAGAAAACCGGAGGCATCTGGACTACAGGTCGCAGAGTGCAGCCCGAAGTGTCAATACGTAACCGGAGTCAGGGAGAACAGGGACTTTGAGTGGGACGCTGCAAAAGTAAGGACTTAGTTCTCTCAACATCTGCTAGTCAGAGACATAGAAGGCTCCACCACAATGTTGGCCGGGCATCACAGCTATTGAGAAAGCTGGAGAGTTCAGAGTTAACTTCGCTTCAGGCAAGTTGGACTCACATACATATTGAAGTTAAGGAGGCCTCTAACCTGCTCAGCGGTTACCCGAATGTGCATTCTCCACCCCGACCAGTTCACCGGGACCTGCTTGAACCATCCACCAGTAAAGGTATGAAAAGAAGCTGCATTGTGTGTGACTGAATTCTTAGCTACACCCTGTATCATCACCATAGACTTCCAGGGACCAGTCTCACCTGTGGGAGACCCACCATCTAGCTGCCCCATAACATCCCCTGTGAAGACCCTTACAGCAGCGCTGGTACAATTGACCAGAAGCCACAGGTGGCGTCACAAACTACCTATCCTTATAATCCCCTGTAAATATTCCCTATTGCACGACCGCCAGGGCCACGGACCGAGCCACCGCTACCAGTGACAACTCCCATAGATTTCCATGGGCTCGGCTCCGAGTACCCTATAGCCCTGGTATCCACAATTGTGGTGCGTGTCGAAACAAGACCACCGAATGTAGAACAGAGCGCGATGTGAAAGCTCCCTTGGGCCTCCTTCACACATCCGCATAAAACCTGTATGTGTAAACCGGTACTGGTGTCATCAATGTTTTCCATCAGTGTGTAATATCCCTCACCTGTCTGAAGTTGAAAGTTTCTCTCCAGTCACAGGCATCGACTGATGGGACTACAACTCCCATCAGCTTACGTCTGCTGTTGCTGATAACAGTAATAGCAGGCGGTGGCTGATGTGAGTATTCATCAACCGGCGCCTGCGCTATAAATCAATTTTTTTAAAAAATGGCATTGGTTCCCCTGTATTTTTGATAACCAGTCAGGCAAAACTGACAAATGCGGGCTGCAACCCTCAGCTGTCAGCTTTATCATAGCTGGTTATCAAGAATAGACTTTTTTTTTTAATTATTTAAATAAATATTTAAAAAAAAAAAAAGATGTGGGGTCCCCCCCCCAGTTTTTGATAACCAAGCTAAAGCAGACAGCTGATGGCTGGTGTTCTGAGGTTGGTAAGGGGCCATGGATATTGACTCCCCCACCTTAAAAAAGGAGCCTGAAGCCGCCCAGAAAAGGTGAATCTATTAGATGTGCCAAGTCTAACGTTTTACCCGGCACTTCCCACTTGTCCTGTAGCAGTGGCAAGTGGGATTCATATTTGTGGGGCTAATGTCACCTTTTTATTGTCTGGTGACATCAAGCCCATGGGTTAGTAACGGAGAGGCATTTATAAGATTCCTGTGAAGACACAGGGGTCAGCAGGTGCTCTAGTCCGCTAGCTGAAACCGCATGGACCAGGGATCATCCCACTGAACACTCGCTCTCCTTTTACCGTGGGCATAATACTACTCATGGCTCCGTGATGGTCATTGGAGCAGATCTGTACTGTATTCTTTCAGCCGGGGCCGGGGTCCCCTAAGCTGGCATCCTGTAGAATGTCAAATCTGTGTCCCTCGTAATGCCATGATCTGGCAGCTATCCTGTAGCATGTTTCTGGCTGTGGTTTTGTAAAGAGTCTCTGGTTCTCTGGATCTCTTGGATGTTGGTTACATGTCACAGAGGCATATATCCCCTTTTCATAGTCCACAACTGTAATTCAAGTTATCATTCGCAGGTAAAGAGGAAAAATGATAACGATATCAACTCGCATTGTTTGATTATTTCAACAAGGCACAGGACGCACACAATGGTCATTCAGCATATTAAGCAAACATCCATTGTTCAATGACCCTGCATCACTGTTTTGAAAAAGTAGGAGACAATAAGTTGTAGGAGCTGATATAAGAGGCAAACAATCAAAATGATAAAAAATCAATGTTTAAGACCCCCTATGTCAACAGTGTATGGCTCGTCATAGAACAAAAAACCTGACCAGAACCTCCATATAGTGAGAGCAGGTGCACACTGCAATGACTGCATAATATGTAAGAAAGAGGGGGACACAGCAGCACTCTGTAGATATGCAAACACAAGAGATAACATGGTTGCTGAATAAGCTGTACTAAATTTTTTTTTAAAAAAAAGTATTTGCAAAAAATGAAGATTCTTCGCGCATAAATTGGCCAACTCAAGTGTACCCATCAACCTCGACAAGGTAACACTTCTCTGATGGGTCCTATCATCCTAAACATGCCTCTCTCTGGTTACACAGTGTATAAAGATAAATCGTGTGCACAGCCTGAAAGGTGCCAGAGTAGGTTCCTACACCGTGAAGATAATGAAAAGAGAACTCTGCACTCAACTTAGCGAAAAGGGTAAATATTTATTGTAGTCCACGGTAGTGAAACGTTTCGGTCCAAAATTTCGGACCTTCATCAGCCACATTAAGTACCGGGAGGGGGTAGAAATACCCAATTCAGAGGTAAGCAGTAGATACTGTTGGGATCAGGTAGATCTCCAAAGTAAGGGTTAAAGGTGAGTATCTGGGTGAGAATTTTAAGTCAGGTCTCCGCTGCATGCCGTGGGAGGGACGCGGTATCCGCCGCTGGTCCTTGTGCAGAAGGACCAGCGGCGGATACCGCGTCCCTCCCACGGCATGCAGCGGAGACCTGACTTAAAATTCTCACCCAGATACTCACCTTTAACCCTTACTTTGGAGATCTACCTGATCCCAACAGTATCTACTGCTTACCTCTGAATTGGGTATTTCTACCCCTCCCGGTACTTAATGTGGCTGATGAAGGTCCGAAATTTAGGACCGAAACGTTTCACTACCGTGGACTACAATAAATATTTACCCTTTTCGCTAAGTTGAGTGCTGAGTTCTCTTTTCATTATCTCTCTGGTTACAAACCTACAAATTTAAATGGGCTGGTAGGAATCAGTGCTAATTAAACCCTTAAACGTCTGGTTAATTCAGATAAAATGCTGTGTCGTCACAATGCCTATCCATTAGTAATCCTATAGTCACATTGTAAATAAACACAGCCAGAATAAAGTCCTTCATTTGAAATAAAAAGATAGTTTCATTTTTTTAATTTAAAAATGACAAACAGTTATACCCGCCTAACGTCCATTCTATTGAAGACATCATCTCCTGTAAAAAAAAAAAAACTGAAAATAATAAACAAGAAAAATACTTACCTTATGTCCGTTCCATTGAAGCCATCGTCTACTGTAAAAAACACAGATGAAAACAACCGTACCACCTGTCCGACATTCTGTCCCACGCTGTAATCCATGTCTGCGATAAATAGTTTTCAACCTGGACGGTGGCAAGATACGACCGTCCAGGCTGAAAACTATCGGACAATGAGCTGCTGCGAGCGCAGTGTCTGTGACTAGAGGTGACATTATCCAGGTTATCACCGGTCACTGAGGCTGCGTTCTCAGCTAGAAACCTGAACTGCGATGACCTCAATGAGCTCAACGCTACACAGTGAGACTTTCTTACAGTGTTAGCAGTGATCTCATTGAGGTAAAAGCAGTTCACCGTGACACCGACCTCACTGCAGCGAGACATTATTCCCTGCGCTTCAGTGTGAGCGGTCGCCTCCAGCCACCGCTCATACTGATGAGCAAATGTCACAGATGGATTAAAGCGTGGGGCGCTATGGATTCTTTAAACTCCAGACAGGGAGGGAAATTGTTGTTTTTTTATTTTTTGTTCGTTTACAGGGGACAGTGGCTTCGGGGGAATAGATGTTAATGTGAGTATAATGTGATTTTTTTAAAAATTTTATTCTTAATTTTACACTCGATGTAGACAGCGGGGGGCTGAATACAGTTCTCACCATTGTCCCACACTGATCGCAGGCAGAGCAGGGGACAATGATGTGAGCTGTCTTTTCTCAGGTGCCGGTACGTGTGATACTGATGCGGTGCACGGTTGCCATAAGTATAAAACGCACGTACACACGGACACTGATATCTGATTTTTACACACGGACACTAATTTTTTCCAGTACTGGAAATATCAGGACGTGTGAACAAGCCCTTAGACTGATTGGTGCAGCCCAGTCAACTAAGGAGATCGCCATCACCTCCTATGGATGCTGCAAAAAAAAAAAGATTAAAAAAAGACCACCTATTAACAGAAGGAAGCAATGTGAACAGGTACCAGCTGCTGTGACTGCAGTGTGTACAAACCAAATAGTGCAGACGCCGCTGTGTGCACCGAGATATGTGCAAACATTGAATATGGCAGTCTAAGGACAAGTTCACACGTTCAGTATTTGGTCAGTATTTTACAACAGTATTTGTAAACCAAAATGAGGAGTGGAACAATCAGAGGAGATGTATAATAGAAACCCGTCACTTCGTCTGTATTTATCACCCACTCCTGGTTTTGGCCGACAAATACTGATGTAAAATACTGGACGTGTGAATGTGGCCTAAAACCTCATTCAGAAATCCGTTTTATGCACACAAGTGCTATCCATGTTTTTCACAGATAGAGCTCATACCTGTAATAGAGATTGGACCATTCACATGTCGGTGATTTTTCACAGAACAAATGTTTCACACAGAATCACCAAGACATGTCAGATTCTAATCCGAGGATCAAAACTGGCAAAGCGAGTTTACGGCTCCTTGAAAAAATCAGTCAGCACTCTGATGGCATCCAAGTGGTATCCATTTCCCATGGACTATAGCATACAAATTATACTGCACACTAGTAGGAATTCCATGCAAATTATAACTTTATTTGTGGCGACAGGGAGCAAAATGTATATAGCGAGAAAGAAAATCTGACGTTTCGACTCTTCCCGAGTCGTACTCATAGAGTCGCTTATGAAGAGGTAATGAAAGCTTTAGAATTCACCATAGGATATCCAATATATATTCAATAAGCACAGTGTACCTGTCTTGCAATGATTGTAGAGCGGCGCTCCCGCGCCCTGCTGGTATTGCTGCTGATGTCACCAGCAGCAATACCAGCAGGGCGCAGGAGCGCGAAGTACCTTAATTATACAAGTATGTTCTTCCCTTTAAGGTGGCTATAATGGCCCCCAGACATGTAGAGAAAAGGAGCTGCTTCAGAATATAGTCAGGTGCCGTCTGCTTAATTACTTACCTCTTCCTAAAATCACGGATCTGGTCTTCTGCACACCAGTGACGTCCCCTGGAGCATCCAACCATTGGAAATGTTCTATGTGAGGATACAGCGTTCCATAACTAAAACCCTTCTGGAAAGAATAAAACAAGAGCGCGTCCACTTCACGAGCGATAATAGAAAACGCTACAGTATGTGCAGTACAAGAAAACACCACTTCTAGATATTGGACAATTGTGTAATATTGATTTTGGAAGGAGAAATAATGTGCGATTCCTATCTGAATCATGAAAAGCATCAATTGTGCGCGGAGAGAGACAATGAGCTTGGGTTCCTTTCGGCGCGGGGGTTGTATCGATTATGCTAAAGAGGGACAAACACTCCGCAATCATCTCCCTCTGCTCGGGAGTAATACAAGAGAATCTGAGCTGAAATGTTTAATGCCAACATTTAGTTACAGTTCTCATTGCCTTAAGTCAACGATGAGCAAAAAGAGACAAGAGAAATTCCCGTGGGCAAAGACTGTCTATCTGGTCTCCTGTAGGACCTCTCAGAGGCTGATCGTGGAACTCCATTGGCTTCAGGACTTTGATGTGAGAGGGTTTTCCCCAAGTTGAAATTTAGGTAAAACTGGACATTTAGACACACCAGAATGGGACGTTTCCTTCAACCGTTCATGGTTGGCATGGAAACATATTTTGATTATCAGAAAGTCCAAAATGTATCACATTAATGAAGGGTGGTGAACGTTTTTCTGAAGACTTTGATTATGGCCTTGTGTAATCCATTGGCTTCAGGGCTTTGATGTAAGGGTTTTTTTCCCCAAATTTAACTTTCGATGATGGTTAATATTCAGAATGAGAAACTTCCATCAACCATGCACGGTGGATTAGTGTAAAGAGACAGGACTTACATTTTTGGCTGGAATCTATGTCTACAGGTGGACACCATAGATATTTTGGCTGCTGCGGGTTGATGTTCTTTCAATCACAAATGGTGGCTCAGTGTGAAGGAACTTGGTGAAAATTTATGTTAAATATCTGCGTCTGCTTATTGCTGGCATGGAGAGATATTGTGACTGTCATAATAAGATTAAAAATGCAGCAAATTTACAAAGGGTTGTATAGCTGGTGGACTATTGGCTTCAGGACTTTGATACAAGAGGGTTTTCCCAAGATTAATCAATGAGAAGTTTCTCTCATCTAGGCATGGAAGATGTGTGTAAAGGGACATGGCACAAATATGTGTCTAGTAATAGCCAGTATAGAAAGATGTTTTGACTGTCAGAAATGTAAAAATGCCTCATATTTATTTAAGGGTGTGCATGTTTTCCTGTAGACTTTGATTATGACCTTGTGTAATCCATTGGCTTCAGGGCTTTGATGTAAGGGGGCTTTCTGCAAATTGAGTTTTAGATGGTGGTTGATATTCAGAATGTCCTCCGCAGGACACCTCCCACCAAGAAAGAGTTAAATGGATTTCTCAGTAAGCATGCCCATGCTGATTTATGTCTACTTTATGTCTTAAATTGTTTCCTGCATTTTTATTATCGCTTGCTGTAAAGTGCTGTCATATTTATGGCTTTGTACAGTAGCTGTGTTTTATGGTAATTCCATCCAGAGAGTTTCCTGAGTATATTCATGGATCGACTTGTGTATAGGGATGCAAACAAAACGTAATTTATTAACATTAATAAGTCATTCTTTGGCCATCTGATGTGTTGGGAGCATGGCCAGTAGTGATGATTAAGAACATTAGTGAAGTGTGTGACACGGAGGAACAGAACGCAACTTCGAGAAGCACAAGTTCAAACCAACGTTAAGAATGATTCCGAAACGTTAATCGGGCAGAATCCTGAGGAAATGACTGAACTTCTCGTCCAACCTGGAGGAAGGTCTGGCGCAGATGTGTAAATCAAATAATCCGTCCGCTAAGCTCTACTATATCCAGATCTCAATCTGCCTGCAAATTGGGAGCCGATTGAGTAGTTTTTGAAAAACTCTTCTCTTGATAATTAAGTCTGCTTTTCTTTCTAGTTCATGTAGAGCTAATGGGGGAAGCATCCAATGAAACTGACCATACTCAATGAAGCCTATACGCCATTACATATCTTTTTTTTTTAATCCAGACATTGTGACACACAAAAAAGGGATGAGGTCTATTGTAAGCCTTCTACAAGACAAAAACCCCCAACAACAATTTCCCCATACCTCCAGATCAGAAAGAAAACCACAGCAATGGCTGGAGATAAGCCTCCTACCATCACCAGAGTTTAGGGAGAGTCCATCTCATCCCAGGCATCCACCTCTGCTTTCACCCCAATTTATGGCCATCAGCCTCCGTTTATGTCTGGTGGCTAATAAATAGCTTATGTGAAGGAGCAAGAGGAAAACTCCTGGATGGCAGGTTTGTGTCACTGAGGTGGATGACCTCAGTGATGTAAGTCTAAGAATTGAAGGCTCCATCAAAGGTAGGTTGCTGAGAACTTTTTTATTGGGACCGGATTTTGTGTCCGGTCCGGGATTTAGGAACAACCAAAAGTCTGGGTGGAAAAGGTCGCTCCCATTCCTCCAGTCCGGGCTTTGCAGGTCTTACAAAAAGCAACTGAAGTAGCTCAGGTGTATCTAATGTGTGGGAGCTGCAGCGTGTTCATTATTATTGCTGACGAAACTCAGAGAGAAGCAATGCCTGGATTGTTGCACAGGTGAGACCGTTGTGTATCTTTTCCCTGCCCAGAGAAGGATCTGTTTTCTTCCTGTGTTGTTATACATAGGTATAAGCCAAGGAGAGGCTATTTTGCTTGCATGTGATCTCTGTTAATGGTTTATGATGGATGCATAAAACTAAGACTATTTTACACCAGAATCTAGTGTCGTTGAGTACCATGAATCCCTACACTTTATATAGAGAAATCCATTGACACCATGCAAACTATCCTTGATCCTTCACCAAAACATTAAAAAAAAAAGTTTTTGGATATTAAATAAGTAAAACCCAAATAACTAACTTTATTTTAACTGAACAACCCTTTGAAGTATCTTAAATGACTCCATGTGTTATAAACGAATTCCGAGAAACAATGTATCCATTTTGTTACACTCGGTCCCAGCGCTGGCTCTGCACTCCGTTCTGCTCACTCACCTGTCCCATCTGTTTCTCGGCGTCCTGTGTCCTCCTCCACTTCCTGGCACGCTGCTGGCAGGCCTCCAGATGGTCTGCTTAGGACGCGAGGCCGCGCCCACCGTCTCTCTTAAAGGGGCAGCGTGCATTTTTTGAAATAGCTAATTAACCAATGGCTGCACACTCAGCACTATATCTGGTCACTCCACCATTAGAACACGTTGCTCCGGCACTCCCCTATCATTGCTACATCCGGTTCTGTTCCTGATCTGTCTGCGCTGCTTCTGCAGTCTCTGTGCTTCGCTGATACTGTTTGTCTCCTCAGATCATTGCTAACCCGTATCTGGCTAACCTGGACAATCTCAGCTATTACTGGCGCAAGTGTCATCCCGTTCCGCCATCAGCCATCCGTACCCGTGGACCGTGACAAGGTCACTGGAGCCAGCCTTCTACCATCCGTTTTAGACCAGGACCTTACCTTCTCCGTCAAGATCCCTCCACGGACTCTGTAAATACCTGTTACCCTTTTGGTCCCTCTGGGACAGCTGCCACGTGTCCGGGGTGTAACTGGAGGTAGCACCTGTGTCCTCCGGTTATTCCATTCTGGTCCTGTTCGAGGGGCCTTACTACGGGTACCCGGGGCTCACTAGTTACGCCCCCTTCGGAGCCCCCGGACCGCGGTCTCGAGGTACCACATTAAAAAATAAAAACGAATGTGAACTTCACCACCTCTGCCTCCGCTTCCATTCGTTACAGATTGCTCCGGCCATGGAACCCGCTGGATCCCAGAGATCTCCGACCACGGATCTGTGCCAGGAGGTGACCCGTTTGGGAGTTCAACAGGACAAGATCACGACTTATCTACGCAGCTTGTCTACCCGCATGGATTCCTTAGGGTCCTCGTCTGCACCTGACTCTTCTATCAGTAATCAGGTACCAGTTCCCATGGCAAGTCAAGGTCCCCGTCTGGCGGCTCCTACCCGTTTCCAGGGTGACCCTACTCTGTGTCGGGGTTTCCTCAATCAGTGCACTCTACACTTCGAAATCTTGGGGCATATGTTTGCTTCTGACCGAGCCAAGGTGGGCTTCATCATGTCACACCTGGGAGGAGAGGCCCTCGCCTGGCTAAATCCGCTATGGGGAGAGGGGATCCGGTGGTTAACGATCTTCAATCTTTCCTAGAGGCTTTTCGCAGGACTTTCGATGAACCTGGTCGCACCACTTCGACTGCCTCAGCTCTGCTCCGCCTGCGCCAAGGTACTCTCACGGTAGCTCAGTATGCTGTTAAATTCCGCACCCTCTCGTCTGAATTATCGTGGAACAATGAGGCCCTGGTTGCTAACTTCTGGGAAGGCCTATCCGGAAGAATCAAGGATGAGCTGGCGGGACGGGACAGACCTACCCTCTTGGAAGAGCTAATATCCTTGGCAACCCGAATTGACCTGCGTTTTCAGGAGCGCTCCATGGAGATCAAGCGGGACAAAAGGTCCTATCACCTGGACTCTAGTTTGTACAAAACAGGTACTTCGACCTCCGCCTCCGAGGCCATGGAGGTGGACCATGTAAGTTTGGCCACCCGCCGCCGGGAGGCACGTCGCAAGGAGGGAAGTTGTTACTACTGCGGTAGTTCTGAACATTTGATCCATTTCTGTCCTAAAAAGTCGGGAAACTCCAGTGCCTAGGTCCGGTAGGAGGGGCCAACCTAGGTAGAGAACAGTCCTCTCCCTCTTTACACATCTCAGTCTCCGTGTCCTATGGAGAAATAAAATTCTCCGAACATTGTCTACTGGATTCTGGAGCTGCAGGGAACTTCATCCAGCAGGCGGTTGTGGATCATTACCGCTTACCAGTCCAGCGTCTTCCTGATCCGTTACAGGTGTCCGCCGTGGATGGCAAACCGCTGACCGATCCCGTCCAGTTTCAAACCGAGTTGGTGGAACTCCGGGTAGGTCTAATGCATACTGAACGAATGTGATTTTATGTATTTCCCGGTTTATCCCATCCCATGCTTTTAGGTTTACCTTGGCTCCAGATGCATGAACCAGTCCTTAATTGGAAAACTGGAGAAGTTCTGCGTTGGGGAGATACCTGCATGAATCGTTGCTTAACCCGGATTCAACCTGTTTCGCCTCCAGTCCAGCCTGATACCCTGCCAGGGTTGCCTTCCGTCTATTGGTCCTTCTCTGACGTCTTTGGGAAAAAGGAGGCTGAGAGACTACCTCCACACAGGTCGTATGACTGTCAGATAGAGCTTCTTCCAGGAGCATCACCCCCTCGCGGGAGAGTTTATCCTCTTTCACAGGCAGAGACTCAGGCCATGTCGGACTACATCCAAGAGAATCTGGCTAGAGGATTTATCCGAAAGTCATCATCACCGGCAGGAGCTGAATTCTTCTTTGTGAAGAAAAAGGATGGATCCTTGCGGCCCTGCATTGACTATCGGGGTCTAAATCAAATCACGGTAAAAAACAGGTATCCATTGCCTCTTATTTCAGAGCTGTTTGATCGTCTCCGAGGGGCCAAGATCTTCACCAAATTGGACCTCAGAGGGGCCTACAACCTGATCCGAGTCAGAGAGGGGGACGAATGGAAAACAGCCTTCAACACCCGTGACGGCCACTATGAATACCTGGTAATGCCATTCGGCCTAAGCAATGCACCTGCGGTTTTTCAGGAATTTGTTAATGACATTTTCAGGGACTTGCTCTATACTTGTGTCGTGGTTTACCTGGACGATATTTTGATTTTTTCTGCTGACTTGACGTCACACCGGAGGCAAGTACGCCTGGTCTTACAAAGACTGAGAGAGAACAGGCTATATGCCAAATATGAGAAATGCCTCTTTGAGCAGTCTTCCTTGCCTTTCCTTGGGTACATTGTATCTTCCACAGGATTAAAGATGGATCCGGAGAAGTTGTCTGCAGTTCTCAACTGGTCTCGTCCGTCTGGGCTAAAAGCCATACAAAGGTTCCTCGGGTTCGCCAATTACTACCGGCAATTTATTCCACACTTTTCCACCCGAGTGGCTCCAATCACAGCCTTAACCTGGAAAGGTGTAAACTCTAAGGAATGGTCCTCCGAGGCAGAAGAGGCCTTTGTTTCTCTCAAAAAGCCTTCACTTCCGCACCCGTTCTCCATCGTCCTAATTCAAGTGAGCAATTTTTTCTTGAAGTTGACGCTTCTTCCATAGGTGCAGGAGCAGTTCTGACCCAGAAGTCGTCTACCGGGCGGATGATCTCGTGTGGTTTTTTTTCCAAGGTTTTTTCTCCTGCAGAAAGGAACTACTCTGTCGGTGATCGCGAACTGTTGGCCATCAAATTGGCTCTGCAAGAATGGAGACATCTTCTTGAAGGAGCTCATCACCAGGTAATCATATTCACCGACCATAAAAACCTTGCCTATCTCCAATCTGCTTTAAGACTGAATCCCCGTCAGGCCCGTTGGGCATTATTTTTTGCCCGTTTCAATTTTGTACTTCATTTCCGTCCAGCTGACAAGAACATCAAGGCAGACGCACTCTCTAGAGCCTTCTTGCCTCCTGAAGTGGAGGAGGAACCTCAGCACATTATTGAACCTTCTAAGTTAGTCTCTGTTGCCTCCACTGATCTGGCCCGGCTTCCTCCTGGGAAGACTTTCGTGTCCGCCTCTGATCGTAGTCGTGTTCTGCGCTGGGGCCATTCTTCTAAGTTGGCTGGCCATGCTGGTCAGAGAAAGACGCAGCAACTCATCTCCCGTTATTACTGGTGGCCTACCATGGGCAAGGATATCCAGGAGTTTGTCGCAGCCTGTCCTTCATGTGCCCGTAACAAAACTGTTAAACATCTACCAGCCGGCAGGCTTCTGCCTCTTCCGATTCCGTCCGCTCCCTGGCAGCACATCGCGATGGATTTCATCACGGATCTTCCCATTTCTTCTGGCTGCTCAGTGGTATGGGTTGTGGTGGACCGCTTCTCTAAAATGGCCCACTTCGTTCCGCTATCTGGCCTCCCGTCTGCTCCAGAACTGGCCACTCACTTCATTCAGCACATCTTCCGTCTACATGGATTTCCTCTCCACATCGTGTCCGACAGGGGCGTCCAGTTCACCTCTAAGTTCTGGAGAGGACTATGTAAAATGGTAAAAATTGAACTAGATTTTTCTTCTGCATATCATCCCCAGTCTAATGGGCAAGTGGAGAGGATCAATCAAATCCTGGCTGGATACCTGCGTCACTTCGTCAACGCTCATCATAATGACTGGGTAGAATTACTGCCCTGGGCGGAATTCTCCTACAACAACCAAGTAAGTGAATCTTCTGGAAAGTCTCCCTTTCAGATTGTGTTTGGACTGCAACCCGGAATTCCTCTTCTGTCTCGGGATTGTCTGATGTTCCGGCAGTCGATACCTTGTCTAAGAATTTCTCGGACATTTGGAGAGAGACCAGGTCGGCTTTGGAGAAAGCTTCTCAACGTATGAAAACGCATGCGGACAAAAGACGTTTGGAGGCTCCCATCTTTCGTCCAGGAGACAAGGTATGGCTCTCCTCCAAGTACATCCGTCTGAAGTTACCATCGTACAAATTGGGTCCCCATTTCATTGGTCCCTTTGAAGTCTTGAGACAAATCAACCCGGTCTCTTATAAACTAAAATTGCCTAATTCTCTACGAGTACCTAACTCCTTTCATGTTTCCCTCCTCAAACCAGTAGTGTTGAGCTCCTTCTTTAAGGACCCGGGTACCACTCCTGATCCGGTCTCTGAGGATGATGTTTTTGAGGTAAAACATATCTTGGCCTATAAGAGAGTAAGAGGTAGGATCTATTACCTGGTGGACTGGAAGGGTTTTGGTCCTGAGGAGAGATCTTGGGAGCCTAAAGAGAACATCCAGGCTCCTCTTCTTCTTAAAAGATTTCACGCAGGCTTGAAAAAGAGGGGAGTAAAGAGGGGGATACTGTTACACTCGGTCCCAGCGCTGGCTCTGCACTCCGTTCTGCTCACTCACCTGTCCCATCTGCTCCTCGGCGTCCTGTGTCCTCCTCCACTTCCTGGCACGTTGCTGGCAGGCCTCCAGACAGTCGGCTTAGGACGCGAGGCCGCGCCCACCACCTCTCTTAAAGGGGCAGCGTGCATCTTTTGAAATAGCTAATTATCCAATGGCTGCGCACTCAGTACTATATCTGGTCACTCCACCATTAGGGGAGTGCCGGAGCAACGTGTTCTATCATTGCTACATCCGGTTCTGTTCCTGATCTGTCTCCGCTGCGTCTGCAGTCTCTGTGCTTCGCTGATACTGTTTGTCTCCTCAGATCATTGCTAACCCGTATCTGGCTAACCTGGACAATCTCGGCTATTACTGGCGCAAGTGTCATCCCGTTCCGCCATCAGCCATCCGTACCCGTGGACCGTGACAAGGTCACTGGAGCCAGCCTACTACCATCCGTTTTGGACCAGGACCTTACCCTTCTCCGTCAAGATCCCTCCACGGACTCTGTAAATACCTGTTACCCTTTTGGTCCCTCTGGGACAGCTGCCACGTGTCCGGGGTCTAACTGGAGGTAGCACCTGTGTCCTCCGGGTATTCCATTCTGGTCCTGTTCGAGGGGCCTTACTACGGGTACCCGGGGCTCACTAGTTACGCCTCCTTCGGAGCCCCCGGACCGCGGTCTCGAGGTTTCACATTAAAAAATAAAAACGAATGTGAACTTCACCACCTCTGCCTCTGCTTCCATTCGTTACACATTTTCCTTGATCTGGTGATTATCTCGTGAACCATTTGCCCATAGTCTGTGTTGATAAAATTACTTTTAATAGCCCCGATTGACTTGGGCATGACAGAAATATTAAAAAGAAGATAACCCATGAATAAAAGAAAAGGAATCGCTGCCAATAAAGCAATGACTTTCTTGTTACCGTTTCCTCTGTTGCTTTTTGGAGTGTTAGTAAACATTTTGTCTAAATGGATTCCACCTGGACATGGAGGACGGCTTGGGCAATGATGCATAAAACAGCCACAGCTGCTTCCATTGTCAGAGATTTCTCTTCATAATTCTTTTATCATGAGTATCACAGAATGAAGACGGCTTCATGCAATTCAGAAATACTTGTACTTGTTTTATTTGGATCTGAAGCCTTGCATATCCGCCCAAGACCTTCTGCCAGACACAATACCCAGTTGGTCCTGGATGTTGTTGCCTCTACAGTTGTGCGTGGATCTGTTCTTTCTTTGCAGATTTATTTAAGGATTAGTTTATGTGTTTGCAGAACAATGCACGTCCTTTGCATATTTTTCCTTCTTGCCTCGATCGAAGACGTCCAAGTATCTGCTATGCGTCACATCCAGATTATTGAGTCCTGCTCACTAGCAGCATCTGTAAGGTTTGAAGATTTCATTCTATGAAATATTTACCTCCAGGAGCCGAGTGCACAGGGATTATGGAGATTTGTGCAGAGCAGAGATCTTAGCCTAGTGGAGAACATGTGCTATCTGGCCCTGCTGGATATTAATGGGAGATTCCGCAAAATGCTTTAGCTTTCTATGGGCTGCACAAGAGATAAGGGGGACATGCACGGGAGGTTCTAGTTTTAGGCTGTGTTCACATTTGCATTCTGTACGGAGCCTTCGTCTGCAGTTCTGTCTCATTCAGTGACAAGCAATACACCAGAAAAATATTAAAAATGCAATTATAATGTCACATAAGAGTATTGACATAAGGAGGTAGGACGCATTCACACTAGCATGGCATGGCTTCCACTTCTTTTCCTATAGTTTTGATGAAAATTATAGTTCTACCATAACTCCCAAGGACCATAGGTCATATTTGACTCAGATATTTCCTTTATTCCTATATCCAATCCTTTGCTCACTCATTACACCTGCACCTCTAAAACTTCTCTAAAATTCGACTTTTTCCTACCTTTAATTCTGCAAACGGTTGGTTTGTCAAACTTATTGTTGCACTGATTCATTCTCGTCATGACTTCTGCAGCTCTAATTGGTCTCTCTCTTACTAAACTCTTCAATTTATTCTGAATACAGCAGCCAGGATCATATTTCTATCCAGCAGCTACACTGATGCCTCCATCCTGTGCCAGTCACTGCACTGGTTGCCCATCTGCTACAGACTTCAATAGAAACTTATCTCTCTCACCCACAAAGTGCTCAACAGTTCTGCACCACCATACGTCTCCTCCTCATCTCTGTCTATGACCTTATCTGTCCTCTCCACAGTGCTGCATCACCCTACATCTCCTCATGTTTACCATCCTACCTGTCCTCTCCACAGTGCTGCACCGCCCTACATCTCCTCATCTTTATCTACCGTTCTACATGCCTCTCCACAGTACTGCACCTTATCATATATCTCTGTATACAGGGAGCTCCCCCTAGTGGTGCCTGCAGACAGGATTTTTTCATGTATCTCTGTATACAGGGAGCTCCCACTAGTGGTGACTGCAGATAGAATCCTATCATATATCTTTGTATATAGGGAGCTCCCCCTAGTGGTGGCTGCAGACAGGATCTTATCATGTATATCTGTATACAAGGAGCTCCCCCTAGTGGTGACTGCACACAGAATCTTATGTATCTCTGTATACAGGGAGCTCCCCCTAGTGGTGACTGCAGACAGAATCTTATCATGTATCTCTATATACAGGGAGCTCCCCCTAGTGGTGACTGCAGACAGAATCTTATCATGTATCTCTATATACAGGGAGCTCCCCTAGTGGTGACTGCAGACAGAATCTTATCATGTATCTCTATTTACAGGGAGCTCCCCCTAGTGGTGGCTGCAGACAGGATCTTATCATGTATCTCTGTATACAGGAAGCTCCCCCTAGTGGTGGCTGCAGACAGGATCTTATCATGTATCTCTGTATACAGGGAGCTCCCCCTAGTGGTGACTGCAGACAGAATCTTATCATGTATCTCTGTATACAGGGAGCTCCCACTAGTGGTGACTGCAGACAGAATCTTATCATGTATCTCTGTATACAGGGAGCTCCCCTAGTGGTGACTGCAGACAGGATCTTATCATGTATCTCTGTATACAGGGAGCTCCCCCTAGTGGTGGCTGCAGACAGAATCTTATCATGTATCTTTATATACAGGGAGCTCCCCCTAGTGGTGGCTGCAGACAGAATCTTATCATGTATCTCTGTATACAGGGAGCTCCCACTAGTGGTGACTGCAGACAGAATCTTATCATGTATCTCTATATACAGGGAGCTCCCCCTAGTGGTGACTGCAGACAGAATTTATCATATATCTCTGTATACAGGGAGCTCCCCTAGTGGTGGCTGCAGACAGAATCTTATCATGTATCTCTGTATACAGGGAGCTCCCACTAGTGGTGACTGCAGACAGAATCTTATCATGTATCTCTATATACAGGGAGCTCCCCCTAGTGGTGACTGCAGACAGAATCTTATCATGTATCTCTGTATACAGGGAGCTCCCCCTAGTGGTGGCTGCAGACAGAATCTTATCATGTATCTCTATATACAGGGAGCTCCCCCTAGTGGTGGCTGCAGACAGGATCTTATCATGTATCTCTGTATACAGGGAGCTCCCCCTAGTGGTGACTGCAGACAGAATCTTATCATGTATCTCTGTATACAGGGAGCTCCCCCTAGTGGTGACTGCAGACAGGATCTTATCATGTATCTCTGTATACAGGGATCTCCCTCTAGTGGTGGGTGCAGACAGAATCTTATCATGTATCTCTGTATACAGGGAGCTCCCCCTAGTGATGACTGCAGACAGAATCTTATCATGTATCTCTGTATACAGGTAGCTCCACCTAGTGGTGGCTGCAGATAGACTCATATCATGTATCTCTGTATGCAGGGAGCTCCCCCTAGTGGTGGCTGTAGACAGAATCTTATCATGTATCTCTGTATACAGGGAGCTCCCCTAGTGGTGGCTGCAGACAGAATCTCCTTTAATATCTCTGTATACAGGGAGCTCCCCCTAGTGGTGGCTGCAGACAGGATCTTATCTTGTATCTCTGTATACAGGGAGCTCCCCCTAGTGGTGGCTGCAGACAGAATCTCCTTTTATATCTCTGTATACAGGGAGCTCCCCCTAGTGGTGGCTGCAGACAGGATCTTATCTTGTATCTCTGTATACAGGGAGCTCCCCCTAGTGGTGGCTGCAGACAGAATCTCCTTTTATATCTCTGTATACAGGGAGCTCCATCTAGTGGTGGCTGCACACGAACAGAATATCATTAATAAATTCTACGGCTGCGTGAAGAAAAACAGGGATTTGCAGATCTGTATCAGAAAAATTGATCTTGGGACATAATGAAGATATACTATAATATTAATTAGCAAAAATGTAGATGAAAACAAATCTTCTAGATTCCTCATTCCATCTCAGCGTTCACGCTCTGGTCTCATGTGGCTCGTATCTGCCGCACCATCGCCGCTGTAATAAAATAACTGTTTAAATATTTTTTTCTTTATCACCAATAGCTCAATTTGCATGAAAAAAAAAGAAAGTGCTAAAAGCTTTCATTACTATTGATGGTGTTAAAGCCGCATTAAAGTACTCAGCTAAAATACTGCAGATTTAATGCACATGATATTGCTTTTAATTCTTTTATTTATTTTTTTTTCATTTTGTCTCTTTTTATTCTTTCAGCGAAGCCTTTTGGAAGCGGGCAGTACTTGGATATTTATGGCATTACGAGAGACCAGGCTGGCGAGTACGAGTGTCTGGCAGAAAACACTGTACCCTTTCCAGATGTGAAGAAAGTGAATATCATTGTAAACTGTAAGTGGCTATGAATAATGCAATAAGTCTGAGGTCAAGATTGGCCAAATCTGCCAATTATTGCCTAAAAATAAACCACTTTGGACGAAGTCTTCATATTATTGGAAAAGATTAGAACTCATGTCCAATCTGCGGACAGCATGAAATAGAGGACGAGGAGCGGAGAAGATTGATATGCAGCTTTGTAGGAAAAGATATAATGTCACTTTTAAATCTTTGCTCATTTTGGGGTTAGGAGTCCAGTGGGCGGATCTATTTACTGATTGGTACAGGAAAGACTGTCAGTCAACTGTTGTGACCGCCCTCTGGACTCCTGAACCCAAAATAATGATAGATTTAAGTGACGGAAATACCAGTTATACTGAATCCTTTCCCACATACTTATATATGAATCCTCTCCTCCTGCTCTGTGACATGACTCCCACTAACAGGGCAGCATAATGAGAACCATAAATGTCAAGTTTTTTTGTTATGGATCTTGGAAAGCTTCACCTGGGTCAGATCCATTCAGTTACGTCTGCAATAGAACTAAAACTTGAGATTGTTCCAAGGAAATGATTGTTTCTCCCATTTGGGCACCATTTGTTTTTGCACGAAGGCTCCCATACACACTAGAGTGGAGGTGGCCGGACATGCCAGCATTGGTGGTCCCACTTCGGTTGCAGCCCATCCTTATTCTGTTGTGGTGGACGATTCACTATGATGAAATAGTAAAGGCTGCGGCTGACAAGCAGACACTTATTGACCGCAGCTGGCACCTGGCACAAGTCACGTCACTCTCCGGGCAGAGTGTGCCACAGCAGGAGGTAAGTATATTGTTTTTTTTTAATTCAGGTCCTTTATTGGCTAAGCTGGGATTGTCCAGTGGTGGACAGCCCCTTTAATGTGTATTGAGGAGTCGCGAGAGATTGATCCATAGATCATTCGGTCAACAGAATCCTTGAGACACAGTTGACAAACTTTTTTCAGCATGCAGAAAGTTAGCCATTTTTAGCACGTCAAGTCACATATAGTCCCCTTTTTTGGAGACTCACCAAATCATCTATGTCAGTTCCCCATTCTCCGCTTCTCCACATCCCTGATTGAAGAATACTAGAGAGATAGCTGTCAGCCAGCAGTCTTCAGGCCGGTGCGGCACGTCGGGGGTGGGAGAATTCCTTGTACTTCCAGGAGTCTGGAAGGTCTCCACTTATTCCAGGAGCCTTTAGGACATATGGGGAGAGTGGGTGAGTTTGTAATAAACCCACTGATTGGTAAGAGGAGCGAGGTGCCCAGAAGAGTAAGGAAGGGATGAAGAAACAATGAAAGTTGTGACTGAGCTTCGTAAAGAATCTATCACCAATTTTAATATAATTTGATGCAATAATTGAGCCCTTTTTCAATATCGAGGACTTCAGGGGGAGGTCTCCGTACTGGATGAAAGAGGGGCCATTATTTCTGTATTCTGACATACGTAGCTTGCTATGTTTTATCATCCAAATTACTTGTCAAGTTGAGGATCAAACTGTTGCAGATTTCAGCTTTCAGCAGACTCATTCAGTAAATCACATCATGACAACATGGAGGATTGCAGGAAGGGAACCAACACTAATAAGACTGAGAGGTCATACGGTACAGGCTCCGACAACTAACAGCTCATTTATGTCTGCCTCATCAGCCTAGGAGAAGGCAGCGACCAGGGGAGCAAAAGTAACTTCTTCTTTATTAATATGTCACATAATAAAGGGAGACGGAAACATTTTCAAGCTTACAGACCAGATAAGTCTGACTCTTTTTCAAGCCATTGTTTTTTAAGATCGAATGTTGCTGTCTCCTTGTATTATGTGATGTAGTAATAAAGAAGATGCTTCGAATGCTCTTGTTGCTCTTTCCACATGTGGATCTCATGGAGGATTGGGATCATCCTCTTTTTGACATATTTGAACCACAACCTACATATCTATTTGTTTGTGGTGAGGTGCTGCCCTAAACTTGCCATATTTTGCTCTCCAACATAAGCCTGTAGCTGTTGTATCATATACGCCAACACAAACTTCTGGATCACTGCGGAGTAGAAGACGGGCACTTTAATGCCAGGTTCTTATTCTTGTCCTCCTACCCTAAAATATAGTTTTATACTTTTATCTTCTGACTATATAAATAAGAAATGAATTCTCCATTATGGTTGCACACAGTCCTAACAATCCTATAAGAGATTCGGATGGAGCAATCAGCTATCGAGAGAGGAATCTCATTTTATTTCACCCCATAAATTGCAGCAGATATTGCTTTAGTCATTTTTGGTGGATGCTGATTTGCATCCAATCATTTGTGTACATTTTGCTTTTCTCCCTCTAAGAAAAGTTTAGTTTTCACCCGAATAATTAGCGGATTTCTTCTGAAGGCCGCGCTGCGTCTTACTCTGCATTCATTGAGTACAGTGGCTCCTCGTCTTTCCATAAATTAAACCCCGACACAATGTCACGGTGCATGTATCTTGGTAAACAGTCCCCATTTTATGCCCTGAAGATTGCGGTGTCTTATGAAAGGGGGAGCGCCACATTCTGTAAACTTTGTATCAATGATTGTGACCGGTGCATGTATCTTATTATTTTTGCATCCAAAAAACAAAAGTATCTTTTCCAGTTCAGTGATGGAAGCGTCTGTAGTGTCAGCTACATGCGACACGGAATAAAAGTGAAACCACAGCTCCCAGTCTGCCTTGTTCTCACCACCATGTTCCTCACCTCGTTACTCCGTTCTTGCCATCTCACCAGACCTCTTCTGCTCCGGCACTGTAGATTTTCCCTTTCTCTCCAAAAGTCCCAAAGTGACAATCTCTTTCAGCTTTTCTTAGTTTAGCCCTCGCCCTGTATGCGCCCAATAAACTTCCACACAACAACATCCAAGTTCTCAAGCCCCATGTTGGGACAGAGCTCTTCCATCCACTCATGATTGGATCCAGCGATGCATCACCCCGAAGTGACATGTTTTCGCTCATGTCCCGTCTACACGGCAGGTCCTAGAAGGCCATGACCTATCTGACTTGTAGACATGACGCCAAGAGAGATCGATGCTGAGAGGGGCGGTTATGTGACCACCGGGAATTTCTGCTCACCCAAGAAGGCAATAGACATGAAGGATCCGCATTAGTTCCCATCACTGAACTTACCAAAGTCGGATGGTCCATTGGGCAATGGAGGCTTTCCCTAGGGCCACTCGTACTGCAGAGAACATCTGCTCTTTGGATCAGAGACAGATTATATTTCAGGGGATTTGGGTTGATGAGGCCAAACCCTCTGTAGCCTCCATGAAATATGATGAAGCTCAGTGATTTTAGGGTCCATGAGATCTTGGATCTCTCCTGTTGTGAATGGGTTTGAGATGAGTTCTGAGCAGAGGCTCCTCTGGTGGTTACAAGCGGTACTAGTGAGGATTGGGAATCAGGTGTTACTGATTGGTCTTATTTAAGGGAATCATTTTCCATCAGGGTTGCCGGTGATCAATTGTTTGGTCTGAATCCTTCTTTCCAGTTTCCCTTGTAGCTGCTGTGTCGTGTCTGCATCTCCTGCTATCAGATAAGACAATTTCTTATTTTGTGTTTTTGCTATATTTTTGCATTTTGTCCTGCACTTCTGTGGGGGCCTTCTGGGTCCCTCCGGGGGCTTTTGCCCTCTCAGTTTAGTCCAGCCACTGTGTTTTGTACTTTTGCTTTTGCAGTTTTTTCAGTGGCTGCTGTTTTTTTTCCCCCAAGAATTAATTTGGGGGGTTTTTGAGTGTGTGATCTCAGGTGTTTTTGAAATTGTAGAGTTGGTGTTTTTGAGTTTTCTGGGTTGCAGTAATCCCTTCCCCTGTCCTTTTCTATTTAGTTTTTTGAGCCCCAGCGTTTGCTTTTTATTTCTTTCTGTGTCTTTTCCTCTTGTCTAACCGCCATTACATTTTGGGGGGGGTTTCTATTTTTTTGGGGGGTTTCTGTCCGGGGAAAGTTTTTCTTTTTCTTTTTTGGGGGTTTGTAGTTTTTTATCAGCTTTGGAGGGGGCCTAGGACCATGGAAACGCTCCAGGTTTCCTCTAGTTGTGGTGGTTAGTCGGTTCTGCAATCTCATGGGATTCCAATCTCTGGGTATTTCTTTTTTACTGCACCCCAGCTACCGAAAAACTTTACATATCCCCGGGGCCAAAAAAAAATTGTAGGGTACTCAAGAAGGGAAAAAAAAAAAAAAATATTTTAAAGGGGAAAAAAAGTTGTCAAGATATTTTTCTGTTTTTTGCTTTTTTTTTTTTTTTTTTTCCCTCTGTATCCGGGGTGGGGGGGAATTTTTTCCCCCCAAGGGAGTTTGCACAGTTGTTGGCCGTGTGGTCACTTCCCCACTGGGTTCAGAGTATTGCTGCTATTTGCAGGTTGCTTTTTGGGAAAACCCGGGTTCCCATGCCCAAATTTTTTTTCAGGGGGTCGAGCTAAGTTCAGAATTTTTAAAAAAAAATTTTAAATTGTTTCTTGCCTTAAAACTTTGTCCTCAGGGGAAAGCAGCGCGAGGTTTAAATTATCATCTCTCTTTCCCCGCGGGGATCCTCATTGGCTTTTTCCCCCCCACCTGGGGATCCTTTTTTTTATGATGTTTATGTATTTTTTCAGGTTTGGGGTTTTTTCATGAGGGCCCCCAAAACATGATCAAGCTGGGAAAAAACCTTTTGGCATTTAAAAACAGGGGGTTGTTACGCTGAGTTATACGTCAAGGTTTTTCCCCCGGGGGGCTCCTAAACCCAAAAAAAAATGACCGCTTTTTGGGGCCCTTTTCCGGGGAACTTCGGTATGAAAGGATTTTTGGTGGGGTTCCCCTTTCCCCCTGGTCTCAATGATTTTTGTCATTAGCGATTCAAGGGTTTACAGCCCTTTGCCCGGGGGGGGAAATTGCTTTGGGTTTTGGGGTTCCTTTGGGCCGTGCTGAAGGGCCCCTCGTGTGAGGGGGGGGTGTCGGGGGAACGGTCGATTTCGAAAGCGAAAGGGGGTTAATTTTCTACTGTGGTGAGCCCTCATCTTTTCATCTCCCCAAAAGGGGGGGAAACGTTTTGCACGTCTTGTCTTGGGTAGTTTTTAGACAAGGGGTTTTTTTAACTGTCACTCTGATATCTCTCGTCCTCATTTTTGCTCGGGGTTTCGTTGATTCTTTGGGGCAGTTTTAACCGATGGATTATGATTTTTCTAACGTTGTGGATTTCCCGATTTCCACAGAAATCTATTCCCTAGGGGGTGATTCTCCCCTTTTTGGGTAGAATAAACCCCAGTTTTCTCCGGTGAAAAGGGGTTGAACCGACACCGGGGTCTAAAATTTTTTTTGGGTTTTATATTAAATTTCTGCTTATCGTGCGGGTTTTTCCCGGTTTCGCCATAATTGTTTTTTGGGTTGGAAAACGTTCTGTAACCAGTTGGGGGCCAATGTTTAATACAACACTCCGTTTTTTCTCCTCCCCCCGGGGGAAAATTTTTCCCCTTTTTGTTTGATTTTTCGATGGTTTAGCGAAAAAAATCGCACCCCTTTCCTCCCCAAAAGGGGCTATGATTTCCTTTTTAATTTTGCAGGATAAATTCCCAAAATTTGCCTTTTAAAAAAGGGCTTACCGAACATGCGCTATTTGGTTTATATCAAGAATCATTGGAAAATTTTAACCATCCCTTTTCCCCTTGGGGGGGGGTTTTTTTTTTTGTGGCCAAAAAAAGGGTTCAAAATTTAACCTTTTTTGTTTTTCGTCTCTTGAACATAAAATGTGAAATATCAAAAACCCTTTAACCTTTTTAAAATTTTTCCGGGGGGAAAAACCCTACTTGGTTTCCCCAATTTACCTCAGGGGGGGATAACCTTATTCCATTAAACAGGGGGTAAAGGAAGAGGGTTTTTTTAAAACCCCCCAAAAGGGGATTTTAAAAAAACCCTTTTGATTCCCCCTTTTGGGTCTAATGCCCCTTTCCCCTTTTTCCATCCTTCATAATGCCCTTTTGGGTTTTTTGGGGGAAAAATTTTGTTGTTTTTTTGGGGTGATTCTTGTTTTTTTTTAAGAGGGGGTCTCAGGGAAAACATGTTCGAACTGTTTTCCCCGATTTTGGGGAAAAACTCTGTTGTAAAGGGGGTAAAAAAGTTTTTGGCGGACAAGGGCCCTTTCGGGGGTTTTTTTTTCCCCCCCCTTTTTTTTGAAATGGCCCCTAAAGGGGTTGGGGCCCCCCGTGATTGGGCCCAAAAACCCCACTTCTTTTAAAGGGCCCTTTAGGTTTTTTTGGGGGGTTTTCCAAATTTTTTTTCGTAAATTTAATTTTGGAATTTCTCTGTTATTTTTAAAAAAATGATTTGACAAAAGGGGTTTGTTGGTGAATTTTTGGGCCCCTGAGGCATCCTGCTTTTAGGAATTAACAAGATTCACCTCTCCCCCTTTCGGGAGCTTTTAGTTTTTTCTGCCTTTCAGGGGGGTTGATGGGCCCCTGAAATTGGGGGGGGGTGCCGTTTTTTCCCAAAAAAATTTCCGGACCTCAAAAAAAACCCTTTTTCCTTTTTCTCCGAAAATTTTTCCTTAAATAATTTTACGGGGGGTAATCGGGGGTTTTGGCCAGAAGGGGGTTTTGAAAGTGGGGAAAATTTTGGGGGGGGCCAAAAAATCAGGTGGTGGCCTTAGGGCCATAAGAATCTGGTCTATCTGGAAAGCCAAGCGGGCCAAACCTAGACAGGCCATGGGGGCCCCTTTTTTTTTACACGTTTTTTTTAAATTTTTGGTTTTTTCCCTTTTTTCCTGGGACTAAAAATTTGGGGGATGGGCCCCCTCAGGGTTTCCTTCGGGCTCTCCGAGCTATTGATCCCTCTTTATTTTTTTGGGGGTGTAGTTCTTTCCCCCCTCTCGCTAAAATTTGGATTTCTCTGGGGGGGTGTCAGGAGGATAGGCCCGAGCCTGCCCTGTTGGAAATTGTTTGTCCCCAAGGAAAAAAAAAAAAAAAAAAAATGTGTGTCGAATTCATTGTTCGCATTGGGGGGCATCCCGGGAAAATTTTTTGGGCCAGGACTTTTGGGTTTTCGGTCCTTTTTGGGGGCCTCCTTGTCTCGCATGCAGGGATTTGTGCAAATCCGCGGGACTTTTTCCCGGCCCCCCCCCCCCCCCCCCCCCCCCCCCTTCCCCCCCCGCTCTAGTGGTTTTTGATGCCATTGCCCCCGCCCAAGGGAAACCCCCGGGGGCCCTATCTCTATGGGTTTCTTCCGATCTTTTTCCCGGGTTTTTCGGG
>JARQOD010000009.1:75784754-75841213 GCA_033576555.1 Oophaga sylvatica
TAATATAGGGGGATGTGCCGTGGGGGTTTTTGATATGGGGGATTGTCCCGTGGTGAGTTATGGGGGATGTCCCCCGTGGGTGTGTATATGGGGGAAGTGTGGTGCAAAATTATAAAATTTTCCCGTGTGGTGAGTATATAGAGGATTGTCCCGTGTGGTGTAGTATAAGGGGTTGTGGTGGTTTAGGGATGGTCCGTGTGGTGTAGTATATAGGGATGTGTCCCTGCGGTCAGATATAGGGATGGCCCGTGTGGGTATTTTAAAGGGGATTGTTGGTGCAGTATATAGGGATGGTGTCCCGTGTGGTGTAGTATATAGAGGATGTGTCCAGTGGGTGTAGTATATAGAGGGTGTCCGTGTGGTGTAGTATATAGGGAAATGTGTCCCGTGTGGTGTAGTATATAGAGGATGTGTCCCGTGGGGTTTAGTATATAGGGATGTGTGTGCGGGTTATAGGGGTGTGTCTGTGGTGAGTATATAGGGATGTGTCCGTGTGGTGTAGTATATAGAGGATGTGTCCCGTTGGGTGTAGTATATAGAGGATGTGTGGTGTAGTATATATAGAGGATGTGTCCCGTTGCGTGTAGTATATAGAGGATGTGTCCTGTGCGGTGTAGTATATAAGGATGTGTGGGTGTAGTATATAGAGGGATGTGTGGTGTAGTATATAGGGATGTGTCCCGTGTGGTGTAGTATATAGAGGATGTGTCCGTGTGGTGTAGTATATAGAGGATTGTCCGTGTTGTAGTATATAGAGGATGTGTCCGGTGTAGTATATAGAGGATGTGTCCCGTGGGTGTAGTATATAGAGGATGTTCCGTGGGTGTAGTATATAGAGGATTGTCCTGTGGTGTAGTATATAGAGGATGTGTCCGTGTGGTGTAGTATATAGAGGATGTGTCCCGTGCGGTGTAGTATATAGAGGATGTGTGGTGTGGATATAGAGGATGTGTCCGTGTGTGTAGTATATAGAGGATGTGTCCTGTGGGTGTAGTATATAGAGGATGTGTCCGTGTGGTGTAGTATATAGAGGATGTGTGTGGTGAGTATATAGAGGATGTGTCCTTGGTGTAGTATATAGAGGATGTGTCCCGTGTGGTGTAGTATATAGAGGATGTGACCCGTGTGGTGTAGTATATAGAGGATGTGTCCGTGTGGTGTAGTATATAGAGGATGTGTCCCGTGCGGTGTAGTATATAGAGGATGTGTCCTGTGCGGTGTAGTATATAGGGATGTGTCTGTGAGGTGTAGTATATAGAGGATGTGTCCAGTGTGGTGTAGTATATAGGGATGTGTCCGTGTGGTGTAGTATATAGAGGATGTGTCCCGTGTGGTGTAGTATATAGAGGATGTGTCCGTGTGTGTAGTATATAGAGGATGTGTCCCGTGTGGTGTGAGGATGTGTCCCGTGTGGTGTAGTATATAGAGGATGTGTCCCGTGTGGTGTATTGAGTAGTTGTGTATATATAGAGGATGTGTCCCGTGTGGTGTAGTATATAGAGGATGTGTCTGCGTGGGTGTAGTAGTATATAGAGATGTGTCCCGTGTGTGTAGTATATAGAGATGTCCGTGGTGAGTATATAGAGGATGTGTCCCTGTGTGGTGTAGTAAATAGAGGATGTGTCCCGTGTGGTGTAGTATATAGAGGATGTGTCCCTTGGGTGATTAGAGAGTGTCCTGTGGTGTAGTATATAGAGGATGTGTCCCGTGTGTGTAGTATATAGAGGATGTGTCCCGTGTGGTGTAGTAATATAGAGGATGTGTCCCGTGGGTGTAGTATATAGAGGATGTGTCCGTGTGGTGTAGTATATAAGAGGATGTGTCCCGTGTGGTGTGTGGTTAAGGATTGTCGTGTGGGTATAAGAGTGCCGGTGAATATAGATTTCCGGAGTATAGAGAGTCCCGGTAGATAAGAGGAGTTCCGGTTATAAAGAGGTGGTGTAAGGGTGTGCGGGATATAGATGGTATATAAGAGATGTGTCTGGAGTATAAGGAGTCCGTGTGTAGTAAAGATGTTTGTAGAATAAGGATTTGTGGGATTATA
The DNA here is from genome assembly GCA_033576555.1 of Oophaga sylvatica. NCBI lineage: Eukaryota > Metazoa > Chordata > Amphibia > Anura > Dendrobatidae > Oophaga > Oophaga sylvatica. Next base: position 75,786,799 of record JARQOD010000009.1, read on the forward strand.
AGATGTGTCCCGTGGGTGAGTATATAGAGATGTGTGGTGGTAAGAGATTGTCCGTGGGTGTAGTATATAAGGATTGTCCTGTGTGTATATAGAGATGTGTCCGTGGTTAAAAGGATGTCCGTGTGGGAGTAATAGGATGTGTTCCGGTGGTGTGTAAGGAGTGTCCCGTTTAGTATATAAGGATTGCCCGGTGGTGAGTATATAGAGAGTCCCGTGGTGAGTATATAGAGATGTCCGGTGGTGAGTATATAGAGGATGTCCCGGGTAGTATAAGAGATGTGTCCGTGTGGTGAGATATAGAGGATGTGTCCGTGTGTGAGAATAAGGATGGTCCCTGGGTGTATATATAGAGGAGTGTCCCGTGGTGGTATATAAGGATGTGTCCGGTGGTGAGTATATAGAGGAGGTCCTGGTGAGTATATAGAGGATGTGTCCCGTGGTGAGTATATAGAGATGGTCCGTGGGGCAGTATATAGAGGATTGTGGTGTAGTAATAGAGATGTGTCTGGTGAGTATATAGAGATGGTCCGTGGTGAGTATATAGGGATGTTCCCGGGGTGATAATAGGGAATGGTGTCCCGTGTGGTGATATAAAGGATGTGTCCCGTGTGGTGGTATAAGAGATTGTGGGTATAATAGAGGATGTGCCCGTGGGTGTAGAATAGAGGATGTCCGTGTGTGAGTATATAGAGGAGTGTCCCGTGGGTGTATATAAGGGTGTGGTGGTAATAAGGATGTGTCCCTGTGTGAGTATATAGAGGATGTGTCCGTGGTTAGTATATAGAGGATTGCCCTGTGGTGTAGTATAAGAGGATGGTCCCGTGTGGTTATATAAGGATGTGTCCCGTGGTGTAGTATATAGAGATTGTCCGTGGTGAGTATATAAGGAGTGTCCCGTGGTGAGTATATAGAGATGTGTCCGTGGGTGAGTATATAGAGGATGATGGTCCGTGGTGAGTATATAGAGATTGTCCCGTGGGTAGTAATAGAGATGTGTCCGGTGTAGTAATAAGATGTGCCCTGTGTGATATATAGGATGTTGTGGTGTAGTATATAGAGGATGTCCCGTGGTGAGTATATAAGGATGTCCGTGGTGAGTATATAGAGATTGCCGTGTAGTATAAGAGGAGTGTCCGTGTGGTGAGTATATAGAGGATGTGTCCCGTGTGTGAGTATATAGAGGATGTGTCCCGTGTGGTGAGTAATAGAGAGTGTCCCGTGTGTGTATATATAAGATGTGTCCCGTGTGGTGTTAAGAGGCTGTGTGAAAGAGGTTCCGTGGAGTAGAGATCCTGGTGATATATAGAGTCCCGTGGTAGTATAAGAGCCGGGTGAGTATATAAGATGTCCCGTGTAGATTAGAGAGTTCCGTGTGTGATAATAGGATGTGTGTGTATATATAGGAGTCCGTGGTGTAGTAAAGAGTGTCCCGTGTGGGTATATAGAGAGTTCCCGTGTGAGTATATAGGATGTGTCGTGTGTAGAATAAGATGTGTCCCGTGGTGTAAAAGGATGTGTCCCGTGGTGTATAAAGAGGATGTGTCCCGGGTGTAGTATATAAGATGTTCCCGTGTGGTGTAAATAGAGAGTGTCCGTGTGTGTATATAGGGGGCCTGTGTGTATAAGAGGATTTTCCGTGGGTATATAAGAGTGTCCCGTGTGTGATATAGAGAGTTCCGTGTGGTTGATTGGGGATTGTGTCGTTGTGTAATGGGATGTGTCCCGTGTGTTAGTATATAGAGGTTGTCCCGTGGGTGAGTATATAGGATGTGTCCCGTGTGTATATATAGGATTTCCCTGGGTAGTATATAGGGATGTGTGTGTGTGGTTGCAGTTATAGGAGTGTCCGTGTATATATAGGGAGTGTCCCGTGTGTGTATATAGGATGTGTCCCGTTGGTGCAGTATATAGAGGATGTGTCCCGTGTGGTGCAGTATATAGGGGATGTGTCCCGTGCGGTACAGTATATAGGGGATGTGTGCCGTGCGGTACAGTATATAGGGGATGTGTGCCGTGCGGTACAGTATATAGGGGATGTGTCCCGTGCGGTACAGTATATAGGGGATGTGTCCCGTGCGGTACAGTATATAGGGGATGTGTCCCGTGCGGTGTAGTATATAGAGGATGTGTCCTGTGTGGTGTAGTATATAGAGGATGTGTCCCGTGCGGTACAGTATATAGGGGATGTGTCCCGTGCGGTACAGTATATAGAGGATGTGTCCCGTGTGGTGTAGTATATAGAGGATGTGTCCCGTGCGGTACAGTATATAGGGGATGTGTCCCGTGCGGTGTAGTATATAGAGGATGTGTCCCGTGCGGTACAGTATATAGGGGATGTGTCCTGTGTGGTACAGTATATAGGGGATGTGTCCCGTGCGGTGTAGTATATAGAGGATGTGTCCCGTGTGGTGCAGTATATAGAGGATGTGTCCCGTGTGGTGTAGTATATAGAGGATGTGTCCCGTGCGGTACAGTATATAGGGGATGTGTCCTGTGTGGTGTAGTATATAGAGGATGTGTCCCGTGCGGTACAGTATATAGGGGATGTGTCCCGTGTGGTGTAGTATATAGAGGATGTGTCCCGTGCGGTACAATATATAGGGGATGTGTCCCGTGCGGTACAGTATATAGAGGATGTGTCCTGTGTGGTGTAGTATATAGAGGATGTGTCCCGTGCGGTACAGTATATAGGGGATGTGTCCCGTGCGGTACAGTATATAGAGGATGTGTCCCATGCGGTACAGTATATAGGGGATGTTTCCCGTGCGGTACAGTATATAGGGGATCTGTCAGCACTCCACTGTATACAATGTATCTGATCGTACCTTGGACAGTGAGATGAACTTGCATCGTCCTAGGGCTGTGTTCGGTCTGTACGGAGCAGGTATACGGGCCGTCATCAAAAATATCCACCTTTTGTATCCGCAGGCTGTACTCCTTTTTATTTGCTGTTGCTATAGAAACTCTGGGGTCCACAGACCACTTGTCATTTCCAGCAAAAATAATACTGGAGCGATTCAACCAGGCCCCTTTTGAAGCACCATCTTCCAAGAAGCACCTGGAAATACGAGAAAGATATTATATTAATTAAATTGTCCAAAGTACCGAGAAGAATCTGCCGAGTTATAAATTGTCACAAGATCTCCGATGAGACGGTCTAAGAATCGAGACAAATAAAAGCCACATTGTGAGACGGTCGCTGGCGGGTTAACATCGTTTGCATAACTCAGTATTCCAACATGAATACCTAGAGATCGGCTTATTTATCCACTTATGAGCCCTGTTCCTCCTCCGGCCTCTGGGCCTCATTATTGGATCGCACTGTTACTTCTGCCTGGCATTTAGGACAATAGCTGATCCATGACGAGGTTATTCTTTGATATTTACGTTTACTGTTTGTTGACTATTTTTTGGTTCTTGTATGAGGTTTTGTGTTTGGCCCTTACTGCATGCGCTTCCTTCATTTCTCTCTCACCAGCTCAAGTTTGTGTCTGTTTGTCTTGATATTTCTATGTGCATTTAAGACAGAAATTACATTTTTTTATATTTTGTGAACACTTTTATCCTGCACATTATTCTCACATTGGTTGTTGAAGACACGATGCACGGCGAGCTTAAAGAGGAATCCGATGACATCTGCCAACTGAGGTAAACTGAACAAAGTGGTGGTGGGGAAGAGGGGCAAAAAATGAGAAATAGGAACACACTTCACACTTACACAGATGGTACTGCTTTCTATTAAGTGTATTATCTCTCCCCAGTGTTGGATTCACAGCTGCATTGCTCAGTTCTGCTGTGTATTGTCCTCTGTGCTGTTTCTGCTTTTTACTAGTCCTTTATCTCACACCAGAACTTAATTCACAACAGTTTCACTCAGTAACATTGTTTATTGTCCTCCATGCTGCTTCTGCTTTACAGACATTATTTATCCTACCCCAGAGCTGCATTCACAGCTAGACTTCTCAGTACTGCTGTATAATGTCCCCTAGAGCTATATATCAATCTTTTTAGTTTCTCCTGCTCTAGCACATGCTTCCAGCAGATTACACTACATTTCCAAGCTGACAGGTTCCTTTTAAGCGTTTTCCTCATTCCAGACCTAGATTCACAGCTGCATTACTCAATACTTGTCCAAATCCCTCCATGCTACTCCTGCTACTAAAACTGTACTACATCATATAGTGAAACATAAAATAGATAAGTTAATGAGGACGAAGGCCTTAAAAGAAAATCTTCCTCTCTGGAGGTTCCAGTATGTCCCTACATTACACAGACCTATGATCTTAATGTGATTTGTGGAATGAATCCGTTCTCCATTGGAGTCTCTGGGGCAGAATTCAATACTTATTCCAAGGAACCGACCCCACGTTATCACCTTATCGTCAGACACCTCCTCTCACAGAATGGGATTGTCCAAATGACATCTCCGCCACCTGTTATATCGCCAATTCCCAAACTTCTTCTGAGAAGTATCTCTAAAAGTAGAGTTTCCATTTCCTCTTTCTGACGCCTCCTCCTTTGTGTGAATGCCGGGTGCAGCCATCATTTCTTTTATAATTGCCTTCTGGATTATGGTCACATTCCTCAGATTTATTATAAAACTTTTATTACTTTACAGGAAAATCAAAGCTTCCATTTTAAATAAACATGAAGAAGGTAATAAAACACAAACACCGAGGCATCTTAGTGAAATGAATGAGAGCCACCACGGAAGATTCGATGGCTTTAGACAAACTGAAGCAAATTGAGAGAAAATCATTCTCCACATTGAATTATTCATGTCTGTGCGGCGTTCCTGTAATGAATGATCATTCACAAATAAGAAGTCTTTAATTTACAATACGTAGAACGGAGCCCACTGAAATCTATCAATTGTTCTCATTTTCTTACAATCAAGGCAAGAAAGATACATTGTAACACAGGAGACAATGTTGTGGCTGAGCGCCTGCAAAGGTAGAATTCTTCACCGTATGAATGTATCTGTAGAAGGGATGGTAATTATTGCTGGAGGGGGTCTTCTAGCCCCTAAAATTTCAATTTCAAAATACCTGAAAATGAAAAAAAATCCATATATACTCAATTTTTTAATTTGGCACCATGGACGATATTTAGCAGGATCCACAACCATAGAAATAAAAGTAGTGAAGAAATACGCGTTTCTAAAACAAATCCATTGAGTTCAAAGCCCTAACTCTAACCCTTGTCCTAAAGATAACAATATCCCTAAGGGTCCCGTCACACTCTTCAATGTCCCAGCGATCCCACCAACGATCCGACGTGGATGGGATCGCTGGTGAGCTGTCACATGGGCAGACTCACCAGCGATCAGGACCAGTGAGCACGCTGGTATCCAATGTACACATTGGGTAACTAAGCACCGCACGGCACCTAGTTACCCGATATGTACCCTAGATACCAGCTCCCAGCTTCTGCTGTAGAGCGCTGGGAGCCGGTATCTAGGGTACATATCGGGTAACTAGGCGCCGCACAGCCCTTAGCTACCCGATGTGTACCTTGGTTACCAGCTCCCAGCTCGCTGATCGTTGGTCTCCCGCTTTCACACGCAGCGATGCTGGTCCTCGCTGCGTGTCACACTAAGCGAGATCACTGGCTAGGTCACTGTTGCGTCACAAAATCGGTGACGCTTCAGCAATCTCGCTAACGATCTCGCTTAGTGTGACGGGGGCTTAACCCTAACTCTGGTCTTAAATTTATTTTTAGGACCAGGGATAGGGTTATCTTTAGGACTAGAGTTAACTCGAGTCCTAAAGATAACCCTATCCCTAACACTGGTCCTAAAGATAACCCTATCCCTAACACTGGTCCTAAAGATAACCCTATCCCTAACACTGGTCCTAAAGATAACCCTAGTCCTAAGGTTAGGGTAGGGTTATCTTTAGAACTAAGGTTAGTGATAGGGTTAGGGTTGTCTTTAAGACTAGGTTTATCTTTAGGACTAGGGTGATAGGGTTATTTTTAGGAATAGGGTTATCTTAAGGACTAGGTTTATCTTTAGTACTAAACATAACTCTATCTCTAACCCTAGTCCTAAAGATAACCCTACCCCTAACCCTAGCCCTAAAGATAACCCTAGTCCTAACCCTAGCCCTAATACTTTGCTCTAGCAATAACACTAGTCTTAACTTTAATTCTAGTTAAGGTTAGCAAAGACATGTGAAAACTTATTTTTGTACAGCTTTATGCAGTGTATTGTTTTTGCTTTTTTTGTTCATGCTCGTTTTTTACGGAGTGAACTTTTTAAAATTGGGATAACTTTCCCAGTAATTCTCTGCCTCTCCTCACAAAAATACAAGTGAGAGGAGGGTCAGGGAGTGGTGGGAAAGCACAGTGCAGCCTTTACAACCTCAGTTGCTGACTATGCAGAGCACAGCAGGCAAGATGAGTTTGTCATCGGCTGTTGTGCTCAACACAGAGTTTTATCATGTTGGTTGTTGCCTATGCAGAGCACCAAAGCTCATTGTGACTACTGCGCTCTGCATCAGAACCTGAGTAACCAAACTGTGGTATATAATGGGCCTCTGCAGTGCTGACCAGTAGAGAGGAGGTGGAGTTGGGAAAGACTAAACTTTGCGCCCCATAGAATTTGGAGCCTGGAGCAACCACTCCTGCGGCCCCAAACCCCACACTTCACCAATGGGATAATGGCCGAGGGAAGGTAGACATTGACTTGATAGGTGGATTAACCTTAAAATCAGACGCCCTGCAGCTCCTGGGGTTCGTGACTTTTATTTTTGTGACAGAGGAGACAGACTCTCAGATATTTTCTTCCATGTCCCATTAAAAAACAGAAAACCAGCTCTTCCTCTTGTTGAGCGCACTGTTGAGTTTACCACCCGCCTCTCTGTTTATTCTGTGTTAACAAGCAAAAACCATCGCGCCGATACGGAGCCACGAGCGGGAGGAGAGAAAGAAACACCTGCAGGTACAAAGGGAAAGACGGCGCAGAAACTCGCAACTGTGAAAATGACACGGCGTGGTAAAATCAAGCATCAACGTTCTGTAACATTCACGATTCCGTTCTGTCCTGTGAACACGTCTGCGCCTCTTCTAACAAGATCCTGTTTACACGACCGACAAGGACAAATGAGAGGTCGCCTGACATCAAAAGGCTAAAAGAAAAAGTTACATTGTAAATATTCAACTTGTGAAGAATTTCATGAATTAGATGCAATGCCATGGAAATAATCACAAATACACAAAAAACAGCGCCACTCTTGTTCACAGGTGGTGTGTGGTACTGCAGCTCAGACTTATTCTCTTATATTGAGATGAGCCGCGGCACCAGATACAACCCACAGACAAGCGTAGATGTTTTTTGAGAGCAACCTGCCATGTTTTTCTGTTCTTGTACATTTTTGCTCTACAATTTATTTTTTTTCCCCTATTTTTTGCTTTAGTAACTATGATAATCTTAGTCAAATGATGTTGGAAGAGCTCAAAACTGCATGTGTTCTGTCTGTCTTATCTACGGAGTGAAGGGAAGAGTTTTAGGAATTTGTCTTGATCTTTTTATTCTTTTATGATAGTAAATAGATGCACTAAAATCGGGGTTATGGGACCTATGTTCAAACACTTAACATTACAAATGAACTTCTTGGAGGTTTTTCTAGACTCCACTAATTAATATTTCTAATATCTTTAGTTTTAACGAAAGAAAGGGGTCAGATTATATATATATATATATATTTTTTTTTTTAAGTAAGACTTTTTTTGCCTTTTCCTTTTTTTCTGGCCCCCTCAGGAAACCTGAACCTGCAATTGACTGATCACTAGTTCTATATACTGCAATAAAACTATGCAATGTAGGATATAGGGAAGATCATGGTCTCCAATGAGGCCCAGCTTGTGGCCGATATGGTAGCCATGGAGGCTTTCAGCAGGTCCCGAACTGCCATGGAATGCCGATGGGCACCCAAAACCCTTCAAATGAACCCCTCAGAGAATAATAGCAACATTTTAGGGGTTTGACAGCAGTAATTGGAGCCCAGCTCTGATCGCTGCTGATAAAAGCAGACGTTAGCTGCATACCTGCTTTATCTATTCATACCTCGTATGTCAGGAAGGGGTTAAGTGGGAATGTACAGAGCATGTACCTCCATAATCATATACATAAGCTAAAATGTAAAAAAAAAAATTCACAGTGAAAAAATAAAACTGGATTCGGATCAGTGAAAAATAATAAGAACATTCATTGAACAAATGTTGGGCGCCATCAGCAAATTTGTAGGCGCAGCGGCTTCTTGGCTCCTGGGATTTCCCCAGAATGTTTAACCAGTGTTTAACCAGATCTGAAAGACTAAACAGAGTAGATCTTCACGTATAGACAATGACCTCTAAAGGATGAAGAACAAAAATGTGTTTATTAGGTCTCAAAAGACCCAAAGAACAACACACAACTCCTTCATTAAAATGTGTAACAATGTCCTTGATACAACATCCCGACGAACTAGCCGCCTATTGAAGTCTCCGTCTCCCAGCTTCCCCGACACTGCTCCAAAACCGTCTTCCTATCTTAATTATTCATGTGCGTACCGTCTTCTTTTTTTTTTTGCATTTTCTTTAGTGTAACAATATATTTTAATACGCCGGAGACAGAATTTTATGTCGGCATTCAAAAAAAAAAAAATCAAATCTTAAGCGATTTCTTAACAGCAGACAAAGGTCAGGTGCAAAATGAAAAGAAAAGAAAAAGTAAAGTTTGGTTATATTCCTGAGTGACACAATGGACAGTTCTTGGAAGGTTTTTTTTTTCCCTCAGTTTAATACAATGTTTCCCTTTGCATTTAACAGGCGATGTTACTGACAACTTGTATGAAACTAATAACTGAAAAGGAAAAGAACAAAGTGTGCGGATAAGAAAAAAAAGAAAGAAACTAATTTAAGATCAGCTTCAACATCGCCAGAATCAAAACGCAGAAGCCTTAAAGGTCATTCTTAATTGAAAGTCTTGCCAGCTTGTTTCGAAAAAAAGGGAAGGAAAAAAAAAAGTCCCATTCGTACAAAAAGTCTTTAGAAAAAAAATGGTTTTCTCTCAATGAGGTTATAATAATTCAGGTGTTACACAAAAAAGGAGAAAAAAAATACTGAAAATCTGGAGGAAAGCTACAAAAGATGCAATATTTTGGAAAAAAAAAATGTTGAGTAGCTCTCGTCTTATTTTCAGAAGGATCTGAAGTTGTAAAGGATAATGTGTGTCCTGACTTACATCACTTTCACAAAGATCTGGATCGGACTTTTTACTTTTCTGTGTTTGATTGATATTTTTTTTTCTTTTTGAGAAAAGTAAAAAAGCCACAAAGTTGATTGGCAGAAATGTCATATTTTTCTTTCTAGAGTTGGGTGCCGGTTGGATACTATTATGGGGACAAAGAAAAGTCACCGAGCGTTGATATTTCTTCAGAATGGAGAAAAATATTAATGATGAACAATGTGTCTATCTTTCTCAGCAATCCCATCATTAATGGTTCCATGGATTCAGGGGCACCAATGTCATCTTTTTTCAGCGAGAACATGGCCACATATGACAAGCTTGGTCTTTAGATCTTCGCAAGTTCTTTTGGGGAAGGAATTCAAAAAAAATTAAATGTCAAGTCAGCATTTATTCTACATGATGTGAGGTTTATAGAAATGTCGTACCAAAAGGGAGAAAAGACAACTCTGATCTGTGTGGCTGTGGAGCTGATCATTAATGATGGGAATTCTGGTGACCACAAGGTCCTTGGTCAAGAACATTGTGCTCCCAACTGGCTGCAACTAGCTCGGTCTTGATGATGAACACATAAGATTCTTAATTTGTTTTGACATTTCGATAAAATGTGCAAATTAGTTCTGTTCCAGATGGAACAAAGAAAAGTGCCACCAATTAAAAGTGCTGATATTACAGCTGCCATCATGACATGTAGCTACCCTATAAGTCAATGTCTATCCCTCTCAGGACATTAGCTGAACCAGATACTACAGAAGAGCAAATAGATTCTAAACCAATCGAATTCAGTATGAATTTTCCAAATATTCAGAATTTAATCAATCCGAATTTTTGGGGGATTCGATTTGTAGGAATCCAAGAAAATAATGGCCGTCCAGCTGCCATTTTGCTGAATTTTGAGGATCTGAAAGGGCCACATGGCCACACCATAAAATGAATAATAAGTAGTAATTAACAGCGCATTTAATAACAGTGCTCTGACAGACTTTTCATGTTTTTTTCATTTCAAAAATGATCCAAAAATGATCCTTTTATCATTTGTGACTGTTTTTTTGCAGAACACTGCTCAAACTGATGGTGTCGCTGTCAGAGGTAACATTATCCTGCTGTGACTGAGACAAGTGATGTGCTATATATTTCATAACTCCTTCCACTTTCACCCCATTACTACAATAGCCAGAGGCAAAAAAATGCCAATAATGACCTGCATTTGGCACTTCTTCTGCCTGGACTAGTGGCGCCGGTGATGGTGGTAGTACATTTGTATCCGCATTCTTAGTCATGGCATGGTTTTTCTTTTCAGTTTACATTACCTCGTCCACTGCTAAAACTACTTTTTATTTTTTCCAATCATTTTGTAGAAGACTATAATTAATTTAACAATCTTTCAACCCCAATTATTCAACCCTTACCAAAAAGCATGTAGCAAAAATACTAGTTTGGTAGGTGCAAATACAGAAAGAAAAGCGCACCAGTAGGCCGCAGTATAGTATAGCTAGTATGGTTGTCAAATTGGACTAGTTGTGCAAAATCAGATATACAGAGTTAAAAATCTACATTTTTTTCTACTTAACAAAAATTCAACTCCCTTCCAAAAATTAAAGTGACAAGAAATGCGAGGTAAATACACAACCAAAAAGTCACCACCTGCAGCAAGGCACTGTCTTGGAGTGGCATGCACAGATGTAAAATATGATGCAAAAACTCAGTACAGTCACTTGTTACAAGCAAGCACACAAGGGCTGCCTGATACTAAGCTCATATTTTTTTTTAAGTCTGGCTGCTGCTTTCTAGTGCATTAAGTTTAAAGAAAATAAATGAGCAATTGTAAAGTTGCAGGAGAGTTGCAGCTCCACCAGATCACTGATCAATTACACGGATAGTAGTACTGGTGCTCACACCTCAGTTATATCTATATCTCCTTATCAATTACATTTCTGCATTATTCACATACTACCATACTCATCTTCCTCACTGCCGCAGTTATACAACATTTTACTTCCTGGAGTATTTGACCAATGTTTTATTGCTTTCTTTAAGAATCCCTAATGTTGAGCACTGACATCAGCTCACTATCCTAAATCACTGTAAAACGGCCGCTGCATTCCCTGCCTTGGCTTTTATACAGGCCCCTATAGCTCCTCCGGATTGGCAGCGCTGTTACATGTAATGTGATAGTGACAAGGCATTATGGTATGGAGGTATGTCTGCCTTCAGTGGCGGGTTCAGTTATCTGCAATGTATAAAATGTTGGAGGGAATTTTTTATGATTCACACAAATAAAGTTGAAAATTGTTTGAATTCAGCAGGACCTGCGAATGTCATAAAAGTTTTTTTTTTTGCATCAAATTGATTGACTCCTCTCTAGTTGGTACCACTGCACCCCTGTATAACTGCCAACAAGACCCTATATTCAGCATTGATTGAAGATAAACCATAAGTCACCAGTTAATATGAAAGGTCCAGGAGTTTCTCTACATTCAGTACCGGACCTGGACGTAAAAGGGTTAATCAATTAGTTAATAAAAGGATCACACTCTATTCACAAGGACGGTTTATAGCTAATTAAGCTCCTTCTGTCAGTTGTCTATGGACTGAGAAAACACGATCCACCGTTATTCAATTTAATTAAAATAAAAACGGAAAATAATGAAAACTTGTAAATGTGAAGAATCTATTCACTGTAACAATAATCTATAATATCCACATTATACCGAGATGTAAAATACAACTACACAATGTAATAATATAAAATGCAGACTACGCCAAACCATGTAATATAACCATACTAGAAATAATAATAATATTATGAAATGCAGGTTGTAGCAAACTATGTATTACTTCGACCCACACACACAAATGGTGAGGCACATATGCAAACACATTTGTAAACATGCTCTGCCTATTGAATTGCACACTTGCTCCTTCATACTCCACCACACAAACAAATGATACACCTTTTGAAAGGTCAAATGACCTGCAGGTGGCAGCACACTACCCCAAAGCACACTACCACAAAGCTGCTTACAGACATCACAAACAAATCCAAACATTTGCCTTGGGGTCTTTCCAGCTTGCTCAAGTGCTTGCCCAGCCTATTTCAGGCATATTGGAGGATTGAACACTTCACTGCAGGTGAGTCACATATGCAAACATTTGTAAACATGCACTGCTTTTTCGTTGATTACTTTCGCCCCACACACTTGATACACCATTTGAAAGGTAAACTTGCCCCATTCAGCAAGAGCCAAACAAACCACACATTCGCGGATTTTATCACTAAATACAGTTTAAACATTTATTTTCATAAACCTGCAGAAAGACACAATGACCTGCAGGCGGCACCTCAACCGGAAGACATTTTTTGGCCTCTACTTATCAAACCAATTTATTGTATTACCAAGCTACATATATAAATACCTGTCTGTGTTCATCATCTCATGAAATACATTTACATTTCACCAGCTTACTTTTTCTGATATTGCCTGCTGTTGTGAATGCTCTGGATCTGACTTCTGAGTTTGGGCTCCCTCTGGTGGCTGCTGATAGTAATGAAGCTGCTTTGGCTAACAGAGGTCTATCAGCTTCGGACGATGATTGGCAATCAGGTGTTGATGACTGGGGAGTAGGGTTGAGCATTCCGATACATTCGATTTCCTGAATCGGAAGTAAGTCTATGGGAACAAAATATCGGAAGTACTTCCGATACTTACTTCCGATATTTTGTTCCCATAGACTTACATTGGATTTCAGGTATCGGAAGTATCGGAATGTTCAACCCTACTGGGGAGATATAAGTGAACAACCTTCCTATGATCCTCGCCAGTGATTTGTTGCTTTCTGGTCCTTTTGGAAGTCAGCTTGCTTCCTGCTCTGTCCTGCAACTTTCAGATAAGTTTTGCTGTTTATTTCTGTGGCATTTGTTTTTATCTATCTTAGTATTCTGCCCTTCTGGAGTTTGTACAGCCAGGTTCCCCTGTGGGGCCTGCGCTGGACTCTGTTTCTCTTTTGCCACTGTTTATGTATTTTCAGTTCCCTGTTATTTCAGTATCTGCTGATTTGCTACTAGTCACACCAGAGTTCTGATCTAGCAGGGTAGAGATCGTATGGTCTCAGTATTTTTGTATATCAGACGTGTTGGAGTTTTTAAAGGAGTTTTTGCTGGATTGCAGACAGTATTCTTTCCTGTCCTGATCTATCTAGACAGTTTGGGCCCCAGCATTTGCTCACTCTATTTTCTGCCTGTGTTTGTGTTTCATTTTGTCTCACCGCCATTATATGTGTGGGGGCTACTTATTCCTTTGGGGCTCTACTCAGGGGCAGTTAGCTTTCCCCTTTCTCTCTTTTTAGGCTTAGTTATCTCTCCGGCTGTGTCGAGGCGTCTAGGGCACCGTAGGCACGTCCCACGGCTGCTTCTAGTTGTGCTGTCAGTTCAGGGGTCTGCAATCCGCTAGTTACCAACCTCTCTGGTGTTTGGTTGCCTAGGTCATTTTGGCTTCTTCCTCCTCAGCTACCAAATCATAACAGCCTGCGCCCCCAACGACCAATGTGCGTAAATTTTGCACGGGCCAAGCTAGTAAAAATATAAATAATAACTCCCATCCCACCCTGCTGTTCCCCTGGCTCACTTTCCACATTTGATCCCATCACAGAAGAAGTCTCCAGACTCCTCTCTTCCTCTCGTCCGACTACATGCACTACCGACCCCATTCCCTCACATCTCCTCCAGTCTCTCTCTCCAGTTGTCACAACTCACCTAACTAAAATCTTTAATCTCTCACTCTCCTCTGGCATTTTCCCATCCGCCTTCAAACACTCCATCATTACTCCATTACTAAAGAAACCCGCTCTCGACCCTTCCTGCACAAACAACTACAGACCAGTCTCCAATCTCCCTTCATCTCTAAACTTTTGGAGCGCCTAGTCTACTCCCGCCTACCCGTTACCTCTCCAATCACTCCCTCCTAGACCCTTCACAGTCCGGCTTTCGCCCCCTACATTCGACCGAAACTGCACTCATCAAAGTGACCAATGACCTTCTTACAGCAAAACGTAACGGTGACCACTCTTTGCTCATTCTTCTCGACCTTTCTGCAGCTTTCGACACGGTTGACCACCGTCTCTACTGTCTAGGCTCCATCACTAGGTATTAAGGACACTGTTCTCTCCTGGTTCTCCTCCTATCTTTCTGACCGCTCCTTCAGTGTTTCGTTCTCTGGCTCCACATCATCTCCTCTTCCTCTCACTGTGGGTGTACCCCAGGGCTCAGTCCTTGGCCCCCTTCTCTTCTCTCTCTACACGCCCCAATTGGACAGACCATCAGCAGATTTGGCTTTCAGTACCATCTTTATGCTGATGACACACAACTATACACGTCATCCCCCGACCTTACCCCCGCTGTACTACAGAACACCACCGACTGTCCGCAGTCTCCAACATCATGTCCGCTCTCTATCTGAAACTTAACCTCTCCAAAACTGAACTTCTTCTGCTCCCGCCGTCTACTAACCTCCCTAAATCTGACATTTTCCCTCTCTGTGGGCGGCACCATAATAACACCCCGGCAGCAGGCTCGCTGTCTGGGTGTTATGTTTGACACCAATCTCTCCTTCACCTCCCATATACAATCTCTTGCCCGCTCTTGCCGCCTACACCTAAAGAACATCTCTAGAATCCGCCCTTTTCTCACCATGGAAACAACAAAAACCCTCACTGTAGCATTGATCCACTCCCGCCTGGACTACTGCAACGCTCTATTAACTGGCCTCCCCATTACTCGACTATCCCTCTCCAGTCCATCCTTAATGCAGCAGCCAGGGTCATCCATCTGGCTAATCGGTACTCGGACGCGTCCGCTCTTCGCCAGTCCTTACACTGGCTGCCCATTCATTATAGGATCCAATTCAAAGTACTGGTTCTCACCCACAAAGCTATCCACAGTGCAGCACCCCCCTACATCTCCTCCCTCATTTCTATCTATCGGTCTAACCGACTGCTGCGCTCTGCAAACGACTTTCGACTAACCTCTGCACTAATCCGTACCTTCCACTCCCGACTCCAAGACTTCTCCCGCGCTGCGCCAATCCTCTGGAATGCTCTACCCCAAGAAATTAGGACTATCCACAATTTGCATGGTTTCAGGCGCTCCCTCAAAACACATTTGTTCAGAGCGGCCTATCACATTCACTAATCAAAGTCATTCTATGTGTAAGTGTGTGTGTGTAGCCTATTCATTATCTCCATCCATCCCTCACTCCCTCAAGATGGCTGGACCATCATTGTAAATGCACCATTGTATATACACACCTGTACTTGTATCTCCCCCACCTCATTGTAGATTGTAAGCTCTCACGAGCAGGGGCGGCTTATTTTGCTTTAATTATTGTATTGTTAACGTTGTTACTTATGACTTGTGTTCTGAAACTGTTAAACTGTAAAGCGCTGCGGAATATGATGGCGCTATATAAATAAAGATTATTATTATTATAATAATAATAACAACCAATATAGTACATGATATACTGAGATATTAAATATAACCACACAATGTTACAATATCAAATACTATGCCAAACAATACAGTAATAATAATAATATAGTACATGTTATATGGAGATATAAATTACAACTACACAATGTAATAATATAAAATGCAGACTGCGCCAAACCATGTAATATAACCATACTAGAAATAATAATATAGAATGCCCATTATACTAAGCTATTAAATGATAACATATGATGCATGTTATACCGAGCTATGAAATAATAATATAAGATTCCCATTATACTGAAATATGTTATACAACCACATGAATCAAAGTTGTGTATTCACCATTACCGTTATGGCCGCCATATAACAGGGTCCGTCAGGTCTCTGCACCAGTCTTTGAGTAGAAATCATGTCTCCGGCTCTTCAATGCAATCACCATGTCATAAATATGGGAATACGAGGTTTATAGTACGGGGCAAAAAAATATGTGCATGACAACGCGGCAAAGACCGCTTCTGATCGGCGTTAAAATCATCACTGCCGGTGAGAGCCGCGGTTCCCACGCTGTCCATAGTGACTGCAACGTAGCAGAGATCCCATCAGTGTCTGCTACATTGTATCTCTCCTATAACAGTGTCTATGACATGCTGACATTACTGGGCCCGCTGCACTTTAATGCTTGTATAATATAGATTGCTACATAGTAATATTACTACTAATAACACCAGCTCTATAGTAAAGAGTTTTATAGATACATTGAAATGGTTCCGCTGTGTTGTGGTTATTGCTGCAAGGCGAAAAGATGAATAACTCCAAGTTGGGCAAGCCCAGAGCCGAGTCACGGCCTATCCTGCAGAATTGTCTGGAAAATCACAGCAGATTTTATTTGTTGCAATGTAATGAAAGAAATAAGCAACAGGGAAGGGTGTCCACGCCGAATGTGTGCCCATAATACTCTTCTCCATGAGCAGACGGATACATTGAAGCCATGGATGATCTTACATGCGACCTTGTTGACTGGCTAAGATGCAATCTCATAAAATTCAGATATCTGATGCTGCCAGTGAATGACAAAAAGTATCAGAAAATAATAAATTAAAGCCCAGAAAGAAAACAATGTTGATGTGGGAAGGAAGAAATTACTATGTCTCAGAAATCTGTTTATTGGGCGAAGCCAGTGTGATAGCGTTTAATTACCGAAACTCCACCGGCACGACAAATGATTTACTGTAGAAAGACCGAAACGCAAGTGCTGGGAAGCTACAGAGCAGAATAAATAGCTATATTGACTTAATACGCCGGCTAGCGAGATAGCCAGTTCTGTCTTTTATAATTTGACAATTAAAGAAAGCCGTTTCTGGAGCACGGTACTGTATTTCACGTTAATTAGTACCATGGGGAGCGCAGAATGAAAAGAAAGCGTCGATCACACGCAGGTTCCCTGCACTACGTCTACCCAACTTCTTGAATTATAAATGGGGGTTACAATTTGCTACAATAGATGCCTACGAGTGAAATGGCTGCAAGGAAAACCTAAAAAAAAAATAATGGATCCTTCCCTTCATCTACACGGTTAACATGACGGTATTAGAACGCAGAGATCTGCAACAATGTATCCGTCCATTATTCCGAATTAATTGTATTTATAATCCCTTATCATTAAACAACAACCTTAATATTCTCTGGCAACGCACGAGCCCCGGAGATTCCAGAATGTGATGGCGCAGCCTTTAATTTAATTATGTATGAAATTGCCTCATGTCTATTCAAATATTAAGCTTATTAAATTGACGTATTTTGCATATTTCATTTTTTTTTTTTCTTTATTTCGGGAAGGTAGTAGTCATTTACATGTTGGCTGGGGATATCTGAGGAACACAGGGGCCAGAAAAGCTTTAAAATGTGCTTTTTTTTATATCCTAAAATAAAAGGAAACAATTAAGGACACAACTGTTTCAAGGGGCAACCAGGCAATATCCCTCTCAAGCCAAACTATTCCGAAGGCAACTTCTCTGTGGATGATGGGATTTCTGTCGAGTCACCACAGTCAGGTGTAACTTCATGGGCCAAGACAACAATAGATTGGACTTCGTATATACAGTCACACGGGGGCTGCACACTTGGGGTCCCATAGCAGCGGCACAGACTACCACTATTGTAGGGATGCTCCTACTCATAGGTCCGTGGGTGATCTGGTTCTTATTGAACCCAAGGTTAAAAAGTTAGTGACCCCATTCTTCTACAGAAACTTCATTGGTGGTAATAGAACATTGAATATAGTTTGACTCCTACTTCCTATACTTCATACATTAGCAAAATAGAGAGAGACTAAGTGTATCTGGAGATAGAGGAGGTGAGCTGTGATATCACCTATTGTGAATGGTGGATCCTGTGTTATCTACTGTATATAGAGGTGTTATCAGTCATTGTACAGGAGGAGGTGAGCTGTGACATCACCTATTGTGAATGGTGGATCCTGTGTTATCTACTGTATATAGAGGTGTTATCAGTCATTGTACAGGAGGAGGAGGTGAGCTGTTATATCACCTATTGTGAATGGTGGATCCTGTGTTATCTACTGTATATAGAGGTGTTATCAGTCATTGTACAGGAGGAGGAGGTGAGCTGTGACATCACCTATTGTGAATGGTGAATCCTGTGTTATCTACTGTATATAGAGGTGCTATCAGTCATTGTACAGGAGGAGGAGGTGAGCTGTGACATCACCTATTGTGAATGGTGGATCCTGTGTTATCTACTGTTTTATAGAGGTGCTATCAGTCATTGTACAGGAGGAGAGGTGAGCTGTGACATCACCTATTGTGAATGGTGGATCCGTGTGTTATCTACTGTATATAGAGGTGTTATCAATCATTGTACAGGAGGAGGTGAGCTGTGATATCACCTATTGTGAATGGTGGATCCTGTGTTATCTACTGTATATAGAGGTGTTATCAGTCATTGTACAGGAGGAGGAGGTGAGCTGTGACATCACCTATTGTGAATGGTGGATCCTGTGTTATCTACTGTATATAGAGGTGTTATCAGTCATTGTACAGAGGAGGAGGTGAGCTGTGATATCACCTATTGTGAATGGTGGATCCGGTGTTATCTACTGTATATAGAGGTGTTATCAGTCATTGTACAGGAGGAGGAGGTGAGCTGTGATATCACCTATTGTGATTGGTGGATCCTGTGTTATCTACTGTATATAGAGGTGTTATCAGTCATTGTACAGGAGGAGTGAGCTGTGACATCACCTATTGTGAATGGTGATCCTGTGTTATCTACTGTATATAGAGGTGTTATCAGTCATTGTACAGGAGGAGGAGGTGAGCTGTGATATCACCTATTGTGAATGGTGGATCCTGTGTTATCTACTGTATATAGAGGTGTTATCAGTCATTGTACAGGAGGAGGAGGTGAGCTGTGACATCACCTATTGTGAATGGTGAATCCTGTGTTATCTACTGTATATAGAGGTGCTATCAGTCATTGTACAGGAGGAGGAGGTGAGCTGTGACATCTCCTATTGTGAATGGTGGATCCTGTGTTATCTACTGTATATAGAGGTGTTATCAGTCATTGTACAGGAGGAGGAGGAGGTGAGCTGTGACATCACCTATTGTGAATGGTGGATCCTGTGTTATCTACTGTATATAGAGGTGTTATCAGTCATTGTACAGGAGGAGGAGGTGAGCTGTGACATCACCTATTGTGAATGGTGGATCCTGTGTTATCTACTGTATATAGAGGTGTTATCAGTCATTGTACAGGAGGAGGAGCAGGAGGTGAGCTGTGACATCACCTATTGTGAAGGGTGGACCGGTGTTATCTACTGTATATAGAGGTGTTATCAGTCATTGTACAGGAGGAGGAGGTGAGCTATGACTATCACCTATTGTGAATGGTGGATCCTGTGTTATCTACTGTATATAGAGGTGTTATCAGTCATTGTACAGGAGGAGGTGAGATGTGACATCACCTATTGTGAATGGTGGATCCTGTGTTATCTACTGTATATAGAGGTGTTATCAGTCATTGTACAGGAGGAGGTGAGCTGTGACATCACCTATTGTGAATGGTGGATCCTGTGTTATCTACTGTATATCAGAGGTGTTATCAGTCATTGTACAGGAGGAGGAGGTGAGCTGTGATATCACCTATTGTGAATGGTGGATCCTGTGTTATCAGCTGTATATAGAGGTTATCAGTCATTGTAGAGGAGGAGGAGGTGAGCAGTGATATCTCCTATTGTGAATGATGGATCCTGTGTTATCAGCTGTATAAAGAGGTGTTATCAGTCATTGTACAGGAGGAGGAGGTGAGCTGTGATATCACCTATTGTGAATGGTGAATCCTGTGTTATCAGCTGTATATAGAGCTGATATCAGTCATTGTACAGGAGGAGGGGTGAGCTGTGACATATCCTATTGTGAATGGTAGATCCTGTGTTATCAGCTGTATATAGAGGTGTTATCAGTCATTGTACAGGAGGAGGAGGTGAGCTGTGAATCACCTATTGTGAATGATGGATCCTGTGTTATCAGCTGTATATAGAGGTGTTATCAGTCATTGTACAGGGGGAGAGGGAGCTGTGACATGACCTATTGTGAATGGTGGATCCTGTGTTATCACTGTATATAGAGGTGTTATCAGTCATTGTACAGGAGGAGGAGGTGAGCTGTGACATCACCTATTGTGAATGGTGGATCCTGTGTTATCTACTGTATATAGAGGTGTTATCAGTCATTGTACAGGAGGAGGGAAGAAGTGAGCTTTGAAGAGTTTGACATTTTCACATCTATTGTTCCTTTTTTTTGCTTAATGCTTTTAGAATTAAACCTGGTTTATTTTCGGACAGCACATTCCCTGTAATAACGACCTCCCTCCTGTACGCAGCCTTGTGTAAGATAACTCCAGGGTCGCAGTGAGGATACTGATAAACCAATTGTAAACTTTATTCATATGAATATTTTATAATGCTTCACTGTGAAAATGTCTGAAACACAGAACCATGTGACTGACCAGCAATGTACTGTAACTCCAGCCAAAATCCCAAGGAACTTGTTTACAGGTCTGTGGAAAGCAAAAAAAATATCCTGAGAATTGGCAGCGGATGCCGTCACTTATTCTCGCAAATGAAGCGAAATAATCTGCATTAAAGAAATGTGTCCAAGTGCCGAGAACTGAAATAGGTTCACAAATGGGACTTGGAGCCGAGCAATGAGTCACAAATCTCCCACAACATCACAAAGCTTGTTTTTTTTTTCATATTTTTCAACTATTTTTGTTCATTTTTGACTTTATGCTTTTTTTTTTAACCCACAGTCAGAACAGTTCATAAACGCATCGCTTCTGCGCCCCAGAGACCCGAGTTATATAAATAATTACATTACTTTCATTGGCGGTTTTGGAATACAAAAATACCTTCTGGCCACACATACGCTTCTTAAATGGCGGCCTCGTTCGCTCACAGATCCAGTGTCAGCCGGCTCATCAATGGCCAATTCTCACTAATTGTGTAGCCACCAAGGAATCGTGCAGTAGATATGAGTGTGGGCTTCTGATACAGCAGATGGAAATGGAGAATATTTATATTCTCAGCTCCCATTATAAAGCACAATCACCTACATGTATCTGGCTGCAACATTGTATCATCACCAAAAAGCTACAAATATTCCAGGAGATCGGCCAATCAGAGCGAACGATCACAACACGACTATTCCTCGGATTCTAGGAAAAACGACTACAAAATCGGAAAGAAAAACAAAGTTTCCAAACAAATTCGCCAATGAATGGACTTGCAGGTTCTGGACAATATTCTGCCGCTTGTACTCACGACAATCCTGGACTGCAAAGGATCAGGTGAGGAAAGCCAAATTATGGCTTGGCAGGTGCAGGATTTAATTCCAAGTGGTGGTCAATTATGAAATCCACATATTAACCCATTAAGGACCAAGCAATTTTTCCTTTTTTTTTTTTGTTTTTTAGGCCTCTTTCACACATCCGTCTTTTTGTATCAGGCATGATCCGTCGAACACCTGAAGGGACGGATCCGGCGCTGAAACAAAACAACTGATGCAACGGATACGATTTTTTGTTGGATCCGTCCTGAACTTTTGAACCCAGAAAAAGAGGGTTTCTGATGCCCGGAGACACTGGAAAATGTAGTAGTAGTATGTAGTAGTAGTAGTAGTAGCAGTATAGTAGATAGTAGTAGTAGACCTTGATTTCCAGAATCCGGATCAGACTTTTGCCGGATTGCACAAAAGTCTGATCCGGTTCCATTGACTTCTATTGTTTGCGGTCGCCTGATGCCCCGCTTCAGGCACATCAGGCGGCTCAGGCAAAAAAAAAAAAAACGTTACATGCTCCGTTTTGTCCGGCCGCCGGACTGTACATTTCCGCCGGATCCAGACAAAAACGGATACAATGCAATGACATCAGGCGCCATCCGGCGCTAATGAAAGTCAATGGTAAAAAAACGCATCCGGTACCGGATCCGTTTTTTTAACAACACGCCGGATCATGCCTGATACAAAAAAACGGATGTGTGAAAGAGGCCTTATGCTTTCACTTTTTTCCTCCCCTTCTTCAAGAGCAAAAGCTTTTTTTTTTAAATAATGACATATAAAGAGGCATCATTTTTTTGCAGGACAAACTGCAGCTGTATTTTACCATTCAATGTATTGGAAAATAGAAAAAAAATTGAGAAAAAAAAAACACAATCTAGGCAATTATTTAAGTAATGAAAATAATTCGCAAGTTTGTAAAAAAAAAAAAAAATTCAAAGTGTGATAAAATTGTGGAAAAAAAATTCAGCTTTTTTTTGCAAGATACATTGTATGGTAAAAATGACCGGTCAGCACGGTGTTTGTGACAAGTCAGGGAGATTATGATGATACCAAAATTGCATTTTTTTTTTCTTTTTATTTACATAATGAAAATAATTCACAAGTTTATAAAAAAAAAATCCTTGTGTTGCCATTTTCTGTGGCGCCATTTTTACTTTTCCATGGATGGAGTTGGGTGAATGCTGTTTTTTTTTAGTGCATATGGTTTTATTGATGATAATTTGGGCACATGTGACATTTTGATTATTTATCATTGCATCTATTTAGGGAGATGTTGTGACTACTCCCCCCCCCCCCCACAATTCTAGCATTTAGATTTATTTTCTCTTTACCATATGGATTAATTTATTAAATATTTTGATGGACTTTTATTGTTGGGATTATACCAAAAATGTTTATTTTATTTATTTCTTTAAAGAGGAGGAGTAGGGGTTTATTTATTTTGTTTACTTACTGTATTTCTTCAATTTTTTTTGCTTTATTTTTTTTTTAGTCCCTTTAGGGGATTTGAACTTGCAATTTCTGACATCTTATACAATGTACTGAAATGCCACAATATTGATGTATATAGTGTTGATGGCAGTTCTGCTATGAAGCTCAGCCTGTGGCAGTGATGGGGGCCTTCATCAGGTCCCCGGCTGCCATAATATCCCATCAATATCCCCCCATTACACCTCAGAGGGCCAACTGGAGCCAGTGAGCGCGTTCCTGCAACAGCTCATTAAAGCGCCGCACTGAGAGATTGACAGCGGCATTTAAATGGTTAAAAGCAGCGGTTGCAGTTCTGCCCTGAGCTCATGTATGCGATTTAGTGCAAAAAGAAAATTACAATGGAGGACCACCGATTTTGGAAATCACTAAGTGTCAGTATCTCAATATAAAAATAACTTTATGAGGGCGTAAGAAAATCTAAAGAGACAAGTGATGGGTCCCTGCTAGAGAATTTGGTAAAGATGTGTTATCATTATGCAGCAGGGAGTGGAGAGGCAGCGATCACACATGGTCCCTGTTACAGAACTTGGATCGGGGCTCTGGGACCTCTTCAATCACCCATCCATCCAACCAACCAAGCAATGATCCACAAAACTATCATCCGGCCATTTAACCGACCAAATACTAATCTAAGCGATCACCCTTGTATGCAACCAACCATCCACCTAACCAAGAAAACATCCATTCATGCATTCATCCATCTTTCTAACCAAACAAAAATAACCAATTGGACAACGAACCGTCTAATTATCGATCCAACCAATATACTAAAGTTCTAACCATCTTATCATGCATGTAACCAACCAAACATGTATCCATCCATCCTTATATACTAATATCTAATCAATATACATCCATGCGTCTATTTGTATAAACAACTGAACAAGCAATCAAAATACTGCAATCCTTCCATTCATCCAAGCAATGAACAAACCAACCATCCATCCAAACAAACATACATTTATACATCTATCTAGCCCAACAACCAACCATCCATCCATCCAACCATCCATTCCATCACATCCAGTCATCCATCCAACCATCCATCCAACATCCATTTATGAATTTATACATCTATCTAAGCCAACAACCATCCATCCATCCAACATCCATCCATCCATCCAACCATCCATCCAAACAAACATACATTTATGCATTTATACATCAATCTAGCCCAACAACCAACATCCATCCAACCATCCAGCCATCCATCCATCCAACCATCCATCCATCCAACCATCCATCCAACCATCCATCCAACATCCATCATCAACATCCATCCATCCATCCAACCAACCATCCAAACAAACATACATTTATGCATTTATACATCTATCTAACCCAACAACCAACCATCCATCATCCAGCCATCCATCCAACATCCATCCAAACATACATTTATGCATCTATCTAACCCAATCATCCATCCATCCAACCATCCATCCAACATCCATCCAAACATCCATCCATCCAGTCATCCATCCAAACATACATTTATGCATCTATCTAACCCAATCATCCATCCAATCATCCATCCAACATCCATCCAGTCATCCATCCAAACATACATTTATGCATTTATACATCTATCTAGCCCAACAACCAACCATCCATCATCCAGCCATCCAACCATCCATCCAACATCCATCCATCCAGCCATCCATCCAAACATACATTTATGCATCTATCTAACCCATCCATCCATCCAACCATCCATCCATCCAGTCATCCATCCAAACATACATTTATGCATCTATCTAACCCATCCATCCAACCATCCATCCAACATCCATCCATCAATCCATCCATCCACCCATCCAGTCATCCATCCAAACATACATTTATGCATTTATACATCTATCTAACCCAACAACCAACTATCCATCCGGGCAGCATGGTGGCTCAGTGGATAGCACTGCAGCCTTGCAGCGCTGGAGTTCTGGGTTCAAATCCCACCTAGGACAACATCTGCAAGGATGTTTGCGTGGGTTTCCTCCGGGTTCTCCGGTTTCCTCCCACACTCCAAAAACATACAGATAGGGAATCTAGATTGTGAGCCCCATCTGGGACAGCGACGATAATGTGGCATAAACTGTAAAGCGCTGTGGAATCTGTTAGCGCTATATAAAAATAAAGATTATTATTTATTATCCATCCATCCATACAGTCATCCATCCAAACATACATTTATGCATTTATACATCTATCCATCCAACCATCCATCCAACCATCCATCCAGCCATCCATCCATCCATTTATACATCTATCTAAGCCAACAACAACTATCCATCCATCCATCCATACAGTCATCCATCTATCCATCCAGCCATCCATCCATCCATCCATCCAGTCATCTATCCAAACATACATTTATGCATTTATACATCCATCCATCCAACAACCATCCATCCAACCATCCATCCATCCATCCATCCAATCATCTTAACAATCAGCTTGTTGGTAATCTGAAAGGCTGGATTATCATTGCTTGCACCGACCGCTCTAATTTTTCTGCATTGAGGAACGCGGCTGCCTCCATCCTTCTTGCGCCGTATTCACACCACTTTCCAAGACTGTCTAATACATTATAGTTGGATCCTACTCATCACTTTATTTGAGATCAAGGCACAAAGAGTGAAGATTTGGATAATTATAGTGTCCATGTAAAGAGTTTGCAGACAGACAGGCTCACCAAAAACAATATGACCTTCGCAATCTCTTGTCTGTAGCAATAGTGTGATGCAAGTATTCACTGCTGCTGATCTGGCTTCAGAACATCATACATTGCAGCAGTGGTCGGTAACCCAGGCAACGATTTGTAAATAATAAAGTTAAAAATCCTTCAATTATTCAGAACGGAGAAGAAAATTGTAAAAAAAACAAACAAAAAAAAACAACTTTGCAATTTTACAAATTTATGATTGATAAAAAAAAAACGTAAAAAAAGTAACACTGAGAGAAAAGTCCCGTATACAGACAGGAGAGGAGTCGGGAGCCGGGTTCTTGTTTCTGTGCACAATAGAGTAATATAAGCAAGTGGAGCAGTCAGTCATGTCTACCGCAGAACAGCAAAACATCTTTACAGAAGACTGCGAAACAGATGGCGGAAAACGCGTTTGATTCTGAGCCATGTAACATGCACTGACATGGTGTAACAGTACAGTATGGACGCCTATGTCACCGCCATTCTGCCTGCAACACCTGAAGCTAACAGTCTCTTCAAAATGTCATCTGTTATTACATTCACGACTCGCACCTGACACGCTTTACTGGAAGAATGATCCGCGCCGGTATTGTTCTGTATCACACACCAGAAATCAAGGCAAAGTGCACTGAGACACGCCAGCACCGAGCGCCAGCTCAAGAGCCCTCAGATAATCGCTTTCTGGAAACCGTGTCTGTGCCACTGGGTAAAAGCTGGAAAGCTTCACTGACCAAGAGAAAAATAGCGCAGCAACCGACTAAATACAAGAGGGAGCACCGTCCAAAACGCCGGAGGAGGAGAAGTACAGCACATGGCTTGTGCTGCAAAATCCAGTGTAAAAAGGGCCTAGATTTATAGGAAATGTCCACAATAGGCGATAATATAGTCTTTATATTCTTATACATAAGAGGCAGTATTATAGGAGTTATATTCTTATACATAAGGGGCAGTATTATACTAGTTATATTCCTGTACATAGGGGCAGTATTATAGTAGTTATATTCTTGTACATAGGAGCAGTATTATAGTAGTTATATTCCTGTACATAGGGCAGTATTATAGTAGTTATATTCTTGTACATAGGAGCAGTATTATAGTAGTTATATTCCTGTACATAGGGGCAGTATTATAGTAGTTATATTCTTGTACATAGGGAGCAGTATTATAGTAGTTATATTCCTGTACATAGGGGCAGTATTATAGTAGTTATATTCTTGTACATAGGAGCAGTATTATAGTAGTTATATTCCTGTACATAGGGGCAGTATTATAGTAGTTATATTCTTGTACATAGGAGCAGTATTATAGTAGTTATATTCTTATACATAAGAGGCAGTATTATAGGAGTTATATTCTTATACATAAGGGGCAGTATTATACTAGTTATATTCTTGTACATAGGGAGCAGTATTATAGTAGTTATATTCTTATACATAAGGGCAGTATTATAGTAGTTATATTCTTGTACATAGGGGCAGTATTATAGTAGTTATATTCTTGTACATAGGGGCAGTATTATAGTAGTTATATTCTTGCACATAGGGGCAGTATTATAGTAGTTATATTCTTGCACATAGGGGCAGTATTATAGTAGTTATATTCTTGTACATAGGGGCAGTATTATAGTATTATATTCTTATACATAGGGGCAGTATTATAGTAGTTATATTCTTGTACATAGGGGCAGTATTATAGTAGTTATATTCTTATACATAAGAGGCAGTATTATAGGAGTTATATTCTTATACATAAGGGCAGTATTATACTAGTTATATTCTTGTACATAGGGAGCAGTATTATAGTAGTTATATTCTTATACATAAGGGGCAGTATTATAGTAGTTATATTCTTGTACATAGGGGCAGTATTATAGTAGTTATATTCTTGTACATAGGGGCAGTATTATAGTAGTTATATTCTTGCACATAGGGGCAGTATTATAGTAGTTATATTCTTGCACATAGGGGCAGTATTATAGTAGTTATATTCTTGTACATAGGGGCAGTATTATAGTAGTTATATTCTTATACATAGGGCAGTATTATAGTAGTTATATTCTTGTACATAGGGGCAGTATTATAGTAGTTATATTCTTGCACATAGGGGCAGTATTATAGTAGTTATATTCTTGTACATAGGGGCAGTATTATAGTAGTTATATTCTTGTACATAGGGGCAGTATTATAGTAGTTATATTCTTGACATAGGGGCAGTATTATAGTAGTTATATTCTTGTACATAGGGGCAGTATTATAGTGGGGGGGGGGGGGGGGGGGGGGGGGGGGGGGGGGGGGGGGGGGGGGGGGGGGGGGGGGGGGGGGGGGGGGGGGGGGGGGGGGGGGGGTTTTTTTTTTTTTTTTTTTTTTTTTTTTTTTTTTTTTTTTTTTTTTTTTTTTTTTTTTTTTTTTTTTTTTTTTTTTTTTTTTTTTTTTTTTTTTTTTTTTTTTTTTTTTTTTTTTTTTTTTTTTTTTTTTTTTTTTTTTTTTTTTTTTTTTTTTTTTTTTTTTTTTTTTTTTTTCTTGCACATAGGGGCAGTATTATAGTAGTTATATTCTTGCACATAGGGCAGTATTATAGTAGTTATATTCTTGTACATAGGGCAGTATTATAGTAGTTATATTCTTATACATAGGGGCAGTATTATAGTAGTTATATTCTTGTACATAGGAGCAGTATTATAGTAGTTATATTCTTGTACATAGGAACAGTATTATAGTAGTTATATTCTTGTACATAGGGCAGTATTATAGTAGTTATATTCTTGTACA
This sequence comes from Oophaga sylvatica, assembly GCA_033576555.1. Taxonomy (NCBI): domain Eukaryota; kingdom Metazoa; phylum Chordata; class Amphibia; order Anura; family Dendrobatidae; genus Oophaga; species Oophaga sylvatica. Next base: position 75,815,339 of record JARQOD010000009.1, read on the forward strand.
TAGGGGCAGTATTATAGAGTTATATTCTTACATAGGGGCAGTATTATAGTAGTTATATTCTTGTACATAGAGGCAGTATTATAGTAGTTATATTCTTGTACATAGGGCAGTATTATAGTAGTTTATTCTTGTACATAGGGCAGTATTATAGTAGTTATATTCTTGTACATAGGGGCAGTATTATAGTAGTTATATTCTTGTAATAGGGCAGTATTATAGAAGTTATATTCTTGTTCATAGGGCAGTATTATAGTAGTTTATTCTTGTACATAGGAGCAGTATTATAGCAGTTATATTCTTGTACATAGGGCAGTATTATAGTAGTTATATTCTTGTAAATAGGGGCAGTATTATAGTAGTTATATTCTTGTACATAGGGCAGTATTATAGTAGTTATATTCTTGTAATAGAGGCAGTATTATAGAAGTTATATTCTTGTTCATAGGGCAGTATTATAGTAGTTATATTCTTGTACATAGGGGCAGTATTATAGTAGTTATATTCTTGTACATGGGGCAGTATTATAGTAGTTATATTCTGTACATAGGAGCAGTATTATAGAAGTATATTCTTGTTCATAGGGCAGTATTATAGTAGTTTATTCTTGTACATAGGGACAGTATTATAGTTTATATTCTTGTACATAGGGCAGAAATTATAGTAGTTATATTCTTGTAAATAGGGCAGTATTATAGTAGTTATATTCTTGTACATAGGGCAGTATTATAGTAGTTATATTCTTGTACATAGGGGGCAGTATTATAGTAGTTATATTCTTGTACATAGGGCAGTATTATAGTAGTTATATTCTTGTACATAGGGGCAGTATTATAGTAGTTATATTCTTGTACATAGGGGCAGTATTATAGTAGTTACATTCTTGTACATAGGACAGTATTATAGTAGTTTATATTCTTGTACATAGGCAGTATTATAGTAAGTTATATTCTTGTACATAGGGGCAGTATTATAGTAGTTATATTCTTGTACATAGGGCAGTATTATAGTAAGTTATATTCTTGTACATAGGAGCAGTATTATAGTAGTTATATTTTGTACATAGGGCAGTATTATAGTAGTTATATTCTTGTACATAGGGCAGTATTATAGTAGTTATATTCTTGTACATAGGGCAGTATTATACTAGTTATATTCTTGTACATAGGGCAGTATTATAGTAGTTATATTCTTGTACATAGGAGCAGTATTATAGTAGTTATATTCTTGTACATAGGGCAGTATTATAGTAGTTATATTCTTGTACATAGGGGGCAGTTTTATAGTAGTTATATTCTTGTACATAGGGGGCAGTATTATAGTAGTTATATTCTTGTACATAGGGGGCAGTATTATAGTAGTTATATTCCTGTACATAGGGGGCAGTATTATAGAAGTTATATTCTTGTACATAGGGGCAGTATTATAGTAGTTATATTCTTGTACATAGGAGCAGTATTATAGTAGTTATATTCTTGTACATAGGAGCAGTATTATAGTAGTTATAATCTTGTACATAGGGGTAGTATTATAGTAGTTATATTCTTGTACATAGGGGCGGTATTATAGTAGTTATATTCTTGTACATAGGGGCAGTATTATAGTAGTTATATTCTTGTACATAGGAGCAGTATTATAGTAGTTATATTCTTGTACATAGGGGTAGTATTATAGTAGTTATATTCTTGTACATAGGGGCAGTATTATAGTAGTTATATTCTTGTACATAGGGCAGTATGATTTTATTTTTGTACATGGAGGACAGTATTATCAGTTTTATTTTGGGATATAGTGCTAGTTTTACTAATAGTGATACTACATTTGCCTCGTGGTCGTCTCCAGCTTCTGTTAGTGATAACAGCCTAGTAACACAATTCTAACAAAAAAAATTCCAACATATGTACTTGCTTTTTATTACAGACAGGTAAAAAATAGAAATGGGCACAAAAAATGTGCTGTTTTGTTCTCGTGCACTGAGCAGCAGTTTTTCTGGCCTCGAGTCTATAGAGAAAGACAGCAGCCAACAAAAAAAATGGTCAGTGCCTTGTGTGGGAAGAACACAGCCGATGAATGAGCCAGACTTGTATAGGTGTAGATCTTCTCCCTGCTGAGTACCGAGGAGGAGAATGTTCCTGCCAAACCTGCATCTACGTAGAAAGCACATCTTAATACCGCAACATAAATACTTTGTTTCCCAGTGTCTCAGACTAGGTCCATATCTCCGCTGCTTCAGTACATACAAAAACTGGGACAAATACAATATTGTCATATCTGCTCTGTAAATGGTAAGTGACTAGTATTGCAATATAAACGAATAGTAGCATCTAGTTTTAATATATGACACAGAATATTAGTTATAAAGAGGCAATGCATATAATAATAGATGTAATCTGGGTAAATTCAAATATTACATTACTGATCCTGAGTTACATCCTGTATTATACTCCAGAGCTGCACTCACTATTCTGCTGGTGCAGTCACTGTGTACATATATTACATTACTGATCCTGAGTTACATCCTGTATTATACCCCAGAGCTGCACTCACTATTCTGCTGGTGCAGTCACTGTGTACATACATTACATTACTTATCCTGAGTTACATCCTGTATTATACTCCAGAGCTGCACTCACTATTCTGCTGGTGCAGTCACTGTGTACATACATTACATTACTGATCCTGAGTTACATCCTGTATTATACTCCAGAGCTGCACTCACTATTCTGCTGGTGCAGTCACTGTGTACATACATTACATTACTGATCCTGAGTTACATCCTGAATTATACTCCAAAGCTGCACTCACTATTCTGCTGGTGCAGTCACTGTGTACATACATTACATTACTGATCCTGAGTTACATCCTGTATTATACTCCAGAGCTGCACTCACTATTCTGCTGGTGAAGTCACTGTGTACATACATTACATTACTTATCCTGAGTTACATCCTGTATTATACTCCAGAGCTGCACTCACTATTCTGCTGGTACAGTCATTGTGTACATACATTACATTACTTATCCTGAGTTACATCCTGTATTATACTCCAGAGCTGCACTCACTATTCTGCTGGTGCAGTCACTGTATACATACATTACATTACTTATCCTGAGTTACATCCTGTATTATACTCCAGAGCTGCACTCACTATTCTGCTGGTGCAGTCACTGTGTACATACATTACATTACTGATCCTGAGTTACATAGTGTATTATACTCCAGAGCTGCACTCACTATTCTGCTGGTGCAGTCACTGTGTACATACATTACATTACTGATCCTGAGTTACATCCTGTATTATACTCCAGAGCTGCACTCACTATTCTGCTGGTGCAGTCACTGTGTACATACATTACATTACTGATCCTGAGTTACATCCTGTATTATACTCCAGAGCTGCACTCACTATTCTGCTGGTGCAGTCACTGTGTACATACATTACATTACTGATCCTGAGTTACATCCTGTATTATACTCCAGAGCTGCACTCACTATTCTGCTGGTGCAGTCACTGTGTACATACATTACTGATCCTGAGTTACATCCTGTATTATACTCCAGAGCTGCACTCACTATTCTGCTGGTGCAGTCACTGTGTACATACATTACATTACTGATCCTGAGTTACATCCTGTATTATACTCCAGAGCTGCACTCACTATTCTGCTGGTGCAGTCACTGTGTACATACATTACATTACTGATCCTGAGTTACCTCCTGTATTATACCCCAGAGCTGCACTCACTATTCTGCTGGTGCAGTCACTGTGTACATACATTACATTACTGATCCTGAGTTACATCCTGTATTATACTCCAGAGCTGCACTCACTATTCTGCTGGTGCAGTCACTGTGTACATACATTACATTACTGATCCTGAGTTACATCCTGTATTATACTCCAGAGCTGCACTCACTATTCTGCTGGTGCAGTCACTGTGTACATACATTACATTACTGATCCTGAGTTACATCCTGTATTATACTCCAGAGCTGCACTCACTATTCTGCTGCTGCAGTCACTGTGTACATACATTACATTACTGATCCTGAGTTACATCCTGTATTATACTCCAGAGCTGCACTCACTATTCTGCTGGTGCAGTCACTGTGTACATACATTACATTACTGATCCTGAGTTACATCCTGTATTATACTCCAGAGCTGCACTCACTATTCTGCTGCTGCAGTCACTGTGTACATACATTACATTACTGATCCTGAGTTACATCCTGTATTATACTCCAGAGCTGCACTCACTATTCTGCTGGTGCAGTCACTGTGTACATACTCACACATACAACCTATATATAATAAGCACCACTAGATAGAGTCTGTGATATAGTATCAAGGTGCAAAAAATAAAGGCCTCAATGCACAACGGATATACTAATTCAGACAAAAGAACTATGCACACAGCGAGTATAATAAAAATATCAAAAATTGTTATTGAACATTAAGTAAAAACTGGAGAGAGAGAAGAACAGTGGACCCACAATTGGAGTGGAACCACCGGGAAAGCTCAGGAAAATCACAATACACAGTAATACCAATTTGTTTGGTGCATATAGTAACGATCATAATATAACTGTCATAACTCCATACTAGGGGACTATGTATAAAATCACAAACACCTCAGGAATAGACAGCTATAGACAATAGCTAAGGTAATAGCTTGCAAGTCATATCAGAGTATACAGGTGAAGGTAAATGATCGAAGAAAATGTATATACCTGAGACCCAGTGGTGCCACTCTCCCCAACGCGCGTTTCGGCGCTCAGCCTTCTTCCGGGGGAGTGGCATCATAGGTGACCAAAAGGTATTTATGTGTCAGACAGCCAATAGGAACATTTGAATCAGAATCATGAACATCCTGCTGCAATTATATGGCGCATGACACACTGAGCGAGCCGGATGCGATCATAGCCCAAAGCGTCATCGGACCCGCCCGCCCGTGTCACGAAGCCCCGCCCACACGAAATCATGTGATCGGAACGTCAGGCGCAGAGCAGGGCAGGACCGAGGAGAGACGCGATGAGCGATGAACAACACCCAGGTCCCCAGTGCGCATGCGCACCAACAGGTACTGATTCAAACATGAAGCAAGTGGATCACATTAATATTCTTCAGAAAGAGCCACGTAATGTAAAAAGAAAAACAAAAAACGACAATACACATATGGACACCATACAAAACATAATTAAATACTGGTGAGCCAAAAACGGTCTAATGAACAATATAGCTAATCAAATATATGGATATAATAACATATGACATATAGCATCATACGTAAAATAAGAAAATGAATCATCATGTATATACATAAACCAATATATACATAAAAATTAAGGTGAAAACAAATATACAATGTATGATACCAACACCAATAATTATAACAGTGGTGTACATATATATTCGACAAAAAATTGCTGAACAAATGAAGAATACATGTGAATAATATATTATATCATAAGTGAATCATATAAGAAAGAAAAATAATAAAAAGAATAAGTGAATGACGTAGATAGTTCTTGAAGAACTTGACGATCCAGACACATACGCCAGAAGATAAAACTTCTCATAGGATTATCATCATCAATAATATAAAAAATACGGATCTAGAAAAATTAAAAAACAATGTAAATGACATGAAAACATAAAAAGATGCCTAAAAAATGAAGATGTGGGTGATCATAGAAATGGCGCAAAACTTAGGGATTCGTTTAGCCCATCAGGGTGAAGGGAGCGGAGTTTCCAAATCCAAAAAGCCTCCTTTTGGGCTAGTAGCCTACCAAGTTGCCCGCCCCGCAGATTAGAAACCACACGGTCAATACCTCTAAATTTCAACACCGATGGATCACAGTTGTGATATTTCTTGAAGTGTCGGGGGATTGTTTTTAAAACATCCAAATTATCCTCATTCGCTGCTGCTATTATATCACGAATGTGTTCTCGTACACGGACTTTAAAAGCCCGTGTAGTAAGACCCACATAGATTTGATTACAGGGGCATGAAGCGTGGTATACCACGAAGGTTGTTGAGCAAGTGATGGTCTGGGTTATGGCAAATGTCTTCCCATCAGATGAAAAAAATTCTTTCGTTTGTAATACATTAGGACATGCCACGCATCCATCACATGGTTTGCAACCCCACTGTGATTTTGGTCTAACATTAGTGGTAAATATAGATGGTTTGTTTGCGGGACAAAATAGCTTTTGACCAAATGGTCTCTCAAGTTTCGCGATCTTCTCGCAGTCATACTCGGTTTATCAGTCAAATATTGTTTCAAAATTGGGTCCGCTAGTAATATAGGCCAATATTTGGCCAAGATCCCTCGCATGTTCTCCCATTGCACATTGTATTGGGACACCAATCTCACTTTTGAGCTATCTTTTACTCTTGGAGAAGAATAGAGTAAATCATTCCTTCTCGTATTTCTCGCCCTATTATACGCCCTCTTTATGCATCTTTTGCTATAACCTCTATTGACAAAGCGTTCGGTAAGATCCTTGGCTTGAGCTTCAAAATCCGTATTTGACGAACAAATCCTTCTGATCCGTAGGAATTGACCAGTGGGCACAGAGTTGATCACATGAGGTGGGTGTGAGGACCTGGCATGTAGGACAGAATTGACCGAGGTATCCTTTCGGAAAACGTCAGTCAGGAGAGCCCCATCCGGGCCTCTCCTCACAGTGACATCCAGAAAATAAATTTTGAAAAAATCAAATTTCTAAGTTAAATGAATATTTAAATTGTTGCTATTTAAATCAAGAAAAAAAGATTCTAACTCAGATGGGGTACCATGCCAGATCAAAAAATATCATCAATGTAGCGGGTCCAAAGAACAACCCGCTCCATTGATGCATTACGATCTGTCGTAAATAGGTCCCTCTCCCACAGCCCCAGGAACAGGTTAGCATACGACGGCGCACAAGCCGCGCCCATCGCTGTACCCTGGAGCTGTAGGTAGAAGGACCCGTTAAACAAGAAAAAATTATGAGTTAACAAAAATTTTAACAATTGAAGTAAAAATTCAATGTCACTCGAGGAGAAGCTCGTCATGGACAAGAAATAAGATACCGCTCTCAAGCCATCCTGGTGGCGAATATTTGTGTAAAGCGATTCCACATCGCATGTAACCAAAAGCATGTCTTCATCGATGTGGATCGCATCGATTTTCTTAAGGAAATCAGATGTATCCTTTAAAAAGGATGGAATAGTCTCCACCAGGGGCTTAAGAAACACATCAATATATTTGCCAATGCCCTCCGTTAGTCCATCCAGCCCAGAGATTATTGGCCTACCTGGTGGATTCGTTATACTCTTATGCACCTTCGGTAGAAGATACAAGGTGGGAACACATGGCTCTTTAACCAACAAAATATCGCGTGTTTGGGCAGTATAATTTCCATATCTACAGCCCTCTGCAAGATCCTGGATAGCTCTACCCTATAAGAAATCAAAGGATTAAATGTTAGTTTCTTATAGCATAAAGGATCCCTCAGCATGCGCAGAGCCTCTGTCACATACATTTTGGCTGGCCATATCACAATGTTCCCACCCTTGTCGGCTGGTTTTAATACAATATCCTTCAGTTGTTTAAGTCTTTTAAGACCCTTACTTTCAGCATGGGTCAAATTTCCACGTTGTGACCAGGATGGGATCTGGTCAAACTCATGGGACACTAACTTCACAAAAAATTTCAACATTCGGGCATAAAGACAAGGGTGGGAACTTGTTAGACCTAGGACGCAGAGAGGCTGGTAACCTACCCAAAGTGGGATTAGTATGTTCGTAGGCTAATTCTTCTAAATCATGTAGAGCCGCCTGTTCAGCAGGTAATGGGAACGCACGTTGTATTTCCTCATTATGGTGCCATTTCTTAAAGATGAGGGATCTAGCAAATACATGTAGATCTTTGAGGGCCAGAAAAGGATCAAACCGCATGCTAGGGGAAAAAGTTAAACCTTTAGACAAGAGAGATATTTCATCAGAACTAAATGTGTGTTCCGATAGATTAATTACCTTTGGTGTGTCACCTTTATAGGGCGGACCATGTTTCTTATAGGGAGCTTTTCTTTCCCACTTTCTTTTGTTGTTATTACCAAAACGTGTTCTCATTGAATGTAGCGATGTATCAGACATTTCACCAGTCGATGATAATGAGGACACTGAAGGTGACCTTTGAGCCCCATTTGAAATTTTGGGACGTCTCCATCTATATACAAAGTTACGTTGAAAATCGGTGCTGTCTCTAAGCAATTTTTTAGCTTGTGTGTTTTAATTTGAGACTCCCACTCGTTGGAATTTTTCTCCAGGGTGTTGTTAAATGCTGTAATAATCTCTGGAGAAGCATCCTTTTTGAATTTAACAAATAATTCATCAATCTCATTTTCCAATGTATTAACTGATTTTTTGTTCAGTTCTACCAATAATTCCATAAATTGAAAAGAGGCTCTGGTACAAATGTCCTCCCATTTAGACATAAAAGTTTCATCGATAATCGGGAAAGATGGAAACACCTGGATCCGTAAACCACGTGGGATCAATTTTTTCTTAATATAATTATCTAAGAAAGCCCTATTCCACCACATTTTAGTCCGCTTATGGAGAGCCCTTTTAATTTGGTTTTGAAGCGCCATATTATCACTATAATCACCCACACCCGCATTAGTGGGACCACTGTCAAACACCTGAGCAACTTGTGTTTGCCAGGCTGCATCTCTCGCCTTGTAGTCCATAAAGCCTATGAAACACCTGTGAAAGATACACAGAAATAATATATACAACCTATATATAATAAGCACCACTAGATAGAGTCTGAGATATAGTATCAAGGTGCAAAAAATAAAGGCCTCAATGCACAACGGATATACTAATTCAGACAAAAGAACTATGCACACAGCGAGTATAATAAAAAATATCAAAAATTTTTATTGAACATTAAGTAAAAACTGGAGAGAGAGAAGAACAGTGGACCCACAATTGGAGTGGAACCACCGGGAAAGCTCAGGGAAAATCACAATACACAGTAATACCAATTTGTTTGGTGCATATAGTAACGATCATAATATAACTGTCATAACTCCATACTAGGGGACTATGTATAAAATCACAAACACCTCAGGAATAGACAGCTATAGGACAATAGCTAAGGTAATAGCTTGCAAGTCATATCAGAGTATACAGGTGAAGGTAAATGATCGAAGAAAATGTATATACCTGAGACCCAGTGGTGCCACTCTCCCCAACGCGCGTTTCGGCGCTCAGCCTTCTTCCGGGGGGTTGGCATCATAGGTGACCAAAAGGTATTTATGTGTCAGACAGCCAATAGGAACATTTGAAATCAGAATCATGAACATCCTGCTGCAATTATATGGCGCATGACACACTGAGCGAGCCGGATGCGATCATAGCCCAAAGCGTCATCGGACCCGCCCGCCCGCGTCACGAAGCCCCGCCCACACGAAATCATGTGATCGGAACGTCAGGCGCAGAGCAGGGCAGGACCGAGGAGAGACGCAATGAGCGATGAACAACACCCAGGTCCCCAGTGCGCATGCGCACCAACAGGTACTGATTCAAACATGAACCAAGTGGATCACATTAATATTCTTCAGAAAGAGCCACGTAATGTAAAAAGAAAAACAAAAAACGACAATAACACATATGGACACCATACAAAACATAATTAAATACTGGTGAGCCAAAAACGGTCTAATGAACAATATAGCTACGGATCAGAAGGATTTGTTCGTCAAATACGGATTTTGAGGCTCAAAAATGTATAAAGAGGGCGTATAATAGGGCGAGAAATACGAGAAGGAATGATTTACTCTATTCTTCTCCAAGAGTAAAAGATAGCTCAAAAGTGAGATTGGTGTCCCAATACAATGTGCAATGGGAGAACATGCGAGGGATCTTGGCCAAATATTGGCCTATATTACTAGCGACCCAATTTTGAAACAATATTTGACTGATAAACCGAGTATGACTGCGAGAAGATCGCGAAACTTGAGAGACCATTTGGTCAAAAGCTATTTTGTCCCGCAACCACAACCATCTATATTTACCACTAATGTTAGACCAAAATCACAGTGGGGTTGCAAACCATGTGATGGATGCGTGGCATGTCCTAATGTATTACAAACGAAAGAATTTTTTTCATCTGATGGGAAGACATTTGCCATAACCCAGACCATCACTTGCTCAACACCTTCGTGGTATACCACGCTTCATGCCCCTGTAATCAAATCTATGTGGGTCTTACTACACGGGCTTTTAAAGTCCGTGTACGAGAACACATTCGTGATATAATAGCAGCAGCGAATGAGGATAATTTGGATGTTTTAAAAACAATCCCCCGACACTTCAAGAAATATCACAACTGTGATCCATCGGTGTTGAAATTTAGAGGTATTGACCGTGTGGTTTCTAATCTGCGGGGCGGGCAACTTGGTAGGCTACTAGCCCAAAAGGAGGCTTTTTGGATTTGGAAACTCCGCTCCCTTCACCCTGATGGGCTAAACGAATCCCTAAGTTTTGCGCCATTTCTATGATCACCCACATCTTCATTTTTTTAGGCATCTTTTTTATGTTTTCATGTCATTTACATTGTTTTTTAATTTTTCTAGATCTGTATTTTTTATATTATTGATGATGATAATCCTATGAGAAGTTTTATCTTCTGGCGTATGTGTCTGGATCGTCAAGTTCTTCAAGAACTATCTACGTCATTCACTTATTCTTTTTATTATTTTTCTTTCTTATATGATTCACTTATGATATAATATATTATTCACATGTATTCTTCATTTGTTCAGCAATTTTTTGTCGAATATATATGTACACCACTGTTATAATTATTGGTGTGGTATCATACATTGTATATTTGTTTTCACCTTAATTTTTATGTATATATTGGTTTATTGTATATACATGATGATTCATTTTCTTATTTTACGTATGATGCTATATGTCATATGTATATTATATCCATATATTTGATTAGCTATATTGTTCATTAGACCGTTTTTGGCTCACCAGTATTTAATTATGTTTTGTATGGTGTCCATATGGTATTGTCGTTTTTTGTTTTTCTTTTTACATTACGTGGCTCTTTCTGAAGAATATTATTGTGATCCACTTGGTTCATGTTTGAATCAGTACTGTTGGTGGCATGCGCACTGGGGACCTGAGTGTTGTTCATCGCTCATCGCGTCTCTCCTCGGTCCTGCCCTGCTCTGCGCCTGACGTTCTGATCACATGATTTTGTGTGGGCGGGGCTTCGTGACGCGGGCGGGCGGGTCCGATGACGCTTTGGGCTATGATCGCATCTGGCTCGCTCAGTGTGTCATGCGCCATATAATTGCAGCAGGATGTTCATGATTCTGATTCAAATGTTCCTATTGGCTGTCTGACACATAAATACCTTTTGGTACCTATGATGCACTCCCCCGGAAGAAGGCTGAGCGCCGAAACGCGCGTTGGGGAGAGTGGCACCACTGGGTCTCAGGTATATACATTTTCTTCGATCATTTACCTTCACTGTATACTCTGATATGACTTGCAAGCTATTACCTTAGCTATTGTCTATAGCTGTCTATTCCTGAGGTGTTTGTGATTTTATACATAGTCCCCTAGTATGGAGTTATGACAGTTATATTATGATCGTTACTATATACACCAAACAAATTGGTATTACTGTGTATTGTGATTTTCCCTGAGCTTTCCCGGTGGTTCCACTCCAATTGTGGGTTCACTGTTCTTCTCTTCTCTCCAGTTTTTACTTAATGTTCAATAAAAATTTTTGATATTTTTTATTATACTCGCTGTGTGCATAGTTCTTTTGTCTGAATTACTGTGTACATACTGTACATTACTAATCCTGAGTTAATCCTGTTTTATACTCCAGAGCTGCACTCCTATTCTGCTGGTGCAGTCACTGTGTACATACTGTACATTACTAACCCTGAGTTACATCTTGTATTATACTCCAGAGCTGCACTCACTATTTGCTGGTGCAGTCACTGTGTACATACATTACATTACTTGATTCTGAGTTACATCCTGTATTATACTCCAGAGCTGCACTAACTATTCTGTGGTGCAGTCACTGTGTACATACATTACATTACTGATCCTGATTTTACATCCTGTATTATACCCCAGAGCTGCACTCACTATTCTGCTGGTGCAGTCACTGTGTACATACATTACATTACTGATCCTGAGTTACATCTTGTATTATACTCCAGAGCTGCGCTCCATATCTGCTGGTGCAGTCACTGTGTAATACATTAATTACTGATCCTGAGTTACATCTGTATTATACTCCAGAGCTGCACTCATATTCTGCTGGTGCAGTCACTGTGTACATACATTAATTACTATCCTGAGTTACATCCTGTATTATACTCAGAGCGCACTCACTATTCTGCTGGTGCAGTCACTGTGTACATACATTACATTATGATTCTGAGTTACATCCTGTATTATACTCCAGAGCTGCACTCACTATTTGCTGGTGCAGTCATGTGTACATACATTACATTACTGATTCTGAGTTACATCCTGTATTATACTCCAGAGCTGCACTCACTATTCTGCTGGTGCAGTCACTGTGTACATACATTACATTATGACCCTGAGTTACATCCTGTATTATACCCAGAGCTGCACTCACTATTCTGCTGGTGCAGTCACTGTGTACATACATTACATTACTGATCCTGAGTTACATCTTGTTTTTATACTCCGAGCTGCGCTCACTATTCTGCTGGTGCAGTCACTGGGTACATACATTACATTACTGATCTGAGTTAATCTGTATTATACTCCGAGCTGCACTCACTATTCTGCTGGTGCAGTCACTGTGTACATACATTACATTACTGATCCTGAGTTTACATCCTGTATTTCTCCAGAGCTGCACTCACTATTATGCTGGTGCAGTCACTGTGTACATACATTACATTACTGGTCCTGAGTTACATCCTGTATTATACTCCAGAGCTGCACTCACTATTCTGCTGGTGCAGTCACTGTTTTACATACATTACATTACTGATCTGGGGTTACATCCTGTATTATACTCCAGAGCTGCACTCACTATTCTGCTGGTGCAGTCACTGTGTACATACATTACATTACTGGTCCTGAGTTACATCCTGTATTATACCCAGAGCTGCACTCACTATTCTGCTGGTGCAGTTACTGTGTACATACATTACATTACTGATCCTGAGTTACCTCCTGTATTTATACTCCAGAGCTGCACTCACTATTATGCTGGTGCAGTCACTGTGTCATACATTACATTACTGGTCCTGATTTTCCCTCTTGTATTATACCCCAGAGCCGCACTCACTATTCTGCTGGTGCAGTCACTGTGTACATACATTACATTACTGATCCTGAGTTACATCCTGTATTATACTCCAGAGCTGCACTCACTATTCTGCTGGTGCAGTCACTGTGTACATACATTACATTACTGATCCTGAGTTTACATCTGTATTATACTCCAGAGCTGCCCTCACTATTCTGCTGGTGCAGTCACTGTGTACATACATTACATTACTAATCCTGGTTACCTCCTGTATTATACTCCAGAGCTGCACTCACTATTCTGCTGGTGCGTCATGTGTACATACATTACATTACTGATCCTGAGTTGCATCCTGTATTATTCTCCAGAGCTGCACTCACTATTCTGCGGTGCAGTCACTGTGTACATACATTACATTACTAATCCTGAGTACTCCTGTATTATACTCCAGAGCTGCACTCACAATTCTGTTTGGTGCAGTCACTGTGTACATACATTACATTACCAACCTGAGTTACCATCCTGTATTATACTCCAGGGGCTGCACTCACTATTCTGCTGGTGCAGTCACTGTGTACATACATTACATTATGATCCGAGTTATATCCTGTATTTATACTCCAGAGCTGCACTCACATATTCTGCGTTACTGTAGGATGTGTGCAGTGTGTCGACCCGCCACCAAAATTGTGGGTTACCAGGGCAATGGGGTACTCAGAGCCGAGCCCCTGGAAGTCTATGGGGATTTTGTCACAGGTAGCTGTGGCTCGGTCTGGGCCCGGGCGGTCTGGCGTTATGTTGTTGTTGGGAATATTTCAGGGAATAACTATTACAGTTCGTGACCCACCTGTAGTTTTGGTAATTGTCCGCGCTGCTGTAGATCTTGGGGGATGGTGGGGCTAGATGCCGGGTCCCTACAGGTGGGACTCTTCCCTAGGTCGGTAAGTTAGGTAGGATTGTGCGGCATGCAGTAAAAACCCCCCGTCCACAAGTCAAGTTTTCCATCCTTTACTTGCAGATGGGTAAAAGCGGTCCCAGGGAGGTGATGGGGTTGATGGAGGATGAGCTTTGAGGCAAAGGTTAAGCATTAGGGGCCTCCTTTAACTCCAATGAAGCGAGTACGACCAGCCTGAAGAAGTCCTCTCTATGATTCCGCTTATCTTTGCTGTTTGCCCGATCATTGTTGTGGGTTTGGAGCCTTTTTTTGTTGAGAAAGGTGATTTCCTTATTGGTGTCCTGATCACGGTCCACTTCCTCTGACCAGTTCGTCGACTGTATGGGCTTACCCCGCGACTAGGGTCCGGTAGATTTTGGTGTCCGTACTGTGCTGAAGCAAACAGTGATTTGGTCCCCAGTGACCGGAAATTTGCAGGTATTCTTCACCTTATGCACTTCCTTGTTTCTTCCACTTTTGCCCTTCGACTTGCTCAGTTTCTCAGGAGATATTTCAGCCGTCCCCCGTGGGGCACAGCTTTACTAGGCTCGGGTACGTTAAAGACCTTCTGACCCCAAACAATTTTTAAGCTGAAGATAGAGCAGGTCCCTAAGAGTCTTGTCTTCCTAAGTTGGACCATCTTAAGACACTCCCTTCCACACCCTACTGGGCGTGTTTGAGGTACAGATGACATGAAGAAACACCTTACCTTTCCTCTCCATCATCTCCTGGATTGTGTACCAGGGTAACTTCCCCCATGGTAAACGACAGCACCTCCCGGGGGTGGGAATACAAAAGACAGAAAAATTTTGTTTATGCAATAAATTTGGAACAAAACATCTTCCATCCGGGAGGTAAGACTACTTTGAAACGTTCAAACTTGATAGAAAAACAAGTGTATCAAATAGCTTTTCAATAAATAGATTACACGATATTGTGAAGGACCGCCCCCAAAAACCTTCAAGTGGGTCCTGGGTGGGCTGCAGGACATCCAAATGCAGCTCACCAGTGCCCCCCCCAAGGGTTTTTGTTCAGAGGTGAGTCAAGGTTTCATGTGAAACCATTAAAAAGGCATTTAGTGCAACTATTTACAGGATACATTTTTTGGGGGTGGCTCACCTCAGCCTCTGAGTCCTTGTAAACGAAGAATATAGGGAAAAAACCTTTTTATATAGACTTTTCACAATTATTTAAATCGTTTCATAACTTTGCTGATATTAATGGGTAATTTCCCTTTGGTGATTCTCTCTGACCTAGTGGTTGTAGTTTCAGGTAAATCAATTTGCGACTGTCTGCATTGAAACGGTAACCATAGAAACTGCCTTAACCTATCTATGGATCTGGCAGCGTATGTGGTGGGCGGTGTGAGTCGCTTCACCGGGGATCCCATAGTATGGGGCGTGCTAAGATGATCCATCTTGAGGTTTACAGGTTGAGGGTGTTGCGGAAAGGGGGGGGGGGGGGGGGGAATCCTGAGCGGGTAATGGATACAGGCCAAAGGGGGGTAAAACGTTCCTCTTGGGCTTATAAAAAACTGCCACCACTGAATTATCACGCATCTCCAGTTTGGGGCCAATCCGCAGGAAAAATCTCCCAGATCTGTGGGGTATAACCCTTCCTTTTTTCTTTTGATTGAAGCAGGGTTTCTTGTCGCAACGTTTCAAGGGTTCCGGACATAGTTTCAAAGGTCTCTGACACAGTGGTTATTGTTTTTTCCGTCTTTATGACGACACAAATTTTCCGTTGTGTAACTTAGATCTTGTTGACGTAGGGTTCTTGCTCCACTGATTATCCAGTTTGTGATTTTCTTTTTCTTTTTTAATACTACCTCCCCCAGGCATCAGGGCTTGGCAGGAGATTTCGGTTGTAAAAATTTCCGTTTTCCCCCTGCCTTATTAAGCTTTCCTTTCAAGGGTTTACTTTTGTAATTACTCTTGCCGATTGACCCCAGTTTTAAAGGTCGTCGCCTCCGGTTCTACCACTCCGTTCTAGATCCATTGGTAGTTTTCCCCGGGGTTGTTATAAGATGGCTGGAGTGCAGTTGTTGGCTTCAGGTATATGGTTGTACAAATCAACCCAAAATCGGTAGTAAATCCGGCCATCGATTCTTGTCTTCCAACGGTATGGATTTCAAACAAGTCAGGAAATATGGTTCATTTTTCACAAAGCCGTTGGTTTGGGGGGTGATATGGTGTTGTTCTTATTTTCTTGCACCGTAATATGACAGAATTCCTTGAATAAATCGGTTCAAAAGCAGGTCCCCGATCGGTTTTAAGACTTGCTCGGGGTCCCATGCGGTCTGCAGAAGCTTGCTTGAAAGGTTTCGCGGCGTTCACTTGGGGTTGGCTTTCCTGGACGACTACAGAAATTTGGAGTAATGGTCCACCTGGTCAAGGCGTATGAGTATCCAGATCTACTCGGCGACATTTGCGTGGTTCCAGGGCCACAATCTCCAGGGGACGGGTCGTCCGGATAGGTTGCAGGGGGGGGCCCTTTTGACTACCGTAGTCCTTTCTTCTGGACCACGGGTCCACAGTTCCGACCCCACCTCTCGATGGAGTGCGCATCCCTACCCAGTGAACGGATCTCAACAGGGGGCTCAGCTTCCTCCAGCCAAAGTGTCTGTTGATCGTGGTACGCTTCCAACACCATTGGGACGTTGTCTTTGGGACCCCGATTTGCCAGAATTTCTGGGTTCTGGGGTTGACGTATCTTCTGACAACTTCTCACGGTACAGGAAAACTGTTCTTCGTTCCACAGGAGCTTGGGGGCATAGGTGCATCCTTTTCAAGGAGGAGCCTTCTTGCTTTAACAACTCCTTGATGTGGCTGACCACTGGATCATGTCTGGCTCTTTCCAGCGTGTGGGGTAAAGGATTTAATGTTGCCCATTTTGCTTTCTGTGGATTTAAGCTCGTGGATACCCTATTTTTCGATGGAACGCGGGTAGGTAATTTCTTCCAGGTCTCGATTTTCTTCCGTGTCAGAGTCATGCGGACGGGCAAGTCAGCATTGCTTTCTTTGACCTGCCCGGATTGATAGTAAATGGTAATTGGAAACCGAGCCATCCATGCTGCCCCCATGGCGCCCGCTTGGGGTTTCCAGGTGCGTTAACGGGTTGTTTGTCTGTGTACGCAGTGAACTTATTGGGGCCAGATAGTGCTTAAATCTTTCAGTAATGGCCCAGACCACGCCAGAAAACTTAGCTTGAAGCTGCTAAATTTTGGATTCCTTTCAGTTGGCCTGAGTTTTCTGGCAAGCGATGACTTTTTCTTGTCCATTTGTTCTGACTGAGAAGGTCCCAACCCTTTTACTGGCGGTCGGGGTACAAAGGAACGGTGGCTGTAAAGGATAGGTTAAGATCTATCACCTGTCAGGATTCTTTTCATTTTTGGATGCTTCAGCTGTTTTTCCCCAATTAAAGGGGGGTTTGCCTTAAGATTGTCCCACCAGGAGGTCCTGTAAGGGAGTGCCTTCTTGTGTAATTTTTCAGAATCTCCTGTTAGAACCCGTTAGTCCCGGAACTGTCGCACTTCCTTAAGGTTTTTGGCTTCGGCCACTTTGGATGGCGTGACTTTCTTGGGTCCGGCGCTACTCCTTCCGAATGACGATGTGCCCCAAGTATTGTACCTTTGCTTGAGTGATGCTTTTGAGGGTTTCAACTTCATCCGTACCTGGACAGGGACCAAAAACCTTCTGCCGGTGCTTCAGAGGGGTCCTCATTGTTTGGAAAAACCCGATAAGTGTCTTAGGTATAGAGCCGGTTTCAAAATTGAGATGTCCCAGACAGTTTTCCTCATTTGAAATGTTCCTGGGGCACTACTGGCCCCAAACGGATTTGTCGAACTCAAGAGCCCCAAGGGGTGGTGAAAAGCCGTTTTCTCACTTCCTCCTCAGCACAGCCATTGCAGAACCATGTCGATCAAGGGTTAGAAAAGTAGTTAGCGTTTTTCTGAGCAGTAATGATTCCTCTAGGTGGTACGGGTATGCATCTTTGGTGTTATGCGGTTCCCCCGCCTGTAATCCACACACTTCTCATATACCTTTTCTTTTTAACCAGAATAGAGGGGTGCCAGGGATAAACCTATCCCTTATCACCCAGCTTTCTTAATTTCATTAACATTTCTTTAGCCTTTGATAATGAGCGGAGGTATGGGCCCTATACCGCTCTTTGATGGGAGGATGATTGCCTGTAGGGATATGATGTTGTACTCCCTTAATGATCCCAAAATCAAGGGATTTTTGCTAAAACTTGGGCGTATTTGCACCACCCGTAATACCCCTTGTTTGGTGAGGGGAGTGGTGTCCGCCCCAAACATGGAGCTGCTGACACCATTCCGCCACTGAGTTGCGGGTCTTGTCCTCCTCTATTTGAAGGGTTAAAGATCGCCGGAGAATGGAATTATTGTCACGTGAAGTTTAGCAATGGTTGCATAACGGGGGTAAATTTACCTCATCTTCCCATTGGAAGCCGTACAGGTATCTCCATTCCCCTTTATACTCCTCTAGAGTCATAAGTGTTGGTCATGTTCTGAATGGTGGGGTTCTACTACAGTTGGTAATTTCTGTCCTCTCAGACTATGGTGCCCTGCACCAAATGTCATTTCACTCATTGGGGGTTCACAATAGAAGATCAGTGACCCTACTTACCAAATTTCGCGTCGGTAAGTTCGCTTGTGCTGACACACCAGGGCCCGGATCTCCTTTGGATGATCTCTCGCTTGGTCGGCATTTCAGGGCTGTTGGAGCAAGAAAATATTTTCCAAAATTAACAATAACATTAGTACCCAATATATTTTGCCCCCCTTTCCTCATTTACGCTTCATACCAGAAGTCCTGGTCTTTCAACTCCTTCTTCCCCTTTACATCTACCATTTTGTTCCAAGTATTTACAGGAAGACCATTGAAGCAAACGGTTAAAGTCAAGGCCGGGGGGTTTAAGATCGTCCATTGACAGTATTGGTATATAGGGCATCGGTATAAGAGGGACTTGGACCAGGTCTGCAATGTGGAACAGCAACCCACTAAAATAATGGACTGGGTCGCCCGCCCACATACCTGCGGTTCCGTTTAGGGGGCTGGCGAGTTTCTCCTGGGTGTTGGCCCTTGGACCCAGGTTCTGCCCGTTTAAAGGACACTGTGGAGATAAAAGACCTTTTCGGTTTCAGGAAAAAGGACGATCTCTCGAGGAAGGGTGTTGATCGAGGTTGCCCTGGGGGTGGCGTTTCCTCCTGGGGGGGGCGAGTCTTCTTTCTTCTCCGGTGCATCCGGGAGTTTTTGGGAGTCCGTGCAGATTTTTCCTTCCTTCTTTCCGCAGTTGCAGGGCAAATCATAACAGCAGCCGATTTTTGTCAGTGGCGCACCTCTGAGCGCAGACATTCCATTTTACTAGGGAGGTGTCACCTGGCTTTGGCTTCAGCCACAGCGGGGAAAGGGGGTTACTGCCGGTTCCGGAGTGATTCACTGATGTGTTGAGTGGCCACCTGGTTTGCCCAGGGCCGCAGCCCTTTTATTGCCATGTCTTTAGGGCATAAAAGGTAGCACCGGATGATCTAAGGACCACCAATTTACAGTTCCGTTCCTTGGGGATCTAATCCTGTTAAATTTCTTTCACATTTTTCTCATGGAGGCATTTTTTAAATTGTTAATTTGCTTGAGTGCTTTAGGGCTCCTTGCAATCGGAAGGCATAGTCCGGTGCTGTACCTTTGGGGTGAACAGTGATGAAGGCAATCCGGGATCCGTTTTCTGTGCGGTCTTCAAATATGGATTTGTTAAGAAAAATCGCGGTACCGACTCCAGATCAACGTATCCCAAGTCTCCCTTCCCTCTCAGCGCGCCAGTTAATCCCTATTAAAACACAGCGCTTTTTGTCTCTCGGCATGGAGAACTTCGGATGCTGCTAACTTCCGCTTGAAGCCTGATAATGGCTGGCTCACCTGTATGGGGAAGCCATTTCGCCCCAGGCAATATGGGCGTTTAGGGATGATCGGGACTACCGGACTAGGTTGCTGGACCTGCGCCCCATCTGGGCTACAATACCAGACGGTGCGGGATTAAGCCCTCCGGCCGGGGCCCCCACTGCACCGTTGTTGTGACTCTTAGCCCCCCTTGGGTTTTAAACGGGCCTACGGTTAGACGCTGTACTTCCAGGCACCCAGTGAGAATTGGACCTTCGTGCAGGCGCTTGATGCAGAGCGTTCATTTCTGTGCGGACTTCGATGGTCAGAGCGGGGGGTGTCCAAGACTTTGCGCGCTTTTCAGGTCCCCTCCTTTTCCCCCAACGCTTTAGGCGGGATCTGGCGGCAAATATGGCGGTATTTGGCGCCAAAAACAGCAACAGTCTTTTTACTAACATTACATGGCAGCAGGTGAAAATTTGCGAGTTTCGTATCCTGTTCGTGACGCCAAAGTTGGTCGCCGCCCCAAAATTGTGGGTTACCGGAATGGGGTATCAGACCCCGAGCCTGGAAGTTAGGGGATTTTGTCAAGGTAGCTGTGGTCGGTCTGTGGCCGGGGCGGTCTGGGTTGTTGTTGTTGGGAAATTTACAGGGAATAAACTAATACAGTTGTGACGCCACCTGTAGTATTCTGGAAATTTATACCAGGCGCTGTAGATCTTGAGGGGTGGTGAGGCAGTAATGAGGGTCCCTACAGGTGGGATTTCCCTCAGGTCTAGTTAGGTAGGATTGTGCAGGCCTGCGTTAATAACCAGCTACCAGTCAAAAGTTTTCCTACCTTTATTGCAGTGGTAAAGCAGGTCCCAGGGAGGTGTGGGTGATGGAGGATGGCTTTGAGGAAAGGTTAAGAAGTTAGGGGCCTCCTTTAACTCCAATGAAGCGGTACGCCACCTGAAGTATTTTTGATTCCGCTTATTTTAGCTGTTCTGCCGATCGTGTTTGGTTGGAGGCCTTTTTTGTGAGAAAGATGATTTCCTTATTGGCGGCATGACCATGGTCCTCATTCCTTGACCCGTTAGTACTGATTATGGGTTATCCGCCGCGAAGGTCCGGTAGATTTTGTTTCTTCACTTGCTTGAAAAAGATGTCCTTCGGTGCCCCAGTAACCCGTAGATTGTGCAGGTATTCTTACCTTAGCCTTCCTGCTTTTTCCACTTTTGCCCCCTTTGACTTGTCGTTTCAGGGATATTTCGCCTGTCTAGTGGGGCACAGCTTTGACAGGCTGGGTGTTAAAGTATTATACTTTTAGGGGGCTCCACAATTTTAAGCTGAGATGAGCAGAGTCCCTAAAGAAAGTTTTGTCTTCCTAAGTTGGACACATCTCCTACAGCCTCCCTTCACACCCCTATGGGTGTTTGAAGGTACATGTGACATGAAGAACATTAACCTTTACCTTCCACTCATCCTCTGGTATTGTGTACCAGGGTACACACAGTCAGCACTGCACTTCATAAGCGAATCACAGAAGCTAGTGTATTGGAGATTAAAATAATTATTGAACAATGGAAGATTTGAGCTTGAAGCCTCTAGAATGTAAATTCGTTTATGTTATTAAACGTTCTGGAATCTTTCTAGATGATTATTGTGTTTAAAAGTTGCTAAGTTGTTTTTTTAAAACTGTCTAGGAGTGGCGTTCCCCCCTTTTTCAGTGTTATGACCTTTTAAAATAAATCTGTATTTCTTTTTTGGCAGCGCCATTAAATTAAATGGAAGTGCAAGGCTTATTAAACCCAACAGAGGAGACTTTTTGCGATGCAGCCTTGTGCGGCAGGTTCCTGCGAATGTCTTAACCTGAGTTCACTTTCTTCAAACACGTATACCTTTCGGTGCAGACGCTTTGGGCTTGTTTGGCAGGGGGCCGGGATTGGTGGCAGGCTTTAAGGTAGCAGGTACAATTAATCAGAGATTACGAGTGTGGTTCATGTATTATTTTTGTTGGGCATAATCATTTTAAGCGTGATAACAGATAAATTGTAGAGCCTATAAATTATAGGTGATGTACTTTTACGGCAAAAGAGCCAAAGCCGACTCGGCGGTGATGCGGGAATATTCCGATGTATAGTAATCGCTCCGCAGCAAAATGGGGGAAAGGAAATAAAAAGTGTTTGTAATGAGAGGATTCGAGACGTTAATTCTTACATTTTTTGGGTTTTTTATCTTCCCAAAGATCTGTGTTATAATTGATTAAAGGGAATTATGTAGGAAATTATAAGGGGCGATGACATTGCTGGCTCGTGGTCGATGCTTTGATCTGCTCTTTTGGGCCATAGTCAGTGTAGCTATAAAGAGCGTCATATTTATATTATTATATTATTTTAAAATTGAAAAAGGTAAACAATTTATACCTACAGTATTATGCAGCGCAAGAAAAAAAGGAATTCTTACGAGGGTCCCTCCTTAGATTTTATTGAATGGACAGGTCCGAGAGAAAAGTGTAAAAGACCCCTTTTTTTTAAAAAAAAATAAAAAATCAGATTTTTTAATACTCTGTTGGGAGATGTTTTGCCTATTCTGTATGTGGCCATTATGGTTGTGTGTAAGTTGGGGGCCCTGATGTGGGTTTTTTTAGCTGGGGTAAGGGCTTTTTTGATGAACAAGGCGCGTAGCCAATTATCGCTGAGCCACTATTACTTGTTGGGAAAGCAAGATTCCGCGACCGCGACAAGTAAGATGCAAAAATCAGAAATGTTGGGATTTTTTTTACGTGGTTTGTTGGTTCCTCGCGGTTGAATGCATCCCATTCATTGCATTAAGTGGGCCCGGGTAGATGACTTATGTGTGGCCTTAATGGCCGTGTAGTCCAAAAAAGGAGTTTCATTGTACGGAATTTGTCTTGTGGGGGTAAGGGCGTCTTATATACGCCGTCACTGACCCGCTGATCAGGGGGCTTACTCCATTCAATTGTGAGAAGAGCCGTGACCCATGATTTTCCCCCTTGGGAAAACTTTTTGCTTTCCACCAGTGGTCATTAATCACATTTGTACGGCTTTAGGCTTCTGCAGCGAATGGGAATGGTGCAATGCCGGGGCATAGCCAACGGTGGGCTGTTTCCACCAAGCAAATGCCCCCCTATACTTGATAAGAGCAGTTAGTCCCCCAGTCATTGTGCTGCCAGGGATAGTTTACACAGTTTTTTTGCAGCATTTTTTGCTGCTTTGAGCAGCTTTTTTTTTTTTTTTTTTTTTAAGAAGTTTTAACAGGAATTAAAAAAAAATAATAATTCTTGTTTTTTTTCCTTTCTGGAATTGTCCCAAAATCATTTTATAGGATGAAAAATGCCAGAATTATAACGAATTAAAAACCTCAATACAAAAGCTTCCCCCAAAAATTTATTTTTCAGCAAATTTGCTGCAATCTGTAGCAAACCACGCATGTGGATTCAATTCCTGTCCCGTTAGACCAGAATTTTAATAAAAAACCAGCGGGATTGTCAAATTCTGTGCAGTAATTTGCAGCTTTTGGTAGATTCTAGAAGCCTATCCATTTAAAGGGGATTGTCAGAGGTTTTTGTAAGTAATTGCAGCAGCATAATGTAAGGCAGAGACCCGATCCCCAGGATGTGTCCTTAGTTTACAGGGTGCAGGTTGTTCTCAATCACAGTTTTCTCTGCTTCGATTTAGCAGTGCCTGAATGTGATCCTGTGTAAAACCCCCCCCCTCAACCACCAATGGTGATTTCCGTGTACCTGTGCATAGGCAGAAAGCTAGCAATCAGTGGGGACAGGTTGGACAGGAGAATGGGAAACTAATCTTGTGATAAAACACTGATTTTATTAAAACAGCAAAAACACGCCCATAAGTGACCATCCCGGAAAACAGAGCCTTTGACCTTAATTATGCTGCTCTCAGATCACAAAGAAAAAAACTGTGCATTCGTTTAATAACCTAAGCAGGCAGAAAGGAGGAAAAGAACAGTGACTGAAGATCAGACTACAAAAGTTTGTGTTGTACCATGGAACCCCATAGTTGATTGGGGATGCGTACAAAAAACGGCAATCTTTTTTAATGTTTTATTATCAAATTACCTCTGTAAACAACCCGGGTAATATCAGAACTGTCCAAATCACGACGAGGCTTTTAGATTAGATAATAACGGTGACTGATCCTGATTCCGAATTTGGAGGTGAAATTAATTTGTCCTAATAGGGGCTGATAGTATTTGCCTTTTTTGGGGGTTTATTTCCTCTGCATCAACCTGGTAGGATTATAGGTGGGGACTTGAAAATGTGTCTTTCCCACCCTTAAAAAACTAAGAAACGAATTACAAGTTTTTCACGGTTCTATTCGAGCTTAGAACAATTCAAAAAAAGTTGCAAAAGTATTCAAACCCTTAAAGTCCTTTTCTGATGATTATCCTGTTGTTGTCCGATGATGAATTTCCATCATGGTCCGTTATAATTATAAACAATTAGTGTAATTAATGGTTTTAGTAAGAGGAATATAAGTGTGCTAATGTGGGTGCGCCCATTCCCTTCTGGGTCATTGTCTTACCGTTGGGAAGTTATACCGATAATGTATCCGATTGGTCGTAGGCCCTCTGCTGCCCTGAACGTCCTCCGGGGGACGCCAGCCGGTGGAGAGGATTAAAATCACATTTGTCTCTTGCTATTAAGTCTAAAAAGGATATTCGGCCGAACGATATTCTCAACCTTTACATGATTAAATTTATTCTGGATACGCAGCGAGCAGAAACAAATCTTCTGGAAATCATTAGGCAAAATTTTGGAAATTTTAGATTATTCATTAGTGCGGAAATAATGAAAGGAGAGATTTTTATATGATGAAGATTCAGTAGCGAGGATGAAGACCTGTGTGACCGCGGAAGCAGCGGCGGCTACAATGTGGCTCGGGAGAATAGAAACAGTAGGAGAGGGGGGGTGCAAAGGGGGGCAAGGTCGTAAAAGCCCCCAGTCCATACAGGGCCCTGTATTATAAATGGGGGCCCGGTGGGACATGGGCTTCGGATGTCGGAAGTCTTAGTGAACAGTGGCCTCGCCTCTCCACCCCTGCTCCTCAGCTCTCGTGTGTTCCCTTTGGGCAGAGCGATTATCGGTAGAGGTCCGGCCGAGAAAAAGGGGGGGGTTGATTTCTGCCCTAATATAAGATTTCTTAGAGAGACGAATCGTTTTTTAGGATCCGCGTTTCATGGTGCCAAGGAACAATCTCCCCACCTACTGGTAAGCCAGGCCTCTACTGATTTGTAGGGCAGTGCAATGTTCTTTATGGTTCCGCCACATGGCGTCACACTGGGGCTTATAGTCGAAAGGGCGGTGGCCCAAAAAAATGACAAGGCGGGGGTTTGTCCTTAGTTTAATTAGTTTAAAGTTCCTGCCGCTCCTCAGAAGCCTTATGCGAAACGGGAGGGGTGCCCGGTCTAAGGAAGGTAATATTTAGCAGTCATTGTTACTACCATTATACTCTTTTCTCTTGCTTTTTTGCCCACAAAAGGTCTTTTGAGGAATCACACCCTGCCCCTATTTTATACAAACATTTTGTAGGTTGTTTTGTCCTGATATATTTGATATAAGAAGCGGTTTTTTGGCTGATTTGCCTTTTTGATTTACTTTAGAAGGATTTACCATTCTTTTTGTGTTATTTATTGTTTGTGCACTTTTTCAGTAACCAATTTTTTGTTGTATTCAGATGACCTTTTTG
>JARQOD010000009.1:75841313-75887433 GCA_033576555.1 Oophaga sylvatica
GGAATATTCCAGATGTATAGTAATCGCATCCGCAGCAAAATGGAGAAGGAAATAAAAAGTGTTTGTAATGAGAGGATTACGCAGACGTTAATATCTTACATTTTTTGGGTTTTATTATCTCTCACAAACGATCTGTGTTATAATTGATTAAAGGGAATTATGTATGGAAACATTATAAGGGGCGATGACATTGCTGGCTCGTGGTCCGATGCTTTGATCTGCTCTTTCTGGGCCATAGTCAGTGATAGACTATAAAGAGCCGATCATATATATATATATATATATATATATATATATAATTAGAAAACGGCATAAACATTATTTATTAACTGCAGCCGCAAGAAAAAAAGGAATTCTTACAGATGCGTCCTTCCTTAGATTTCCTATTGAATGGACAGGTCCAGAGATGAAAAGTGTAAAATGATCTCCTTTTTGAAAAAAATAAAATAAAAAATCAGATTTTGAGATACTCTGTTGGGAGATGTTTTTGCCATATGTCTGTATGTGGCCATCTAGTGGTTGTGATGTAAGTTGCAGCCTGATGTGGGTTTTATTAGCATGGGGCTATAGGGCTTCTTTGACTGCAACACAGGCCGCGTAGCCAATTATCGCTGTACGCCACTATTACATTGTAGGGAAATGCAAGATGCCGCGACCGCGACAAGTAAGATGCAAAAGATCAGAAACTGTTGGAGATTTTTTTTTACAGCTGGTTTGTTGCAGTTCCTCGCGGGTTGCAATGCATCCCCATTCACTTGCATTAAGCTGGGACGTAGATGACTTATGTTGTGGCCATAATGGCCGTGTAGTCCAAACATAAGGAGTTTCTATTGTACGGAATTAGTCTGTGTGGAGGTGAAGGGCGTCCTTATATACGCCGTCACTGACCCAGCTGATCAGGGGGCTTACTCCAGTTCACCCCATTGTGAGAAGAGCCGTGACCCCATGGATTTTCCCCCTTGGAAAACTTTTTGCTTCTCCACCAGTGAGTCCATTAACTCACATTCTGTACGAGCTCTCTAGGCTTCATGCAGCAGAATGGGAATGAGCTGCAATGCCAGGCATAGCCAACGGTGGCGCTGTTTCCACCAAGCAAATGCTCCCTACTACTTGATAAGAGCAGCATTAGTCTCCCAGTCATTGTGCTGCCAGGGATAGATTTACACAGTGTTTTGCAGCATTTTTATTGCTGCTTTGAGCAGCTTTTTTTTTTTTTTTTCTTTAAAGAACTTTCAACAGGAATTATAAAAAAAATAATAATTCTTGCTTTTTTTTCCTTTCTGGAATTGTCCCAAAAATCATCTTTATAGGACATGAAAAATGCCAGAATTATAACGCACATTAAAAACCTCAATACAAAAGCTTCCCCAAAAATTGTATTTTTCAGCAAATTTGCTGCATATCTGTAGCAATACCACACAGACATGTGGATCTCATTCCTGCTCCAGTTAGACCAGCAATTTATAATAAAAAACCCAGCGAAGAGATTGTCAAATTCTGTGCAGCTAACTTTCTGCAGCATCTGGATGAGATTCTAGAAGCCTCATCCATTTAAAGGGGATCTGTCAGCAGGTTTTTGCTAAGTAATCTGACAGCAGCATAATGTAAGGGCAGAGACCCCGATACCAGCGATGTGTCACTTAGTTTACAGGGTGCAGCAGTTGTTCTACAATCACAGTTTTCTCTGCTTCAGATTTAGCAGTGCTCTGAATGCTGATCCCTGTGTAACCCCGCCCTCAACACCAATTGGTAGATTTCCGTGTACACTGTGCATAGGCAGAAAGCTAGCAATCAGTGCTGGGACAGAGTTGGACCAGGAGACATGAGACACCTAATCTTGATGATAAAACACTGATTTTATTAAAACAGCAAAACACAGCCCAGTAAGTGACACATCCCTGGAATCAGAGCCTTTGACCTTACATTATGCTGCTCTCAGATCACAAAGCAAAAAAACTGCTGACAGATTCCGTTTAATAACCTACAGACAGCAGAAAGGAGAAAAGAACACGTGACTGCAAGATCAGACTACAAACAGTTTGTAGTCTGTAACCATGGAAACACATAGCTCTGCATTGGGGATGCGTACAAAAAACGGCAATCTTTTTTTAATGTTTTATTATCAAATTACACTCTGTAACACACGGATACATATCAGAACTGTACCAACATCACGACGAGAGCTTTTAGATTAGATAATAATCCGGTGACTGATCCTGATTGCCGAATTTGGAGGTAGAAATTAATTTGCTCCTAATATGGGGCTGATAGTATTTGCCTTTTTTGGGGGTTTATTTCCTCTGCATCAACCTGGTAGGATTATAGGTTGGACTTGAATAATGTGTCTTTTCCCAACCTTAAAAACTAAGAAACGAATTACAAAGTTTCTTCACGTGTTCTATTCGATGCAATTAGAACAATTCAACAATAGTCTGCAAAAGTATTCAACCCTTAAAGTCACATACTTTCTGATGATTATCTGTTGTTGCATCCGATGATGAATTATCCATCACTGGTGCGTTATAATTATAAACAATTAGTGTAATTAATGGTTTCTAGTAAGAGGAATCACTAAGTAGCTGCTAATGTGGGATGCCGCCATTCCCTTCTCGGGTCCATTGTCTTCACACGATGGGAAGTTACTACCCGATAATGTATCCGATCTGACGTCGTCAGGACACCTCTGCTGCCCTGAACGATCCTCCGGGGGGACGCCAGCCGGTGGAGAGATATAAAATGCACATTTAGTCTCTTGCTATTAAGTCATAAAAAGATATATACGGCCCAGAACGATATTCTACAACCTATTACATGATTAAAATTTATGCTCTGGATACGCAGCCGAGCCAGAAACAATATCTTCCTGGAAATCATTACGGCTAATTATTGGAAATTCTATAGATTATTCATTAGTGCGAAATAAATGAAAGGAGAGATTTATACTGATGAAAGATTCAGTACGCGAGGATGATAGACCTGATGTGAACCGCGGAAAGCAGCGGCGGCTACAATGTGGACTCGGAGAATAGAAACAGTAGGAGAGTGGGGGTGCAAAGGGGGCGCACAGGTCGTAAAAGCCCCTCAGTCACATACAGGGCCCTCGTATTATAAATGGGGGCCACGGTGGGATCATGGAGCTTCGGATTGTCGGAAGTCTTAGCTGAACAGTGGTCTCCTCTGCCTCTCCCACCCCCTGCTCCTCAGCTCTCGTGTGTTCCCTATGGGCAGAGCAGATTCATCCGGTAGAGGCTCATCGGCCTGAGACCAAAGGATCGGGGGGTTGATTTCTGCCCCAATCATAAGATTTCTTAGAGATGACGGAATCGATTTGTAGGATCCGTCAGGATTTCATGGTCGCCAAGCGAACAATCTCCTACCTACTGGTAACGCCAGCGCCTCTACTGATTTGTAGGCGCAGTGCAATGTCTCTTTTATGGCTTCACGCACACATGGCGTCACACTGGGCTTAATAGTCAGAAGAGGCGGTGGTAGGAGGATCCCGTCGGTGGCCAAAAATACTGACGAGGCCGCGGGATTTGTCAGTTCTAATCTAGTCTCTAATGTTCCCTGACCCACGCTCCCTTGAGAAAGCCTATACGCGAAACGCGCGTCAGGGGTGCCACGTCTACTGGAGGTAATATTTAGCAGTCATTGTTACTCACCCATTATACCTCTTTTCTCTTGCATTTTCTTAGCCACACCAAAGAGGTCTTTTGAGGATATCACACCCTGCCCCATATTTATATACAAACATTTTAGTAGAGTTGTTCTTGATCCTGATATATTTGTATATATAGAAGCCGGTTTTTCGGCTCGATTTGCACTTTTTGCACTTTACTTTAGAAGGATCTACCATTCTTTTTGTGTATATATTTATTGCTTTGTGCACTTTTTCAGTCACACACATATTTTTGTTGTATTCAGATGACCTTTGTTGGATAGCATATCCTGATTGGCAATAGGCTGCTTTATATTTATTTATATATCCACCTGCAAATGGTATTCTTATTCATTCTGACATTTAAGCACTTTTTGTATCATGCATTTTATATATATTGAAGCTGATTTAATTTTGGCTCTGTCTGCACATTTTTTTACTTTTGTCAGTAATATTTCCATTTGTTTATATTATATTTTCATCATTGTAGAATCATGTTTGATATTTATTGTGGATTATTTTTCCTTCAGTGACCGTCTTTTATTGCATTTGTCTGCCTCCATTTTTTAACCATATTGTTGTACTCATTTTTAATAATAATATATTTAATAAAATATAATTTTTTATGGTAGCATAGCTTCCTTTTTCCCTTTTTGTGATGTTTTGCATTTGGAAGTTGCCGCTTAGCTAGGCAGTTTTTTGTTTCTTTTTGAAGATTATGTTCCCTGACCCAGTTGGAGGCTCTCGTACAGAAGAGTCGGTCGTCCAATCTCCACAAAATTGTTAGGTTTGGCAAATTTAATGTTTACAGATGACTTTTCTTTTCTGCATCAACTCCAAAGTCTCCAATTGCCCAGAAAACACTCCGGGGTCTCCCAACACTGCACTGAACACATTTGAGCTCTTTAACCCAAATACTGCTTTTGTGCGAGGGAAACCCTCATCCGGCTGCAGTTCACATCACAACCACTGGGTGACTGGAAATGGACACATATAGCAGAAACCTCTCCCAGCAGAGTAGCACAAACTTGTTCTTTTTAAAGCTGCTGATCTGGCACCAAACATCTCAGAATATGATCAAGGAAGGAAAAGACACATCTGTACCTAACGGAAACTGGATTGCATGAGCATGGCCAACTTCAACACAAGCAGCTCTTGGTGTCTGCCCTTCATTATCAGCACGGTGCAGGATGATAAAATCATCTAGTTTCTGAATAAAACTCTCCATCAAGAGCATGTGCACCATAGAAGTAAGTAATATGGCTTTGGGAGGGGTAGCTACTATGGGGCCCCTGGAGAGAAGGTGCCCGTTCCAGGTAGGTCTATGGGGGGTGTGAACCTACACAGGGACAGAGATGAAGCCTCCACAATTGCTGCAGTGTTAGGAACGCATGTGCCATGGCCTCCTGTAACAGGTGCTTGTTACTGAAGTTGAGTGCTGGTGTCAATCAGCAGCTGGAAAGGATATAAACTATATATTTTGCACATAGTCGCAGTCGGTTGTGTACATCTCTGCCCGGCGTTCACTTCTCCACCAATGCACAAACTTCCATTATAAAGGAAACACTTCACTGACTCTCCGGTGAATATTTTCATAGTTTCCGATTGTATTCTACTATTCATGTGCCCCCAACTGAACAACCACAAACGTCAGAAACATCCGAAGAGCCGTACGGAACAATGCAGCGATCTGTTCCAGTCTGGCGCACCGACACCGCATTGTCTTATCACAATAGGTCTCTGTCATGTGTCAGAATAATCTACATAACCTTGATGCGCCATTCCATCCTGCTCAAGACGCGCTTCCTTCATATAGAAAGTCATTTGGAACTTTAGACCAGAAAATTATTGTTTCTGAAAGGCTGCAGGTCTTTGTTTTTCCTCCCAGTGTTATGTAAGGGAGAAGACGAAGCCTTGATGGTCAGAACAATGATTGAGCTTATGAACAATGGCTCATAATACTGTCACATCACTAGGGAGAAAGTTACATTAATTGTCAGCTTTATACATTTACATTCCACTGACAATTGTCCAAAAATTACTAAAACATTATATATTGGTTAATTAATTTAATTGTATATCTAATTGTTCCTATTAAGAAGGAAGAGATAACAGAAGACACTCCCAACACTGAATAAAGCACATCCTGATGCTGAGGAAAGCCCCACCCCTGAATAAAGCACGTCCTGATGCTGAGGAAAGCCCCACCCCTGAATAAAGCACGTCCTGATGCTGAGGAAAGCCCCACCCTGAATAAAGCACGTCCTGATGCTGAGGAAAGCCCCACCCTGAATAAAGCACGTCCTGATGCTGAGGAAAGCCCCACCCTGAATAAAGCACGTCCTGATGCTGAGGAAAGCCCCACCCCTGAATAAAGCACGTCCTGGTGCTGAGGAAAGCCCCACCCTGAATAAAGCACGTCCTGATGTTGAGGAAAGCCCCACCCCTGATTAAAATACTTTCCATTTCTAAGTAAAGCTCCACCCCAGAATAAAGTTCTTCTTGTTTCTGATGTAAGCCACACCATTAAATAAAACACTTCCTGTTTCAGAGTAGAGCCCACCCCTGAATAAAGCACTTCCTGTTTTAGAGTAGAGCCCATCCCTGAATAAAGCACTTCCTGTTTCTGAATAGAGTCCACCCTGAATAAAGCACTTCCTGTTTCAGAGTCCACCCCTGAATAAAGCGCTTACTGTTACTGAATAGAGGCCACCCCTGAATAAAGCACTTCCTGTTTCTGAGGAAAGCTCCACCCTGAATAAAGCACTTCCTGTTTCAGAGTAGAGCCACCCCTGAATAAAGCACTTCCTGTTTCTGAATAGAGTCCACCCCTGAAGAAAGCACTTCCTGTTTCAGAGTACAGTCCACCCCTGAAGAAAGCACTTCCTGTTTCAGAGTACAGTCCACCCCTGAAGAAAGCACTTCCTGTTTCAGAGTAGAGTCCACCCTGAATAAAGCACTTCCTGTTTCAGAGTAGAGCCACCCTGAATAAAGCACTTCCTGTTTCTGAATAGAGTCCACCCTGAAGAAAGCACTTCCTGTTTCAGAGTACAGTCCACCCCTGAAGAAAGCACTTCCTGTTTCAGAGTACAGTCCACCCTTGAAGAAAGCACTTCCTGTTTCAGAGTAGAGTCCACCCTGAAGAAAGCACTTCCTGTTTCAGAGTCCATCCCTGAAGAAAGCACTTCCTGTTTCAGAGTACAGTCCACCCCTGAAGAAAGCACTTCCTGTTTCAGAGTCCATCCCTGAAGAAAGCACTTCCTGTTTCAGAGTAGAGTCCACACCTGAATAAAGCACTTCCTGTTTCAGAGTAGAGTCCACCCCTGAAAAAGCGCTTCCTGTTTCTAAGGATTTAAGGCCAGAATATCTTCTCTCAGATCTCCTTAAGTCTTAAGTAGCACTCTATGTGATCAACTATTCTCCAGCTCTATGGATGATTATCCTCCTATTGTTATTTATTAGCACAGAATAGGTGATGAGTGTCTGATCCACTCCGGCCACCAATGATCTCAGGACACAAACCCCCTTTTCCTCCTGTGAAGAGGCGACACACAGTAATAGTGGTTGGCTATAAAGACGGACAGGTGGCAGGACAGGTGTTGACAAAGGTTTTGAGTCTGACACAAATTTTGGTTTCCACTTTTTGCTGCCTCAATGTTTGTAGACATTTTAGTTGGATATTTCCTTGGTTACTGGAATATCTGTGTTGTGGCTGATGGGCAGAAACAGATCAATGTGATGTGCACAACAAAGTCTTAAGGGTATGCCACACTAAGCGAGATCGCAAACGAGATCGCTAACGACATCGCTACTACATCACTATTTAGCGATCTCGTTAGCGACCTCGTTGTGTGTGGCATGTAGCAGCGATGTGGCCCCTGCTGTGATGTCACTGATCGTTCACGAACGTTCTGGACCGTTTTTTGATCGTTGGCGTCCCGCTGGTGAGCCTATATCGCTGTTTGGCACCTTTTGCGAACGACGAGCGACCTCGTTTGTGACGCATATGACAGCGGCGCAGGCGGGACTAGGGTTTTTTAGCGTCACGGAGTGGATCGCAATATCTGTAGAAGCAGGCAGGCGGGACTAGGTTCTCTTTTGCGTCACAGAGAGGATCGCAGAAGTTGCAGCGCAGGCTAGCAGGACGCAGAGAGCAGGTATCGATGCTGGAAATTCCTATTAATGAGAAGCGCTCGAGAACAATGAAAGGGAGCGCTATACGTCGTCTTTCATGACGCGGTCAAAACATAAGTTATTGCACATATAAAGCATATATCTGTGCTGAGGGGCGTGGAAAAGGTGGCGCTCAGTACATGCTAATGACAGTTCCTAACGACCGCCAAAGTCGTTAAAGAGATCGCTGACCGCTGATGTGTCGTTTATGAGATCTACTGTTTGGCAGCTACTAGCGACCTAAAAGCGATCACACCAACGATCTCGTTAGCTTGCGTCGTTATCGTGATCGCTAACGAGATCGCTAAGTGTGGCAGTACCTTTACAAGTATTCTCTATCTAGCAGCAATGCAGTGTAGGGCTCAAATATACAATGATTAAATTACTGTTTACAGAGGCTGCTGGATCTATAGAGAATAGATAGATGATAGAAAATAGAGAGATAGATAATAGATAGATTATTATTATTATTATTATTATAGTAGATAATAATAGATAATAGACAGATAGATAAACAAAGAAAAACCGATCAGCACCTCCTAGTGTGAACACGTGAAAGCTGCGAGGACCACACAATATAGACAAAAAAATTCACATGTGCATGAATCTAGGCCATGTGAAAACACAGAAAAACATTAAAAACTCTCAATTTAGACCAAATTTCTCAAAATTTTCAAAAATTAAATTTTTTTTTTTTACTTACAGTAATAGATGAAAAATTAAGGTTCTTAGCGCAT
Organism: Oophaga sylvatica; assembly: GCA_033576555.1. Lineage (NCBI taxonomy): Eukaryota > Metazoa > Chordata > Amphibia > Anura > Dendrobatidae > Oophaga > Oophaga sylvatica. The sequence goes on from JARQOD010000009.1 coordinate 75,849,882, forward strand.
AAATAGGCCAATTCATGTATGCCCATCAACCACGACAAGGTGACCTATCTCTGATGGGTCCCTGCCGTGGTTGATGGGCATACATGAATTGGCCTATTTATGCGCTAAGAACCTTAATTTTTCATCTATTACTGTAGGTAAAAAAAAATTTTGAAAAATTTGGTCTAAATTGAGTGTTTTTAATGTTTTTCTGTGTTTTCACATGGCCTAGAAGATTCATGCACATGTGCTACTGTGAATTTTTTTGTCTAGATAGATAATAGATCGATAGATAGATTGATAGATAGATAATAGATAGATAATAAATAAATAGATAATAGATGATATAGATAGATAATAGATAGATGATAGATAGATGATAGATAATAAATAGATAGATAATAGATGATAGATAATAGATAGATACATAGACAAATAATAGATAGATAATAGATAGATACATAGACAAATAATAGATAGATAATAGATAATAGGTAGACTATTTAGCAAAGCCACTAAAGAAGACTCAAAGTCTACAAACATTCAATTTAAACAGGCCAGCATACTCTCAATGCGTCACAGTGTGAACACCCCTCATGCGAGACCAGACTTGTTTGGGCTTGGCTGCACCCCGAAAAATATAGTGCAAAAAATACAAAAATACGTATTTTGGCCAAAATATCAACTAATACCTCACTATTTTTTATATTTTTTACACTATATTTTTCGGGGTGCAGCCAATCAAAAAGTAGGGGCGTGACTAATAGGCTGTGAACCAGACACTGTGCAGTATCCTTGTGTGAACGGCACCCTATGCGGGCATTTACTGTGCAATTGTATACTGGGCAGTCACCCCCTCCCTGACTGGGTATGTGGAGAGTGGCTATTGATCTGGTATTTTGCACCTGTGCTGCTAACATCTTGCTTTATGGGCTGGCTGCACCCTGTAGTGCATTCGTTCCAAGATCTGGGCAGGTGAGTGTTGCTGCCTTTTTGTTTGCTGTTTAAATAGATAATAGATAGATCGATAATAGACAGATAGATTATAGAGAATAGATAGATAGATAGATAGATAGATAGATAGATAGATAGATAGTATGAGATAGATAGATATAGATAGATAGATAGATAGATAGATAGATAGATAGATAGATAGACAGATAGATTATAGATAGATAGATAGATAGATATGAGATAGATAGATAATAGATAGATAGATTATAGAGAATAGATAATAGATAGATAATAGATGATAAATAGATTATAGATAATACACAGATTGATAATAGATTATAGATAATAGATGATAAATAATTTGATAGATAAATCATTTATCAGACTTCTCTGAATCTACATGTCACCTTCATTATAACAAATATTTCATTCCTCTTAAATAAAATGTCATTTCTACTGATCTACGGGTTTAACAGCGAGAACCTCATCGTCGCAGTAATGTGGGGAATGAACGAGCTGGACCCTGGGAGTTTCGCTGTTGATGAATACTGTGTTATGATTTCCTACATTTTGCAATATTAATTTTATTCATAATTCACTCGAGGCAGCGAAAATGTAATTAAAAAAAATCAGCAACTGCATTCAGACAAGAAAAACAAGCTCTTAAACATGCGCTGAGAACAGACCCTCTTATTTCCTGAAGGAAAATGAATAGTTCATTTAAAATTTGCTTTAAGGACGGCACAAAAATCAACATCTAATACAAACACATCACAGACACAATGTCACCGATCCAAAAACAGGTGAATGACAAGATTGTGTCTGCCTGAGAACACCACTAGGGGGAGCTGAAGAGCTCGTGTCAGAGGGATTCTAGATCTGTACACATCTGTATTTATGGAGCTCCACCTAGTGGTGACTCCAGGGAGCCACAATGCTATCATTTAAAGAGGACCTGTCATCAGCACAAATGTGACCAGTTATTGCTCTTATTTTATTCCTTTTGCTCCCCTGACTGTTCCATTTTTTTTTTTTTGCAAATCTGCTATATGCTTGGTTATATCACACCAGCTGCACCGCTGTGACTCCTCCTGGCAGCATGGTTTGTGCAGGGAAAATATAAAGAGACTTTTATGTCTTTGATCTCAGAATAACCAGAGATCCAAAAGGTCAAAAGGGGCGTAACCTGAAGCTCATGGGCCCCAATGCAAAAGCTCCAATGGGGCCCCAATTATAACAAGCCTTTAATAGCATTGGCCTTTTCATATAGACCTAAGAGACTTTCTGGACCCCCTTGATTTTATGGAATGAATGATGACAGGAAGCAGAGATCTTGTAAACCATGAGGAAGTGACACTGGAAACCTCTTTTGACCCTCACCCGGAGCGTCAGAGCTGACATGACGCCATCACATACAGGTGGCGACTTCCAGCGACGGAGAAGTGAATTATTGCATCGCACGTAGATACATTTCCTGTAATCTCGCTCTTCATTTCATGACTCGGAGAGAGCGCATTACGGCCTCCTCTTCTGTCTAGTGCCGGCACTTAACCTTTGTGAGTGTGAGTGCCTGGTTAATTCCAGCTCCTCGGGATCCACCCTCCATTCTCCTGCTGTATCACTCGCCTGCAGCCGCTTGATACATTTTATTTATTTATTTTTCTTACTATTTTGAAAGAAGCGGCTCATTTGCTGAACTTCTGATCTTTGCCGTCCCAGAGCCTTCTATGTCCTGACCTAATCCGGTATGACCTACGGCCATTAACCGATTACAGCAGGAGAATGGGATCACTGATCCACCGTGCACCGAGCTCGGCTCTGCATTCATCACTGTTGTGCAGAAACAGTCCCCCCATTTACACATAGCAGAGATGTGTTTGTCATTTATTGCAAGGACCACCGCCAACACCCTATGTTTGGTTTTCCTTAGTTACTGTCACGTCCCAGCTGTCGGGTGACCCTTCCTTCCTTGTCCCTACCACTAGGGGGCACCATAGCTCGCCCTATTCTTCGGGATACTTCTGAAGGTGAAGATGCCGGAGCCGCCACCCTTGCCTTATCTCCTGAGTTAGCCCTCGGTCTGTTCTCTTCCCCCACCCAGGAAAGAGGGGTGCTACTGTGAACCGTAATACACCAACCCGACAACCAAGGGGTAACTTTTTTTCAGTGCAGGATTAAGAGCAAACACTGCTGTCTTGTGGCTCCTCTCGGTTGTGGTGACCCCGTGACAGTTACCTACTGCAGTATCTTAAAGGGGTTCTAGATACCGATCATTGATCCTCAGGAAAGATCGTCAATATCAGATAGGTGGGAGACCCCCGCTGACCTGCTGCTCTCTGGTTGCCTGTTCGGGAGCACGCTGCTCGTCTACCCCGACTTCTTGCTTGTTGGGAGTGCTGAAGATTGACAATTTGGGCCAGTGGCATGGTTGCACTGCTGATCCAGGTGGTGCATTCTACCATGATGCAAGCAGAGCCAGCTTTGCCTCTGCATCACTGGAGGAGCACAAGGGACGGAGGCTGGTCAGATCTGGAGATCCTGCAAGCTTCAGAGTAGCACTGAAGAGCTCTAAAGAAAAGAGCTTGCGAGCGCTGCACTCCCTGACAGACTGCAGGGGTGACTGGTAAATGAGCAGTAAACTAAAAATGAAAAATCCCTTCGTTCTTGAAAATTAAGTGAATTTTTAACAAATGGTAAATTGCAAAGCTGCTTTTTTTTTGCAAGCAATTTGCAGTTTTTCGCACTTGTCAAGATAACACAACCCCTTTAAGTGATGGACACATCGTCGTCATCAGCCCTGGCCACTGTCCTTCGGTCGCTTGAAGGTTTTGCAGCGAGATGAATGTGACACACGGAGTTATAATCCTCTTTATGAAGTCTCCTAATATAAAGGATGGCGATATCGGGCTATAACGGATGTCACTAATAATCACAAAGCACAAGGCAGACGCATGGCACGGCCTGTACGAGGCTGCAGCCGCTCACAAGTCTCCTCATTTCCTGGATTTGTTTGTAAAATGAAATGCAATAATACAAAACATATAAGATTATCACAGAACATAAGCACAAAATATAGCGAAAGCTAAAAAACACTCATAAACCATTATGAGCGCGATGCAATTTGTACCAATGAAATGGAAACACTTTAATTGACAAATCTGGTGATCATTTTACATGGCTGCAAAAATATTCCACTCCGAGGACTAATTCGCTTTTTATAATTAGAAATCTAAATTTATCTGAATGGTTATTAGGACTGCGAGCGAGACAGTAAAAACATAATAAGGTGAAAATTCCGCTGCTCATCAGATCACTCTCGCTTTGTCTGGGGAAATTGACTTTCTGATTTTTCAAAACCAACACAAGGGATTTAAGAAACATTTCTGGGGTCAATAAAAAGGCAAAGTGGAGTCATCCTGGCTACATGGGGCAATGTGGAGTCATCTTGGCTACATGGGGCAATGTGGAGTCATCTTGGCTACATGGGGCAATGTGGAGTCATCCTGGCTACATGGGGCAATGTGGAGTCATCCTGGCTACATGGGGCAATGTGGAGTCACCCTGGCTACATGGGGCAATGTGGAGTCATCCTGGCTACATGGGGCAATGTGGAGTCATCCTGGATACATGGGGCAATGTGGAGTCATCCCGTCATGGGCATGTGGATCATTGTACATGGGCAATGTGGAGTCATCTTGGCTACATGGGGCAATGTGGAGTCATCCTGGCTACATGGGGCAATGTGGAGTCATCTTGGCTACACGGGGCAATGTGGAGTCATCCAGGCTACACGGGGCAATGTGGAGTCATCCTGGCTACACGGGGCAATGTGGAGTCATCCAGGCTACACGGGGCAATGTGGAGTCATCCTGGCTACATGGGGCAATGTGGAGTCATCCAGGCTACATGGGGCAATGTGGAGTCATCTTGGCTACATGGGGCAATGTGGAGTCATCCTGGCTACATGGGGCAATGTGGAGTCATCCTGGCTACATGGGGCAATGTGGAGTCATCCTGCTACATGGGGCAATGTGGAGTCATCCTGGGTACACGGGGCAATGTGGAGTCATCCTGGCTACACGGGGCAATGTGGAGTCATCTTGGCTACATGGGGCAATGTGAAGTCATCCTGGCTACATGGGGCAATGTGGAGTCACCCTGACTACATGGGGCAATGTGGAGTCACCCTGGCTACATGGGGCAATGTGGAATCACCCTGGCTACATGGGGCAATGTGGAGTCATCCTGGCTACATGGGGCAATGTGGAGTCACCCTGGCTATATGGGGCAATGTGGAGTCATCTTGGCTACACGGGGCAATGTGGAGTCATCCAGGCTACATGGGGCAATGTGGAGTCATCTTGGCTACATGGGGCAATGTGGAGTCATCCTGGCTACATGGGCCAATGTGGAGTCACCCTGGCTACATGGGGCAATGTGGAGTCATCCTGGCTACATGGGGCAATGTGGAGTCATCCTGGATACATGGGGCAATGTGGAGTCATCCTGGCTACATGGGGCAATGTGGAGTCATCCTGGATACATGGGGCAATGTGGAGTCACCCTGGATACATGGGGCAATGTGAAGTCATCCTGGCTACATGGGGCAATGTGGAGTCACCCTGACTACATGGGGCAATGTGGAGTCACCCTCGATACATGGGGCAATGTGGAGTCACCCTGACTACATGGGGCAATGTGGAATCAACCTGGCTACATGGGGCAATGTGGAGTCACCCTCGATACATGGGGCAATGTGGAGTCACCCTGACTACATGGGGCAATGTGGAGTCATCCTGGATACATGGGGCAATGTGGAGTCACCCTGGATACATGGGGCAATGTGAAGTCATCCTGGATACATGGGGCAATGTGGAGTCATCCTGGCTACATGGGGCAATGTGGAGTCATCCTGGATACATGAGGCAATGTGGAGTCATCCTGGCTACATGGGGGCAATGTGGAGTCATCCTGACTACCTGGGGCAATCTGGAGTCATCCTGGATACATGGGGCAATGTGGAGTCATCCTGGCTACATGGGGGCAATGTGGAATCAACCTGGCTACAAGGGGCAATGTGGAGTCATCCTGGGTACATGGGGCAATGTGGAGTCACCCTGGATACATGGGGCAATGTGGAGTCATCCTGGATACATGGGGCAATGTGGAGTCATCCTGGCTACATGGGGCAATGTGGAGTCATCCTGGCTACATGGGGCAATGTGGAGTCTTCCTGGCTACATGGGGCAATGTGGAGTCATCCTGGATACATGGGGCAATGTGGAGTTATCCTGGCTACATGGGGGCAATGTGGAGTCATCCTGGCTACATGGGGCAATGTGGAGTCATCCTGGCTACATGAGGCAATGTGGAGTCACCCTGGCTACATGGGGCAATGTGGAGTCATCCTGGATACATGGGGCAATGTGGAGTCATCCTGGATACATGGGGCAATGTGGAGTCATCCTGGATACATGGGGCAATGTGGAGTCATCTTGGATACATGGGGCAATGTGGAGTCATCCTGGGTACATGGGGCAATGTGGAGTCATCCTGGATACATGGGGCAATGTGGAGTTATCCTGGATACATGGGGCAATGTGGAGTCATCCTGGCTACATGGGACAATGTGGAGTCATCCTGGATATGTGTGGCAATGTGGAGTCACCCTGGATACATGGGGCAATGTGGAGTCATCCTGGATACATGGGGCAATGTGGAGTCATCCTGGATACATGGGGCAATGTGGAGTCATCCTGGATACATGGGGAAATGTGGAGTCATCCTGGATACATGGGGCAATGTGGAGTCATCCTGGATACATGGGGCAATGTGGAGTCATCCTGGCTACATGGGACAATGTGGAGTCATCCTGGATATGTGTGGCCCAGCTGCGCAAGGCACACATGTCTCCTGGAAAATGCACAAGAAGGTAACTGTAAAGCCTGATATTCATTCACATCACACACTTCCCAACACTGCCACTAGAGGCATTTCAGACTATTTAGTAGTGTGAGTAGGAATAGTGTGTCATTCAAGTTCCTGTCTTTGGACAGAGAAGTTCAGTTTAGTTTCTGTTTCAGTCAGAGACGGACGGAAGGAGAGGAGAGTTTAGTCAAGCCAGGGTGGCTCAGGAGTGAGTCATCCCATCCATCTAGATTCAGATTAGTCATTCTAGTCTAGTCAGAGCTACTCCTAAACCTGTTACCTCAGCACAAGCTGCCTGTGTTCCTTAAGGACGTGGAAGGCGACTCTCAGAGCGTGCATTGAAATCAGTTGACAGAAGTTCCTGATAGCCACTCGAAGTGGGGTCTAAGACGGAAAGAAGGAAAGGAATCACAGCAGTCACAACATCGAGTTAACTGAGGACAGGTCAGCGAGCGCTGGAAGGAAAGCTGACATTTACACTATTGCTACTCGTGCTTATGTTAAGGGCGAGAGCAGGGCGACGGGCGAGTGGAGATAGAAAGACAAGTGACTTAGGTGACAGATCACCTTCACTTAGTAAACCGGACACCGGGGTCCGAAGCATTGCTAGTACTTCACGTCTAGTAATAAGAAAACCGGAGGCCTTGCTGGACTTCAAGTCGCAGAAGGTAGCCCTAAGCGCTGATACGTAACCGGAGTCAGGGAGAACAGGGACTTTGAGCCAGTGCACGGCAAAAGTAAGGACTTAGTTCTTTCCAACATCTGATAATCAGAGACATAGAAGGCTCCACCACAATGTTGGCCGGGCGTAGTTGCTACAGAAAGAGTTGCACATGACTTTATGCAAGTTTGTACTCACATACACTTCAAGGAGAAAGGAGGCCCTTAACCTGCTCAGCAATTGCCTGAATGTGCATTCTCCAACCTGACCAGCTTCCCGGGACATACCTGCAACATCTACAAGTAAAGGTATGGAAAGAGACTGCATTGTGTGTGACTGACTTCTTATCTGCACCCTGCAACACCATAGACTTCGAGGGAACAGTCCCACCTGTGGGGGACTTAACATCTAGCTGCCATTAACATCCCCTCAGAGATCTACCCTGCAGCGCTGGTCTTATTGATCAGAAACCACAGGTGGCGTCACGAACTATTATTCTAAAATCCCCTGTAAATATTTCCCCATTGTATGAGCGCCCAGGGCCACGGACCGAGCTCTGCTGCCAGTGACATTCCCCATAGACTTCCATGGGCTCGGTGCCGAGTACCCCATAACCCTGGTACCCACACCACTTGGTGTGTGCGACTCATCTTTGGCGTCACTAACAGGATACGAAGCTTACTGGATGTGAGTCCTGTGTGCCTATTCAACTGTTTTGTGCAAAAAGACTGTGTAGCGTTTTTGTGATTTTTGGCGCCATTTTCCGCCATTTTGCCGCCATATTCGCGCCCTGAGGCGCTGGTGAAGAAGTTGGGCGTGCCTTCGTGGGCGTACCCTCCCCCTGTGGCGCGAAAGTGATGGGCGCCCTCTCAAAATGCTACTATAATGTGAGATCCTACCCCACTGCAAGGGAGATCCGCCTCCTCTTCATCTTCTATGCAAAAAAGAGGAAGCGCAAATCCCGCCTCCACGGAAGAGACCAGATTGTTCCAGATGGAAAACACAGTCTGGCCTGGAGAGAGATGGCGGAAGGACAGGAGCAGCTGTGTGAGGGAGCGGTGGAGCGCAGGCCCTGTTCCCCAGTAAAGCTGTTGCTTGAACCGGAGCCATCCCTAGTCCGGGACCTTCAACAAACCATGCTGGAGTTAAAGGAGGAAAATGCGGCGCTCAGAAAATTTATACAGCGCCATGCAGACATGGAGGAAACCGAGAGACGCTGGCGTACCCAGACACAGCGGCTGCTGTGGGACGCAGTGCTCTCTCCTACAGGAACAACGCCATTACCTGAACTTCCTGTGTCACGGCTGCAGAAAGCTGAAGGAAAACCAGAGGCCGGCCCCAAAAGAGCTGTACCTGACCCCACCGATGGAGCGGTGGAAGAGAAGGAGGCTGAGGAGGCCCTGCCCGTTACGGAGTGCCAGCCAGGCCAGGAGGCCGCAGCAGACTACAGTTTCCCGGTAGGAACACCGGAGGGGTCCCAGCCATCACTGCCAGAAATCGATTGGGAGCAAATGGAGTATCTGGATGACGTCACCTATGCTGCAAAAGTGGAAAACGAGCAGCGACGCAGTGATCAGGAGAAGCGACGGCAGCAGGAGGAGAGAGAAGCGCAGCAGATCCGTCAGCGGTACCATGAGGAGTTCCTCGCCGACAAGGAGAGTGTCCGCAGGAATAAAGGTACGCTCCGGGAACCGCGGCGTCAGGGGTGCATCACCGGATTCAAACTCCACAAGGGCTGGGGCTTCATCCACGAGCCGGCCTGTATCAGGAGATCTTCGTGAGTCTCAGAGATGTAGAGTCCCACCTGCCCATCGGACACCCGGGAAGGGATCTCATTAACGGGGACATCGTTAGCTACACACGTCACTGGGGTCTAAAAGGATGGTATGCCCTAAACGTCTCTATTGTCAGCGACTCCGTCCCCGACGCCGGTAACGTACACCATGCCGCAGCGTCCCAATCCCGGGCTCCCACAGTGCTAGGCCGTGCACCAGCATCGCCCCTGCGTACACTTCTGTACCCAGATCTTGCTCTGCATCGCAACCTGTGATCACTTCAGCATCGCCCCCTGCGTACACTTCTGCATCGCAATCTGCGACCATTTCTGCATCACAACCTGAATTGTATACTGCGGCACCTTTTACAACGCAACCTGCGTTCTACTCTGAGGATGTACCTGTTGGGTCCTTGGAGGATCAAACAAAAGATGTCGCTACGCAAACGTATATTGCAGGACACAATCTTCTTGTGATGGGTTCCCAAGGGCATCGTATACTTCTGGCCCCAGGAGTAGAAAAAGTAATGGTCAAAAGCAAGAAAGATGAAACACAGTAGGACCCAGACAGGGGTTTACTACACCTGAACATGTATAAAGTTGAAGAAATTTCATTGAAGAAAATTAGCACTTTAATGAAAATGTTTACATAATTTGCTATATGTAATTTAAATAGAATACCCCAGTTGGGTAAAGTGAAGTATAGAAATGTGAAGAGTTGATTGAAATGTGATTTTACTTGAAATGTGTTTTCTCATGCAAAGGACTGCGTGGCTGTGGACTGTGCCAGCCCAAAAACTTTATTGTAAATAGTTTGCACTTCGGTGTTCCATCTTGGTTTTACATAAAGCCATATGTATCTACCTCTGAAGAAAAACCCGTATGGTGTGGCCTAGAGTGAGGTTTGCAGAGGAGAAGTCCTGCAGCCCACCCAGGACCTACGTGGGAGGTTTTTGGTGCGGGTCCTCCACAAGAATCTTGTCTTATACTGTGTATATTTATTGAAAAGTATTTTGATAATTTTCTACTGACCTATGTACAAATTGTAACGTTAAAGAGTCCTTACCTCCCGCAAGGGATGAGTTTAAAAATGTTTATGTTATATGCAAAACAAAAATGTTTTTCTTTTCTATTTCAGCCCGGGAGTGCTGAGTTTAACTAGGGGGGGATGTGTGGCCCAGCTGCGCAAGGCACACATGTCTCCTGGAAAATGCACAAGAAGGTAACTGTAAAGCCTGATATTCATTCACATCACACACATTCCCAACACTGCCACTAGAGGCATTTCAGACTATTTAGTAGTGTGACGTAGCAATAGTGAGTCATTCAAGTTCCTGTCTTTGGACAGAGAAGTTCAGTTTAGTTTCTGTTTCAGTCAGAGACGGACGGAAGGAGAGGAGAGTTCAGTCAAGCCAGGGTGGCTCAGGAGTGAGTCATCCCATCCATCTAGATTCAGATTAGTCATTCTAGTCTAGTCAGAGCTACTCCTAAACCTGTAACCTCAGCACAAGCTGCCTGTGTTCCTTAAGGACGTGGAAGGCGACTCTCAGAGCGTGCATTGAAATCAGTTAACAGAAGTTCCTGATAGCCACTCGAAGTGGGGTCTAAGAAGGAAAGAAGGAAAGGAATCACAGCAGTCACAACATCGAGTTAACTGAGGACAGGTCAGCGAGCGCTAGAAGGAAAGCTGACATTTACACTATTGCTACTCGTGCTTATGTTAAGGGCGAGAGCAGGGCGACGGGCGAGTGGAGATAGAAAGACAAGTGACTTAGGTGACAGATCACCTTCACTTAGTAAACCGGACACCGGGGTCCGAAGCATTGCTAGTACTTCACGTCTAGTAATAAGAAAACCGGAGGCCTTGCTGGACTTCAAGTCGCAGAAGGTAGCCCTAAGCGCTGATATGTAACCGGAGTCAGGGAGAACAGGGACTTTGAGCCAGTGCACGGCAAAAGTAAGGACTTAGTTCTTTCCAACATCTGATAATCAGAGACATAGAAGGCTCCACCACAATGTTGGCCGGGCGTAGTTGCTACAGAAAGAGTTGCACTTGACTTTATGCAAGTTTGTACTCACATACACTTCAAGGAGAAAGGAGGCCCTTAACCTGCTCAGCAATTGCCTGAATGTGCATTCTCCAACCTGACCAGCTTCCCGGGACATACCTGCAACATCTACAAGTAAAGGTATGGAAAGAGACTGCATTGTGTGTGACTGACTTCTTATCTGCACCCTGCATCATCACCATAGACTTCGAGGGAACAGTCCCACCTGTGGGGGACTTAACATCTAGCTGCCATTAACATCCCCTCAGAGATCTACCCTGCAGCGCTAGTCTTATTGATCAGAAACCACAGGTGGCGTCACGAACTATTATTCTAAAATCCCCTGTAAATATTCCCCCATTGTATGAGCGCCCAGGGCCACGGACCGAGCTCTGCTGCCAGTGACATTCCCCATAGACTTCCATGGGCTCGGTGCCGAGTACCCCATAACCCTGGTACCCACACCACTTGGTGTGTGCGACTCAGATACATGGGGCAATGTGGAGTCATCCTGGCTACATGGGGCAATGTGGAGTCACCCTGGCTACATGGGGCAATGTGGAGTCATCCTGGATACATGGGGCAATGTGGAGTCATCCTGGCTACATGGGGCAATGTGGAGTCATCCTGGCTACATGGGGCAATGTGGAGTCACCCTGGCTACATGGGGCAATGTGGAGTCATTCTGGCTACATGGGGCAATGTGGAGTCATCCTGGCTACATGGGGCAATGTGGAGTCATCCAGGCTACATGGGGCAATGTGGAGTCACCCTGGCTACATGGGGCAATGTGGAGTCATTCTGGCTACATGGGGCAATGTGGAGTCATCCTGGCTACATGGGGCAATGTGGAGTCACCCTGGCTACATGGGGCAATGTGGAGTCATCCTGGCTACATGGGGCAATGTGGAGTCATCCTGGCTACATGGGGCAATGTGGAGTCATCCTGGCTACATGGGGCAATGTGGAGTCATCCTGGCTACATGGGCAATGTGGAGTCATCCTGGATACATGGGGCAATGTGGAGTCATCCTGGCTACATGGGGCAATGTGGAGTCATCCTGGCTACATGGGGCAATGTGGAGTCATCCTGGATACACGGGGCAATGTGGAGTCATCCTGGCTACATGGGGCAATGTGGAGTTATCCTGGATACATGGGGCAATGTGGAGTCATCCTGGCTACATGGGGCAATGTGGAGTCATCCTGGCTACATGGGGCAATGTGGAGTTATCCTGGATACATGGGGCAATGTGGAGTCATCCTGGCCATTATGGCATCGGGGCTAAACTGTGCACTCATCATGGCCACTTTATTAACGTGCCCTCACTATAGGTGTCTTGTGCAATGTAGTCATCGTGGCCACTGTGGGTCATGTGGAGTCACCATAGCCATATTCAGTAATGTGTAGTCATCATAGTCGCCTTATATAATGCGTATTCTTCACCACCGCCTTGGATAATGTGGAGTCATCATCACGGCCCCTTCAGCCACAGATCTGAACCAAGAAGCTTTCTATCAATAGACTAATATGGGCCTATAAAAACTATCAGTGATACAGAATATTGGATATAGCCCTCCTCCCACAGGGGACATTAATGTGCAGGGGGCATTTATTTATCTCCTTACTATGGAAATGCTAATAGAATTTATCAAAATTCTGTTACATTTTTCTGTATTGATGTAACAGCTTTATGATTGCGGAGCTGAGTAACATAGATGTGATAGATAATTATCTATAGATATTTATAATATATATATTATAATAGATAGATAGATAGATAGATAGATATTAGATAGATAAACAACAGATAGATAATAGATAGTAGATAGATAAATAACAGATAATAGATAGATAGATAGATAGATAGATAGATAGATAGATAGATAGATAGATAGATAATAGATATAAAAATAATAGAGCAAGGGAAAAGGAAGAAAGAGGGAAAGAACAAAAAAATAAATATATGATATAATAGATAATAGATATATAGATAAAAAGATAGCTAATAGATAGATCATAATAGATAGACAGATGATAGATAATAGATAGATAGATAATAGATAGATAACAGATAGATAGATAATTGATAATAAATAGATAGATAGATAATAGATAGATAATATATAGGTAATAGATTAGATAGATAATAGATAGATAATAAATAGATAGATAATGGATATATAAAAGATAAATAGATAATAGATAGATGATAGATAGATAAATATATAATTGATAATAGATAGATAATTGATAATAGATAGATAGAATATAGGTAATAGATAGATAACAGATAGACGCTTTGAGCTCAGAGAACCCCTTTATATCGGTGATTTCGCTCCTCGGGCCGCACACCGGCTCCGCGCGCTGGATGTGCGCTGTGCTGAATACTGATCCGATTTCTCGCTGGCAGACCCTATTCAGCAGTCGGGGGGTAAATGAGCAGATGAGCACTAAACTGCAGGAAAACGTTGGAGCCAAATCATTATGAAGACACCAAACAGCACCTCGGCCACGAGTCACTGCCTCCCGACAAGCCTCAGATCTGTACAGCATGAAATTACTTGTCTCCTGGACTCCTGCGATCATCAGTCAGCACCAACATCAGCACAATCCTGCCCAACACACAAGCCCAGCTCATGTGGACTCACTGACACTGACGTCCTGCAGATGGTGGAAATAATCTGATACCTTCATCAATACTTTCACAATCTTTATTGCTATTACACATATTTATTTCCTTTGTGTGTATTGGAACAACACACTAAAAAAAACAAAAGGCAAATTGGACATAATTTCACAAAAAAATGGTCAAGACAAAATTGTTGGCACCTTTCCAAAATTGTGGGTAAACGACTTTGTTTCAAGGATGTAATGCTCGTTCAGACTCACCTGTGGCAAGTAACAGGTGTGGGCAATATGAAAATCTCACCTGAAACCAGATAAAAAGGGGAGAAGTTGACTCAATCCTTGAATTGTGTCTGTGTGTGCCACACTAAGCATGGAGAACAGAAAGAGGAGAAGAGAACTGTCTGAGGACATGAGAACCAACATAGTTGAACAATATCAACAATCTCAAGGTCCCAAGTTCATCTCCAGAGATCTTGATGTTCCTTTCTCCACGATGCGCAACATAATCATAAAGTCTACAACCCATAGCACTGTAGCTAATCTTCCTGGATGTGGATGGCAGAGAAAAATTATTGAAAGGTTGCAAGACAGGATAGTCTGAATGGTGGATAAGTAGCCCAAATCAAGGTCCAAAGAAATTCCAGCTGTCCTACAGGCTCAGGGTGCATCAGTGTCAGCGCAAACTATCAGTCGACATGTGAATGAAATGAAACGCTATGGCAGGAGACCCAGGAGGACCCCACTGCTAACACAGGGACATAAAAAGCTAGACTGCAGTTTGCCAAAATATACATTAGTAAACCAAAATCCTTCTGGGAAAGCGTCTTGTGGACAGATGAGACCAAGATAGAGCTTTTTGGTAAAGCACATCATCTACTGTTTACCAAAAACGTAATGAGGACTACAAAGAGAAAAAACACAGTACCTACAGTCAGATATGGTGGAAGTTCACAGATGTTTTGGGGTTGTTTTGAAGCCTCTGACACTGGGTGTCTTGAGTATGTGCAAGGAATCATGAAATCTGATGACTACCAAAGGATTTAGGGTGGCAATATAGCGCCCAGTGTCAGAAAGCTGGGTTTGTGTCTTAGATTATGGGTCTTACAGCAGGACAATAACCCCAAACATACTTCAAGAAGCCCCAGAAGTGGATGGAAACAAAGCGCTGGAGAGTTTTGAAGTGGCAGCAATGAGTTCGGATCTAAATCCCATTGATCTCCTGTGGGGAGATCTTAACATTGTTGGGAGAAGACGCCTTCAGATATGAGAGACCTGGAGCAGTGTGTAAAAGAATAATGCTCCAAAATTCCAGGTAGGAGGTGCAAGAGGCTTGTTGATGGTTATAGGAAGCGATTGATTGCAGTTATTTATTCCAAAGAGTGCAACCAAATATTTTTCGGCCATGACAGTATGTGTCCTCTTTGTCACAGTTTTATGCATTTTTTCCTGTGGAAATTGCAGAATTGGCAAAATCACTAAATAAGCGAATGGTGCCATGGACAGCAGATGAGGAGGAAAAGGGTGTGAAGTAACACATGACTGCAGGATCTGACTACACACAGATTGTTTGTAGTCTGTTACCATGGAGACACATAGGTCTGCATTGCAGCTGCATACATACAACGGTTAGAAATGTTTAATCGACACTAAAAGCAAAAGTTGCTTCAAAATAGGGAACGACATCCATCTAAACAGCAAAAAAAGGTGCAAAAAAAGAAAAACCTTCTGTTCTAATGACAACAAAATAATCTGATAAATGAAAGGCTGCGGAGTATTCCAAGCAATTGACTTAATTGGTTTTCTGTAATATCGTGTTCTGTGCTCTGTCTCTGGCTGCAGACCACGTCTCAGCTCTTGAGATATAATTCATCACCTGCCTGCGAGGAGGAATATTCTATCATAGCACAGCGGGAAAACCAGGCGGCCCATCCACTTACCGGCATTTTCTGCTTTATATGAACTTCTGTTGTGACCTTACCCCCAGCAGGATCCGCAGACACATTTACTGATACAATTATACCCAGCACAATGCAACGTTCAACTTAATATGTAAAGTAAAGAATAAGAGACCAGACGGCGCGGAGGAACACAACGCCGGCTTCTAACAATCACATATTTTTCCTGAAATTTAAAATTTTGCAGATTTTCATTGTGAATTTGTCACGACTGGAATAGTATTAGCATTCATAAAAGGTGATGCATCCGACTCCAGACGGGCATCTGCAACGCCAGTCTTAATAAATCAGCTCTATATGTGCAATCAGTACGACCTCAATTGTTTCCGCCTCTCCGATCCCGCACAGAATATAACTCAGTATAAATATACATATACAGCGGGTGAAATAAGTATTGAACACGTCACCAATTTTCTAAGTAAATCTATTTCTGAAGGTGCTATTGGCATGAAATTCTCACCAGATGTCGGTAATAACCCATCCAAACCACTCAGGCAAAGAAATCACCATAGATGTCCATAAATTAAGCTATCTGTAATAATGAGAAATGACACAGCAAAAAAGTATTGGAAACATGAAGAAAGTGAGGTGCAAAAAGCCCTGGAAATCTATCAGTAATTAAAAATCTATCAGTAATTAGAAAGCAATCCTGCCACTTAGTGACACATAATATCAGCTGGTTCAACTGATGACCCATTACCACGGTGCAAAACAAGAAACGTCTCATGATGGGTAAAACCAGTGAGCTGTCTCAAGACCTTCGCAACCTTATTGTTGCAAAACATACTGATGGCATTGGTTACAGAAGAATTTCCAAACTGGTGAAGGCTCCAGTGAGCACTGCTGGGGTCATATTCTGGAATTGGAAAGAGCATCATTTCATCATAAACCACCCATGACCAGGTGCTTGTCCCAAGATCTCATACAGAGGAGTGAAAAGAATTATCAGAAGAGTTGTCCAAGAGCCAAGGACCACCTGTGGAGAGCTACAGAAAGACGAGGAATCAGCAGGCACAATTGTTTAACAGAAAACTATAAGTTATGCACTTAATCTCCATGGCCTGTATGCATGCTCACCATGCAACCTCCATGGGATGTATGCATGCTCACCATACAACCTCCATGGCCTCTATGCATGCTCACCACGCAACCTCCATGGCATGTATGCATGCTCACCACACAAGACTACATTGCTGAGCAAAAGGCATGCTCAAGTGCTTTTACAGTTTACTCAACAACATTTAGACAAGTCTGAGAAATACTGGTAGAATATAGTCTGGTCAGATAAGACCAAAATTGAACTCTTTGGCTATCATAATACACACTTTGTTTGGAGGCCAAAAGGCACTGGATATCACCCAAAAAAACACCATACCCACAGAGAAGTGTGGAGGTGGGAACATCATGGTGTGGGCCTGTTTTTCAGCATACGGTACTGGCAAACTTCATGTACTGCAAATGAAGGAAGAATAGACAAATGTACGAGACGTTCCTGATAAAAAATCTGCTGTCATTAACCAGGAAGATGAAACGAATGTGTAAATATCAACAAGTAATGATTCTAAACACACAGCCAAGGAAACTCACAATTGGTTTCAGAGAAAAAAATAAAGCTGTTAGAATGGACGAGCCGATCACCGGACCTAAATCCTATAGAAAATGTATGGAAGGAATTAAAGCTCAGAGATCATAGAAGAAGCCACAGAAGCTTCAGGATGTGAAAAGTGTTTGTGTGGAAGAATGGGACAAAATCACCCCTGAGCAATGCCTGCAACTAGTTTCTCTATACAGGAGGCATCTTGAAGCTTCGTATACAATCAGGTCTAAGAAAGTCACTGGCTTGGCTGTCACTATTACACTCATGGAAAGATAGAAATTTACATAGTGGACATTATTCCTATGTGGGACTCAAGGGCCCCCACCTACCATAATTCATTCTTGCCTCTATACGATCCATATCTCATTGTTATCATCCTGAAAATAA
Organism: Oophaga sylvatica; assembly: GCA_033576555.1. NCBI lineage: Eukaryota > Metazoa > Chordata > Amphibia > Anura > Dendrobatidae > Oophaga > Oophaga sylvatica. The sequence goes on from JARQOD010000009.1 coordinate 75,867,797, forward strand.
ATTCCTAACTTCCACCATCACTGGTCAACTTATTGCTCTACAAGAATAAAAATCACTCCAAAAACTCCAAATGATACCATGGTGGGTCACTGTGATGGGTGTGAATCCAATATTATCTTCAGTACCTATAATTTAACTAATGGATCGCTGTATAAAAAAAAAGGTATAAAATAACCCCCAAATAGTGCCATTTTTCTAAACGCGACGCCCCTTTCAAATTTTCAAAAACACAAAAAGAAAAAAAAAATTCTTTATCCATCTTATTTTGTATCTTTGTATCATTCAGAATAAACTAAATGATTATATATTGATTTTAGAAAAGTGTTTGCATTGTGAATGATAAGAACGCCATACCTGTCATTTTCTTTTTATTGTCATTTTTTTTCTTAAGTATACAAGGCTGGTAGAAAATGAGTCTATTTTTCCTATAAATATGCTCTCAGCTTTGAATATAGCATTTCACTCAAAGTGAGATACTTGCTTTTAGGTTAAATTGACAAGGTACTAATTTGCTTTTAACAAAAGATTTATCGGTGTTGCCATCACAAAAAAAAAAAAAACATTAAAAAGAAATCTTTACAAACGGCTTCTATCTAAAAAGAGACAATTTTTCATTATTTTGCACCTGGCACTCAGCTAGTAAATCTTTATATTTCCAGAATTCTTGCGTCTTCTTCACTAATGTTAGTAAATAGTGCCTTACATTGTTTGTTTGTTTTCTGCAATGGCTGTTTACAATTTTAGAACATAAATTGACAAAATTCATAAAGCCGAAACCCATCTTCAGTTTTGGAAAAAGATTTGGAAAAATCGATATGTTTTCTGTCTTTGGAGCTTATTGATTGAAGAATTTTGTTTATATTTATGGATTTATTTTTTTACTCTTGGCTGCGCTAACAAAATCCAATAGAGGGCGAAGAAACAAAACAAGCAAACATCAACAATCAGATACAAATATTTTAACTTTTCTTTAATTAATGGTAACAGAAATGGGTTCACTATTTATTTTGTTACAATGTCAACGTTTTAGTTTTGAACAATGGTAAAAGAAATTACCGGTATGTGCCCATTTTCATATATATGCAGTCAACACCAGGCAGGACTAGAGGACCATAAATATATTGTAAAGTGGTCCGTTAACAGGACAAAAATGTTGATTACTCATTTCCTTTCATACTGCGACAAACAGATGCTTTTTTTTTTCCAGTTTTCACAATAGAATATACAATAGATTGACATTTCCTGGTTTCTGTAGCTTTAGTCAGCTTTGCTGTACAGACTAGGACAGAAAGTGCAGAGTCATATCAATATCAATAGCGGGTGCCTGATGTAAGATATGGCTGATAGTAACACTATGCGATCAGTTAGGGCTCAGTATGCAGCTCACATGTCATTCCCTGGTTTTATGGAGAGGAACTGCTCACCATCACTTCCTGGAGACTATGAATTTACATTTCGCTGTCAATTTAATTACGTTCATTGCAGCTGCCATAAAGCGCAGACGCTGTTGCAATGTCAGTACACAAAATTTAATTATACGGCTGTTTTTAATAAAAAAAAACAATGACCAACCATAAAGCACGACATCCCCCTAATCTCTGCCGATCTGTTCCGAGGACGCCGGAATATTTATAGTATAGTTTGTGCCCGCCTGGATCTAATGAAACTCGACGCAATGTGTTCATTCTTCCGTGGCTCAGAGGAGTCTCCTCATTTACAAATAGTTTCATTTAACTTACATGAAAAACGGGAAAAAATTTGGTGCTTTGCCCGAGGCTGGAAAACGGTAGTGTGCGGTCTCCAGAGGGCAGCTCCATTACATAGGTCAGCCTCCTAACCTCAGGACTGGAATATTCAAGCCTGATTTCCATTACCAAGTGGGGGAAATAAAAGCCATCTGCGGAGCTCGCAGCAGCAAATGCTGCAATTTAAAGGACGTAAAATCCCAAGCACCGACCAAGATAATATCAAAAGATGAGTTTTATGTCATTCTGGTCATTATATGAGGACGATAACAATATATTATAATGACCCGGAATCCCAGCAGTGACATCTCACAAAGGACAGCTTCACCTCTGAACACTGTGTATATAAACACAAAATATACCGTACGTATACGCTACAAAAAAGATGAATCACTGCACAAACACTTATCTTATATGTACACAGTGACTGCACCAGCAGAATAATGAGCGCAGCTCTGGATTATAATACAGGATGTAACTCAGGATCAGTAATGTAATGTATGTACACAGTGACTGCACCAGCAGAATAGTGAGTGCAGCTCTGGATTTATAATACAGGTATGTAACTCAGGATCCAAGTATATGTAATGTAGTGTACACAGATGACTGTTACCAAGCAGAATAGTGAGTGCAGCTCTGGAGTACAATACAGGATGTAACTCAGGATCAGTAATGTAATGTATGTACACAGTGACTGCACCAGCAGAATAGTGAGTGCAGCTCTGGAGTATAATACAGGATGTAACTCAGGATCAGTAATGTAATGTATGTACACAGTGACTGCACCAGCAGAATAGTGAGTGCAGCTCTGGAGTACAATACAGGATGTAACTCAGGATCAGTAATGTAATGTATGTACACACAGTGACTGCACCAGCAGAATAGTGAGTGCAGCTCTGGAGTATATACGGTAACTCAGGATCAGTAATGTAATGTATGTACACAGTGACTGCACCAGCAGAATAGTGAGTGCAGCTCTGGGGTATAATACAGGATGTAACTCAGGATCAGTAATGTAATGTATGTACACAGTGACTGCACCAGCAGAATAATGAGTGCAGCTCTGGAGTATAATACAGGAGGTAACTCAGGATCAGTACTGTAATGTATGTACACAGTGACTGCACCAGCAGAATAGTGAGTGCAGCTCTGGAATATAATACAGGATGTAACTCAGGATCAGTAATGTAATGTATGTACACAGTGACTGTACCAGCAGAATATGAGTGCAGCTCTGGAGTATAATACAGGATGTAACTCAGGATCAGTAATGTAATGTATGTACACAGTGACTGCACCAGCAGAATATGAGTGCAGCTCTGGAGTATAATACAGGATGTAACTCAGGATCAGTAATGTAATGTATGTACACAGTGACTGCACCAGCAGAATAGTGAGTGCAACTCTGGGTAAAATACAGGATGTAACTCAGCATCAGTAATGTAATGTATGTACACAGTGACTGCACCAGCAGAATAGTGAGTGCAGCTCTGGAGTATAATACAGGATGTAACTCAGGATCAGTAATGTAATGTATGTACACAGTGACTGACCAGCAGAATAGTGAGTGCAGCTCTGGAGTATAATACAGGATGTAACTCAGGATCAGTAATGTAATGTATGTACACAGTGACTGCACCAGCAGAATAGCGAGTGCAACTCTGGAGTATAATACAGAATGTAACTCAGGACAGTAATGTAATGTATGTACACAGTGACTCACCAGTAGAATAGTGAGTGCAGCTCTGGAGTATAATAGAGGATGTAACTCAGGATCAGTAATGTAATGTATGTACACAGTGACTGCACACAGAGAATAGTGAGTGCAGCTCTGGAAGTATAATAGAGGATGTAACTCAGGATCAGTAATGTAATGTATGTACACAGTGACTGCACCAGCAGAATAGTGAGTGCACTCTGGAGTATAATACAGGAATGTAACTCAGGACCAGTAATGTAATGTATGTACACAGTGACTGCACCAGTAGAATATGAGTGCAGCTCTGGAGTATAATACAGGATGTAACTCAGGATCAGTAATGTAATGTATGTACACAGTGACTGCACCAGCAGAATAGTGAGTGCAACTCTGGAGTATAATACAGAATGTAACTCAGGACCAGTAATGTAATGTATGTACACAGTGACTGCACCAGTAGAATAGTGAGTGCAGCTCTGGAGTATAATACAGGATGTAACTCAGGATCAGTAATGTAATGTATGTACACAGTGACTGCACCAGCAAATAGTGAGTGCAGCTCTGAAGTACAGTAAGGATTAACTCAGGATCAGTAATGTAATTATGTACACAGTGACTGCATCAGCAAATAGTGAGTGCAGCTCTGGGTAAATACAGATGTAACTAGCATCAGTAATGTAATGTATGTACACAGTGACTGCACCAGCAGAATAGTGAGGCACAGCTCTGGAGTATAATACGGATGTAATCAGGATCAGTAATGTAATGTATGTACACAGTGACTGCACCAGCAGAATAGTGAGTGCACTCTGGAGTATAAACAGGATTAACTCAGGATCAGTAATGTAATGTATGTACACAGTGACTGCTCCAGCAGAATAGTGAGTGCAGCTCTGGAGTATAATACAGGATGTAACTCAGGATCAGTAATGTAATGTATGTACACAGTGACTGCACCAGCAAATAGTGAGTGCAGCTCTGGAGTATAATACAGGAGGTAACTCAGGATCAGTAATGTAATGTATGTACACAGTGACTGCACCAGCAGAATTGTGAGTGCAGCTCTGGAGTAAAATACAGGATGTAACTCAGGATCAGTAATGTAGTGTATGCACACAGTGACTGCACCAGCAGAATAGTGAGCGCAGGTCTGGGGTATAATACAGGATGTAACTCAGGATCAGTAATGTAATGTATGTACACAGTGACTGCACCAGCAGAATAGTGAGTGCAGCTCTGGGTATAATACAGGAGGTAACTCAGGATCAGTAATGTAATGTATGCACACAGTGACTGCACCAGCAGAATAGTGAGCGCAGCTCTGGGGTATAATACAGGAGGTAACTCAGGATCAGTAATGTAATGTATGTACACAGTGACTGCACCAGCAGAATAGTGAGTGCAGCTCTGGAGTATAATACAGGAGGTAACTCAGGATCAGTAATGTAATGTATGCACACAGTGACTGCACCAGCAGAATAGTGAGCGCAGCTCTGGGGTATAATACAGGAGGTAACTCAGGATCAGTAATGTAATGTATGTACACAGTGACTGCACCAGCAGAATAGTGAGTGCAGCTCTGGGGTATAATACAGGAGGTAACTCAGGATCAGTAATGTAATGTATTATATGCGTCTTTACAGACTACATCCCGTGTATCGTTCTCATTCTGCCGTCTTGTGTTATTACTGTGTGCTTGTTAATTTAGGAAGAGAAAATGGAACAGATATTTTTCCTACAGTATCTGACCTCAGAGGCTGTTTGTAGTCTGTTATCATGGAGACACATTGTTGCTACATATGTGATTCTTTTTCCAAGACAAAGTCACAAAGTTGCAAAGATGAATAAACCTTTCATTTTTTATCTTTATGTAACTTCATTCCTTTTTCTTTTTGAGTTTGAGCCCATTAAACCCATTTTATGTAACCGTCTCCCGATCCTCCCAATTGTCACAGAGGCGCTCGCTCTACATTACACAATAAACATTGTAACAGTATGTTCTGTGCCATAAAGTGTTTGCGGATAAACTTTATGGGATAATTTAACGTGCCAGGAGAATCGTGTATTTAGCAAAAAGTTGTTTTGCAGTGGCAAGCGGTAATTGTAAGATGTCGCTTCTCATTAATTGCTATTTTCAGAGTGACCTTTTTCTCACCGTCTCAGATCTCAGATGAAGGGTAATCTTCTCACCATCGTGGAGATATCCAGAGCCAGCGTTCCAGACGCAAATACATAATTGCCACGAAAATTAAATGTTAACTCTTACAGTGCTGAACCACATGGGTCAGAAAACCAAGTGCCCCCCTCCTTGGGACCATAAACCGGAGCCTCCAAAAGTGCAAATCTAACGATGAGGGTAGTTTCCAGGCTCCTGGACGTCTGTATCCGTGAATCCTCCGTCCTGCTCTCTAGATTACAGCGGCCTCCTCTTTTCTATACGTCCTTCACATAGCGAGCGCTGTCACCAGGATTCATGTAAGGCTCATCATCCACTTCAAGGGCCATCAAGCTAACATTGGCTGCATCAGCATTTCCCGGCTTGATCTGCACCGCTCCCTCTTTTACCTGTTTGTCCTCTGTAGTTTTCAAAGTCTTTTTCTTTTTCACTCTTCTTAAAGGGGCAGTCCAGTCTTATGTAAACTGTTCTTAATATATTTTGTATATCATTTCCTCATCACCTGTGCTTGCTGTCAGTGAGTGGCACAAGTCTTATTTACTGGACATCTAGAGGTCAAAAACTTTCTCGCTTACAGTTGCAGGACACATTAGTATCAGAGGTCTCTCTTGTGCACCGTATTCCGGTAGCGGTACCTCTCTCCCCATGGGTTGTGTCAGGTAAAGCCACTCAAGTGTAGCAGGGTAACTAGGCCTCATGCAGACGTCTGTGGATCTGGGCCTGATCACAATGCACAGACCGGCCTCGGGTCTCCCGACCAGAGCACGGCAGCTTCGTATGAGGATGTCACTCTGGGGTCGGGAGTCCCGCGGCCACTCTGTGCATTGCGGTCCGTGCTCCATGGACATCTGCATGAGCATTAAGACCATAAGGACTGATGGCCATATACATCCAAACTCTGCCCACCCATCCAGGTCAATGGTCATGCAACATTGCTTTATTATGAAACTGGCTCCCTTGGGTAGAGTTTTTTTCATATGCCTGGAGCTGGCCACCTGTGTAGTTTAACTTCTGGGGTTAATTTACAAGTTTCACAAGTGTGTCACGTCCACCTGGAAGACCTGGAGTTAGACGGTCCTGTCAGGTAATGAATAACAGGTCTTATTTAGAGGTGGGGTGATTTGTTTCCCATATTAAATGGATGTAGTTTCTTCTGGTGCTGAAGAGGTTAACGACTCTATGCTGATCAGAAACATGCAGCTCCATTTCAGCTGCTTCTGATCTGGTCATTTCCTCTTCCTATATAAACTGTTCAGTTTTTCTTGTCCCTGCAGGTGAAAGATTTGTCTTCCTGTGCCGTGTGCTAAAGCTACAGTAAGTGGTTGGAGTAGAGTTGTTGTAGGAGTGTTCTGTGGTTTGCTGTAGTACTTGTTTGTTTATCTCCTGGTCCCTGGTCTTATGTAGTTTATTCCTCCCTGTCCCTATCCTCCTCCCTTTTTGTATGTTAGAAGTTTTCTGTTATCCCTGTTTTGTGTTTGTGTCTTGTTTACCTTACATTTCTGTCCCGTGCCTCATGGGGTGGGGGAGTTCACAGATTAGGGTTTAACAGGAGCATAGTAAAGTCGGAGACTTCAGCCTCTCTACCTAGGGACAGGAGTAGTTAGGGTCCCAGTTCCAGGGACAGTTTAAGGCTCCATTCCTTACTGAAGATCGTCACAGCGTGACAGCAAGATGTACATTTTGCAAAGATGGCCTCGGCTGAAGCAATCTGACTGCATCCTCCGCATCATCCACGCGTGGCTTTTGTGTTACATGCGGATCTGAATGTGACTTTACACAAACATGATGTGAATGTGGAAATCTGAATTCAAATCCATCCAAATCTGCATGTAGCTCAGCTTCCGTATGTGACACATGCAGGGTCTGCAGCGAACAAATCTGCAGCAGGGAAATATCCCGCACAAGTCTTTGCTGGACACTGACCGCAGCCTATGACTCTGTATTGTTTTTTCCAGCAGTTTTCTTTTTGCTGTATAATTGTTTAGCTCTACTTTATGTCACATAGCAGACGTCACACATCCACGGGCAGAATGACATGTGTGTCTTACAAAGAAACGTTGCGATGCTTCAGAGAAAGCAGAGGTGAATATGTGGCTGTGAAGGAGGTGACTATTGGCAGAGTGATGTCCCCGCTGGCTTCTCCCACCTACTCAGCCGCACTGCTAGGTCTCTTTGTATTGGAAGAAACCTGTCAGGAGTAAGTGCCTACTTTTTCTATGGTGCCATCACAGTTGAAATTAACCCCTTCACCCCCAAGGGTGGTTTGCACGTTAATGACCGGGCCAATTTTTACAATTCTGACCACTGTCTCTTTATGAGGTTATAAATCTGGAACGCTTCAACGGATCTTCGCGATTCTGAGAATTGTTTTCTCGTGACATATTGTACTTCACGTTAGTGGTAAAATTTCTTCCATATAACTTGCGTTTATTTTTGAAAAAAACGCAAATATGGCGAAAATTTTTAAAATTTTGCAATTTTCAAACTTTGAATTTTAATTCCCTTAAAACAGAGAAATATATCACACAAAATAGTTAAGAAATAACATTTCCCACATGTCTACTTTACATCAGCACAATTTTGGAACCAAAATTTTTTTTTGTTAGGAAATTATAAGGGTTAAAAGTTGACCAGCGATTCTTAATTTTTACAGCAAAATTTACAAAGCCATTTTTTTTAGGGACCACCTCACATTTGAAGTCACTTTGAGGGGTCTATATGGCAGAAAATACCCAAAAGTGACACCATTCTAAAAACTGCACCCCTCAAGGTACTCAAAACCACATTCAAGAAGTTTATTAACCCTTCAGGTGCTTCACAGTAACTAAAGCAACGTGGAAGGAAAAAATGAATATTTTACTTTTTAGCCACAAAAATTATCTTTTACAAACTTTTTTTTATTTTCACAAGGGTAAAAGGAGAAAATGGACAGATAAGGTTGTTATGCAATTTCTCCTGAGTACGCCAATACCCCATATGTGGGGGAAAACCACTGTTTGGGCACACGGCAGAGCTCGTAAGGGAAGGAGCGACGTTTGACTTTTTCAAACTAAAATTGGCTGGAATTTAGATTGGACGCCATGTCGTGTTTGGAGAGCCCCTGATGCGCCTAAACAGTGCAAACCCCCCACAAGTGACACCATTTTGGAAACTAGACCCCCCTAAGGTACTTATCTAGATCTGTTGTGAGCACTTTGAACCCTTAAGTGTTTCACAAAAGTTTATAATGCCTGGGTGTGAAAAAAAAAAATCAATTTTCCACAAAAATGATTTTTTAGTCCCAAATTTTTGAATTTTCCCAAGGAAATTGGACCCCAAAAGTTGTTGTCCAATTTGTCCTGAGTACGCTGATACCCCATATGTGGGGGGGGGGAACTGTTTGGGGCACGGCAGGGCTTGGAAAGGAAGTAGTAACGTTTTGGAATGCAGACGTTAATGGGGGTCATGTTCCGTTTGCAGTGCCCCAGATGAGCCTAAACAGTGGAAACCCCCACAAGTGACCCCATTTTGGAAACTAGACCCCCTAAGGAACTTATCTAGATCTTTGGTGAGCACTTTGAACCCCCAAGTGCTTCACACAAGTTTATAATGCCCGGGCATGAAAATAAAAAATCCTATTTTTTTCCCAAAAAAATTATCTTTTAGTCACTAATTTTTTATTTTCCCAAGGGTAACAGGAGAAATTGGACCACATAAGTTGTTGTACAATTTGTCCTGAGTACGCTGATACCCCATATGTGGGGGGGAACCACTGTTTGGGCGCACGGCAGAGCTCGGAATGGAAGGAGCACCATTTGACTTTTTCCAACCAAAATTGGCTGGAATTGAGTTTGGATGCCATGTTGCATTTGGAGAGCCCCTGATGTGCCTAAACAGTGGAAACCCCCACAAATGACCCCATTTGGGAAACTAGACCCCTAAGGAACTTATCTAGATTTTTGATGAGCAATTTGAACCCCCAAGTGCTTCACACAAGTTTATAACGTAGAGCCGTAAAATTTAAAAATCATATTTTTTCCACAAAAATGATCTTTTCACCCCAATTTTTATTTTTCCAAGGGTAACAAGACTCCAAAAGTTATTGTGCAATTTGTCCTGACTGCGCTGATACCCCATATGTGGGGGTAAACCACTGTTTGGGTGCATGGCAGAGTTTGGAAGGGAAGGAGCGCCGTCTGACTTTTTCAACGCAGAATTGGCTGGACGCCATGTCGTGTTTGGAGAGCTCCTGATCTGCCTAAAGAGTGGAAACCCCCATAAATGACACCATTTTGGAAACTAGACCCCTCGAGGAACTTATCTAGATGTGTGGTGAGAACTTTGAACCCCCAGGTGTTTCACTAAAGTTTATAACGTACAGCCGTAAAATAAAAAATCTTTTTTTTTTTTTTTTACAAAAATGATTTTTTCGCCCCCAATATTTTATTTTCACAAGGGTAACAGGAGAAATTGGACCCCAAAAGTTGTTGTCCAATTTGTCCTGAGTACGCTGATACCCAATATGTCGGAGAAAACTACTGTATGGGCGCACGTCAGGGCTCGGAAGGGAAGTAGTGACGTTTTGGATTGCAGACTTTGATGGAATGGTCTGGGGGCGTCATGTCACATTAGGAGAGCCCCTGATGCGCCTAAACAGTGGAAATCCCCAACAAGTGACCCCATTTTGGAAAATAGACCCCACAAGGAACTTATCTAGGTGTGTGGTGAGCGCTATGAAGCCCCAAGTGCTTCACAGAAGTTTATAATGTACAGCCGTAAAAACAAAAAAATAATTTTTTTTGTACAAAAATGATATTTTCGCCCCCAGTTTTTTATTTTCCCAAGGGTAACAGAAGAAATAGGACAAATTGCACAATAACTCTTGGGGTCCAGAGTACGCTGATACCCCATATGTGGGGGTAAACTACTGTTTGGACGCATGGCAGAGCTCAGAAGTGAAGGAGCACCGTTTGACTTTTTCAACGCAGAATTTGCTGGAATTGAGATCAGACGCCATGTCACATTTGGAGAGCCCCTGATGTGCCTAAACAGCGGAAACCCCCCAATTCTAACTCCAACCCTAACCCCAACACACCCCTAACCCTAGTCCCAACCCTAACCACAAACCTAACTCTAACACACCCCTAATCCCAACCCTAACCCTAATCCTAACTTTAGCACCAACCCTAACCCTAACTTTAGCCGCAACCCTAACCCTAACCCTAATGGGAAAATGGAAATAAATACATTTTTTTAATTTTATTATTTTTCCCTAACTAAGGGGGTGATAAAGGGGGGTTTGATTTACTATTTATAGCGGGTTTTTATGATTGGCAGCTGTCACGCTAAAAGACGCTTTTTATTGCAAAAATAGTTTTTTGCATCGCCACATTTTGAGAGCTATAATTTTTGCATATTTTGGCCCACAGAGTCATGCTAGGTCTTATTTTTTGCGGTACGAGTTGACGTTTTTATTTGTACCATTTTTGAGCAGGTGACATTTTTTGATCGCTTTTTATTTCGATTTTTGGGAGGTTAGAATGAACAAAAATCAGCAATTCATGAATTTCTTTTGGGGGAGGCGTTTTTATTGTTCCGCGTGTGGTAAAATTGATAAAGCAGTTTTATTCTTCGGGTCAGTACGATTATGGCGATACCTCATTTATATCATTTTTTTATGTTTTGGCGCTTTTATAGAATAAAAACAATTTTATATAAAAAATAATTATTTTTGCATCGCTTTATTCTGCGAGCTATAACTTTTTTATTTTTTCGCTGATGATGCTGTATGGCGGCTCGTTTTTTGCGGGACAAGATGACGTTTTCAGCGGTACCATGTTTATTTATATCGGTCTTTTTGATCGCGCGTTATTCCACTTTTTGTTCGGCGGTATGATGATAAAGCATTGATTTTTTGCTTCGTTGTTTTTTTTTTTTTTTTAAGGGGTTCACTAAAGGGGTTAACTAGTGGGACAGTTTTATAGGGGGGGTCGTTACGGACGCGGCGATACCAAATATGTGTACTTTTATTGTTTTGTTTTTTTTTTATTTACAGGAAGAAATGAATTTATTGGGGAATATTTTTTTTTTTTTTATTTATTTTGGATTTTTTTTTATAACATGTTTATTTTTATTTTTTTAACTTTTTTACTTTGTCCCAGGGTGGGACATCACTGTATTTTATCAAATCGCTGGTGGGGACAGTGTGCACAGCACACTGTCACACCAGCGATCGCTCAGGCATAGATGCAGGCTTCTCAGTGCCTGCTCTCAGCAGGCACTGAGGAAGCCGCCTCCCTCCAGGACCCCGGCGCCATCTTGGATCCGGGTCCTGGGAGGGAGGAAGCCCTCAGAACAGCGCGATCACATCGCGCTGGTCTGAGGGTCTCAGGGGGGCGCGCAGGGAGCCCCCACCTGCGCGATCCTCCCCTGTGCCCCCAGTACACCGCGATCATGTTTGATCGCGGTGTGCTAGGGGTTAATGTGCCGGGAGCGGTCCGTGACCGCTCCTGACACACAGTCACGGGTGTCAGCTGTGATAATCAGCTGACACCCGGTGGCGATTAGCTGCGCTCCCTCAGGAGCGCAGCTGATCGCCTATGACGTACTATCCCGTCCATGGGCAGAATGGCACGGGTTTTATGGACGGGATAGTACGTCTAATGTCAGAGAGGGGTTAAAGTTCTACTCCCATCTCCAAGCTCCTATCCCAAGATGTACAAGGTGCAATAATAATATTAGCAAATACCTCCAATTAGAAATGTAGTATAGTTCTTCTGATTAGCTATGTAGCTTACCCCATGTTCAGGGCATTGCAGTAGCTTAGGTATCCATGGTTATGACCACTAACAACTAACTGTCACTAGATGAGTCAATGTAACCATGGATACCTAAGCTACTGCAATGCCCTAAACATGAGGTAAGTGGCAAAGCAAATCAGAAGAACTGTACTACTTTTTTAATTTGGAGGAATTTGCTAATATTATCATTACATCTTGTACATATTGTAAATAGGGTGTTGGAGATCGGAATACCAATTTAATTATTATACATTTCCAATTAAAGGAGTATTCCTAGGTATTTCCAGCTAGGATTTGCCATGACTTTGTAACCAGTGGGTACCCCATTGAGCTTGAGAATAAAGGTGGAGCAGTACTAAGGAAACACATCCTAACATAAGAGAACCAACGTAATATCCAAAGTCTGTTCCAAGTATGAAAGGGGGACACTTTTCTCGCCCCTCCGGCTGATGGATGATTTGATGTGAAATGTCACATTTCTGTGACTATAATGTAGTTTTGTATCTGAAGCTACAGGTGACTGTGAGAAGCATCGGCCGCGACGCGCGTCTGTTTACTGCACACTCGTTTTATGATATTACCCACATCAGACAGAGGACAATTCCTTGGTAGGAAGTGATATCTCGTAAGACGCAGCCACGCGGCTTTACTCCATGCACTTAATTAGCCCTTAGACTTCTGGACATAAAGATATTCTCAGCTTGAAAGTGGAAATTAACTTGCAAAGTTTAAAATCCTATTTCGCCATTAATTAGGTTCCTTTATAGGAGAATTATAACAAACCTCATATTTCTTGATCTTACCCCGGAATCATCTGCAAAGAAAAATTGTTTCATTCATTTTTATCAATCAAATCTTTTATCATTATATTAAAGACTTATTACACTTCTCTGGGGAAGTTTCAAAACCAATTTTAATTAAAGCGATAGATTCCGTCCTCGTGTTTCTTGAAATTACTATTTAGTCGGACATAACAATCTATCCCGCATTACCCAGCCCCCGCCGCCACCGCATAGGCGTTCCCTCCATAACAAGGTCATTTATATGTTCAATCTCGAAGGAAATTGGCAATAAATAAAACAAATGAAAAGGAGTGAATTCAACATGTCCGACATGTTACACAAATACGGCTTCACTTTATGATTCAATCTTTGCTAAGAAAAGACACTTTACAGTTATCAGTCTGTCCATAAACATCACAGTATATGGATTCTGTATTATTAATGTGTATGACTACGCTCGAAACTAGAGGGAATATGTCATCTGAAAATCACAACTCACCTCCTGTATAATGACTGATAACACCTCCTATATACAGTGGATAACACAGGATCCACATTCACAATAGCTGATGTCACAGCTCACCTCCTCCTCCTGTATAATGACTGATAACACCTCCTATATACAGTGATAACACAGGATCCACCATTCACAATAGCTGATGTCACAGCTCACCTCCTCCTCTGTACAATGACTGATAACACCTCTATATACAGAGATAACAAAAGATCCACCATTCACAATAGGTGATGTCACAGCTCACCTCCTCCCCTGTATAATGACTGATAACACCTCTATATACAGTAGGTAACACAGGATCCATCATTCACAATAGGAGATGTCACAGCTCACCTCCTCCTTCTGTACAATGACAGATAACACCTCTATATACAGTAGATAACACAGGATCCACCATTCACAATAGGTGATATCACAGCTCACCTCCTCCTCCTGTATAATGACTGATAACACCTCTATATACAGTAGATAACACAGGATCCACCATTTACAATAGGTGATGTCACAGCTCACCTCCTCCTCTGTACAATGACTGATAACACCTCTATATACAGTAGGTAACACAGGATCCATCATTCACAATAGGAGATGTCACAGCTCACCTCCTCCTTCTGTACAATGACAGATAACACCTCTATATACAGTAGATAACACAGATCCACCATTCACAATAGGTGATGTCACAGCTCACCTCCTCCCCCTGTATAATGACTGATAACAATCTATATACAGTAGGTAACACAGGATCCATCATTCACAATAGGAGATGTCACAGCTCACCTCCTCCTTCTGTACAATGACAGATAACACCTCTATATACAGTAGATAACACAGGATCCACCATTCACAATAGGTGATATCACAGCTCACCTCCTCCTCCTGTAAAATGACTGATAACACCTCTATATACAGTAGATAACACAGGATCCACATTTCAATAGGTGATGTCACAGCTCACCTCCTCCTCCTGTACAATGACTGATAACACCTCTATATACAGTAGTAACACAGGATCCATCATTCACAATAGGAGATGTCACAGCTCACCTCCTCCTCCTGTACAATGACTGATAACACCACTATATACAGTAGATAACACAGGATCCACCATTCACAATAGGTGATGTTACAGCTCACCTCCTCCTGTACAATGACTGATAACACCTCTATATACAGTAGATAACACAGGATCCACCATTCACAATAGGTGATGTCACAGCTCACCTCCTCCTCCTGTACAATGACTGATAACACCTCTATATACAGTAGATAACACAGGATCCACCATTCACAATAGGTGATGTCACAGCTCACCTCCTCCTCCTGTACAATGACTGATAACACCTCTATATACAGTAGATAACACAGGATCCACCATTCACAATAGGTGATGTCACAGCTCACCTCCTCCTCCTGTACAATGACTGATAGCACCTCTATATACAGAAAAAGAGAGAAAATATGGGAAGCTACATGCGATAAAATCATTCAAATTTTATTAATGCAAATTTAAAAACAGATTGCTAAAATACAGTAGTTTGGGGACAGGATGATGCAAAAAAAGGACAAATATGAAAAGGACATAGAGCCAGAAAGATATATCACATGTACAAAAAATCCAAACAAACTAAATATTTACAAGGCCAGAGAAGTCAGAAATCGTGCATCCTATTAAATAAAGAGCAAAATATAGCTTCCAGAGATAATAGAAAACAAGTCACGGCCTAGTAAATCAATTAGATGAGAAATGAAACCGGGATGTATACATTACGCTCAAAGAATCAAAGATAAGCATCTTCATATACAAAGCCAACAGGCTGGTAGTGACATCCCTAAGTAGGATATATGAATCAGCATTGTGCAAAATTTGAGTACAATAAATCAGAAAAAATGCTTGCGGCACCCCGACGCGCGTTTCGCGTTTAGCTTTTTCTTAGGGGATTGTGTGTGTTAAGGTGCTCATGTTAAGGTGCAGGGGTGTTTTTATAGCTTGCCTGTATCATTCGTGGCAGAGGCGTGGTTTCAGAGTGGTCATTCAAAATGCCTACAAATTCCAGGAGGTCTTGCTCTGAGCCCTGCCAAATAAGCAATATGTCATCTATGTAGCGGGCCCAGAACAGGACCCTCTCAATGAATGCCACAGGTTTGGTAAAAAATAAGGCCCTTTCCCACATACCCAAAAATAAATTTGCATAAGCTGATACAAATGCCGCCCCCATTGCGGTGCCTTGTTTTTGGAGGTAAATGCCTTCTTTGAAAGTGAAAAAATTGTGCTGTAATGCAAATTTGAGAAGACTTAGAAGGAAGTCGATGAATTCCTTATTATGATCAGAAAATTTTTGCCGCTTGAATACCGTCATGGTGCTGAATTGACGTGTATAAGGACTCGACATCCATAGTGACGAGCCACATGTCGTCATCTAAAGGTATTCCGTCAATTTTTTTCAAGACATCACTGGCATCCTTCACATATGAGGGGAGATTGTAAACCAGTGGTTTCAGATAGAAGTGAAGTCTAGATATTTGCTTACAGTTTCACAAAGATTAACATTGCCCGAAACAATGGGGCATTTTGGGGTCAATATCCAAAAATGTTGTGTATTTGCTTTATGTTTTCTATTATCCCTGGAAGCTATATTTTGCTCTTTATTTACTTATGACTTCTCTGGCCTTGTAAATATTTAGTTTGGATTTTTTGTACATGTGATATATCTTTCTAGCTCTATGTCCTTTTCATGTTTGGCATTTTTTGCATCATCCTGTCCCCAAACTCCTGTGTTTTAGCAATCTGCATTAATAATATTAGAATGATTTTATGGCACGTCGCTTCCCATATTTCCTCTCTTTTGATTTATGAATAACTTGAAGTGCCACTAAGCTACGCAATCAACTATTGTGATGCACATGGCTACTGTCCCGATTGTCACTTGGGCAAAAACGGGACACGATGGAACGAAATAGAAAAACTGTAAATATCCATCTTGGTAAACAAAAAAAAGCTAATTACAAGACTGAGAATCACTTCTGAAAAGAGTTTTAATTCCCTTCCATTTTGTGTGATTGGGTCATCATATTGCACACAAGCCTCGTCCAGTTGCCGCCTCATCTTTATGGAAATCTCCCTTTGGAATGACTAATGTTAGGAACGTTATTGAATTTTACCGGATAAAAAAAAAAAACAGCAAAATTCAATCATGAAATGGTTTGTGAGAGCGTGGCCTCCCGCCGGCTGCGCTATCATTACGCCACGCACTTAGGAGGGATATATGAATTTTTATGTTCTTTCCTTTAACAGAAAAAAATGTGAAATCTGCATGTAAATGTATGCGGCTTCTGTGGGACGCCATAGCGCTGAATGGGCTGCCTTCTCCTAATGCACTGCCACATTATGACCATTAGTCCCCTATTTAGTGGAGTTTGTATTTCTAGACGCTTCACTAAAAGGAACAATTATTTCTTATGCACCGATACGTTCTAATAAGGAGGCTAATGTATTGGGGTCTGCTAAAAAAATCACATGTGCTGCAGTGTACCATGCCCACAATCAATTCATCATTTGCATTTTTTTTTTTTATAGTGAGTTTTCTTTTTGTCTTGCGGGATTCGCCGCTGTTCTTTCCTGCCAAATTCATAAAAATGATGCACAAGCTTCATGAATTTTGTGCACAGTCAAAAGTGGTCTTTAGTTGTGTTTTTTTTTTACTTTTGCAGCACAAGAAGTCAAATAATGATGTACAAATTGCAACAAAATAACTCCAGGAGGAAACTGCAGTGTATGACACATTTCTATGACAGTGACAAATAACTCAAGCAAAAACATCTGGAAATAATAATAGAAAAACAATATGACATATATAAAATAGACTTAAAATGGCAAAAAACAGGAGTAGATAAAAAAATTGTTCAAATACAAAATTAAATTGGGCCCTACACGAATGGGATATGCTCCTGCAGTAACACATGCAGCCACTAGGGGCAAACAAAAAAGTTTGAGCTTGTGACTTACTTTTCAGTTGGGGAGGGGATCAATTTATCTTTGGACTAGTTAAGTTATATGAGCCCCCTAAAATTTGTTTTGGATGAATTTGTTTTGGTCCGAGTATGTTAGGTTGGAATAGAAATTTCCTCATTGGATGTGATGGGTGGAAAGAGGTAAAAAAATGTAAAAAAAACTTTTCTTCTCACCTTTTCTTAAGCCTCCTGCACGGCCCCCTCCATCGGCCGATGCAGTTTATTGCAGATCAATGTGCTAATCCCTATTACAAATGATACAGGCTAACATTATGGTTAAAGGTGTCAGCCCCCGAATATGGTATCACTTCATGATTTATGGGGGTCCGACCTCTAGACCCCAGCAATACTAAGAATAAAGGAGATGCAGCCCCCTACTGTGCGCTGGGGAGGCAGCGTGACAGCAGCAATGCTTCTCCTCCATCTCTGGGGATTACAATTAAAGGGGAAAGAAATGAAGCAAATTTCATATTGTGACAATTAAACAATGTCCGTCCGTTTTTTATCCACAGCTCCGATGCAGAGCTATGTGGCTACAATGATTCAACACATAATTCCAGGGCGCTGATTGGCTGCTTGTTGCCGCTTCACGCTGCGGCTTTGGATGTGCTGCAGACGAGACACATGAATGCAGCAAATGCAGATTGTGAGCGGCGACCATGGATGCCCCAGCGCTGAGGATCCAGAGCCGCCTGCAGGTAGCACCGGCGACCAGGTCTGCGATTTAGAAGAGAAAAATCGTTAATCTGACATCAACTGGACTTGATAAATGCTGGATTATCAAAGATTCTGCTTTATCAGATCGTGATGGAAAAGTGGATGAAAATCATTTATAGAAGAGAGAAAATCCATGGAAAAACGTTATCACTAAATCTGCCCCATCTCGTCCGTTATTCTTCTGCTTGTGGTCAGTATTCAGTCTAATGCAGGAACACATGCCGAATTATCACAAATTCTGGAATATCACATGTTCTAGATTACCAGTTTTCTGGATTATCACATGTTCTAGATTACCAGTTTTTCTGGATTATCACATGTTCTAGATTACCAGCTTTTCTGGATTATCACATATGTACGTACCGTATTCTACATTTTCTGTCTTTTTTTTATTCTCACATGTTCTAGAGATTTCAACTATCCAGACATTTGTTGGGAATCTCTCTCAGGCAAAACTAACAGGTCCAGGAAATTCTTATCCTCTCTTGCTGACAACTTTATCTTTCAAAAGGTAATGGAGAAAACAAGGGAATCTGCTACCTTGGATCTAATCCTTATAAACAGGGAGGAAATGGTGGAGGAGGTAAGAGTGGCTGGGACTCTAGGAGGTAGTGACCATGCTATTTTAGAATTTTGGATAACAAGAGGAGGAAGACCTGTGAAGACTCAGACGTCAAGGTTAGATTTCAGAAAGGCAGATTTTAAGGGACTCAGAAAGAGAATTGGAGGGATCCAATGGCTGGATATCCTTAAGGACAAAAATGTCCAGGAAGGATGGGACATCTTGAAAAATGAGATTCTCAAAGCACAATTGTCAACAATTCCAAAAAGAGGGAAGAATGGGAAGCATTTAAGGAAACCAGGATGGATGAACACAGAACTTAAACACATGCTAAAAAGGAAGAAAGAAATGTTTATCAAATGGAAAGAGGGAGGCATATCTAAAGAAGAATATAATGCCGTCTGCAGAACCTGCAGGGCACAAATCAGATTATCTAAAGCTGACAATGAATTAAGGCTTGCAAGAGATGTCAAAAGCAACAAAAAAGGATTTTGGGGATACATCAAAAGTAAAAGAAAAGTCAAAGATGCTATAGGATTTTTACAGGATGAAAATGATGAAATGGTAAGAAAGGATGTTGAGAAGGCTGAACTTTTGAATTCCTATTTTGCATCTGTTTTCTCTCAGAAAGGAAATGTAACATCAATGA
>JARQOD010000009.1:75887533-75916763 GCA_033576555.1 Oophaga sylvatica
TTTAAAAGGTATGCACACTAACAACCCCGAAGGTCTCGTTGCGTCGCATCAAATTTGGATGTAGGGGGTTGTTTTTTTTAAATCGCTGTAGCTACTAATTTAGCGATTCGTTAAGGACGTTTGGGGTTAGCGTTTCCCCTTACGATTAGCGGTCAAAAAGTACCGCTAAAACGTTTAAAAAAGGTGCCACACCAGCGTTAGATATTTTCCAGCGGGGCCCAGCGATGAAAAAGGGTCCGGAACGATCGGACACGGAGAGATCACAGCGGGGCCACGTCGGGGGTGATGGCAACCAAATCGCTAAGGGGGATCGCAAAATAGTGACGTTTTTTTACGATCCCGTTAGCGGTTTTTTTGTGTGGCATACCCTTTTAGAACGTCGTTGGGAATCAGGATTTTTTGCTTTATCTGAGCCTTTAAAGGGTTTGACATGAAGAATGGATCTGAATAGAAGCACAAAGTCTTTTTTTTATTTATTATCAAAAAAAGTCCAAATGTTTCATTTAAAGGAACTTTAAATAATACTAAAAACCCCTACCGGATAGAAGTAAGTTTTCCAGAGTAAATTAAAAAAAAAAAATTTGGATAAAAATTCAAATTAAAAATTTAGGGAAAGATCAATTTAAATAAATATAATAAAGAGTGACGTAAGGGAAGCCCCATCCGAGTAATGTTAACTAAATGCTATTGGAAGAAGAGTAAAAAAACTAAACAAAGGTGTGTTAACAATTGAGGTAGGTAAAGGACTTCCCCCCTATAAGTCCCCTTTTTTCTATAATTTTGATCATATCCGCCCCTGGAAGAAAGCAAGAGGGAAACCCCCGCGGGGTGAGGGGGACACTGACTCCATCCTGTTTAACTTTTCTGCCATTGGTATTTTCCTTCTAAGGTACAGATTTCTTTGTATGGTTTGCTTTTGCATGCACTGCTACTGATAACTGAACCATGTTATGTCAGTAAGCTTGTCATTTAGCCTTCATGTGCTATTACTGTTCTTTGGAATAGTTATGTCACTGTGGTGGGATACATGTGGATGGCCCACTTTTAACCTGATACAAATGTCACTTTATTATATTTATCCATTCTGGTAGTGTAACCAAATTGCATGCTTTGTGTGTCAGTCCATACTGCTGACTATGAGTTCTATTCTCGCCTGATATTTTGCAGGTGATTGTGACATACCTCGTGCCGTGAGTTATTGATCGTAGTATTGGTCTGTTACTCTTCTTGGATTGATTTTTACTTGCAGTTCTCATTTTTTGGATCTGCAGAGTATTTCACTGCGGATTTTGCCACAATTGGGAGGCAGAAACTTCTGTGACATACGGTCCATGTGCATTTAGCTTTTAGGCTCTTGCGGTGCAGGTTTCTCTCTGTGGCAGTCGCTCTTGCAGTAGAGTTATTTTGTTTCATCATGTTTGCAGATATAGCAAGTGCCGCTTGGCGCCTGCCTCTATGCTGGCAGCACACCGACTTATGAAACTGCCAGATGGTGTTGTGCTTTATTACTGAATCGGGACCTGGTGGCTGCAATATGGGACTCGCAGGGGGTCATTTGTAAAAATTGGAATAAACGTATTTCACATTTACAGTTTTCTGTCAGAACTGATATACTTCACAAGAAGATTCAGAGTAATAAATGTATATTGCTTTTCTGTCAATATGAGACAGAACTTCTGGAGTTTGCTCCAGTTTTAACTTTTCTAAAGTTTCCGTCAAAAGTTGTCCTGAATTTTCACCGCTGCGGCTTACCCGCTGTTCTGGGTTTATATCGATATATTGATCCATTTCTGCTGTTTTTAAACATTAAATCATTATTTTTTTTTTCAGTTGCACCCACATCCTTGAAATAACACCGTCTGGGGTTTCCCTTGGAAAAACTGGACACATCAGATGTGAAACAGCGTCCGTCCCAACGCCATCATTTGAGTGGTATAAAGTGAGATAAGAAGTAAGAGGTTTATATTGTATCTCTGTATACGATCTGTGTTTAGCTTACAGGGGTTGTTCAAGGTTACATAAATGTAAATATTTAACCAGACTGCACCACCACTGCTGCAGGTTGTGTCCGGTATTACAGGTCGTCTGATGAGATTACGGTTAGGCTGTAGTACCACACACAACCTATGGACAGGTGGAGCGCTGACCAGAACAGTCATCTTTTATTATTCCTGGACAACCCTTTAGTATTAGGACTGTATGCTGGTTTGGTTTTGATTTTCCTAAAAAGATACTTTACATTATATTTACCCTTTTGGTATCTAAACTAATATCCCCAAAGATTTCATGGTGGTTATCGTCCATAACGAGGACACAGTGTTATGTAGCAATCTGGAGTTGTAGTCTTTACAGCAGAGTATGATGAGAAGAGGCTGCAGGAGCTCAGATAAGCTGCACAGGTGCGTCTATTCACAAGCTGCTTTACTGTGTCCAAAATAGCAGAATAGTGAGTGCAGCCTGGAGTATATACAGGATGTAACTCAGGATCAGTAATGTAATGTATGTACACAGTGACTGCCCAGCAGAATAGTGAGTGCAGCTCTGGAGTATAATACAGGATGTAACTCAGGATCAGTAATGTAATGTATGTACACAGTGACTGCACTAGCAGAATAGTGAGTGCAGCTCTGGAGTATATATACAGGATGTAACTCAGGATCAGTAACGTAATGTATGTACACAGTGACTGCACCAGCAGAATAGTGAATGCAGCTCTGGAGTATAATACAGGATGTAACTCAGGATCAGTAATGTATGTACACAGTGACTGCACCAGCAGAATAGTGAATGCAGCTCTGGAGTATAATACAGGATGTAACTCAGGATCAGTAATGTAATGTATGTACATAGTGACTGCACCAGCAGAATAGTGAGTGCAGCTCTGGAGTATAATACAGGATGTAACTCAGGTCAGTAATGTAATGTATGTACACAGTGACTGCACCAGCAGAATAGTGAATGCAGCTCTGGAGTATAATACAGGATGTAACTCAGGATCAGTAATGTATGTACACAGTGACTGCACCAGCAGAATAGTGAGTGCAGCTCTGGAGTATAATACAGGATGTAACTCAGGATCAGTAATGTAATGTATGTACACAGTGACTGCACCGCAGAATAGTGAGTGCAGCTCTGGAGTATAATACAGGATGTAACTCAGGATCAGTACTGTAATGTATGTACACAGTGACTGCACCGCAGAATAGTGAGTGCAGCTCTGGAGTATAATACAGGATGTAATCGGATCAGTAATGTAATGTATGTACACAGTGACTGCCCCGCAGAATAGTGATAGCAGCTCTGGAGTATATTAAGGATGTAATCAGGATCATGTAATGTATGTACCAGTGACTGCACCAGCAGAATTGTGTAATGAGTCTGGAGTATAATACAGGATGTAACTCAGGATCAGTAATGTATGTACACAGTGACTGCACCAGCAGAATAGTGAGTGCAGCTCTGGAGTTTAATACAGGATGTAAACTCAGGATCAGTAATGTAATGTATGTACACAGTGACTGCACAGCAGAATAGTGAGTGCAGCTCTGGAGTATAATACAGGATGTAACTCAGGATCAGTACAGGATCAGTAATGTAATGTATGTACACAGTGACTGCACCAGCAGAATAGTGAGTGCAGCTCTGGGGTATAATACAGGAGGTAACTCGGTCAGTAATGTAATGTATGTACACAGTGACTGCACCAGCAGAATAGAGAGTGCAGCTCGGGAGTATATACAGGATGTAACTCAGGATCAGTAATTTATGTACCAGTGACTGCACCAGCAGAATAGTGAGTGCAGCTCTGGAGTATAATACAGGATGTAACTCGGATCAGTATGAAATATATGTACACAGTGACTGCACCAGCAGAATAGTGAGTGCAGCTCTGGAGTATAATACAGGATGTAACTCAGGATCAGTAATGTAATGTATGTACACAGTGACTGCACCAGCAGAATAGTGATTGCAGCTCTGGAGTATAATACAGGATGTAACTCAGGATCAGTACTGTAATGTATGTACACAGTGACTGCACCAGCAGAATAGCGAGTGCAGCTCTGGAGTATAATACAGGATGTAACTCAGATCAGTAATGTAATGTATGTACACAGTGACTGCACCAGCAGAATAGTGAGTGCAGCTCTGGGGTATAATACAGGATGTAACTCAGGATCAGTAATGTAATGTATGTACACAGTGACTGCACCAGCAGAATAGTGAGTGCAGCTCTGGAGTATAATACAGGAGGTAACTCAGGATCAGTAATGTATGTACACAGTGACTGCACCAGCAGAATAGTGAGTGCAGCTCTGGAGTATAATACAGGATGTAACTCAGGATCAGTAATGTAATGTATGTACACAGTGACTGCACCAGCAGAATAATGAGTGCAGCTCTGGAGTATAATACAGGATGTAACTCAGGATCAGTAATGTAATGTATGTACACAGTGACTGTACCAGCTGATAGTGAGTGCAGCTTGGAGTATAATACAGGATGTAACTCCGGATCAGTAATGTATGTACACAGTGACTGCACCAGCAGAATAGTGAATGCAGCTCTGGAGTATAATACAGGATGTAACTCAGGATCAGTAATGTATGTACACAGTGACTGCACCAGCAGAATAGTGAGTGCAGCTCTGGAGTATAATACAAGATGTTAACTCAGGATCAGTAATGTAATGTATGTACACAGTGACTGCACCAGCAGAATAGGAGTGCAGCTCTGGAGTATAATACAGGATGTAACTCAGGATCAGTAATGTAATGTATGTACACAGTGACTGCACCAGCAGAATAGTGAGTGCAGCTCTGGAGTATAATACAGGATGTAACTCAGGATCAGTAATGTAATGTATGTACACCAGTGACTGCACCAGCAGAATAGTGAGTGCAGCTCTGGAGTATAATACAGGATGTAACTCAGGATCAGTAATGTAATGTATGTACACAGTGACTGCACCAGCAGAATAGTGAGTGCAGCTCTGGAGTATAATACAGGAGTAACTCAGGTTCAGATATGTAATGTATGTACACAGTGACTGCACCAGCGAAATAGAGAGTGCAGCTCTGGAGTATAATACAGGATGTAACTCAGGATCAGTAATGTATGTACACAGTGACTGCACCAGCAGAATGTGAGTGGCAGCTATGGAGTATAATACAGGATGTAACTCAGGATCAGTAATGTAATATATGTACACAGTGACTGCACCAGCAGAAATAGTGAGTGCAGCTCTGGAGTATAATACAGGATGTAACTCAGGATCAGTAATGTAATGTATGTACACAGTGACTGCACCAGCAGAATAGTGAGTGCAGCTCTGGAGTATAATACAGGATGTAACTCAGGATCAGTACTGTAATGTATGTACACAGTGACTGCACCAGCAGAATAGTGAGTGCAGCTCTGGAGTTAATACAGGATGTAACTCAGGATCAGTATGTAATGTATGTACACAGTGACTGCACCAGCAGAATAGTAGTGCAGCTGGAGTATAATACAGGATGTAACTCAGGATCAGTAATGTAATGTATGTACACAGTGACTGCACCAGCAGAATAGTGAGCGCAGCTCTGGAGTATAATACAGGATGTTACTCAGGATCAGTAATGTAATGTATGCACACAGTGACTGCACCAGCAGAATAGTGAGTGCAGCTCTGGAGTATAATACAGGATGTAACTCAGGATCAGTAATGTAATGTATGTATACAGTGACTGCACCAGCAGAATAGTGAGTGCAGCTCTGGAGTATAATACAGGATGTAACTCAGGATCAGTAATGTAATGTATGTACACAGTGACTGCACCAGCAGAATAGTGAGTGCAGCTCTGGAGTATAATACAGGATGTAACTCAGGATCAGTAATGTAATGTATGTACACAGTGACTGCACCAGCAGAATAGTGAGTGCAGCTCTGGAGTATAATACAGGATGTAACTCAGGATCAGTAATGTAATGTATGTACACAGTGACTGCACCAGCAGAATAGTGAGTGCAGCTCTGGAGTATAATACAGGATGTAACTCAGGATCAGTAATGTAATGTATGTACACAGTGACTGCACCAGCAGAATAGTGAGTGCAGCTCTGGGGTATAATACAGGATGTAACTCAGGATCAGTAATGTAATGTATGTACACAGTGACTGCACCAGCAGAATAGTGAGTGCAGCTCTGGAGTATAATACAGGATGTAACTCAGGATCAGTGATGTAATGTATGTACACAGTGACTGCACCAGCAGAATAGTGAGTGCAGCTCTGGGGTATAATACAGGATGTAACTCAGGATCAGTAATGTAATGTATGTACACAGTGACTGCACCAGCAGAATAGTGAGTGCAGCTCTGGAGTATAATACAGGATGTAACTCAGGATCAGTAATGTAATGTATGTACACAGTGACTGCACCAGCAGAATAGTGAGTGCAGCTCTGGAGTATAATACAGGAGGTAATCAGGATCAGTAATGTAACGTATGTACACAGTGACTGCACCAGCAGAATAGTGAGTGCAGCTCTGGAGTATAATACAGGATGTAACTCAGGATTAGTATGTAATGTATGTACACAGTGACTGCACAGCAGAATAGTGAGTGCAGCTCTGGAGTACAATACAGGAGGTAACTCAGGATCAGTAATGTAATGTATGTACACAGTGACTGCACCAGCAGAATAGTGAGTGCAGCTCTGGAGTATAATACAGGATGTAACTCAGGATCAGTAATGTAACGTATGTACACAGTGACTGTACCAGCTGAATAGTGAGTGCAGCTCTGGAGGATAATATGGAAGGTAACTAATATGTAAATAAACAAATTATAATAATGATAGATTACTTATTCAGATTTAGCAGATCTTCCTCCATCTGTCCAGCATTTATATTGATGATTTCTGTTTTTTCTAGACTCACAAATGGACAGAGAGGCATCCTCATAAAGAATTACAACACCAGATCGATCCTCCACGTCTCTAATGTAACAGAAGAGCACTTTGGCAATTACACATGTGTAGCGATAAACAAGCTGGGAACGAGTAACGCCAGCCTGCCCCTGAACCGTAAGTCATGTGTGATCTCACCAGCACCAGGTCATCGCCGTGCTCTTCTCTATGGAGAATAACAGCTGTACTAATGGTATGAGAATGTGCAGGAGTGTCACCGCCGGTGTCTGAACATCATGGGTTTAAATCCAGAGTATGGCAGCCTGTATCCTGCAACAATATGGCAGTATAAAGTCTGTTAAATAGATTTCCACAAATCTGCAAACTGATGGAGACCATGAGTGAATGACATGTGCAGCCAGAAAATATTATTTAGTTGATTGCAGTCTATAATCTGCAAACCGAAACTAGACTGTGGCATCCCATCATCTGCAGACTGTTACAAACAAATAAAGTTGCAGTCTGTAGCGCTAAAGCATGTAAATATGAATTGCATTACTGCTCTAGATAATAAGAAAAAATGGAGAATACTTGGCACATAATTTGGCCAGTTCATGCAGGCCCAGCAGCCAGCGACAAGGCGATCTTCTTTTGCTGGGAACCTACATGTTTAGTGTGATTACCTCTCTTAAGATAAAGTCTGAATTTATGGGTAGGTGGGATCCTGATGCAATTAAAACCGCCACATGACTCCTCCTACCCATAAATTCAAGCTTTAGGCTAAAAGATGTGTTCACACTAGACATGTAGGTTCCCAGCAAAAGAAGATCGCCTTGTCGCTGGCCGCTGGGCCTGCATAAATTGGCCAAATTATGTGCTAAGTATCTCCATTTTGCCTTATTATCTAGAGCAGTAATGCTATTTATATTTCATATATTACATATTTACGTGATTTAGCGCTGCAGAGTGCAACTTTATATGATTGTTCTGTATAGAGGTGGCTACTCCTAGTTCACACCTGTACTCACCAGTTTTTCACATTCAGAAGTGCCAGTCAGGTTTTTGTTATACGACTAACTGTAGTTTGCCAGTTAGTTTTGGTTCTTTGCATTCTTCAGTCCAGTGTATGGCAGCCTGTAATCTGCAGACTTTTTTCAGATTAAGTCAGTCTACAATCTGCCAGTTGGATCCAAACTCTGGCATCATAATTCTGTAAGCTGAACCCGGCCACGGCAGTACGAAATGACAGTAAATTTTGAGTTTGACAGCCTGTAATCTGTAAATTGTATGTAGACTGCAAGAGATTTCAAAGGAAACCCCAATTGTGGCAATCCATACTCTGCAAACGCCATCTAATATATCAGTGTTCGTCTCGGTTTATATTGCAGTTTTACTCTATTTCTCCACATGGAGCGCGGGTGATACCAGCATGAAATGGCAGAATTCGTCCATTAGACTAAAATATGTGACATGATGAAAATCCCCCAATTAGATTCTATTTCCCAAACCTCCAGGTGCAGATATTTTGGCACTAGGGGGCACATGTAGTAATGCAGAATACAATAGTCACCCTCTCATCGCTAACACATGAGACTACTGCTCCAGCGCCTTTCCACCCTGCGCTGAATATCTCCGGCCTGTGCCATGTGACCAGACCCGTCCCTTGATACCCGCGCGCAGACTGCCAGTAAGGTCGCGACGAGGTGATATTTTGACATTTACACATGCAAATAACCCTTGATGGATGGTGCGCACCGCTCTCCATGTTTGTCTTTCATATCAGTTTTGCATACTAATTGCAATTTCAGCTAATCTCCATTCATGGAATTAGCCTTTAAACTGTGACTTTTTTGTATGATATTGAAACTCCGCTCAGGGGAGGAAAAAAAATCTCAAATCCTTTCCCGTATTTTCTGATGAGTTGTTAACCCCATCATTGCAAAGAGCACGGACATTGGTGTAAACCTATTACTTCTTGTGCAGTTGATAGCTTTTTTACGGATGTTTAAGTCCCTCCACAACTCCTCCCGAGCCCTTTCCAGGAACCGCCCTCCAGGGAGCCCTAATGCTGCCCTTCCTCGTATCCCCACCTCTGCCCTCTCCAGGAATACAACCACTGCCCTTTCCAGGAACTCCGTCCCTATCCTTCCTGTGAACCTCATCCCTGACCTTGTCGGGAATCCCACTCCTGCCCTCCCAGCGAACCCTGTCCCTGCCCTTCCCAGCATACCCATCCCTGCACTTTCCAGGAATACCACCCCTGCCCTTCCAGGGAACCCTGTCCCTGCCCTTCCCAGCATACCCATCCCTGCACTTTCCGGGAATCCCACCCCTGCCCTTCCAGGGAACCCTGTTCCTGCCCTTCCCAGCATACCTATCCCTTCACTGTCCGGGAATACCACTCCTGCCCTTCCAGGGAACCCTGTCCCTGCCCTTCCCAGCATACCCAACCATGCACTTTCCAGGAATACCACTCCTGACAATTTCCAGGAACCCCATCCTTGTCCTTCCTGGGAACCTCACCCCTGATCTTCCCCGGAACACACTTCCTATTGTTCATGGGAACCTCACCCCTAACCTTCCCAAGAAACCCACAACTGCCCTTCCAGGGAACTCTGCCCTTTCCAGTATCCCCACCCTGCCCTTTCCACGAACCCGTCACTATCCTTCCTGGAAACCTCACCCCTGATCTTAACAGGAATCCCGTCCCTATCCTTCCTGGGAACTTCACCCTGGCCCTGACCTTCCTGTTAATCCCACACCTGCCCTTTCAGGGAACCCTGTCCCTGCCCTTCCCAGCATACCCATCCCTGCACTTTTCGGGAATCCCACCCCTGCCCTTCCAGGGAACCCTGTTCCTATCCTTCCTGTGAACCTCATCCCTGACCTTGTCGGGAATCCCACTCCTGCCCTCCCAGCGAACCCTGTCCCTGCCCTTCCCAGCATACCCATCCCTGCACTTTCCAGGAATACCACCCCTGCCCTTCCAGGGAACCCTGTCCCTGCCCTTCCCAGCATACCCATCCCTGCACTTTCCGGGAATCCCACCCCTGCCTCTCCAGGGAACCCTGTTCCTGCCCTTCCCAGCATACCTATCCCTGCATTGTCCGGCAATACCACTCCTGCCCTTCCAGGGAACCCTGTCCCTGCCCTTCCCAGCATACCCAACCCTGCACTTTCCAGGAATACCACTCCTGACAATTTCCAGGAACCCCATCCTTGTCCTTCCTGGGAACCTCACCCCTGATCTTCCCAGGAACACACTCCCTATTGTTCATGGGAACTTCACCCCTAACCTTCCCAAGAAACCCACAACTGCCCTTCCAGGGAACTCTGCCCTTTCCAGTATCCCCCCCCTGCCCTTTCCACGAACTACATCCCTATCCTTCCTGGAAATCTCACCCCTGATCTTCTCAGGAACCCCATCCCTGGGATCCTCACCTCTGACTTTCTCAGGATACCCACACCTGCCCTTCCAGGAAACCTTGCCTTTCCATTATCCCCACCCATGCCCTTTCCACGAACCCGTCACTATCCTTCTGGAAACCTCACCCTGATCTTAACAGGAACCCGTCCCTATCCTTCCTGGGAACTTCACCCTGGCCCTGACCTTCCTGTTAATCCCACACCTGCCCTTTCAGGGAACCCTGTCCCTGCCCTTCCCAGCATACCCATCCCTGCACTTTCGGGAATCCCACCCCTGCCCTTCCAGGGAACCCTGTTCCTGCCTTCCAGCATACCCATCCCTGCACTGTCTGGGAATACCACTCCTGCCCTTCCAGGGAACCCTGTCCCTGCCCTTCCCAGCATACCCAACCCTGCACTTTCCAGGAATCCCACCCTGCCCTTCCAGGGAACCCTGTCCCTGCCCTTCCCAGCATACCCATCCCTGCACTTTCCGGGAATCCCACCCCTGCCCTTCCAGGGAACCCTGTCCCTGCCCTTCCCAGCATACCCATCTCTGCACTTTCCGGGAATCCCACCCCTGCCCTTCCAGGGAACCCTGTTCCTGCCTTCCCAGCATACCCATCCCTGCACTGTCCGGGAATACCACTCCTGCCCTTCCAGGGAACCCTGTCCCTGCCCTTCCCAGGATACCCAACCCTGCACTTTCCAGGAATCCCACCCTGCCCTTCCAGGGAACCCTGTCCCTGCCCTTCCCAGCATACCCAACCCTGCACTTTCCAATAATACCACTCCTGACAATTTCCAGGAACCCCATCCTTGTCCTTCCTGGGAACCTCACCCCTGATCTTCCCAGGAACACACTCCCTATTGTTCATGGGAACCTCACCCCTAACCTTCCCAAGAAACCCACAACTGCCCTTCCAGGGAACTCTGCCCTTTCCAGTATCCCCACCCCTGCCCTTTCCACGAACTACATCCCTATCCTTCCTGGAAATCTCACCCCTGATCTTGTCAGGGACCCCATCCCTGGGATCCTCACTCTGACTTTCTCAGGATACCCACACCTGCCCTTCCAGGAAACCTTGCCTTTCCATTATCCCCACCCATGCCCTTTCCACGAACCCGTCACTATCCTTCCTGGAAACCTCACCCCTGATCTTAACAGGAACCCGTCCCTATCCTTCCTGGAACTTCACCCTGGCCCTGACCTTCCTGTTAATCCCACACCTGCCCTTTCAGGGAACCCTGCCCATGACCTTATAGTGAACTCATTTTGCCCATCTGGGGAACCTGGTCCCCGTCCTTCCTGGGAAGCTCATCCCTTATCTTTTCAGGGAACCTCGCCCCTGCCCTTCCAGGAACTCTCCCCACTCTTGCTATGAATGCCTCTAGCTCACACGGTTTTATCTAAACCCTGCTCTCATTCAGTCCACAAGTTCTGGGAAATCTGGGACAGTTGACGACTTTGATATTGTAATGGTCAGCATTGTCTCTATATTTCCATAGTGCTTTGTGCTTTGTCCTGAGATTTATGGTTTTTATATTATCCGTCCCCCAAAAAAAAAAAACCCAAAAAATAGTCAAACTCATTTAAAATCCTTTAGAATTGTCTGTAGACCAAAAATGAAAATAAAAACAGAAAATACATTCACGTACGGCCCCTCTGCCGTATCTTGTATTGCTGTCCATCTTCCTTCATCAGCCTCTTCTCTTTCATTGATTGGCTGCAGCGGTCACAAACAGACAAGCAGGGGCATGGAGCGACCCTGGAGGGTTTTTTTTAATTTCAGGGCATAATAGGCTATTTTTTAAAATATAAAAGAAACGAAAAAAAATCAATATTGGTTATATACATAAAAAAAACGAGTTTCTCAAACGACAACCGTTACAGGAAACGTTCCTTTTGGGTGGGATTTTGTGGAAGAGTTTTTGAAGCACTTTGGAGAAGTTTTTTTTGCAGCCTTTTGCTTGGACATCGTCTTCATTTGGATCTGAATTACATCAGGATGCGTTCTCTTCTCTTTTTTTTTTTTTTCTCCACCCGGTATATTTTTTTTAAATACCTCCTCATAGAAATGACAGTGGATTTCCAAGAAAGGTGGATGGGAACAGCTTACTAAACATTTTTTAAGCTTTTTTTTAAAGGAGGATTTTGGCTTGGATCCATTGAAAAAAAAATAAAACCCCAAACCGTAGCCTAAAAGTTTATTTATGGATCAGTTGTGGAAATTCCTTGTAATGACAATCTCCGCTCTGCCGCATCTGTGCAGGAAATAAAGTAGGCCTTTTGTTGTCCTCCATCCCATAGGATATCACTTTTGCAATTTTCTTTTATATTTTATGATATTTTTTTTCCTGTAAATTGATTTTCGCGTTGTTGCTTCTCTTCGGCAATCGTATTAAATTATCGAGTTTCTGCACATAACCGTTGTGTAAAACAAATGCTATCGAGGAGCCATATGGATGGGAACATTATACTGTCATCCCCTGTAATAGCGGCGGAGCGTAACGTGTGCCGTAACGCATCCAGTCCCCCTCGCCCCCCACATTACGATGGCGGCAGCTCCTGCTGTATGACTCGGGAGGTGTCATCATCTCACCACCTGCCGCTCTCCACCATTTACATGACGCCCGTGTGCATGGAGAGAGATTATCATCACGTAACTCCCATTATCCTACAACCCCCCGGCGCGTGCAAGGCATTTAACCTCCGATGGCTGTAATTTTGCGAATAAGGTCAAGTGCGGAGGAGCAGATCTTACACGCAGATGAGGCGTCAATAATTAATCTTCTCCTACAGTTCAGAGCGTAGTTCCCTCCAATGTATGTTTGGAGTCCGGACCAGCGCTAGTCCTTCTTCAGGTGCGGGGATCACGGTCCAGTGCGCACTAAAAATCCCAACAGCGTGTGAACCTGCCCATTTTCACATAGGACTATCTTTATAGCAAAACACATTGCAAAAGTGGTGGAAGGTATACAAATTGTCATTAAAAGGGTAATTTTAGGGCTTTTATGGGGTGGTCACTGGGTCAGAAACTGTCTTGCAATCATAATACACATCACAAAATAATGAACAAATTACGACAGCCTGTAATCTGCAAAAAAAGTCTGATTTTATAACAGCCTGTAATCTTTCAACTGTGTCCATTACATTTACTATGGAAGACTCTGATCTTTCCTGACTGTGACAACCTATAATCTGCATAATATGGCAGCCTGTTATCGCCCTAAACCGTCCTTAGGACTGGGACCCTAATCATCCCTGCTCCCAAAGGTACCCCTAAAGGTGAGGAGGCTTGGGCCACCAGAATTACTGTTCTCCTGCTATTCTCTAAGCTGTCACCTCATCCTCCCCCAGGAGACCTGGGACAGAAATGCTAGAGAATCAACACGTGAGACAGACAGGGATAACAGAAAGCAGCAAACACTCACCAACGATAGAGCGGTATATAGGCGAGGATAGGACTGTACCAACCAATGGGAATAGAACAATGAGGAAAGTGTACACCCAAAAACAGCAACAATGCTCTCCAACTCAGCACAGCACCTCCACACAAACATTATAACCAGGAATGATAGCACATCGCAGCCCAAACCACAGAGAGATGAAGCCATGACCGACTAGTTTCTGATAGCCATGTGCCATAATTCCTGGTTTTAATGTTTATGTGCAATAAACTTCAAGTTTTACTTACGTGAGGACGTTTCGCTGGAGAACCAACTTTTTCCCTATTTGCTGTTCCAGCCCCGGCCTAAGCAGCTCGGTGCACTGTTCTTTCTCGTGGCACAAGTGTTTTCATAAAACCCCCAAAATAGGCCGGACAAAAGTGTTGGAATCTTTCCAAAATTGTGAGTAAACAACTTTGTTTCCAGCCTGTGATGCTCCTTCAAACTCACCTGTGGCAAGTAACAGGTGTGGGCAATATGAAAATCAGGCCTGAAGCCAGGTAAAAAGGGGAGAAGTTGACTCAATCTTTACATTGTGTGTCTGTGCGCCACACTAAGCATGGAGAACAGAGAGAGGAGAAGAGAACGGTCTGAGGACATGAGAACCAACATTGTTGAAAAATATCAATAATCTCAAGGTTACAGTTATTGATTCCAAAGGGAGTGCAGCCAAATATTGAGTGTGCCAACAGTTTTGTCTGGCCTATTTTGGGGGTTTTCTGTGAGATTATATCAAATTTGTTTTTTTCTCTGTATTTTTGTGTTGTTCCAATACACAAAAAGGAAATAAGCAAAACGTGTGTTACTGCAATAATTTTCTGGGAGAAATACTTCATTTTCTGGAACAATTTAAAGGGTGCTAACACTTTTGACCGTGGCCATAGATATATGAATAGATAGATAGTGGATAGATAGATAGATAGATAGATAGATAGATAGATAGATAGATAGATAGATAGATAGATAGATAGATAGATAATGGATGATAGATAATAGACAGATAATAAATAGATAATAGATGACAGATAGATGATACATAGATAATAGACAATAGATAGATAGATAGATAGATAGATAGATAGATAGATAGATAGATAGATACTGTAGATAGATGATAAATAAATGGATAGATCATAAATAATGAATGATAGATAATAGACAGATAATAGATAGATAAATAGATGGATAGATAGATAATAGATAACAGATAGATAGATAACAGATAGATAACAGATAGATAACAGATAGATAATAGATAGATAATAGATAGATGATAGATAATAGATATATAGATAATAGATAGATAATAGATAATAAGTAGATAGATAGATAATAGATAGATAGATAATAGATAATAAATAGATAGATAATAGATATTAGATATATAGATATTAGATAGATGATAGATAGACAGATAACAGATAGATAATAGATATATAGATAATAGATAGATGATAGATAATAGATATATAGATAATAGATAGATGATAGATAATAGATATATAGATAATAGATAGATGATAGATAATAGATATATAGATAATAGATAGATAAATAGATAGATAAATAGATGGATAGATAGATAATAGATAACAGATAGATAACAGATAGATAATAGATAGATGATAGATAATAGATATATAGATAATAGATAGATAATAGATAATAAGTAGATAGATAATAGATATTAGATATATAGATATTAGATAGATGATAGATAGACAGATAACAGATAGATAATAGATATATAGATAATAGATAGATGATAGATAATAGATATATAGATAATAGATAGATAATAGATAGATAAATAGATGGATAGATAGATAATAGATAACAGATAGATAACAGATAGATAATAGATAGATGATAGATAATAGATATATAGATAATAGATAGATAGATAATAGATAATAAGTAGATAGATAATAGATATTAGATATATAGATATTAGATAGATGATAGATAGACAGATAACAGATAGATAATAGATATATAGATAATAGATAGATGATAGATAATAGATATATAGATAATAGATAGATGGTGCCACCTGCTCCTTGTACTTGATATAATCGATCTGTCAGTAAATACATTTTTCTGCGTTTTCTTGGCTGTGACATCCATCCATTTCCATCATACGTTGTTTTTCACCGATTTCTGCCCTGTTGATTTTCCGTTCTTGTGCAGATAAGCCCCTACTCTCCGGCATAAAAGCCGCTCGGCCATTTGCATAAGCTTTTGCAGCCGTCTCGCTATTAGCGGCGTTGCATTAATTTCTGCTTGTATTTAGCATATAGAAGTGCTTACATTGT
The DNA here is from genome assembly GCA_033576555.1 of Oophaga sylvatica. Taxonomy (NCBI): domain Eukaryota; kingdom Metazoa; phylum Chordata; class Amphibia; order Anura; family Dendrobatidae; genus Oophaga; species Oophaga sylvatica. The sequence goes on from JARQOD010000009.1 coordinate 75,903,593, forward strand.
AGCCGATTTCATTAGAATATGGAAAACATCAGTGGCCACTCGAGGGAAGCAGCTGTCCTTGGCTTTTCTTCCTGGAGCATCCTTGGCTTTCTTCTCGGTGGATCTCGCGGCCTTGTTATATTTTACGGCTTAATTACACAAAGACATTTCAACTGGAAAAACAATGCAAAAAAAGTATCACTTCAGGGAAAATAGTAAGAACGTGGTGCAGTGCTCAACTTCAGAAAAACCCTCCATGCGGTCAGCGAGGTGTCGCCGGTACCGCCCGGAGAGTGACGCTTCATCTCCTTCTGGACGGGTTCAGACAACATTGTAACTTGTGTTTCTTCATGATGACGCTTCTCATTGTGATCAATTAGTGACATTTTATATTAAAGCATTTTCTCAACAAATTCTGCCAGAGAAGCGTGAAGAGAATAGCGACACACAGATCAGCCTCACTGAATGGGGTTCATTTCTCGGTGTTCCCATAGCAGCTTAAAGGAGACCCGTCACTTGCCATAAATATGCATTTTATGTACCTGGTGTAAATGCCGCTCTTCTCCTGAATCCGGCGATGTTTTCCTTTTCTTCCTGCTCCTCTCTGTTCCTGAGATATTGTCCCATCTTCCCTGAATATAAATCTAGCCTTGATAGCCAAGTGGGAGCGTTTCTCAACTGTTCGTTGTGGGCGTGTCCTTAACAACCACGCCTAGTTGGTTAAGAAGACTACATTTACTTATAGGGAAGAAGGGGCCATATCTCAGGAACAGAGAGAGGCAGGAACAAAAGAAGAACATCGCCGGATTCAGGAGCACAGCGGCGTTTACACTTGGTAAAAAAAAAACACATTTATTGGAAATGACTCACAATGTTTAAGCAGTAAATCCACAGCAGAAACCTGAGCTTTTCCTTAAGATTTTGATACATTTTGCAAACCTCACCCTTTATGCTGCAGATTGTTGCACATGGAACTTGTCACATTGTGCAGGATTCCATACCTGCGGTATAGCCACTTCTGTTGCAGATTTTTGCTCTGACAACAGGTTGTGTGTGGTATTGCAGCTCTGTCTTATTTCCTTGCAAAGAACTGACACAAACTGTAGACCCGTGGTGTTGTTTTTGGGAAAAAAAGCAACCATGCTTGTATCATCCTGGACAACCCTTTAAGTCTCCTTCCAATCCTCCTGACGGTCTGAGAATTAGGATAGGGCAAGAGGCATGATCCTCCGTTTTGATGGTTGGTTGCATTAATACAAGTAAATTATTTCTTTATTAAAATGAACCCATTACCTTTTTTTGGTATTAGATTTTAGTGTTTTCATTTATTAGGTCATATTAGTACTTGACTTTCCCTTATATTGGAGCGATGACTGCTTTGTCAGATGCGACTGCAAATAGATATTGATGAATCCTGATTGATCCTTACATCAGTTTTCAGTTGAGAAGTGAACGATAATCAATGATTGATACATCCAATGTGTCCACTCTTTATCTTTTCTCTTGGCTTGACAAATGTCTGGTGTGAAATGAGCAGATTTGAGAAAAATGATTTTGTGATACTCTGGCGGGAGATGTTTATGCTATATGTGTCTCTATGTGGCCACCTAGTGGCTGTGACGTGTATTGCAGCCCATCTTTCACTTTGCTGGCATATTGTGATAAAGTATTGAATTTTTAAGAGTCCTTAATGAAATTCACAGGGAGGCAAGAATGGACGCGTCTGTATCTGCTTATATATGGCTGTAGTGAGGCTTGTCCGCTTTGAAAATAATTTTTGTTAAAAATTATCTCCAAAAATCAGCTTTAGTGAATCCTTGCAGTAAGTGTTTAGTTTTCCTGCAGCGCCCCCTGAGGCAACATCAAGTATTACACAGTTCTCATTTCAAGCACTGCTGTCCATGGTCCTCCTGAAACACAGAGGCTCTGTATTGTGACTAATAGGTGAGTATCCTAATATTGAACCTCAATCAAATCCCCTAAAATGGACAAAAATAAAAAATAAATAAATGAAAAAAATGCAATGAATCCTTCCTTGCCCTATTTTGTATCGGGAATGTTTCACAGTTTCCTAAAGGGGTAACATGCAGGAAGTGTACAGTCATGGCCGAAAGTGTCGGCACTCTCCAAATTGTTCCCGAAAATGAAGTATTTCTCCGAGAAAGTTATTGCAATTCCACATGTTTTGTTATGCACAGGTTTATTTCCTTTGTGTATATTGGAACAACACAAAAAACAGACAAAAAAGGCAAATTGGGCATAATTTCACAAAACCCATCAACAAGCTTCTTACCCCTCTTACCTGGAATTTTGGACCACTCTTCTTCTTTTGCAAACTGCTCCCGGTCTCTCATATCTGAAGGCGTCTTCTCCCAACAGTAATTTTCAGATCTCTCCACAGGTGATCAACGGGATTTACATCCGGACTCATTGCTGCCACTTCAAAACTCTCCAGCGCTTTGTTTCCATCCATTTCCAGGGGCTTCTTGTAGTATGTTTGGGGTCATTGTCCTGCTGACTTAGTACACAAACCCAGCTTTCTTACACTGGGCACTACATTGGTACCCAAAATCCTTTATAATCTCAGATTTCATGATGCCTTGCACACAGTCAGGGCACTCAGTGCCAGAGACAGGAAAACAGCCCGAAACATCCTTGAAGCTCCACCATATTTGACTGTAGGTGCTGTGTTCTTTTATTTGTTGGCCGCATTCTGTTTTCAGTAAACAGTAGAATGATGTGCTTCACCAAAAAGCTCTATCTTGGTCTCATCTGTCCACAAGACAATTTCCCAGCAGGATTTTGGCTTTCTCATGTACATTTTGGCAGACTGCAGTCTAGCTTTTTTGTGTCTGTGTCAGCATTGGGGTCCTCCTTATTCTCCTTCCATAGCGTTTCATTTCACTCACATGTGGATGGATGGTTCATGCTGACACTGATGCACCCTGAGCCTGCAGGACAGCTTGAATTTCTTTGGATCTTGATTGGGGCTCCTTATCCACCATCCGGACTATCCTGCGTTGCAAACGTTCATCAATTTTGCTCAGGGTGATTAGCTACAGTGCCATGGGTTGTAAACTTCTTGATTATGTTACGCACTGTGGACAAAGGAACATCAAGATCTCTAGAGATGGACTTGTAACCTTGATATTGTTGATATTTTCAACACTGTTGGTTCTCATGTCCTCAGACAGTTCTCTTCTCCTCTTTCTGTTCTCAATGCTTAGTGTGGCCCACACTGACACACAATGCAAAGATTGAGCCAACTTCTCCCCTTTTTACTTGCCTGAAAAAAGTTGTTTTCCTACATTTTTGGAAAGGTGCCAACTATTTTGTCCGTCCCATTTTTGGGGTTTTGTGTGAAATTATGTCCAATTTGTTTATAGCAAAACGTGTAATTGTAATAATTTTCTGGGAGAAATACTTCATTTTCTGGAACAATTTTAAGGGTGCCAACACTTCTGTCCATGAAGGTTTCTCTTGTAACCCTTCCTTGTTTCCTACAACTAAAAAAGCTCTAACATCGAATATTTCTAGAAAGTATCAAACAACGCTGTGAAATATTTGCTAATTTTGCTATAATTTATTCCGTTCCGGCAGAGGTGTTAATTACTGTTTATGCCTTAAAGACCCAAGGAGTCATTTTCCTGACATATTTCGTCCGGGCTGACCTCACTTTGATTGGCAAATTACTTATTCCAAAACTGTCGTTAACACGTGCGGCACAGAAGCAAAAAGGTCAAAATGGAAAACATAAAAAAATAAATAAAAAAATTGACGAATAAATCAAGGATACAAATAGAGATTTCAGTAAATGAGCAAATCATTATTACATCTTTATTGTTCCACGAGATGGATTTTTTTTTCCTGGGCAAATAATTTAATTAATTAGCAAATGTAAAATGAAGAATTAATAGCAAATCATTATTTTCGGCGCGGTGTTTAGCAGTCGGCTTTGCTTTGTTTGTATAAATAATCAGGATGGCCTAATTTGAGATGATGCAGGGAACAGCCGCGAGAAGACGAAAGCGAGGAGCGGGTAGAAAGCGCTTAGTCTATATTTGTTGTATTCACATCAAGGGAGATCTGACGCCTTTCAGGTGGAGTCCTCAGGAAGTGCGCGGCCGCATCGCTGTGAGCATCAGACGCTGCGTCGCCGCCTGTGTTCTCTTCTTGTGCTGTTTTTATTGAAGTTCAGCAAATAAAAAGAGCAAGCGAAAGATGCAAGAACCATGAAAATGCCCTGACTTCAGCACAGCCACTATGTACATTAAAAGGAGATCAAAAATTCCCCAAAATTTCTGCAAAAATCCACTGTCGGTTTCACTAACAAGATGCATCTGTCCCGATGATAGGAAGGGAATCCATCGCCCCATTGGAGCCCTGAGCTGTGGATGCCTCTTGTGTACAGGACCCCAGTCTGGCCATGAAAATCTGAAGGATACATCCAATGATTGGAAGCATAAAACACTGTGTGGTGCCCACGTCCTCCCCGCGGCTCCACAGCAGCAGGAGCTCCTTGTGCCGCCACATGGCGCTTTTATACTTTATATTCTCAGCCTCTAGGCATACATATCAGCACTGATGTTAGTGGAGTAGGGAGACACAGAGGTGACACTAATAGTATATGGAGACAAAGAGGTGGCACTAATACTATATGGAGGCACAGAGATGGCACTAATACTATATGGAGGCACAGAGGTGGCACTAATGCTATATGGAAGCACAGAGGTGGCACTAATACTATATGGAAGCACAGAGGTGGCACTAATACTATATGGAGGCACAGAGGTGGCACTAATGCTATATGGAAGCACAGATGTGGCACTAATACTATATGGAGGCACAGAGGTGGCACTAATGCTATAAGGAGGCACAGAGGTGGCACTAATGCTATATGGAGGCACAGAGGTGGCACTAATACTATATGGAGGCACAGAGGTGGCACTAATACTATATGGAGGCACAGAGGTGGCACTAATACTATATGGAAGCAGACAGATGTCACTAATACTATATGGAGACACAGAAGTGGCAATAATACTATATAGAGGCACAGAGGTGGCACTAATGCTATATGGAGGCACAGAAGTGGCACTAATACTGTATGGAAGCAGACAGATGGTACTAATACTATATGGAGACACATAGGTGGCACTAATACTGTATGGAAGCAGACAGATGGCACTAATACTATATGGAGACACAGAGGGGGCACTAATACTATATGGAGGCACAGAAGTGGCACTAATACTGTATGGAGGCACAGAGGAGACACTAATACTATATGGAGGCACAGAGGTGGCACTAATACTATATGGAGACAGAGGGCACTAAACATATGAGCGAACATGTGCTAATACTATATGGAGACACAGAAGTGGCACTAATACTATATGGAGGCACAGAGGTGACACTAATTCTATATGGAGGCACAGAGTGGCACTAAACATATGAGCAACAGATGCCTAATACTATATGGAGACACAGAGATGGCACTAATACTATATGGAGGCACAGAAGTGGCACTAATACTGTATGGAAGCAGACAGATGGCACTAATACTATATGGAGACACATAAGTGGCACTAATACTGTATGGAAGCAGACAGATGTCACTAATACTACATGGAGACACAGAGGTGGCACTAATACTATATGGAGGCACAGAAGTGGCACTAATACTATATGGAGGCACAGAGGTGACACTAATACTATATGGAGGCACAGAGGTGGCACTAATACTATATGGAAGCAGACACATGGTGCTAATACTATATGGAGACACAGAGGTGGAACTAATACTATATGGAATCAGACAGATGGCACTAATACTATATGGAGACACAAGTGGCACTAATACTATATGGAGACACAGAGGTGGCACTAATGCTATATGGAAGCAGACAGATGGCACTAATACTATATGGAGGCACAGAGGTGACACTAATACTATATGGAAGCAGACAGATAGCACTAATACTATATGGAGACACAAGTGGCACTAATACTATATGGAGACCAGAGATGGCACTAATTATATGGAGCAGACATAAATGGCACTAATACTGTATGGAAGCGACAGATGGACACTAATACTATATGGAGCAACAGATAGCACTAATACTATATGGAGGCACAGAAGTGGCACTAATACTGTATGGGGCAACAGAGTGACACTAATACTATATGGAGACACATAGTGGCACTAATACTATATGGAAGCAGACAATGGCTAATACTATATGGAGACACAGAGGTGGCACTAATACTATATGGAGGCACAGAGTGGCACTAATACTTATGGAGGCACAGAGGTGACACTAATACTATATGGAGCAAAAGATGGCACTAATACTATATGGAACAAAAGGTGGACTAATACTATATGGAGCAGAAGTGGCACTAATACTATATGGAGGCACAGAGATGACACTAATACTATATGGAGGCACAGAAGTGGCACTAATACTGTATGGAAGCAGACAGATGGCACTAATACTATATGGAGACAAAAGTGGACTAATACTATATGGAAGCAGACAGATGCACTAATACTACATGGAGACACAGAGATGGCACTAATACTATATGGAGGCACAGAAGTGGCACTAATACTGTATGGAGGCAGAGGTGGCAACTAATACTATATGGAGACACATAAGTGGCACTAATACTATATGGAGCATACAGAGATGGCACTAATACTATATGGAGACACAGAGTGGCACTAATACTGATATGGAGCACAGAAGTGGACTAATACTATATGGAGCACATGAAGTGGCAAATAATACTGTATGGAAGCAGACAGATGCACTAATACTATATGGAGACACAGAGTGGCACTAATACTATATGGAGGCACAGAAGTGGCACTAATACTTATGGAGCACAGATGGTACTAATACTATATGGAGACACATAGTGGCACTAATACTGTATGGAAGCAGACAATGCACTAATACTATATGGAGACACAGAGGTGGCACTAATACTATATGGAGCACAGAGTGGCACTAATACTATATGGAGCACAGAGTGACACTAATACTATATGGAGGCACAGAGGTGGCACTAATACTATATGGAAGCAACACAGCACTAAACTAATGGAGACAAAGTGGCACTAATACTATATGGAGACACAGAGTGGCACTAATGCTATATGGAAGCAGTCAGATGGCACTAATACTATATGGAGGCACAGAGTGACACTAATACTATATGGAAGCAGACAGATAGCACTAATACTATATGGAGGCACAGAAGTGGCATTAATGCTATATGGAATCAGACAGATGGCACTAATACTATATGGAGACACAAGTGCACTAATACTATATGGAGGCACAGAAGTGCACTAATACTATATGGAGGCAAAGAGGTGCACCAATACTACTTATATAAGACCCAATGACATGATGCAGCCGGCAAACACAGTAATGCCAGTAACCAGCATAACTACGGCATTACCATGTATGATGCACAATCCCACATATTTATTGGTTGTCTAACAGGTGCAAAACATGCTGAGTGGGGACTCGAGCATGGTGCTCGAGCACCCGTGATACTCGATTGAGTAGCAAGTGTACTCGAGCACCCCAATGCTTGATTGAGTATCGAGCAGTGGTGAGCACGCTCGCTCATCACTAATAGATTCACAGCTACACTGCTTAATATTGCTGTGTAATGTCCTTCACGCTGCTGCTCTGTAGCAAGTATTTATCTTACCCCGGAGCTGGAGTCACAACTACACTGCTCAGTACTGCTGTATAATGTCTTTCATCCTAGTGCTGATTCTGAATATGTGCTACATAGAGACATGAGAGCAGGAATCCCTCATGTCTGGGTGTGCTGCATATAGCTTCTAACCACCAGCTTAGAGACAACTAAAAATTAGAGAACCTGCAACGAAGAAAACTGGTAGAAAACAAATAGAGTCATTTCTTATCTGTACACATTTCAATTTATTTTGCAAAGTCAAAGGAAATGTCAGGTACGCTTTAAGCCTAAAACCAGAAAATGGCACAAATCTGCACCTTCTCATAGCAGGTGTAGATTAAATTGTCTGGCATTGGGACAGTCCGCAGGTTGGAGATCGCTGATGTGAAAGCCTCGTCATATGATCTTAGAGATAAATGCCAGAACTCTTCCAAGCAATGTGATTGTCACCAGAGAGGTGAAGACTTCACGCGACGTGCAGGTGTTTTACAATTTTTTTTTTCAATTGTTTTAATATCTATTTAAGTTAAAAAAAAAAATACACCCCCCCTATATAATTTCCTCCATGGTGTCTTGCAGCTGTCGTGACATAAAGGCAGAGCTGACAATCGACTATGATTGGTCGAAAGAAATGACACTAATCAAAAGGGTGAAATCGCTGTTGTGTTTTTGTCTTTCCTTGCCGAGTCTAATTTGCTTTTGAACATGCAAATTTTCTACTCTTGCAACTTGGCAGCCGGGCTTATTAATAGTTTAAACTACTAATTACTGTAATTCTAACACCGGCTTCCAAGAAACGTTGAACAAGTCAAGTTCCTCTGGAGGATTTTGCTGCACGGAATGATGATCTTGTTCTTCACTATAGGGTTACTCTTCAAACTGTTAAATTAAATTTGGGAACTTTGATTTCCGCGCTCGGCATGTGTTTTCTTGGTCCTTTTTAAGTTAAATTGCTGAACAATGAGTCTCGCATACAAAGTCTGAGCTTCAATCAAATTACCGGTAGGCGCTGGATGGTGCATAAATTAGATTGGCAATTATTAACAATACCGAGAGATTGAGATTAATTGACGTCGTATTGAGCCGCGTCTACGATGACCCACTCGAAAAAAAAAAATTCTTCAGGTTAATAGCACAGTGGAGGCAACAACTCTACAAGTTCAATTCTTGGCCGTAACATCAACGGAATTGGAGCATAATAAGGTTAAAGTCTCTTTAGATTGGAGCGGAAAGTATATATTTGTGTTTAATTCCTCCCGCTGAGTGCGATGCAGAATCCGGTATTGTTGGCTAAGTCGGATAATGAAGGAAATGAAGGGCTTCGTTTAGTCAAAAGTTAACGTCAATTTGATCCTTAGTAATATTCATGACTTTGGTTAATAATTTGGAGAATTTTTCAGTGTGGACGACTTAATAAAATATATTAAAAAAAAGTCTGGACCCTTTCTGGTATATACGTGAGGGGTGTTTTTGTGCTATTGATCAAATTGAGTTTTGTATATTGATTGCTGTTCCGAATTGGGATTTATTGTTCATTAATTGAAGGATAAGTTCCTGCTAATTGAGTGGTGAAACTGGAGTGAAGTCATGTAACTTCTATAGGCTATGCTTAGGGCCGATGTACAGAGTAGGAATCTATAGGGGCATTATATATACATCTTTAAAGCCCTTACGAATTTAATAGGGCATTCATTTGAGGTCTTGCTCTTTGCATCCTTGCAGAACAGTGGTGTGAAGGGGTTGCAGTTCTTTGGCGAGCTTCGTGTTTATTTTAATATTTACCTATATTGTCTTCCACTTGCCCGCACCATGTCTTTCTTATCGGTTGGGGCACATTTTCCCTTACTCTTCAATGGATCAACACTTTACAATATTAAATGTGCAGATAACTATAAGCCACTTCATAAGCCACAAACCCTTCAAATAGCTGATCGGCAGGGGTGCCATTAAAATGGGTGCGACTTAGAAAAGCGTAGAGACATAATTATCTTCACTACTACGTCTTCTTCTTGGAATTAATGCCGCCAGCAATAACCAACTTTCCACTTCTTCAAGATAAGAGTAGAACTCCGATATTGATCTAATAGTATTGGTCTAGTCAAAGAATAGGCCAATCATTTAAAAGGTTGGGTATCCTCTTTGCTGGGTCAGCCATTCACTTAGAAAGTAACTACAGTTACAGCTGAGAAAAACGATTTGCAGGCTCTGGTCCATCGGCCTCGTCAGTAGACTGTGGGCACCAGACTTGAGTCCTGACGACCTATTACTTGTGACATGTTGGGCTGCTCTTCTAATTAGTGGCCACCATGATGCCATGACATTTAGGTGCCTACTAATCATAAAATGTTCCAGTGATATCTGTGGTTCTCAGGCCTTTGGTCTGGTGGTCACGGACAACGAATGTGTTGTCAATGTGCTAGAGATGGTTTCTGAGCAGAGGCTCCCTCTGGTGGTTACAAACAGTACTGAACCTTTCAGCGAGGAATGGCAATCTTGGATCACTCACTGGACTGATATAAGGGAGGTTCCCTTCGCCAGTGATCAATTGTTTTTGTCTCAATTGTGGTTCCTGGTTCATTTGAAAGTTGCTGGAGTCTTGCCTGCACCTGCTGCTTTCAAATAAGATATTTTCTGCTTTTCTTTTTGTGCTTGCTTTTTTCATAGTTTTCTGCACTTTTGTGGAGGTCAGCTGGGTCCCCTCCTGGGGCCTGTGCTCCTCTCAGTTTATCTGTATCCATTGTTATTTGTTCATTTGCTTTTTCCTGTTTTTTCAGTGGCTGCGGCTTTGTTTTGTTACACCAGAGATCTGATTTAGGTGGTAGAGATCATGTGATCTCAGGTTTTTTGGCAATCAGAAGTGCTGGTATTTTTTAGGGTTTTTGTTGGATAGCAGTCAGAATTCTTTCCTGTACTTTTCTGTCTAGACAGATTGGGCCCCAGCGTTTGCTCATTCAATTTTGTGTCTGTGTCCGTGCTTTCTTCTTGTCTAACCGCCATTACATGTTTGGTGGCTTCCTATTTTCTTTGGGGATCTTCTCCGGGGCAGATAGCTTTCATCTTTCTGCCTTTAGGTGTAGTTATCTCTCAGGCTGTGACGAGGTGTCTAGGATCAACGTAGGAACGCTCCACGGCTACCTCTAGTTGTGTGGTTAGTTCAGGTTACTGCAATCCAATAGGTTCCAGCCTCTCTGGTGTATTACCGTTTTTGCTTTTTCTCCTCAGCTACCTAAACATAACAGAATGTGGTTGATGAACCAGGATCCTTTGAATATTTTCGCTCGTATCTAGTAGGTACCTTCAGGTGGCATTGGAGAGACAGTTTGCTTCCTTCTTGTATACTTTTCCCTGGGACGTTGACCATTAGACTTCTTGCACCAGCTGCATATCCTGAAGGAGCACCAGAACATCCTAAGATCTGTAGTTCCCCATAGACTCAGCTATACATTGGTTTATCTGTGCACATCATTACATCATGCTCCATAGAATGTAACACCGTGGTGTCCCATGGAGGTCTCATTTGGCAGCACAATAGGTTTCTATGATGCCTTAGCGCATAGCACCTAGTAGCTTTATAAAATATGTCTCCCTTGAGTTGTGTCCCAATCCTTGGAGAATGCTCTTCGTCATTTGCTCCATACGCCCTTCATAACCTCATCTTCTTTTGTTAGTAAAAATGACATATTCCTCCCCATCTTGTAATTATTTCCATGCAGTCATGTCACCCTCACATGCCTGCCTCTTGCTGTCTTTTATTTTTCCCTTCTAACTACAATTATCTTTTATTACTAATTAGAAATAATTCTGAATGTTAAGGTTATAAAAATCCTTGAAATCCACAGAAAAAGTGCTTCACATAAGGAAACACAACAGATGAGTGCCCCACACACGAGGGATGCCGACATGGCCCCTGGTTTCATGCCTCCGCTTCTCGGCTGGTGATCGGATCCATCGGCAGAATTGATTGATCATTGCTAAAATAGTGTGAAAAATGAATTCTTCCTTCACTAGATGCTAATGGGATCTGTAATTGTTCTTTATCTGAAGCAAAAATAATAGTTTTGTCATTGGGCCGGGCATCACTGGAAGAAGCCAATGAATATCAATCAGATTCGCCTTCTAAGCAAGTGGACACTTATATCAAAGAGTCGATCATTGAAGAAGCTATCAGGGATCAAACATACAAGTAAAGAATCTTTACAATCTCCAAGTTGTATAGATCCTGTGGCCACACAACGAGGAGCCTGTCCACACAGCACAGCTCTTACATCACACCAGGAGGAGCCTGTCCACACTGCACAGCTCTTACATCACACCAGGAGGAGTCTGTCCACACAGCACAGCGCTTACATCACACCAGGAGGAGTCTGTCCACGCAGCACAGCGCTTACATCACACCAGGAGGAGTCTGTCCACACATCACAGCGCTTACATCACACCAGGAGGAGCCTGTCCACACTGCACAGCTCTTACATCACACCAGGAGGAGCCTGTCCACATTGCACAGCTCTTACATCACACCAGGAGGAGCCTGTCCACACTGTACAGCTCTTACATCACACCAGGAGGAGTCTGTCCACGCAGCACAGCGCTTACATCACACCAGGAGGAGTCTGTTCACGCAGCACAGCGCTTACATCACACCAGGAGGAGCCTGTCTGTGTAGCCCTGGTGGTAGGCACACGCAGTACCCTGGAGAGTGTATGGCGAGACGGCAGTTTAATGCTAAATATCCATTCACTCGACACACACTAGACACACCCCTAGGGTAGTGGAGTATACTCTAGAGGGAGTGGTCAAGGTAGTAGGTGTTAGAGTGATGAGTCTAGTTCCTGTCTTTGGACAGTGAGGACGTGTGAAGTAGAGTCTAGACTTCTGTGTGAGAAGACGTTTGGAGGGAGGAAAGAGTCTAGCCTGCTTATTCACCAGTTCATATCGTGGAGTCTGGTATAGGTGTTTGGAATACACCTTAGTCTAGTCAGAGCTGTATCACCTTCTCAACACACACTGAGGAAAGAAGAAGTATTAGCACGGAAAGTCTTCAGCATCCCTGTCTAAAGGACGGTATCAGGTTCAGAGACGTGCTCCTGCCTGTGATAACTGAGCATCTGTGGCTAGCTTCATTGGAAGGAAAAGGAAAGAAGTGACTGCTCGACCCTTGGCTAGTTTTGAGTGCTTATGTTACCAGCGCGGACAAGGCGAAAGGCAAGTGGATTTATAGGATTAGTGCTACCGGATTGCAGAAGTCCAGCACATTGCTACCGGTCACTGGGGACCGAAGGGTCACTGTTGTTTCAGGCACGGTGATAGGAAAACCAGGAATCTACCGGACCCTAGGTCGCGGCAGACAAGCCCCTTATAGTCAGTACGTAACTGGGGTCAGGGGAGTGAAGACTTTGGAGTTCTGCAGGACAAAATAAGAATTCAGCTCCTTCACAGGAAGGCCCCTAACACTAAGCTGACTGGGCAG
>JARQOD010000009.1:75916863-75980275 GCA_033576555.1 Oophaga sylvatica
AGCGTCATCATGAAGAAACACAAGTTACAATGTTGTCTGAACCCGTCCAGAAGGAGATGAAGCGTCACTCTCCGGGCGGTACCGGCGACACCTCGCTGACCGCATGGAGGGTTTTCTGAAGTTGAGCACTGCACCACGTTCTTACTATTTTCCCTGAAGTGATACTTTTTTTTCATTGTTTTTTCCAGTTGAATGTCTTTGTGTAATTAAGCCGTAAAATATAACAAGGCCGCGAGATCCACCGAGAAGAAAGCCAAGGATGCTCCAGGAAGAAAAGCCAAGGACAGCTGCTTCCCTCGAGTGGCCACTGATGTTTTCCATATTCTAATGAAATCGGCTACAATGTAAGCACTTCTATATGCTAAATACAAGCAGAAATTAATGCAACGCCGCTAATAGCGAGACGGCTGCAAAAGCTTATGCAAATGGCCGAGCGGCTTCTATGCCGGAGAGTAGGGGCTTATCTGCACAAGAACGGAAAATCAACAGGGCAGAAATCGGTGAAAAACAACGTATGATGGAAATGGATGGATGTCACAGCCAAGAAAACGCAGAAAAATGTATTTACTGACAGATCGTTATATCAAGTACAAGGAGCAGGTGGCACCATCTATCTATTATCTATATATCTATTATCTATCATCTATCTATTATCTATATATCTATTATCTATCTGTTATCTGTCTATCTATCATCTATCTAATATCTATATATCTAATATCTATCTATTTATTATCTATTATCTATCTATTATCTATCTATCTACTTATTATCTATTATCTATCTATTATCTATATATCTATTATCTATCATCTATCTATTATCTATCTGTTATCTATCTATCTGTTATCTATTATCTATCTATCCATCTATTTATCTATCTATTATCTGTCTATTATCTATCATTCATTATTTATGATCTATCTATTTATTTATCATCTATCTACAGTATCTATCTATCTATCTATTGTCTATTATCTATGTATCTGTGTCGACCCGCCACCACAATTGTGGGTTACCAGGGCAATGGGGTACTCAGAGCCGAGCCCGTAGAAGTCTATGGGGATTTTGTCACAGGTAGCTGTGGCTCGGTCTGTGGCCCGGGCGGTCTGGCGTATGTTGGGGGGAATATTTACAGGGGATAGGTTTATATACAGTTCGTGACGCCACCTGTAGTACTCTGGTAATATGTACCAGCGCTGCTGTAGATCTCTGAGGGGATGGTGATGCAGCTAGATGTCGGGTCCCTACAGGTGGGACTCTTCCCTCAGGTCGGTAGTTAGGTAGGGATTGTGCAGGCATGCAATAATAACTCAGTCTCACACAGTCAACGTCTTTCCATACCTTTACTTGCAGGATGATAAGGCAGGTCCCAGGGAGGCTGATGGGGTTGATGGAGGATGAGCTTTGAGGCAACAGCTAAGCAAGTTAGGGGCCTCCTTTACTGTCCAATGAAGCTGAGTACGACCAGCCTGAAGCGTAATCCTCTCAAATCTCCAGCTTATCTTTAGCTGTACTTGCCCAGTCAGATTTGTGTTAGAAGCCTTCCTGCGAGGGAGCTGAATCCTTTTATTGTCGTGCACTAACTCAAAGTCTTCACACCCCTGACTCCAGCTACGTTCTGACTATAAGGGGCTTGTCTGCCGCGACCTAGGGTCCGGTAGATTCCTGGTTTTCTCTTCACTATGCTGTACAATAGTGATCCTTCGGTCCCCAGTAACCGGTTGCAACGTGCAGGACTTTTCCAAGTCAAAAGCACTTTTTCAATTATCTTCCTTCCACTTTGCCCTTCGCCTTGCTTGTCTCTTAATAGATAGTTCAGTCTTTCTTCCAGTGGGGCACAGCTCTGACTAGACTAAGGTGTATACAGACACCTACACCAGACTCCACTTTCTGAACTGAGGATAGACTTAAACTGGACACGTCTACTCTGTCCAAGGACAGGAAAACTGACTTCTCACTCTGAAGTCCGGACACTGACTGACTAAATCACTCCCTTCCACACCCCTTGCTGGGTGTGTCAGAAGTGTACATGATGTCATGAAGAGACCTTAACTGTTACCTCTCCACTCATCCTCCTGGTATTGTGTACCAGGGCTACACATTCCCCATGGTAAATGACAGCACTCCCGGGCTGTAAAATACAAGAAGACAGAAAATTTTGTTTATGCATAACAACAAACATTAACTTCTTCCATCCGGGAGGTGAGAACACCTTGAACGTTACGAACAATAACATTTTACATATAGAAATACAAAAGTATCAAATAGCATTTAATAAATATATATACAAGATACTTGTGAAGGACCCGCACCAAACCTTCAACGTGGGTCCTGGGTGGGCTGCAGGACATCCAAATGCAGACCTCACTCAGTGCCACACCACACGGGTTTTTGGTTCAGAGGTGAGTCAAGGTTTCATGTGAAACCATTAAGAAGGCACTTTAGTGCAACTATTTACAGGATACAGTTTTTGGGCTGGCTCAGTCCTCAGCCTCTGAGTCCATTGTTAAACGAAGACATAATAGGGAAAAACACATTTATATATATAGACTTTTCACAATATATTTACATCAATTCGTTATAACTACTGCTGATATCTAATGGGTAATTTCCCTTTTGTGATTCTCTCTGATCTACGTGGTGTAGTTTCAGGTATAACAAGTTGCGATCTGTCTGCACTGCGTAACGGCAAACTATAGAACTGCCTTAACCTTTCTATGGATCTGGCAAGCGTACTGATGGCTGGGCGGTGTGAGTCAGCTTCACCAGGGGATCCCATAGTATGGGGCGCTGCTTCAGATGATCCATCTTGAGGTTCTACAGGTTGAGGTGTTGCTGGAATGGGTAACTCCTGGACGGGCTCAACTGGCACCACAGGCACAACTGGAGGTAGAACTTCCTCTTGTGGCTGATAAAACTGCAACACTGGAATTATCACAGCATCTCCCAGTCGGGGCCAATCCGCAGGAAAATCTCCCAGATCGGTGTGTAGGACCTCTTCCTTTCTTTCTCTTTGATTGAAGACAGGGTTCTTTTCACAACTCTTTAAGTGTTCTGGACACAACTTCAAATGATCTCTGGACACAGTGGTTGTTGTTCTTCCTCCGTCTTTACTGACGACACAAACTTTTCTGTTGTCGTATTTAGAATCTTGTATGACGTAGGGTTCTTGCTCCCACTGATTATCCAGTTTGTGCATCTTTCTTTTTCTTTTTAATACTACCTCTCCAGGCATCAGAGGCTTGGCAGGAGCATTTCTGTTGTAAAACATCTTCCTGTTTCTCCCGTGCCTTATTAAGACTTTCCTCCACACAGATTTGTACTCTTCTGTATTGCTCTTGCCGATTGACGTCCCAGTTCTCCACGGCATCGTCTGCCTCCGGTTCTACCACTCCAAGTTCTAAATCCATTGGTAGTTTTCCGGGCCTTGCTCTCATAAGATAGGCTGGAGTGCAGTTAGTTGAGCTTACAGGTATATGGTTGTACAAATCAACCAAATCAGGTAGTAATCCGGCCACCGATTCCTGTCTTTCAACGGTATGGATCTCAACAAGTCAAGGACAATATGGTTCATCTTTTCACAAAGACCGTTGGTTTGAGGGTGGTATGGTGTCGTTCTTATTTTCTTGCACCCGTACATATGACAGAATTCCTTGAATAAATCAGCTTCGAAAGCAGGTCCCTGATCGGTTAAGACTTGCTCAGGATACCCATGCGGTCTGCAGAAGCTTGCTTGAAAGGTCTTCGCGGCCGTCACTGCGGTCTGGTCTTTCACTGGAACGACTACCAGAAATCTGGAGTAATGGTCCACCATGGTCAAGGCGTATGAGTATCCAGATCTACTCGGCGACAGTTTGACGTGGTCCAGGGCCACAATCTCCAGGGGACGAGTCGTCCGGATAGGTTGCAGGGGGGCCTTTTGACTACCGTAGTCCTTTCTTCTGAGACCACAGGGTCCACAGTTCCGACACCACCTCTCGACGGAGCTGCGCATCCCTACCCAGTAGAACCGGCATCTCAACAGGGTCTCCAGCTTCCTCCAGCCAAAGTGTCCTGCTTGATCGTGGTACGCTTCCAACACCATTGGGACGTCTGCCTTGGGGACCACGATTTGCCAGACCATCTCATGGGTTCTGGGGTTGACGTATCTCCTGCACAACTTCTCACGGTATAGGAACAACCTGCTTTTCTCGTTCCACAGGAGCTTGGCTGACATAGGTGCATCCTTTTCCAGAGAGGAGCCTTCCTGACTTAACAACTCCTTGATGCGGCTGACCACTGGATCACTGTCCTGAGTCTCTTTCCAGCTGTGATGGGGTAAAGGATTTAATGTTGCACCATTCTGCTTTCTGTGGACTCGATGCTCGTGGACTATCCCATTTCGATGGAACGCGGGTAGCTCAATTTCTTCCAGGTCGTCCGATTCTTCTTCCGTATCAGAGTCATGCGGCATTCGGGACAACGCATCAGCATTAGCATTCTTTCGACCTGCCCGGTACTTGATAGTAAACTGATAATTGGACAACCGGGCCATCCATCGCTGCTCCATGGCACCCAGCTTGGCGGTTTCCAGGTGCGTTAACGGGTTGTTGTCTGTGTACGCCGTGAACTTATTGGAGGCCAGATAGTGCTTAAATCTTTCAGTAATGGCCCAGACCAGCGCCAGAAACTCCAGCTTGAAGCTGCTATAGTTTTCCGGATTCCTTTCAGTTGGCCTGAGTTTTCTGCTAGCATATGCGATGACTTTTTCTTGTCCATTCTGCTTCTGACTGAGAACGGCTCCCAACCCTTCATTACTGGCGTCGGTGTACAACAGGAACGGTTGACTGTAATCAGGATAGGTTAAGATTTCATCACCTGTAAGGATCTCTTTCATCTTTTGGAATGCTTCAGCCTGTTCTTTACCCCAATTAAAGGGAGGGTTTCTGCTCTTTAAGGATTGTCCTACCAGGAGGTCCTGTAAAGGAGCTGCCTTCTTCGTGTAATCTTTCACGAATCTCCTGTAGTAACCCGTTAGTCCAGGAACTGTCGCACTTCCTTAAGGTTCTTCGGCTCCGGCCACTTCTGGATGGCAGTGACTTTCTCTGGGTCCGGCGCTACTCCTTCCGAACTGACGATGTGCCCCAAGTATTGTACCTTCTGCTTGAGTAGATGGCATTTTGAGGGTTTCAACTTCATCCCGTACCTGGACAGGGACTCAAACACTTCTGCCAGGTGCTTCAGATGGTCCTCATATGTCTTGGAATACACGATAACGTCGTCTAGGTATAGCAGCACGGTTTCAAAATTGAGATGTCCCAGACAGTTTTCCATCACTCTCTGAAATGTTCCTGGGGCACTGCTGAGCCCAAACGGCATTCTGTCGAACTCACAGAGCCCCATTGGGGTGGTGAAAGCCGTTTTCTCACGATCCTCCTCAGCCACAGCCACTTGCCAGTAACCACTAGTCAGATCGAGGGTAGAAAAGTAGTTAGCCGTTTTCAGAGCAGCTAATGATTCCTCTATACGTGGTAGCGGGTATGCATCCTTGTGTGTTATGCGGTTCACCTGCCTGTAATCCACACACATTCTCATACTACCATCTTTCTTTTTAACCAGAACTAGAGGGGCTGCCCAGGGACTACAACTATCCCTTATCACCCCAGCTTTCTTCATATCATTCAACATTTCTTTAGCCTTCTGATAATGAGCTGGAGGTATGGGCCTATACCGCTCTTTGATGGGAGGATGACTGCCTGTAGGGATATGATGTTGTACTCCCTTAATTGTCCCAAAATCAAGTGGATTTTTGCTAAACACTTGGGCGTACTCTTGCACCACCCGTAATACCCCTTGCTTCTGGTGAGCGGGAGTGGTGTCCGTCCCAACATGGAGCTGCTGACACCATTCCGCCACCTGAGTTGCTGGGTCATTGTCCTCCGCTATTTGACAGGAGTCTAAGGACTCAGCCGGGAGAATAGAATTATTATCAACAGCATGAAGTTTAGCAATGGTTGCATAACGGGGTAAATTTACCTCATCATCTCCCAATTGAGAAGCCGTACAGGTACTCTTCCATTCACCACTTCTACTACTCCTCTAGCAGTCATAAGTGTAGGTCTATGTTCTGAATGGTGGGGTTCTACTACAGCTTGGTAATTCTGTCCTCTCAGACCTATGGCTGCCCTGCACCAAATGATCATTTCACTCATTGGGGGTATCACAATAGGATCTGAGTCAGTGACCCGTACATTACCAATTTCGCCGTCGGTAAGCTTCGCTTGCTGCTGACACACCAGGGCCCGGATCTCTCTTTGGATTACTCCTCTCTGCCTTGGTCGAGCAATCTCAGCGAGCTGTTGGAGTAAGAACACAACTTCTCCCAAACAATTACCGATAATGTTAGTACCCAAAATGATATTTAAACCGTTCTCCTCATTTACAGTCTTTACTACCAGAAGCCCTTGGTCTTTCAACTCCTCTCTGCCCACCTTTACATCTACACATTTGGTTCCGAGTACTTCTACAGGAAGACCATTCGAAGCATACACAGTAAAGTCAAGGCTCGGAGGTTTAAGACTGTCCATTGACCAGTACTTGGTATATAGAGCATCAGGTATTAGGGTCACCTGGGACCCAGTGTCTAACAATGCTGGAACAGCAATACCATCTAGAATAATAGACAGGTAGGGTCGCCCGCCCACATACCTGCGGTTCCAGTCTAGGGGGCCTGACGGGTATTCTCCTGGGTGTTGGCCCTTGGACCCAGGTTCTGCCCGTTTAAAGGACACTGTGTAGACAGATGACCTTTCCGGTTGCAGCGATAACAGATGATCTCTCGACGAGAAGGGTGTTGATCAGAGGTTGCTCCTGGGGGTGGCGTTGTCCTCCTCCGGGGGGGCGACGTCTTCTTTCTCCTCCGGTGCATCCACGGAACGTCCTCTGGGCAGTCAGCTAGCAAGATCTTCCCTTCCTCTTCTTTCCGCAGCTGTAGGGCACTCATCACAGCGGCCAGATTTTTAGTCAGCTGGCGCACCTCTGAGCGCAGACAGTCCAATTCACTAGGAGGTGTCACCTGCGTTTTGGTTTCTGCCACTAGCGGGGAACAGGGGGTTACTGCCGGGTCCAGAGTGACTTCACCCTGATGATGTTGGGTGGCCACCTCGGGTTTGCCCAGGGGCCGCAGCCCTTTTATTGCCATGTCCTTTAGGGCATCAAAGGTAGCATCCGGATGATCTAAGGACCACCAATTTACAGTTCTGCGTTCCTCTGGGGATCTCAATCCCTGTATAAATTGTTCTTTCAGCATTCTATTCTCGTCGATAGCATTTAAATGGTTAATTTGCTTGAGGGCTCTCAGGGCTCCCTGTAGTCGGCAAGCATAGTCCCGGATGCTGTCACCTGGCTGTTGTGAACAGTGATAGAAGGCCATCCGGAGATCCGTTTCTGTGCGGTCTTCAAATATGGCATGAAGCTTCAAGAAGATCGCAGGCACCGACTCCTGATCAACGGTATCCCAAGTCTCCACTTCCCTCTCAGCAGCGCCAGTTAGCTGCCCTATTAGCACAGCAGCTTTTTGTCTCTCAGGCATGGAGTACATTTCTAGGATGCTGCATAACTTCCGTTTGAAGCCTGCTAATGTGCCTGGCCCACCGCTGTATTGGGGAAGCCATTTCGCCCCAGGCATATATGGGAGCGTTAGTGGCATGATCGGGACTACCGGACTGGGTGCAGGGCCTGCGCCTCCATCTGGCGCTATAATACCAGACGGTGCGGGATTGGGGCCTCCGGCCGGGGCCGCACTGTCAGCCGGTTGTTGTGACATCTTAGCGCCCCCTTGGTTAAACGGAGCCTACCGGTTTCAGATGCTGCTACTTCACAGGCACCGCAGTGGGAACAGGACCTTCGTCGCAGGCGCTCTGATGTCAGAGCGTTCACTTCCTGTTGCAGGACCTGCCGCTCTATTTTGCGATGCAATTTGCTATGCGGATTGCAATGCAGATTGTGATGCAGTTTGCTATGCGGATTGCGATGCGGTTTGCGGTGCAGATTGCTATGCAGTTCGCTATGCGGTTTGCGATGCAGATTGCTATGCAGTTCGCTATGCGGTTTGCGATGCAGATTGCTATGCAGTTTGCTATGCGGTTTGCGATGCAGATTGCTATGCGGTTTGCGATGCAGATTGCTATGCAGTTTGCGATGCGGTTTGGGGTGCAGGTTGGGGGCGTGTCCAAGACTCTGCGCGCTTTTTCAGGTCCGCCCACCTTCTTCTCCAGCGCCTGAGGGCGCGAATATGGCGGCAAAATGGCGGATTTT
Source organism: Oophaga sylvatica (assembly GCA_033576555.1). Classification (NCBI taxonomy): domain Eukaryota; kingdom Metazoa; phylum Chordata; class Amphibia; order Anura; family Dendrobatidae; genus Oophaga; species Oophaga sylvatica. The sequence goes on from JARQOD010000009.1 coordinate 75,925,162, forward strand.
AGCGCCAAAAATAGCAAACAGTCCTTTTTCACAAAAACAATCCACAGGCACACAGGGCTCGCAATGCTGCAAGTTTCGTATCCTGTTCGTGACGCCAAAAGTTGTGTCGACCCGCCACCACAATTGTGGGTTACCAGGGCAATGGGGTACTCAGAGCCGAGCCCGTAGAAGTCTATGGGGATTGTCACAGGTAGCTGTGGCTCGGTCTGTGGCCCTGGCGGTCTGGCGTATGTTGGGGGAATATTTACAGGGGATTGATTTATATACAGTTCGTGACGCCACCTGTAGTATTCTGGTAATTAGTACCAGCGCTGCTGTAGATCTCTGAGGGGATGGTGATGCAGCTAGATGTCGGGTCCCCTACAGTGGGACTCTTCCCTCAGGTCGGTAGTTAGGTAGGGATTGTGCAGGCATGCAATAATAACTCAGTCTCACACAGTCAACGTCTTTCCATACCTTTACTTGCAGGATGATAAGGCAGGTCCCAGGGAGGCTGATGGGGTTGATGGAGGATGAGCTTTGAGGCAACAGCTAAGCAAGTTAGGGGCCTCCTTTACTGTCCAATGAAGCTGAGTACGACCAGCCTGAAGCGTAATCCTCTCAAATCTCCAGCTTATCTTTAGCTGTACTTGCCCAGTCAGATTTGTGTTAGAAGCCTTCCTGCGAGGGAGCTGAATCCTTCTCTTGTCGTGCACAACTCAAAGTCTTCACACCCCCTGACTCCAGCTACGTTCTGACTATAAAGGGGCTTGTCTGCGCGACCTAGGGTCCGGTAGATTCCTGGTTTTCTCTTCACTATGCTGTACAATAGTGATCCTTCGGTCCCCAGTAACCGGTTGCAACGTGCAGGACTTTTCCAAGTCAAAAGCACTTTTTCAATTATCTTCCTTCCACTTTGCCCTTCGCCTTGCTTGTCTCTTAATAGATAGTTCAGTCTTTCTTCCAGTGGGGCACAGCTCTGACTAGACTAAGGTGTATACAGACACCTACACCAGACTCCACTTTCTGAACTGAGGATAGACTTAAACTGGACACGTCTACTCTGTCCAAGGACAGGAAAACTGACTTCTCACTCTGAAGTCCGGACACTGACTGACTAAATCACTCCCTTCCACACCCCTGCTGGGTGTGTCAGAAGTGTACATGATGTCATGGAGAGACCTTAACTGTTACCTCTCCACTCATCCTCCTGGTATTGTGTACCAGGGCTACACATATCATCTATCTGTCATCTATTATCTATTTATTATCTGTCTATTATCTATCATCCATTATCTATCTATCTATCTATCTATCTATCTATCTATCTATCTATCTATCCACTATCTATCTATTCATATATCTATGGCCACGGTCAAAAGTGTTAGCACCCTTTAAATTGTTCCAGAAAATGAAGTATTTCTCCCAGAAAATTATTGCAGTAACACACGTTTTGCTTATTTCCTTTTTGTGTATTGGAACAACACAAAAATACAGAGAAAAAAACAAATTTGATATAATCTCACAGAAAACCCCCAAAATAGGCCAGACAAAACTGTTGGCACACTCAATATTTGGCTGCACTCCCTTTGGAATCAATAACTGTAACCTTGAGATTATTGATATTTTTCAACAATGTTGGTTCTCATGTCCTCAGACCGTTCTCTTCTCCTCTCTCTGTTCTCCATGCTTAGTGTGGTGCACAGACACACAATGTAAAGATTGAGACAACTTCTCCCTTTTCACCTGGCTTCAGGCCTGATTTTCATATTGCCCACACCTGTTACTTGCCACAGGTGAGTTTGAAGGAGCATCACAGGCTGGAAACAAAGTTGTTTACTCACAATTTTGGAAAGATTCCAACACTTTTGTCCGGCCTATTTTGGGGTTTTATGAAAACACTTGTGCCACGAGAAAGAACAGTGCACCGAGCTGCTTAGGCCGGGGCTGGAACAGCAAATAGGGAAAAAGTTGGTTCTCCAGCGAAACGTCCTCACGTAAGTAAAACTTGAAGTTTATTGCACATAAACATTAAAACCAGGAATTATGGCACATGGCTATCAGAAACTAGTCGGTCATGGCTTCATCTCTCTGTGGTTTGGGCTGCGATGTGCTATCATTCCTGGTTATAATGTTTGTGTGGAGGCGCTGTGCTGAGTTGGAGAACATTGTTGCTGTTTTTGGGTGTACACTTTCCTCATTGTTCTATTCCCATTGGTTGGTACAGTCCTATCCTCGCCTATATACCGCTCTATCGTTGGTGAGTGTTTGTTGCCTTCTGTTATCCCTGTCTGTCTCACGTGTTGATTCTCTAGCATTTCTGTCCCAGGTCTCCTGGGGGAGGATGAGGTGACAGCTTAGAGAATAGCAGGAGAACAGTAATTCTGGTGGCCCAAGCCTCCTCACCTTTAGGGGTACCTTTGGGAGCAGGGATGATTAGGGTCCCAGTCCTAAGGACGGTTTAGGGCGATAACAGGCTGCCATATTATGCAGATTATAGGTTGTCACAGTCAGGAAAGATCAGAGTCTTCCATAGTAAATGTAATGGACACAGTTGAAAGATTACAGGCTGTTATAAAATCAGACTTTTTTTGCAGATTACAGGCTGTCGTAATTTGTTCATTATTTTGTGATGTGTATTATGATTGCAAGACAGTTTCTGACCCAGTGACCACCCCATAAAAGCCCTGAAATTACCCTTTTAATGACAATTTGTATACCTTCCACCACTTTTGCAATGTGTTTTGCTATAAAGATAGTCCTATGTGAAAATGGGCAGGTTCACACGCTGTTGGGATTTTTAGTGCGCCCTGGACCGTGATCCCCGCACCTGAAGAAGGACTAGCGCTGGTCCGGACTCCAAACATACATTGGAGGGAACTACGCTCTGAACTGTAGGAGAAGATTAATTATTGACGCCTCATCTGCGTGTAAGATCTGCTCCTCCGCACTTGACCTTATTCGCAAAATTACAGCCATCGGAGGTTAAATGCCTTGCACGCGCCGGGGGGGTTGTAGGATAATGGGAGTTACGTGATGATAATCTCTCTCCATGCACACGGGCGTCATGTAAATGGTGGAGAGCGGCAGGTGGTGAGATGATGACACCTCCCGAGTCATACAGCAGGAGCTGCCGCCATCGTAATGTGGGGGGCGAGGGGGACTGGATGCGTTACGGCACACGTTACGCTCCGCCGCTATTACAGGGGATGACAGTATAATGTTCCCATCCATATGGCTCCTCGATAGCATTTGTTTTACACAACGGTTATGTGCAGAAACTCGATAATTTAATACGATTGCCGAAGAGAAGCAACAACGCGAAAATCAATTTACAGGAAAAAAAATATCATAAAAATATAAAAGAAAATTGCAAAAGCGATATCCTATGGGATGGAGGACAACAAAAGGCCTACTTTATTTCCTGCACAGATGCGGCAGAGCGGAGATTGTCATTACAAGGAATTTCCACAACTGATCCATAAATAAACTTTTAGGCTACGGTTTGGGGTTTTATTTTTTTTTCAATGGATCCAAGCCAAAATCCTCCTTTAAAAAAAAGCTTAAAAAATGTTTAGTAAGCTGTTCCCATCCACCTTTCTTGGAAATCCACTGTCATTTCTATGAGGAGGTATTTAAAAAAAATATACCGGGTGGAGAAAAAAAAAAAAAAGAGAAGAGAACGCATCCTGATGTAATTCAGATCCAAATGAAGACGATGTCCAAGCAAAAGGCTGCAAAAAAAACTTCTCCAAAGTGCTTCAAAAACTCTTCCACAAAATCCCACCCAAAAGGAACGTTTCCTGTAACGGTTGTCGTTTGAGAAACTCGTTTTTTTTATGTATATAACCAATATTGATTTTTTTTCGTTTCTTTTATATTTTAAAAAATAGCCTATTATGCCCTGAAATTAAAAAAAACCCTCCAGGGTCGCTCCATGCCCCTGCTTGTCTGTTTGTGACCGCTGCAGCCAATCAATGAAAGAGAAGAGGCTGATGAAGGAAGATGGACAGCAATACAAGATACGGCAGAGGGGCCGTACGTGAATGTATGTTTCTGTTTTTATTTTCATTTTTGGTCTACAGACAATTCTAAAGGATTTTAAATGAGTTTGACTATTTTTTGGGTTTTTTTTTTTGGGGGACTGTGATGATATTGCAAGCTTCATGTCTTGTGCTGTTGCTAGAACTACAACCCCCTTCCCCCCCCCCTGTCATCCTGCACTCAGGCAGTGTAATGTGAGCTGCCAGTGCTGGAAGTTTTCCCGCTTCACCGCAGGGGTCCTGCATTGTCCGAACACGTGCTTTCTTCCTATAGCAGCCATGTTGGAGTATTCATTCTCTTTTGGTTAATAACACGGTGGGAGCATTCGCTAGAAACACGAAAGTTACTGTGTTGAACCATGCGCCGATGGGCATCGTTCCCGTGGTACTGGTAAACCCGTAACTCCAACAGAACCCGAGAAATGGAATTCTCGGGTGCCCCATGAACTAGCCCACCCAAGTGTGGGCTCATTGGAACCGTCATTCTAGAGTGAGATCATTGATAGGTCTGCCGTTATTCTGATAGGTTCACAGGACGAGTTATGAACCTTATGATATCGCAGAGCTCAAACCATAGCTTGCAGCCAGGGGAGGTGGCCAGAGGACCAGCCCTTTTTGTGAGGTCAGAAGCTGACATGCATAAGTCTTACAGTGAAGTTCAGGAGAGGTTTCTTTCTGCTGAGTAAGAGATCTCCCAATGAACTATGACGTGTGGCTCCTTCCCCCAGCCTGGCTGCCTGTATATGATCTAACAACCATGTGAGTTATCTTTCATTCTTAATCCCATTTTATTTTATAACTGCATCTGTACATAACTATATTGTCTCAGTTTGTTACATCTTTTTATATTATATAAGCACTGCCTGTTTTTAAGGAATAAACCTATAAATTTATTAGTTTGTTTCTCCTGCTCTATAAACGAATCTGCACGTGCCTGAAGCACACGCTACTGTTTTGGGGTTGCTACGGACCCTCTTGATAAATTGTGTATTAAGTCAAACCCGTAGCTGGTGGCAGCTAAAGGAAAGGGGTGTAAAGTGTTAATCTATTGGGGGACGCTGGCAGTGACGGAGCGGGGTTTATAAGGGTACTGCCTGGCTGCAGCCAGGAGTAATTATAATTCCCTCACTGCAGCGTGCCCAATAGCCAGCACACATCCAAGTGACCCGGCTGGCGACCAATTATCCTAGGTGCAGTTCCCTGACTGACCTGAGGGTAAGGGGGGCGCCAGAGAGCTGCAAGTTCCTAAGTGGAAGTGGGATAGTTATAAATCCCTGCAGTTTACTGGGTCGGACGGCAGCAGCCGTCGTGTGTGTGCACGTTCCATCACATGTGGTGGCAGCGGTGGGATCACAAGCCGTGACCCCCGGGCTACCGTGTGGCGGACCGCGGCACCGTTCATCACATATTGGTGGCAGCGGTGGGATTATAGAGCATTAGTGATCTGGTTTGAGCAATCATTCCATTCACTAAAAAACTTGCACGGTTCTTCAGCGACCCTGCATCGAAAGTTTTGGAGAACAGACTCAGTGTTTATTAGTCCTGAGACAATTGTGTGTACTTGCGGTTACCCCCCCTTCTCTTTGTTTTTCTATCCTATCTTTTATTTGGCAACCATGGCTACGAGGGGATACGACTGGTATAATCGGAATAGCAAGGAAGCTCTTCTTGCCATGTGCGAGTGGAGGAAGATTGTCCCCATGGCCCAAACCAAGGCCGAAGTGATCCAGGCCCTGATGGCACGGGACCATGCTCAGAGCGAGGAGGGCGCAGGAGCCGGCCCAAGCCAAGTTGGTGCCGCAGGAGCAGAGGCCCGACCCCTGACTGCTTACACCCAGGGCGGGATGGACCCTTACCTGCAGGCGGCCCTGGAGGCACTCCCAACCGACGACCGTGATGGGCGCCTGGAGCTGATCCAGCGATACCAGCAGGAGGCCAAAAAACAGCGAGAGGCTGAGATAGCCGAGCGCCAAGCCCAGCGAGAGGCCGAGAGAGCCCAGCGAGAGGCCGATAGAGCCGAGCGGGAAGCTCAGAGAGCCCATGAACTGGAGCTGCTCAGACAAGGGGCAATGCCCTCCACAGCCCAGAGCAGTGTGCCCAGCAGCACTCAGAGTCCCAAGCCCCGGCCGGAGCACTTTCCCGTGATGGAAAAGGACGGAGACTTGGACACTTTTCTGCGGGCCTTTGAGAAAGTCTGCAGACAGTACCGACTGCCTGCCGACCAATGGGCCAGGTACTTGACTCCCGGGCTAAAGGGCAAAGCTCTGGAGGCGTTTGCTTCACTCACGCCGGATCAAGATGACAACTATCAGGCCATCAAGCAGGCCCTGATCGCCAAGTACCAGCTAACCCCTGAGGTATACCGAAAGAAGTTCCGGAACCTCCAACGTGGCCCACATGACAGTTATAGCGATGTGGTGCAAGGACTCAGGAACCACTTTGACCAGTGGATCCATGGACTGTCAGTTGACACCTATGAGGAGCTGAAAGACCTGATGATCAAAGACCAGTTCCTGCATCTGTGCCCAGCTGAGGTCCGACAGTTCATCCTGGACCGAGAACCAGAGGACGCGGTCACAACAGCCCGGATCGCCGACAGCTATGAGGCCAACCGGAAACCCGAGGTGCGGAAGCCCGTCGCCACCCGCTGGGGAGGGGGTAAGCCTGCAACAAACCCCAGTGCCCCTGCCAGTCGTCCCTCTGGAGGCACTATCCCCTTTGCCAGCGCCAGGCCTACATCAGACCCCCGCCAGTGTTTCTCCTGTAAAAGGACTGGTCACATCAGCGCCACCTGTCCGGAGAGGCAGAAGAACCCCCCAGCCAAGGCCTCCGGGCCCAACGCCTCTGTTCTTTTGGTGGGTGGTGTGGTGGGGAGGGTTGATGACAACGTGCAGCCCGTCCGCGTGGGGGCCCGTCTTGCTACAGGCCTCAAGGACACCGGGGCTGAGCGAACCCTCATCCGACCCGAACTGGCGGCCCCTGAAGAGTTGATTCCGGGGAAAACCTTAACTGTCACAGGGATTGGGGGCATCCACTACCCCTTGCCGATAGCCCGAGTTTTCATTGACTGGGGTACCGGGAGCGGGGTGAAGGAAGTGGGGGTGTCCGAAAACCTGCCCACTGATGTTTTATTGGGGACTGATCTGGGGAGGATGGTGGCGTACTATGTCCCTGACACCCCTTCCCAATCTGATGATAAGGTTAACGTTAACCATGATGTTGATGTTGATGATGATGGGAAACTGATTGTGTTACCTGCTAATGCTTTGCGAAGTGAGGATGCAACTGATAACCTTTCTTTCCCTAGGACTGATGTTGATAATGATGTATCTGTGCCATCTGAATCTGTTAACCCTTTCTCCGAAGTGGTAGATGTGTCCACAGGTACAGGAGCGTTCAGTCCCGTCGCTCTGCGGAGTGAGACGGCTGAGGAACCCCTAGCAGGAGCAAGCGACAGTGCTCAAGGAAATGGGGAGGTGCATGGGAACCGGGAGGAAGGTGACGCCATGACACTGACCAGTGCCACCGAGGAAGGTAACTGGCCCATAAGTAGCACTGCTCCTGAAGTGTTGGGGGTGGATGGGGAGGTAGAGCCCATAGCAGCGCAGGCTGATGGGTCTATAGAAATCCCCGGGGAGACTGCATATGTAGCTGCTGTCACCCGCAGTCAGAGTGCCCGGATCGCAGGTAGCGCCCTGCCATCTGGACCCTCCTCCGCTACAGGAGAGACTGAACCAGAGGTGGACCCAGAGCCGGTCCCAGAGGGTCCCAGTGAGGAAGGAACCCTGACGTCACTTCTGGCTGCCTCCAGCCAGGAGTTCCAGGCCGCTCTGCACTCAGATGCGAGCCTGGAGAACTTGAGACACCTCGCCGAGACGCCCACCTCCGTGACTGATAAGGAGAGGGTGTTCTGGGAACGAGGAAGGTTGTACCGGAAGACCGTACCCGGAGATTCCCAAAAGGAGTGGTTGAGGGGGAAACAGCTGGTCGTTCCGCACCAGTTCCGAGGTGAGTTGTTGAGGATTGCCCATGAGATTCCACTTGCTGGACACTTGGGATTAGCAAAACTAAGGCACGGCTGTCTCAACACTTCTATTGGCCCAAGATGGGGACAGATGTGACTAACTACTGCCGCTCCTGTATCACCTGTCAAAGAGTGGGGAAGGCGGGGCCTGCTCTTAAGGCTCCCCTGATCCCGTTGCCAGTGATAGAGGAGCCTTTCCAGAGGATCGCGGTGGACATTGTGGGCCCGCTGGCCGTCCCCAGCAGCTCTGGAAAGCAATACATCCTGACTGTGGTAGACTACGCTACCCGGTACCCGGAGGCGGTAGCTCTGTCCTCAACTAGGGCAGATAAGGTGGCAGATGCACTGGTGACCATCTTTTCACGGGTAGGATTTCCCAGGGAGATGCTTACCGATCAAGGGACCCAATTTATGTCTCGCCTAATGAAGGCTCTCTGCAGCAAAATGCAGGTGACGCGTATGGTATCGAGTGCGTATCACCCACAGACCAATGGTTTGTGTGAGCGCTTTAACGGTACCCTCAAACAGATGCTCCGCATGCTGGTTGAGACCCAGGGACGCGATTGGGAGCGGTACCTCCCACACCTGCTATTTGCCTACAGAGAAGTCCCGCAGGCCTCGACGGGGTTCTCCCCCTTCGAGCTCCTGTATGGTAGGCGAGTCCGGGGACCCCTTGGGTTGATAAGAGAATCCTGGGAAGATGAGCCAAACCCCACGGAAGTGTCCATCGTGGATTATGTCATGCGCTTCCGCGACAAGATGCAGACCTTGACGCAGTTGGTGCATGACAACATGACGCAGGCTCAGGCTGACCAGAAGCACTGGTACGACCAGAACGCCCGGGAGCGGACCTACCAGGTGGGTCAAAAGGTGTGGGTGCTGGTCCCCGTACCAAAGGATAAGCTTCAAGCAGCCTGGGAAGGCCCGTACGTCGTGCACCAACAGCTCAACCCAGCCACCTACGTGGTCACGCTTGACCACACTCGGGGTAGGCGCAAGGCCTTTCACGTCAACATGATGAAGGCCCATCACGAACGTGAAGCCTGCGTCCTACCGGTCTGCAATCTGCCCGAGGACGGGGAAGAGGATCCCCTCCTAGACATGCTGGCCCAAGCTAATGCCAATGGGTCCATTGAGGACATGGAGGTAAATGCCTCGCTAACCGCCTCCCAGCGGTTGCAGTTGCTGACCACTCTGGAATCCTTTCGGGCCGTGTTCACTAACCGACCCGGAAGGACCAAGTTGGCAGTCCACGAGGTGGACACCGGGAATCACGCCCCGTTACGGCGGACACCTTATCGGATCTCTGAGGAAGTGCAGCAGATTATGCGCCAGGAGATCCATGAGATGTTGCAGCTGGGGGTGATCCGGCAGTCCAAAAGCGCGTGGGCCTCACCTGTAGTTCTCGTGCCAAAAAAGGATCGGACCACCCGGTTCTGCGTGGACTACAGGGGGCTCAACGCCATCACTACCTCTGATGCGCACCCAATGCCACGCATCGAGGATCTGCTGGAGCGGTTGGCGAATGCCAAGTACATATCCATCATGGATCTGAGCCGGGGATACTGGCAGATTCCCCTGAGCCCTGCGGCGCAGGAGAAATCTGCCTTTGTCACCCCTTTTGGACTGTACGAGTCCACAGTCATGCCTTTCGGCATGAAGAATGCCCCTGCCACTTTTCAGCGGATGGTCAACCACCTGCTTCAGGGACTGGAGGAGTACGCTGTGGCGTACCTGGATGACATTGCCGTCTTCAGTTCCACCTGGGAGGAACACCTTCAGCATCTCCAGGAGGTGCTCAAGCGTATTCACCAGGCAGGTCTGACCATCAAGCCGGGAAAATGCCAGATGGGCATGAGGGAGGTCCACTACCTGGGGCACCGGGTAGGCGGGGGTTCCATGAGTCCAGAGCCCGAGAAAGTGGACGCGATCGTGTCCTGGCCCACCCCCAGGACCAAAAAGCAGGTGAAGTCCTTCCTGGGCACTGCAGGGTACTATAGGCGTTTCGTACCGAACTATAGCGCCATTGCAAAACCCTTGACGGACCTCACCAAGGGCGGTCTACCCCAAACAGTCAACTGGACAGATGGCTGTGAGGCGGCATTCCGATCTTTGAAAACAGCCCTGTGCAGCTCTCCAGTGTTGAGAGCCGTCGACAGCAGTCGGCCCTTCCTGGTACAGACTGATGCCAGCGAATTTGGCCTCGGTGCTGTACTCAGCCAGGTTGATTCGGGGGACCAGGAGCACCCCGTGTTGTACCTGAGCCGGAAACTTCTGCCAAGGGAAGTGGCATACTCCACCATCGAGAAGGAGTGCCTGGCCATGGTCTGGGCACTGCAACGTTTGCAGCCCTACCTGTACGGGCGCACCTTCAAGGTGGTCACCGACCACAACCCTCTGAGCTGGCTGCACACAGTGTCCGGAACCAATGGTAGGTTGCTACGCTGGAGCCTTGCCCTGCAGCAGTATGATTTTTCCGTACAACACAAGAAAGGCAGTGATCATGGGAATGCTGATGGGTTATCACGACGTGGCGAACCCGCTGAGGTGCGCATGTCGGATTACCGACAGGTCATGCCTCCGTAGCGCCCTCTAAAGGGGGGAGGTGTGATGATATTGCAAGCTTCATGTCTTGTGCTGTTGCTAGAACTACAACCCCCTTCCCCCCCCTGTCATCCTGCACTCAGGCAGTGTAATGTGAGCTGCCAGTGCTGGAAGTTTTCCCGCTTCACCGCAGGGGTCCTGCATTGTCCGAACACGTGCTTTCTTCCTATAGCAGCCATGTTGGAGTATTCATTCTCTTTTGGTTAATAACACGGTGGGAGCATTCGCTAGAAACACGAAAGTTACTGTGTTGAACCATGCGCCGATGGGCATCGTTCCCGTGGTACTGGTAAACCCGTAACTCCAACAGAACCCGAGAAATGGAATTCTCGGGTGCCCCATGAACTAGCCCACCCAAGTGTGGGCTCATTGGAACCGTCATTCTAGAGTGAGATCATTGATAGGTCTGCCGTTATTCTGATAGGTTCACAGGACGAGTTATGAACCTTATGATATCGCAGAGCTCAAACCATAGCTTGCAGCCAGGGGAGGTGGCCAGAGGACCAGCCCTTTTTGTGAGGTCAGAAGCTGACATGCATAAGTCTTACAGTGAAGTTCAGGAGAGGTTTCTTTCTGCTGAGTAAGAGATCTCCCAATGAACTATGACGTGTGGCTCCTTCCCCCAGCCTGGCTGCCTGTATATGATCTAACAACCATGTGAGTTATCTTTCATTCTTAATCCCATTTTATTTTATAACTGCATCTGTACATAACTATATTGTCTCAGTTTGTTACATCTTTTTATATTATATAAGCACTGCCTGTTTTTAAGGAATAAACCTATAAATTTATTAGTTTGTTTCTCCTGCTCTATAAACGAATCTGCACGTGCCTGAAGCACACGCTACTGTTTTGGGGTTGCTACGGACCCTCTTGATAAATTGTGTATTAAGTCAAACCCGTAGCTGGTGGCAGCTAAAGGAAAGGGGTGTAAAGTGTTAATCTATTGGGGGACGCTGGCAGTGACGGAGCGGGGTTTATAAGGGTACTGCCTGGCTGCAGCCAGGAGTAATTATAATTCCCTCACTGCAGCGTGCCCAATAGCCAGCACACATCCAAGTGACCCGGCTGGCGACCAATTATCCTAGGTGCAGTTCCCTGACTGACCTGAGGGTAAGGGGGGCGCCAGAGAGCTGCAAGTTCCTAAGTGGAAGTGGGATAGTTATAAATCCCTGCAGTTTACTGGGTCGGACGGCAGCAGCCGTCGTGTGTGTGCACGTTCCATCACATGTGGTGGCAGCGGTGGGATCACAAGCCGTGACCCCCGGGCTACCGTGTGGCGGACCGCGGCACCGTTCATCACAGGGACGGATAATATAAAAACCATAAATCTCAGGACAAAGCACAAAGCACTATGGAAATATAGAGACAATGCTGATCATTACAATATCAAAGTCGTCAACTGTCCCAGATTTCCCAGAACTTGTGGACTGAATGAGAGCAGGGTTTAGATAAAACCGTGTGAGCTAGAGGCATTCATAGCAAGAGTGGGGAGAGTTCCTGGGAAGGGCAGGGCGAGGTTCCCTGAAAAGATAAGGGATGAGCTTCCCAGGAAGGACGGGGACCAGGTTCCCCAGATGGGCAAAATGAGTTCACTATAAGGTCATGGGCAGGGTTCCCTGAAAGGGCAGGTGTGGGATTAACAGGAAGGTCAGGGCCAGGGTGAAGTTCCAGGAAGGATAGGGACGGGGTTCCTGTTAAGATCAGGGGTGAGGTTTCCAGGAAGGATAGTGACGGGTTCGTGGAAAGGGCATGGGTGGGGATAATGGAAAGGCAAGGTTTCCTGGAAGGGCAGGTGTGGGTATCCTGAGAAAGTCAGAGGTGAGGATCCCAGGGATGGGGTCCCTGACAAGATCAGGGGTGAGATTTCCAGGAAGGATAGGGATGTAGTTCGTGGAAAGGGCAGGGGTGGGGATACTGGAAAGGGCAGAGTTCCCTGGAAGGGCAGTTGTGGGTTTCTTGGGAAGGTTAGGGGTGAGGTTCCCATGAACAATAGGGAGTGTGTTCCTGGGAAGATCAGGGGTGAGGTTCCCAGGAAGGACAAGGATGGGGTTCCTGGAAATTGTCAGGAGTGGTATTATTGGAAAGTGCAGGGTTGGGTATGCTGGGAAGGGCAGGGACAGGGTTCCCTGGAAGGGCAGGGGTGGGATTCCTGGAAAGTGCAGGGTTGGGTATCCTGGGAAGGGCAGGGACAGGGTTCCCTGGAAGGGCAGGAGTGGTATTCCCGGACAGTGCAGGGATGGGTATGCTGGGAAGGGCAGGAACAGGGTTCCCTGGAAGGGCAGGGGTGGGATTCCCGGAAAGTGCAGAGATGGGTATGCTGGGAAGGGCAGGGACAGGGTTCCCTGGAAGGGCAGGGGTGGGATTCCCGGAAAGTGCAGGGATGGGTATGCTGGGAAGGGCAGGGACAGGGTTCCCTGGAAGGGCAGGGGTGGGATTCCTGGAAAGTGCAGGGTTGGGTATGCTGGGAAGGGCAGGGACAGGGTTCCCTGGAAGGGCAGGAGTGGTATTCCCAGACAGTGCAGGGATGGGTATGCTGGGAAGGGCAGGAACAGGGTTCCCTGGAAGGGCAGGGGTGGGATTCCCGGAAAGTGCAGGGATGGGTATGCTGGGAAGGGCAGGGACAGGGTTCCCTGAAAGGGCAGGTGTGGGATTAACAGGAAGGTCAGGGCCAGGGTGAAGTTCCCAGGAAGGATAGGGACGGGGTTCCTGTTAAGATCAGGGGTGAGGTTTCCAGGAAGGATAGTGACGGGTTCGTGGAAAGGGCATGGGTGGGGATAATGGAAAGGCAAGGTTTCCTGGAAGGGCAGGTGTGGGTATCCTGAGAAAGTCAGAGGTGAGGATCCCAGGGATGGGGTTCCTGAGAAGATCAGGGGTGAGATTTCCAGGAAGGATAGGGATGTAGTTCGTGGAAAGGGCAGGGGTGGGGATACTGGAAAGGGCAGAGTTCCCTGGAAGGGCAGTTGTGGGTTTCTTGGGAAGGTTAGGGGTGAAGTTCCCATGAACAATAGGGAGTGTGTTCCTGGGAAGATCAGGGGTGAGGTTCCCAGGAAGGACAAGGATGGGGTTCCTGGAAATTGTCAGGAGTGGTATTCCTGGAAAGTGCAGGGTTGGGTATGCTGGGAAGGGCAGGGACAGGGTTCCCTGGAAGGGCAGGAGTGGTATTGCCGGACAATGCAGGGATAGGTATGCTGGGAAGGGCAGGAACAGGGTTCCCTGGAGAGGCAGGGGTGGGATTCCCGGAAAGTGCAGGGATGGGTATGCTGGGAAGGGCAGGGACAGGGTTCCCTGGAAGGGCAGGGGTGGTATTCCTGGAAAGTGCAGGGATGGGTATGCTGGGAAGGGCAGGGACAGGGTTCGCTGGGAGGGCAGGAGTGGGATTCCCGACAAGGTCAGGGATGAGGTTCACAGGAAGGATAGGAACAGGGTTCCCTGGAAGGGCAGGGGTGGGATTCCCGAAAAGTGCAGGGATGGGTATGCTGGGAAGGGCAGGGACAGGGTTCCCTGAAAGGGCAGGTGTGGGATTAACAGGAAGGTCAGGGCCAGGGTGAAGTTCCCAGGAAGGATAGGGACGGGATTCCTGTTAAGATCAGGGGTGAGGTTTCCAGGAAGGATAGTGACGGGTTCGTGGAAAGGGCAGGGGTGGGGATACTGGAAAGGGCAGAGTTCCCTGGAAGGGCAGTTGTGGGTTTCTTGGGAAGGTTAGGGGTGAGGTTCCCATGAACAATAGGAAGTGTGTTCCTGGGAAGATCAGGGGTGAGGTTCCCAGGAAGGACAAGGATGGGGTTCCTGGAAATTGTCAGGAGTGGTATTCCTGGAAAGTGCATGGTTGGGTATGCTGGGAAGGGCAGGGACAGGGTTCCCTGGAAGGGCAGGAGTGGTATTCCCGGACAGTGCAGGGATAGGTATGCTGGGAAGGGCAGGAACAGGGTTCCCTGGAAGGGCAGGGGTGGGATTCCCGGAAAGTGCAGGGATGGGTATGCTGGGAAGGGCAGGGACAGGGTTCCCTGGAAGGGCAGGGGTGGTATTCCTGGAAAGTGCAGGGATGGGTATGCTGGGAAGGGCAGGGACAGGGTTCGCTGGGAGGGCAGGAGTGGGATTCCCGACAAGGTCAGGGATGAGGTTCACAGGAAGGATAGGGACGGAGTTCCTGGAAAGGGCAGTGGTTGTATTCCTGGAGAGGGCAGAGGTGGGGATACGAGGAAGGGCAGCATTAGGGCTCCCTGGAGGGCGGTTCCTGGAAAGGGCTCGGGAGGAGTTGTGGAGGGACTTAAACATCCGTAAAAAAGCTATCAACTGCACAAGAAGTAATAGGTTTACACCAATGTCCGTGCTCTTTGCAATGATGGGGTTAACAACTCATCAGAAAATACGGGAAAGGATTTGAGATTTTTTTTCCTCCCCTGAGCGGAGTTTCAATATCATACAAAAAAGTCACAGTTTAAAGGCTAATTCCATGAATGGAGATTAGCTGAAATTGCAATTAGTATGCAAGACTGATATGAAAGACAAACATGGAGAGCGGCGCGCACCATCCATCAAGGGTTATTTGCATGTGTAAATGTCAAAATATCACCTCGTCGCGACCTTACTGGCAGTCTGCGCGCGGGTATCAAGGGACGGGTCTGGTCACATGGCACAGGCCGGAGATATTCAGCGCAGGGTGGAAAGGCGCTGGAGCAGTAGTCTCATGTGTTAGCGATGAGAGGGTGACTATTGTATTCTGCATTACTACATGTGCCCCCTAGTGGCCAAAATATCTGCACCTGGAGGTTTGGGAAATAGAATCTAATTGGGGGATTTTCATCATGTCACATATTTTAGTCTAATGGACGAATTCTGCCATTTCATGCTGGTATCACCCGCGCTCCATGTGGGAGAAATAGAGTAAAACTGCAATATAAACCGAGACGAACACTGATATATTAGATGGCGTTTGCAGAGTATGGATTGCCACAATTGGGGTTTCCTTTGAAATCTCTTGCAGTCTACATACAATTTACAGATTACAGGCTGTCAAACTCAAAATTTACTGTCATTTCGTACTGCCGTGGCCGGGTTCAGCTTACAGAATATATGATGCCAGAGTTTGGATCCAACTGGCAGATTGTAGACTGACTTAATCTGAAAAAAGTCTGCAGATTACAGGCTGCCATACACTGGACTGAAGACTGCAAAGAACCAAAACTAACTGGCAAACTACAGTTAGTCGTATAACAAAAAACTGACTGGCACTTCTGAATGTGAAAACTGGTGAGTACAGGTGTGAACTAGGAGTAGCCACCTCTATACAGAACAATCATATAAAGTTGCACTCTGCAGCGCTAAATCACGTAAATATGTAATATATGAAATATAAATAGCATTACTGCTCTAGATAATAAGGCAAAATGTAGATACTTAGCACATAATTTGGCCAATTTATGCAGGCCCAGCGGCCAGCGACAAGGCGATCTTCTTTTGCTGGGAACCTACATGTCTAGTGTGAACACATCTTTTAGCCTAAAGCTTAAATTTATGGGTAGGAGGAGTCATGTGGCGGTTTTAATTGCATCAGGATCCCACCTACCCATAAATTCAGACTTTATCTTAAGAGAGGTAATCACACTAAACATGTAGGTTCCCAGCAAAAGAAGATCGCCTTGTCGCTGGCTGCTGGGCCTGCATGAACTGGCCAAATTATGTGCCAAGTTTCTCCATTTTTTCTTATTATCTAGAGCAGTAATGCAATTCATATTTACATGCTTTAGCGCTACAGACTGCAACTTTATTTGTTTGTAACAGTCTGCAAGATGATGGATGCCACAGTCTAGTTTCGGTTTGCAGATTATAGACTGCAATCAACTAAATAATATTTTCTGGCTGCACATGTCATTCACTCATGGTCTCCATCAGTTTGCAGATTTGTGGAAATCTATTTAACAGACTTTATACTGCCATATTGTTGCAGGATACAGGCTGCCATACTCTGGATTTAAACCCATGATGTTCAGACACCGGCGGTGACACTCCTGCACATTCTCATACCATTAGTACAGCTGTTATTCTCCATAGAGAAGAGCACGGCGATGACCTGGTGCTGGTGAGATCACACATGACTTACGGTTCAGGGGCAGGCTGGCGTTACTCGTTCCCAGCTTGTTTATCGCTACACATGTGTAATTGCCAAAGTGCTCTTCTGTTACATTAGAGACGTGGAGGATCGATCTGGTGTTGTAATTCTTTATGAGGATGCCTCTCTGTCCATTTGTGAGTCTAGAAAAAACAGAAATCATCAATATAAATGCTGGACAGATGGAGGAAGATCTGCTAAATCTGAATAAGTAATCTATCATTATTATAATTTGTTTATTTACATATTAGTTACCTTCCATATTATCCTCCAGAGCTGCACTCACTATTCAGCTGGTACAGTCACTGTGTACATACGTTACATTACTGATCCTGAGTTACATCCTGTATTATACTCCAGAGCTGCACTCACTATTCTGCTGGTGCAGTCACTGTGTACATACATTACATTACTAATCCTGAGTTACATCCTGTATTATACTCCAGAGCTGCACTCACTATTCTGCTGGTGCAGTCACTGTGTACATACGTTACATTACTGATCCTGAGTTACCTCCTGTATTATACTCCAGAGCTGCACTCACTATTCTGCTGGTGCAGTCACTGTGTACATACATTACATTACTGATCCTGAGTTGCATCCTGTATTATACTCCAGAGCTGCACTCACTATTCTGCTGGTGCAGTCACTGTGTACATACATTACATTACTGATCCTGAGTTACATCCTGTATTATACCCCAGAGCTGCACTCACTATTCTGCTGGTGCAGTCACTGTGTACATACATTACATCACTGATCCTGAGTTACATCCTGTATTATACTCCAGAGCTGCACTCACTATTCTGCTGGTGCAGTCACTGTGTACATACATTACATTACTGATCTGAGTTACATCCTGTATTATACTCCAGAGCTGCACTCACTATTCTGCTGGTGCAGTCACTGTGTACATACATTACATTACTGATCCTGAGTTACATCCTGTATTATACTCCAGAGCTGCACTCACTATTCTGCTGGTGCAGTCACTGTGTACATACATTACATTACTGATCCTGAGTTACATCCTGTATTATACTCCAGAGCTGCACTCACTATTCTGCTGGTGCAGTCACTGTGTACATACATTACATTACTGATCCTGAGTTACATCCTGTATTATACTCCAGAGCTGCACTCACTATTCTGCTGGTGCAGTCACTGTATACATACATTACATTACTGATCCTGAGTTACATCCTGTATTATACTCCAGAGCTGCACTCACTATTCTGCTGGTGCAGTCACTGTGTACATACATTACATTACTGATCCTGAGTTACATCCTGTATTATACTCCAGAGCTGCACTCACTATTCAGCTGGTACAGTCACTGTGTACATACGTTACATTACTGATCCTGAGTTACCTCCTGTATTATACTCCAGAGCTGCACTCACTATTCTGCTGGTGCAGTCACTGTGTACATACATTACATCACTGATCCTGAGTTACATCCTGTATTATACTCCAGAGCTGCACTCACTATTCTGCTGGTGCAGTCACTGTGTACATACATTACATTACTGATCCTGAGTTACATCCTGTATTATACCCCAGAGCTGCACTCACTATTCTGCTGGTGCAGTCACTGTGTACATACATTACATTACTGATCCTGAGTTACATCCTGTATTATACTCCAGAGCTGCACTCACTATTCTGCTGGTGCAGTCACTGTGTACATACATTACATTACTGATCCTGAGTTACATCCTGTATTATACTCCAGAGCTGCACTCACTATTCTGCTGGTGCAGTCACTGTGTACATACATTACAGTACTGATCCTGAGTTACATCCTGTATTATACTCCAGAGCTGCACTCACTATTCTGCTGGTGCAGTCACTGTGTACATACATTACATTACTGATCCTGAGTTACATCCTGTATTATACTCCAGAGCTGCACTCACTATTCTGCTGGTGCAGTCACTGTGTACATATATTACATTACTGATCCTGAGTTACATCCTGTATTATACTCCAGAGCTGCACTCACTATTCTGCTGGTGCAGTCACTGTGTACATACATTACTGATCCTGAGTTACATCCTGTATTATACTCCAGAGCTGCACTCTCTATTCTGCTGGTGCAGTCACTGTGTACATACATTACATTTCTGATCCTGAGTTACCTCCTGTATTATACTCCAGAGCTGCACTCACTATTCTGCTGGTGCAGTCACTGTGTACATACATTACATTACTGATCCTGAGTTACATCCTGTATTATACTCCAGAGCTGCACTCACTATTCTGCTGTGCAGTCACTGTGTACATACATTACATTACTGATCCTGAGTTACATCCTGTATTATACTCCAGAGCTGCACTCACTATTCTGCTGGTGCAGTCACTGTGTACATACATTACATTACTGATCCTGAGTTACATCCTGTATTATACCCCAGAGCTGCACTCACTATTCTGCTGGTGCAGTCACTGTGTACATACATTACATCACTGATCCTGAGTTACATCCTGTATTATACTCCAGAGCTGCACTCACTATTCTGCTGGTGCAGTCACTGTGTACATACATTACATTACTGATCCTGAGTTACATCCTGTATTATACCCAGAGCTGCACTCACTATTCTGCTGGTGCAGTCACTGTGTACATACATTACATTACTGATCCTGAGTTACATCCTGTATTATACTCCAGAGCTGCACTCACTATTCTGCTGGTGCAGTCACTGTGTACATACATTACATTACTGATCCTGAGTTACATCCTGTATTATACTCCAGAGCTGCACTCTCTATTCTGCTGGTGCAGTCACTGTGTACATACATTACATTTCTGATCCTGAGTTACCTCCTGTATTATACTCCAGAGCTGCACTCACTATTCTGCTGGTGCAGTCACTGTGTACATACATTACATTACTGATCCTGAGTTACATCCTGTATTATACTCCAGAGCTGCACTCACTATTCTGCTGGTGCAGTCACTGTGTACATACATTACATTACTGATCCTGAGTTACATCCTGTATTATACTCCAGAGCTGCACTCACTATTCTGCTGGTGCAGTCACTGTGTACATACATTACATTACTGATCCTGAGTTACATCTTGTATTATACTCCAGAGCTGCACTCACTATTCTGCTGGTGCAGTCACTGTGTACATACATTACTGATCCTGAGTTACATCCTGTATTATACTCCAGAGCTGCATTCACTATTCTGCTGGTGCAGTCACTGTGTACATACATTACTGATCCGGAGTTACATCCTGTATTATACTCCAGAGCTGCACTCACTATTCAGCTGGTACAGTCACTGTGTACATACATTACATTACTGATCCTGAGTTACATCCTGTATTATACTCCAGAGCTGCACTCATTATTCTGCTGGTGCAGTCACTGTGTACATACATTACATTACTGATCCTGAGTTACATCCTGTATTATACTCCAGAGCTGCACTCACTATTCTGCTGGTGCAGTCACTGTGTACATACATTACTGATCCTGAGTTACCTCCTGTATTATACTCCAGAGCTGCACTCACTATTCTGCTGGTGCAGTCACTGTGTACATACATTACATTACTGATCCTGAGTTACATCCTGTATTATACCCCAGAGCTGCACTCACTATTCTGCTGGTGCAGTCACTGTGTACATACATTACATTACTGATCCTGAGTTACATCCTGTATTATACTCCAGATCTGCACTCACTATTCTGCTGGTGCAGTCACTGTGTACATACATTACATTACTGATCCTGAGTTACATCCTGTATTATACTCCAGAGCTGCACTCACTATTCTGCTGGTGCAGTCACTGTGTACATACATTACAGTACTGATCCTGAGTTACATCCTGTATTATACTCCAGAGCTGCACTCACTATTCTGCTGGTGCAGTCACTGTGTACATACATTACATTACTGATCCTGAGTTACATCCTGTATTATACTCCAGAGCTGCACTCACTATTCTGCTGGTGCAGTCACTGTGTACATATATTACATTACTGATCCTGAGTTACATCCTGTATTATACTCCAGAGCTGCACTCACTATTCTGCTGGTGCAGTCACTGTGTACATACATTACTGATCCTGAGTTACATCCTGTATTATACTCCAGAGCTGCACTCTCTATTCTGCTGGTGCAGTCACTGTGTACATACATTACATTACTGATCCTGAGTTACCTCCTGTATTATACTCCAGAGCTGCACTCACTATTCTGCTGGTGCAGTCACTGTGTACATACATTACATTACTGATCCTGAGTTACATCCTGTATTATACTCCAGAGCTGCACTCACTATTCTGCTGGTGCAGTCACTGTGTACATACATTACTGATCCTGAGTTACATCCTGTATTATACTCCAGAGCTGCATTCACTATTCTGCTGGTGCAGTCACTG
Organism: Oophaga sylvatica; assembly: GCA_033576555.1. Taxonomy (NCBI): domain Eukaryota; kingdom Metazoa; phylum Chordata; class Amphibia; order Anura; family Dendrobatidae; genus Oophaga; species Oophaga sylvatica. The sequence continues at coordinate 75,946,327 of JARQOD010000009.1, forward strand.
TGTACATACATTACATTACTGATCCTGAGTTACATCCTGTATTATACTCCAGAGCTGCACTCACTATTCTGCTGGTGCAGTCACTGTGTACATACATTACAGTACTGATCCTGAGTTACATCCTGTATTATACTCCAGAGCTGCACTCACTATTCTGCTGGTGCAGTCACTGTGTACATACATTACATTACTGATCCTGAGTTACATCCTGTATTATACTCCAGAGCTGCACTCACTATTCTGCTGGTGCAGTCACTGTGTACATATATTACATTACTGATCCTGAGTTACATCCTGTATTATACTCCAGAGCTGCACTCACTATTCTGCTGGTGCAGTCACTGTGTACATACATTACTGATCCTGAGTTACATCCTGTATTATACTCCAGAGCTGCACTCTCTATTCTGCTGGTGCAGTCACTGTGTACATACATTACATTACTGATCCTGAGTTACATCCTGTATTATACTCCAGAGCTGCACTCACTATTCTGCTGGTGCAGTCACTGTGTACATACATTACTGATCCTGAGTTACATCCTGTATTATACTCCAGAGCTGCATTCACTATTCTGCTGGTGCAGTCACTGTGTACATACATTACTGATCCTGAGTTACATCCTGTATTATACTCCAGAGCTGCATTCACTATTCTGCTGGTGCAGTCACTGTGTGCATACATTACATTACTGATCCTGAGTTACATCCTGTATTATACTCCAGAGCTGCACTCACTATTCTGCTGGTGCAGTCACTATGTACATACATTACATTACTGATCCTGAGTTACATCCTGTATTATACTCCAGAGCTGCATTCACTATTCTGCTGGTGCAGTCACTGTGTACATACATTACTGATCCTGAGTTACATCCTGTATTATACTCCAGAGCTGCATTCACTATTCTGCTGGTGCAGTCACTGTGTACATACATTACATTACTGATCCTGAGTTACATCCTGTATTATACTCCAGAGCTGCACTCACTATTCTGCTAGTGCAGTCACTGTGTACATACATTACATTACTGATCCTGAGTTACATCCTGTATTATACTCCAGAGCTGCACTCACTATTCTGCTGGTGCAGTCACTGTGTACATACATTACTGATCCTGAGTTACATCCTGTATTATACTCCAGAGCTGCACTCACTATTCTGCTGTGCAGTCACTGTGTACATACATTACATTACTGATCCTGAGTTACATCCTGTATTATACTCCAGAGCTGCACTCACTATTCTGCTGGTGCAGTCACTGTGTACATACATTACATTACTGATCCTGAGTTACATCCTGTATTATACTCCAGAGCTGCACTCACTATTCTGCTATTTTGGACACAGTAAAGCAGCTTGTGAATAGACGCACCTGTGCAGCTTATCTGAGCTCCTGCAGCCTCTTCTCATCATACTCTGCTGTAAAGACTACAACTCCAGATTGCTACATAACACTGTGTCCTCGTTATGGACGATAACCACCATGAAATCTTTGGGGATATTAGTTTAGATACCAAAAGGGTTAAATATAATGTAAAGTATCTTTTTAGGAAAATCAAAACCAAACCAGCATACAGTCCTAATACTAAAGGGGTTGTCCAGGAATAATAAAAGATGACTGTTCTGGTCAGCGCTCCACCTGTCCATAGGTTGTGTGTGGTACTACAGCCTAACCGTAATCTCATCAGACGACCTGTAATACCGGACACAACCTGCAGGCAGTGGTGGTGCAGTCTGGATTAAATATTTACATTTATGTAACCTTGAACAACCCCTGTAAGCTAAACACAGATCGTATACAGAGATACAATATAAACCTCTTACTTCTTATCTCCTTTATACCACTCAAATGATGGCGTTGGGACGGACGCTGTTTCACATCTGATGTGTCCAGTTTTTCCAAGGAAACCCCAGACGGGTTATTTCAAGGATTGTGGTGCAACTGAAAAAAAAATATGATTTAATGTTAAAAACAGCAGAAATGGATCAATATATCGATATAAACCCAGAACAGCGGGGTACGCGCAGCGGTGAAAATTCAGGACAACTTTTGACGGAATCTTTAGAAAAGTTAAAAACTGGAGCAAACTCCAGAAGTTCTGTCTCATATTGACAGAAAAGCAATATACATTTATTACTCTGAATCTTCTTGTGAAGTATATCAGTTCTGACAGAAAACTGTAAATGTGAAATACGTTTATTCCAATTTTTACAAATGACCCCCTGCGAGTCCCATATTGCAGCCACCAGGTCCCGATTCAGTAATAAAGCACAACACCATCTGGCAGTTCATAAGTCGGTGTGCTGCCAGCATAGATGGCAGGCGCCAAGCTGGCACTTGCTATATCTGCAAACATGATGAAACAAAATAACTCTACTGCAAGAGCGACTGCCACAGAGAGAAACTCTGCACCGCGAAGAGCCTAAAGCTAAATGCACATGGACCGTTATGTCACAGAAGTTTCTGCTCCCCAATTGTGGCAAAATCCGCAGTGAAATACTCTGCAGATCCAAAAAATGAGAACTGCAAGAGAAAAATCAAATCCAAGAAGAGTAACAGACTCAATAACTCACGGCACGAGGGTATGTCACAATCACCTGCAAAATATCAGGCGAGAATAGAACTCCATAGTCAGCAGTATGGACTGACACACAAAGCATGCAATTGGTTACACTACCAGAATGGATAAATATAATAAAGTGACATTTGTAGTCAGGTTAAAAGTGGGCCATCCACTTGTATCCCACCACAGTGACATAACTATTTCCAAAGAACAGTAATAGCACATGAAGGCTAAATGACAAACTTACTGACATAACATGGTTCAGTTATCAGTAGCAGTGCATGCAAAGCAAACCATACAAAGAAATCTGTACCTTAGAAGGAAAATACCAATGGCAGGAAAAGTTAAACAGGATGGAGTCAGTGTCCCCCTCACCCCGACGCGCGTTTCACCTCTTGCTTTCTTCCAGGGGCGTGATATTGATAATAATTATAGGATTAACAGGACGTATTATAGTGGGAAGTCACTTTACCATACCTCATATTGTTAACACACTCTTTGTTTAGTTTGTTACTCTTCTTCCTAATAGCAGTTAGTTATACATTACTCTGGATGGGGCGGTGTCTCCCTTACTGTGCACTCTTTGATTATAATTTATTTTAATTGATCTTCCATAAAGATTGATTGAATTTTTATCCTATTTTTTTTTTTTAATTTACTCTGGATAACTTACTTCTATCCGAGTATGGGTATTTAGTATTTATTTAAAGTTCCATTAATGTAGCATTTGGGACATTATTTTGATAAGTAAATAAAAAAATGACTTTGTGCTTCTATTCTAGATCCATTCATTCAGTGTCAAACCTATAAAGGCTCAGATAAAGCAATCACTCCTGATTCCCAAGTTGAGCGGTCTAAAGGGTATGCCACACTAAACAACATCGCTAACGGGATCGCTAAAAAACGTCACTATTTAGCGATCCCGTTAGCGATGTTGTTGTGTGCGGCATCTACCAGCGACGTGGCCCCTGCTGTGATCTCGTCCGTCGTCCTGATCGTTCCGGACCCTATTTTCATCGCTGGCGCCCCGCTGGTAAGTATCTAATCGCTGAGTGTGGCACCTTTTTTAGCGATTTAGCGGTACTTTTGTACCGCTAAAGTCGTTAAGGAGATCGCTAACCGCGATAGCGTCCTTAACGATATCGCTAAATTAGGTAGCTACTAGCAATATAGAAACAATCCCGCTAGCGATCTCATTAGTATGCGACGCTAACGAGATCGCTAGCGGGATTGTGTAGTGTGGCAGTACCTTAATGAGAGAAGTCTATCGGCAGAGGTGCAGTGACATCTGATTTCTGAAAATTATCTCTTTAGATTATGGCTATTATAACAGAGCTATAACATTTCATACAGTATATTTAATCCTGAAAAGAAGGTAGTGTTTGTAAAAAAAATATACAAAGATGATACAAAATGGGAACAAAACAATACGGTAAATACAAGTATATGTAATAAAAGGGATAACAAAAAAAAGTGCTAAACCTGTGCCACAGAGATTAGCGGAGGGAATCACTCCTCAGAGCAACGGACAGGAGCACAGAGCACTGTGTCTTTCAGAACTGATAAATGACAAAAAACTCTGATTTTTACTAGATCAAGGTTATGACCAAATGCCTCCCCTAGTTGAGCTCATATGGGGGGCTAGTCGTGGGATGTGCTAGTGCCTTTAGAAGATTATGAGATCCCCAACTTTCAGGATATCTTCATCCCTGAAGGTCCCAGGTGAGAAATATTGTTGTCAAGTTTCCTATCACAATTTTATCTTTCTATAGTGGTCAAACATGGCATGAATAGCATCATCCATCTGTTTGATATTAAGATAGAGGTGTTAGGTCGGCCTTCATGTGAGTGACTGCATTACGTTCGTCACTTGACTACGACACAGGAAAAAATATATCTCCTATAAATATCAGATAGATGCAAACACTAATATTCATCTCTGACTACTGGCTCCAAAGTGTCTGAGATAATTCATTTGAACAGAAGAAGCCCCTGTACTTCTCAGCATCAGACTGTACGAATCCTAGACTTGATTCTGATATATTTTAATAACCAGCAAAGGCAAAGCAGACAGCTGGGAGCTCATATTAATAGGTTGTGAAGTTTCATGGATTTTGGCCACTTCCCAGCCTAATTAGACCAACCCTCAGCTTCCCCAGAAATGGTGCATCTATATTGGCTTCTTCACAGAATAATAACACAGCTCACGGCTGTCTGCTTTCCCTTGGCTGCTTATAAAAATAGGTGGGACCCCGCATTGTTCTTTTCATTTATTTATTAACAAGTACAGTAAAATACTCACACAAGGCACTGCTCCACTGCTTTCCTTGGACCTCCACTTTCTGATTCAAGATTATTTTTATTTTTTCATTCTGTTATTTCACGTCATTTTCCTATCTACATTTGTTTTCAGGGCAATTGTCCTGCTCTTACCCACAATTTGCTTCCTTTTCCAGTCCCCTAGCCCTGACTACGACCACTTTACAGCCATTTTACAGCACCAAAGTTCAAGTCCTCATTGACTTATATGGGGTTCGAATCCATGGTCAAGTTCTGGTACCCGGACCAAACTTTTTTTCTAACGTTCGGCTGAACCTGCCGCACCTGAAGTTTCACGGGTCCTCTCATCCCTACTTCTATACTATACTCATCATATCTCAATACTTTGCCCATCATACAGTACTTCTTACTATGCTCCTCATCTTACCGCCATACTATGCTCATCATATCTCAATACTATGCCCATCATACAGTACTTCTATACTATGCTCCTCATCTTACCGCCATACTATGCTCATCATACATCTACATATAACATGCTTCCATTTTAGAGTAATCTATGGATACATTGTTTCAATACTATGGTCACATTAGTAACTGTTAGTAGCTGTCTCAGTTATTCCTAAAACGTCCAAATTTCTGGGAAATCCCACTTAATATTCATCAATCTTTGGATGTTGGGGGCTGTTTGGTTTAATATCATCACCCGTGCTGCATACAATTCCTAAATGTCAGGGACGGGGGTCGCTAGGTGCGGTGGCATTCACACACTTACAGAGGGGAGCGGAATAATCTGCAGGAATAGGTTCTTGTCTTTTAACATTTTAATGAGCTGTGGGACTTTTGTGCATATTAGTTGTGTTGCCCTAATTACTCATTATAATTCTAATGTGCATTTTATATTTAATTACAATGCTTATAAAGCCCAGCAATGGACAGTAAATTATCATAACCAGTGAGTGCATAATGAATATAGGCTGAATTTATTAACTTTTACACTCGCCTTCCATAGGAAGAACTTTCCAATTTACCTTTGTTGATTATCCGCATAATGTGATTAAACAAACTTTCTTAATGTAATTAATTTAGCACTGGCTTGTATGCAGCCTGGGTAATTCCAACATTTCCTTACAGGACCAACAGTCATTTTCTATTACAGGCTTAAACTCTTATTTCCCGGTATTATCTCTTACTTATAATGTTTTTTAAAAAAGAATTCTGATGTTACCATGAAACCATCAGGAAGCAGGTTTTATGTTTTATACTTTGTATCCTTAAAAGGATCACCAAATTGAATTTTTTTTAATCCTTAAAGGCCTAATAAAAAAGCAAAAGCGATACGCACCATTCTGATCCTCCACCGCATTTATTCTGACGTTTCCTGGGTCCTCCAATGGTCTCTACTTTCTGGTTCTTATTAACACACAGGGAATAACTGTTCAGCCAATCACTGGCAGCAACTGTGAACCGCCTCAGCCTGCAATTGGCTGCAGGTGGTCACATGTCTCTCTTTGAGGAAGTCATCTTTTCAGCAGGAGGTAGTCACCAGCTGAGTGCCAGTTAATGTCTGAACAATAGAAGTGGGTAGTTGGAGAGGCAACACTTATCTTTTTCTGCCATTTTTTACTACCATTCTGACTATATATATAAAAAAGTGGGCAACCCCTTTAAATATACAGTGCAGGCTTTGTCATTAATTTTTTTTGCTACATTTTTAAGTTAACAATGGAAATCAAAAAGCAATCATACTAACCACAGTAACCCTAATACCACTCCAGTGCAATCTTTAGTCTAATTTTCACACTCCTTCATAAGCAGTTTACTAGCTGATCCAAGTTTCCATGTTTTATCTTTTGGGAGTGTCTCTCCCAGTAATATAGGCTGGATGTGAGGTCTGTGTGTCTCTTCCAGTAATATAGGCTGGATGTGAGGCCTGTGTGACTCTCTTAGTAATATAGACTGGATGTGAGCTCTGTGTGTCTCTCCCAGTAATATAGGCTGGATGTGAGCTCTGTGTGTCTCTCCCAGTAATAAAGGTTGGATGTGAGCTCTGTGTGTCTCTCCCAGTAATATAGGATGGATGTGAGCTCTGTGTGTCTCTCCCAGTAATATAGGCTGGATGTGAGGTCTGTGTGTCTCTCCCAGTAATATAGGCTGGATGTGAGGTCTGTGTGTCTCTCCCAGTAATATAGGCTGGATGTGAGGTCTGTGTGTCTCTCCCAGTAATATAGGCTGGATGTGAGGTCTGTGTGTCTCCCAGTAATATAGGCTGAATGTGAGGTCTGTGTGTCTCTCCCAGTAATATAGGCTGGATGTGAGGTCTGTTGTCTCTCACAGTAATATAGGCTGGATGTGAGGTCTGTGTGTCTCTCACAGTAATATAGTCTGGATGTGAGGTCTGTGTGTCTCTCACAGTAATATAGCTGGATGTGAGGTCTGTGTGTCTCTCACAGTAATATAAGCTGGATGTGAGGTCTGTGTGTCTCTCCCAGTAATATAGGCTGGATGTGAGGTCTGTGTGTCTCTCACAGTAATATAGGCGGGAATCTGTTGATAATCATGGGGGTTTGTTCTCTCACAGTAATATAGCTGGATGTGAGGTCTGTGTGTCTCTCACAGTAATATAGCTGGATGTGAGGTCTGTGTGTCTCTCACAGTAATATAAGCTGGATGTGAGGTCTGTGTGTCTCTCACAGTAATATAGGCTGGATGTGAGGTCTGTGTGTCTCTCCCAGTAATAAAGTTGGATGTGAGTCTGTGTGTCTCTCATAGTAATATAGCTGGATGTGAGCTCTGTGTGTCTCTCCCAGTAATATAGGCTGGATGTGAGGTCTGTGTGTCTCTCCCAGTAATATAAGGTGGATGTGAGTCTGTGTGTCTCTCACAGTAATATAGCTGGATGTGAGATCTGTGTGTCTCTCCAAGTAATATAGCTGGATGTGAGGTCTGTGTGTCTCTCACAGTAATATAGGCTGGATGTGAGCTCTGTGTGTCTCTCCCAGTAATATAGGCTGGATGTGAGGTCTGTGTGTCTCTCACAGTAATATAGGCTGGATGTGAGCTCTGTGTGTCTCTCCCAGTAATATAGGCTGGATGTGAGCTCTGTGTGTCTCTCCCAGTAATATAAGCTGGATGTGAGCTCTGTGTGTCTCTCACAGTAATATAGGCTGGATGTGAGCTCTGTGTTTCTCTCCCAGTAATATAGGCCGGATGTGAGGTCTGTGTGTCTCTCCCAGTAATATAGGCTGGATGTGAGGTATGTGCGTCACTCCCAGTAATATAGGATGAATGTGAGGTCTGTGTGTCTCTCCCAGTAATATAGGCTGGATGTGAGCTCTCTGTGTCTCTCCCAGTAATATAGGCTGGATGTGAGCTCTGTGTGTCTCTCCCAGTAATATAGGCTGGATGTGAGCTCTGTGTGTCTCTCCCAGTAATATAGGCTGGATGTGAGGTCTGTGTGTCTCTGCCAGTAATATAGCTGGATGTGAGCTCTGTGTGTCTCTCACAGTAATATAAGGCTGGATGTGAGCTCTGTGTGTCTCTCACAGTAATATAGGCTGGATGTGAGCTCTGTGTTTCTCTCCAGTAATATAGGCGGATGTGAGTCTGTGTTCTCTCCCAGTAATATAGGCTGGATGTGAGGTCTGTGTGTCTCTCCCAGTAATATAGGCTGGATGTGAGGTCTGTGTGTCTCTCCCAGTAATATAGGCTGGATGTGAGGTCTGTGTGTCTCTCCCAGTAATATAGGCTGATGTGAGGTCTGTGTGTCTCTCCCAGTAATATAGGCTGATGTGAGGTCTGTCTGTTTCTCACAGTAATATAGGCTGGATGTGAGGTCTGTTGTCTCTCACAGTAATATAGTCTGGATGTGAGTGGTTCTTGGTGTGTGGTCTCTTCACAGTAATATAGGCTGGATGTGAGGTCCTGTGTGTCTCTCCCAGTAATATAGATATATGAAAGTGTGCACAACTGGGTATGATGGTGCCGAGTTAGGTTCCCAAACCAGGCTGTATGATATAGTAAAACAAGGCACTCAACTTTTATGCTCAAACAAAGGAAATTTTAATAATGGTCCAGGCAAAACGTTTCGGCTGTAACATAGCCTTCATCAGTTGCCAATTTCTATATTATAGGTAGAGGACCTAAACAAATATATACAGATATACTGATATACTGAAATCAATAAAGGTTGTGAAAAGAAAGTATATACAAGCGATTTGGTATATATGTTTACATTGTATCGAGAGACATGGAATAAATTTGTATGGCACAATCCAATAGACTCATAAATGATAAGGAGAAACATACCGTTATGTTAGGCGGTCAAAAATCAATATTCCTAGTAGAACAAGCACATATAGAGAACACCTGAGAAATATGAACGCATTAAAAATGAGTGAGTATCTAGGTGAGTGTGACGCCTTACAGATATAGCTAAAGTAAGGAGCATACCCTTGTGATGAATTCAATACATCAATAGAGGGGGAGTGAGTCAAATGAATTACCTGTGAAGGATTGATACATGTTGGAAAAAGTGCAACGCATGCAAGCTTATCCCTGGGAGTGATCAATGTGCTTACCAGATGCAATGAAGAGATTACGCTTCTGGTACTGAGTACATATGAATGTGCTGCCTGAAAATAGTCATAGAGGCAGAATGACTCCGGTTAGAGATATACCCTATGTATAAGCAATGGCTATCGGTGCGCTTACCGTCTGTGACTGGAGACGCGGGATCCGCCGCTGGTCTGTGGGTCTGTAATCGTGCCCGATAAGTATGACGGCGCTGTGTGGCTGTGCTTAGCAGATATATATAACGCGCCCGGAAGTAAGGGGCGCGCTGGATCTGCGTGCGTGTCACCTGAGAACTTCCAGTGTGATGGATACTGGAACCGGAAGTCCAGTGCGTTCCAACCTTGCGTTTCAAAGACTAACACATGGAGGATAAAGCTCCGCCTTAAGGTTGTGCCTGATGCTGATGACGTAATCGGTGCTCGTTATTCAGTATAGAGATGGTGCTGTGTAACTTATCGTGGCTATACTGTGAAGATGGTATATTCAGTATAAAGGTGATCAGTGCCGGTGACACAGATGGTGATCAATATAGACGGCTCTGAAAAAAATACAGAAAGTAGAAATTAGCCACATTGTATATGCATATTAAATAAAGGACATCAGATCAAAATCCCTATTCAAACCCCTGGGTGATAGAGTCTCTAATGTGTGAATCCAAAAGGACTCTCTTTTCTTTAATTGTAAAATTCTATTGCCTCCCCGTCTGGGTTGAGGAATAGTTTCGATCACTTGAAATTTAAGTTGGGAGATGGTATGACCCTGTGTGTGGAAGTGGTGGGGGATAGGGAGAAGTACATTTTTGCAGCGAATGGTGGATTTATGCTTGGAAATCCTATCACGCACTGATTGATGGTCTCACCAATATATAATAACCACAGGGACATTTAATTGAATACACAGCAAATAATGATTCACAAGTGTAAAATCCTTTAATGTGAAAGCTCCTGCCTGTATGTGGGTGATGAATGGTGGAGCCTTTTTGTACGTTGCCACATTGGGCACAATTCAGGCACGGAAATGTGCCTAGACGGGGCTGTGATAGGAATAATTGTTCCTAGTAACGAAAATAGTCACTGACACACAACTTCGGGATCTCAGACATACAGAGTGACTAACAAATTCCTAAATAGGGGCTACCCCCCTCCTCTTCTGACTACAGCTAAGAACCACCAGACGATTAATCGCTCTAGAAAAACTGACAAACGCATCCCGTTTGTTCATATGTTCCACCCTTATGCCTTCATCCTTCATAGGGCAATAAGACGCCATTGGCCATTGTTATCCCAAGCGCATCCAATATACCTGAATTCGCAGAACCATTTCTGCCATGCTTTAAAAGACCGCCTAATTTAAGGGATGGCCTCGTACGGGCAGACTTGGGCTCATCCCATTTGAAAAAACAATTATTCCTATCACAGCCCCGTCTAGGCACATTTCCGTGCCTGAATTGTGCCCAATGTGGCAACGTACAAAAAGGCTCCACCATTCACCACCCACATACAGGCAGGAGCTTTCACATTAAAGGATTTTACACTTGTGAATCATTATTTGCTGTGTATTCAATTAAATGTCCCTGTGGTTTATTATATATTGGTGAGACCATCAATCAGTGCGTGATAGGATTTCCAAGCATAAATCCACCATTCGCTGCAAAAATTTACTTCTCCCTATCCCCCACCACTTCCACACACAGGGTCATACCATCTCCCAACTTAAATTTCAAGTGATCGAAACTATTCCTCAACCCAGACGGGGAGGCAATAGAATTTTACAATTAAAGAAAAGAGAGTCCTTTTGGATTCACACATTAGAGACTCTATCACCCAGGGGTTTGAATAGGGATTTTGATCTGATGTCCTTTATTTAATATGCATATACAATGTGGCTAATTTCTACTTTCTGTATTTTTTTCAGAGCCGTCTATATTGATACCATCTGTGTCACCGGCACTGATCACCTTTATACTGAATATACCATCTTCACAGTATAGCCACGATAAGTTACACAGCACCATCTCTATACTGAATAACGAGCACCGATTACGTCATCAGCATCAGGCACAACCTTAAGGCGGAGCTTTATCCTCCATGTGTTAGTCTTTGAAACGCAAGGTTGGAACGCACTGGACTTCCGGTTCCAGTATCCATCACACTGGAAGTTCTCAGGTGACACGCACGCAGATCCAGCGCGCCCCTTACTTCCGGGCGCGTTATATATATCTGCTAAGCACAGCCACACAGCGCCGTCATACTTATCGGGCACGATTACAGACCCACAGACCAGCGGCGGATCCCGCGTCTCCAGTCACAGACGGTAAGCGCACCGATAGCCATTGCTTATACATAGGGTATATCTCTAACCGGAGTCATTCTGCCTCTATGACTATTTTCAGGCAGCACATTCATATGTACTCAGTACCAGAAGCGTAATCTCTTCATTGCATCTGGTAAGCACATTGATCACTCCCAGGGATAAGCTTGCATGCGTTGCACTTTTTCCAACATGTATCAATCCTTCACAGGTAATTCATTTGACTCACTCCCCCTCTATTGATGTATTGAATTCATCACAAGGGTATGCTCCTTACTTTAGCTATATCTTAAGGCGTCACACCACCTAGATACTCACTCATTTTCAATGCGTTCATATTTCTCAGGTGTTCTCTATATGTGCTTGTTCTACTAGGAATATTGATTTTTGACCGCCTAACATAACGGTATGTTTCTCCTTATCATTTATGAGTCTATTGGATTGTGCCATACAAATTTATTCCATGTCTCTCGATACAATGTAAACATATATACCAAATCTCATGTATATAATGCTTGTATATACTTTCTTTTCACAACCTTTATTGATTTCAGTATATCAGTATATCTGTATATATTTGTTTAGGTCCTCTACCTATAATATACAAATTGGCAACTGATGAAGGCTATGTTACAGCCGAAACGTTTTGCCTGGACCATTATTAAAATTTCCTTTGTTTGAGCATAAAAGTTGAGTGCCTTGTTTTACTATATCATCTCCCAGTAATATAGGCTGGATGTGAGCTCTGTGTGCCTCTCCCAGTAATATAGGTTGCATGTGAGGTCTGTTTCTCTCCCAGTATATAGCTGGATGTGAGGTCTGTGTGTCTCTCCCAGTAATATAGGCTGGATGTGAGATCTGTGTGTCTCTCCCGGTAATATAGGCTGGATGTGAGTCTGTGTGCATCTACCAGTAATATAGGTGGATGTGAGGTCTGTGTGTCTCTCCCAGTAATATAGGCTGGATGTGAGGTCTGTGTGTCTCTCCCAGTAATATAGGCTGGATGTGAGATCTGTGTGTCTCTCCCGGTAATATAGGCTGGATGTGAGCTCTGTGTGCATCTACCAGTAATATAGGCTGGATGTGAGGTCTGCGTGTCTCTCCCGGTAATATAGGCTGGATGTGAGGTCTGTGTGTCTCTCCCAGTAATATAGGTTGGATGTGAGGTCTGTTTCTCTCCCAGTAATATAGGCTGGATGTGAGCTCTGTGTGTCTCTCCTAGTAATATAGGCTGGATGTGAGGTCTGTGTGCCTCTCCCAGTAATATAGGTTGGATGTGAGGTCTGTTTCTCTCCCAGTAATATAGGCTGGATGTGAGCTCTGTGTGTCTCTCCTAGTAATATAGGCTGGTTTGTGAGGTCTGTGTGTCTCTCCCAGTAATATAGGCTGGATGTGAGGTCTGTGTCTCTCCCAGTAATATAGGCTGGATGTGAGGTCTGTGTGTCTTTCCCAGTAATATAGGCTGGATGTGAGGTCTGTGTGTCTCTCCCAGTAATATAGGCTGGATGTGAGCTCTGTGCGTCTCTCCCAGTAATATAGGCTGGATGTGAAGTCTGTGTGCGTCTCTCCCAGTAATATAGGCTGGATGTGAGCTCTGTGCGTCTCTCCCAGTAATATAGGCTGGATGTGAGGTCTGTGTGTCTCTCTCCCAGTAATATAGGCTGGATGTGAGCTCTGTGCGTCTCTCCCAGTAATATAGGCTGGATGTGAGGTCTGTGCGTCTCTCCCAGTAATATAGGCTGGATGTGAGCTCTGTCTGTCTCTCCCAGTAATATAGGTTGGATGTGAGGTCTGTTTCTCTCCCAGTAATATAGGCTGGATGTGAGCTCTGTGTCTCTCCCAGTAATATAGGCTGGATGTGAGCTCTGTGCGTCTCTCCCAGTAATATAGGCTGGATGTGAGCTCTGTCTGTCTCTCTCAGTAATATAGGCTGGATGTGAGCTCTGTGTGTCTCTCCCAGTAATATAGGCTGGATGTGAGCTCTGTGTGTCTCTCCAGTAATATAGGCTGGATGTGAGGTCTGTGTGTTTCTCCCAGTAATATAGGCTGGATGTGAGGTCTGTGTGTCTCTCCCAGTAATATAGGCTGGATGTGAGGTCTGTGTGTTTCTCCCAGTAATATAGGCTGGATGTGAGGTCTGTGTGTTTCTCCCAGTAATATAGGCTGGATGTGAGGTCTGTGTGTTTCTCCCAGTAATATAGGCTGGATGTGAGGTCTGTGTGTCTCTCCCAGTAATATAGGCTGGATGTGAGCTCTGTGTGTCTCTCCCAGTAATATAGGCTGGATGTGAGGTCTGTGTGTCTCTCTCAGTAATATAGGCTGGATGTGAGGTCTGTGTGTCTCTCCCAGTAATATAGGCTGGATGTGAGCTCTGTGTGTCTCTCCCAGTAATATAGACTGGATGTGAGCTCTGTGTGTCTCTCCCAGTAATATAGGCTGGATGTGAGGTCTGTTTCTCTCCCTGTAATATAGGCTGGATGTGAGGTCTGTTTCTCTCCCTGTAATATAGGCTGGATGTGAGGTATGTGCGTTGCTCCCAGCAATATAGGATGAATGTGATATCTGTGTGTCTATCACAGTAATATAGATTGGATATGAGCTCTACATGTTTTTTTCCAGTGATATAGACTGTATGTGAACTCTGAGTGTATCCAGGGTGCTGCTGACTTCACGTGCTTCCATATGTAAAATAAAAGTTCCAGAACTGCACTTATTTCCTCTCCATATGCTTTCCTCCTGTCTGCTTTCTCCGCCCTCTCTGAGACTACAGATACTTTCACCTCTCTCTGCTTCAGATCTATGTACAACCTCTCAACCCAAAAAGCAGAGAAAGCCTTCAGGTGCAGGGGCTGTGACAGATCTGTAATATTTTTTACATATCATTGAGCTAGGCAATGGACTCACAGATAATCTGCAGCAGCAGAATGGATGAATATTTTTAATGAAGACAATTTAGAAAGTTGCTTAACTTTGTATTTAGGAAGAAAATGAACAATAAAAAAATCAGTTTGAAATTTTTGCCTGAGCCTTAATTATGATAAATAAGTTAAACAGCAAAAAAGGATAATGGAGACACATCATAGAGATTGTAGATGTTACATTCACTGACTACTGAACCAATGTTATTTAAAGGGGATTTAACAATAGGGAAGATTAGGGCACATTGTTAGGGAATCCCATCACTTTCTGATTAATGGGTTTCCAATATCTGGCACACCCATGAACCTCAGAATAAAGACAACTATTTTTTTTCCAGAAAAATCAAAGGACATCACAGTCTTAAATGCTTTGTCCAATTAAAAAAAGAAACATTTTTAAAGATACATTTCAGGAATTCTGAGTTACTAGATGGAAATCCTCTTGATCAAAGTGGAGATTTGGCTGTAAAGAGTATCTCTCTCTCCAGGGGACTCGTCCTGTCCTGCATTGCACAGACGGCTTATTGATCTGTGTAATACTTCATTTCTCCTGTGGGGGAGCTGCAGGGAACCTGGACACTTACTGCCAAGTTTCCCCACAGATCACAGCTGATCGCTGAGGATTGCAATTGGAGGTGGACACTTTGTAATTAGTTTATTCTGAGAAGAGTCGTCTAAATAGTAAAGATGATCCAAGCCATAGAGAATGATGCTTTTATTGGCAAAATGCATATAAAGACGTCTTTATCTCAGTTATAACACTGGTGCCTCCTCACTTAGATTTTAGGGGCCAGCTCCGTCTCCTTCTGCACCTCTACTTTCATTGCATCCATTTCTTTTGCATTTTGCATCGGCTTCTTATCCATAGTGAAATCTCCGATGCAGATAAACTTTTACAACCCACAGAACTGAGAGTTGAACTTTGAGAACTACCTGGGAGCTTGGGTGTAATGACATTATAAAGAGCTGCCCCCACGGTTGTCCCTTAATGCATGTCAAGCAAGCGCGGATGCCATGTTCTCTGATTTAATGCCAAAGGGCGCTATCGCCGTCCTCTGTCACCGCGTGGACAGCGGCGGGGTAATCCATTAGCTCTTCTAAATGGCAAAAAATAATTATATTCTGCAATCAAGTATGATTAAAACAACGGCCCGGCTCATTTGGAAATATTTTGTGGGATTACGTCTCTGAAATCTGAAAAATATTAAATTATAGAACACACGATTTTATAAAAAGAAAGAAAAATCTAATGAAATTTTATTATTTGTCTCCATTAATACATATTAATAATTGTCAGAAATAAATATTTATTATTTATCAATAATTATTATACTAAAGTTAATAATTAAATGTTATAATTAAATATTGAAACTTATTATTACATAATATTATTTACAAAATATCAGGCATCCTGGGATCTTATCTTCACTTGTTATCTTAAATACTTGTTCAATCAATTAATTTAAAACGAAAAAACTTTTTAATCAGTCTCCACTTATCTCTATGACCTGGCGAAAATTTAGTTTTCGCCTGTCATAGATCAGGAGGCAGAGTCAGATAGTCAGAGATCAGGAGGCAGAGTCAGATAGTCAGAGATCAGGAGCAGAGTCTATTGTCAGAGATCAGGAGGCAGAGCAGATGGTCAGAGATCAGGAGGCAGAGTCAGATAGTCAAGATCAGGAGGCAGAGTCTATTGTCAGAGATCAGAGGCAATCAGATGGTGAGAGTCAGGGGGCAGATCAGATAGTCAGAGATCAGGAGGGAGAGTCAGATGGTCAGAGATCAGGAGGCAGAATCAGATGGTGAGAGATCAGGAGGCAGAATCAGATGGTGAGAGATCAGGAGGCAGAATCAGATGGTGAGAGATCAGGAGGCAGAGTCAGATGGTCAGAGATCAGGACGCAGAATCAATAGTCAGAGATCAGGAGGCAGAATCAGATGGTGAGAGATCAGGAGGCAGAATCAGATAGTCAGAGATCAGGAGGCAGAATCAGATGGTCAGGTATCAGAAGGCAGAGTCTAATTGTCAGAGATCAGGAGGCAGAGTCAGATGGTCTGGGATCAGGAGGCAGATCTAATTGTCAAAGATCAGGAGGCAGAGTCAGATGGTCAGGGATCAGGAGGCAGAATCAGATGGTCAGGATCAGGAGGCAGAGTCAGAGGTCAGGATCAGGAGGCTGAATCAGATGTCAGAGATCAGGAGGCAGAGTCAGAAAGGTCAGGGATCAGGAGGCAGAGTGAGATGGTCAGGGATCAGGAGGCAGAGTCTAATGTCAGAGATCAGAAGGCAGAGTCAGATGGTCAGAGATCAGGAGGCAGAATCAGATGGTGAGAGATCAGGAGGCAGAGTCAGATGGTTAGAGATCAGGAGGCAGAATCAGATGGTCAGAGATCAGGAGGCAGAATCAGATGGTGAGAGATCAGGAGGCAGAGTCAGATGGTTAGAGATCAGGAGGCAGAATCAGATGGTAAGAGATCAGGAGGCAGAATCAGATGGTGAGAGATCAGGAGGCAGAATCAGATGGTGAGAGATCAGGAGGCAGAGTCAGATGGTCAGAGATCAGGACGCAGAATCACATAGTCAGAGATCAGGAGGCAGAATCAGATGGTGAGAGATCAGGAGGCAGAATCAGATAGTCAGAGATCAGGAGGCAGAATCAGATGGTCAGGTATCAGGAGGCAGAGTAATTGTCAGAGATCAGGAGGCAGAGTCAGATGGTCTGGGATCAGGAGGCAGAGTCTAATTGTCAGAATCAGGAGGCAGAGTCAGATGGTCAGGGATCAGGAGGCAGATCAATGGTCAGGATCAGGAGGCAGAGTCAGAGGTCAGAGATCAGGAGGCCAAATCAGATGGTCAGAGATCAGAGGCAGAGTCAGATGGTCAGGGATCAGGAGGCAGAGTGAGATGGTCAGGGATCAGGAGGCAGAGTCTAATTGTCAGAGATCAGAAGGCAGAGTCAGATGGTCAGAGATCAGGAGGCAGAGTCAGATGGTCAGAGGTCAGGAACAGAGTCTAATGGTCAGAGATCAGGAGGCAGAGTCTAATGGTCAGAGATCAGAGGCAGAATCAGATGGTCAGGATCAGGAGGCAGAGTCAGATGGTCAGGAGATCAGGAGGCAGAATCAGATGGTCAGAGATCAGGAGGCAGAGTCAGATGGTCAGGGATCAGGAGGCAGAGTGAGATGGTCAAAGATCAGGAGGCAGAATCAGATGGTCAGAGATCGGAGGCAGAATCAGATGGTCAGAGATCAGGAGGCAGAGTCAGATGGTCAAGATCAGGAGGCAGCGTCAGATGGTCATAGATCAGGAGGCAGAATCAGATGGTCAGAGATCAGGAGGCAGAATCAGATGGTCAGAGATCAGGAGGCAGAATCAGATGGTCAGAGATCAGGAGGCAGAATCAGATGGTCAGAGATCAGGAGGCAGATCAGATGGTCAGAGATCAGGAGGCAGAATCAGATGGTCAGAGATCAGGAGGCAGAGTCAGATGGTAGAGATCAGGAGGCAGAATCAGATGGTCAGGGATCAGGAGGCAGAGTCAGATGGTCAGAGATCAGGAGGCAGAGTCAGATGGTTAGAGATCAGGAGGCAGAGTCAGATGGTCAGAGATCAGGAGGCAGAGTCAGATGGTCAGAGATCAGGAGGCAGAGTCAGATGGTTAGAGATCAGGAGGCAGAGTCAGATGGTCAGAGATAGGAGGCAGAGTCAGATGGTAGAGATCAGGAGCAGAGTCAGATGGTCTAGAGATCAGGAGGCAGAGTCAGATGGTTAGAGATCAGGAGCAGATCAGATGGTCAGAGATCAGGAGGCAGAGTCAGATGGTTAGAGATCAGGAGACAGAATCAGATGGTCAGAGATCAGGAGGCAGAGTCAGATGGTTAGAGATCAGGAGACAGAATCAGATGGTCAGAGATCAGGAGGCAGAGTCAGATGGTTAGAGATCAGGAGACAGAATCAGATGGTCAGAGATCAGGAGGCAGAGTCAGATGGTTAGAGATCAGAATACTCATAGCCAGGCTGATCACAGAAGTGCCAACAAGGAAATGGCCTAGAAACTGTCCACTGGGGCTATCAACCAAGCAAAGTAACAATGGTGTGGTGACGGCATGCGGCATGGAAACCCGGATCCTACAGTTGGCGCTGCGTGCAAACAGCATAAGAGGTCTCAACTTAGCCAATGGATTCCCCCATACATGGCAAGCAGACTAATAATAATAATAATAATAATCTTTTATTTTTATATAGCACTAACATATTCCACAGCGCTTTACAGTTTGCACACATTATCATCCTGTCCCCGATGAGGCTCACTAGTCTAGATTCCCCATCAGTATGTCTTTGGAATGTGGGAGGAAATCGGAGAACCCGGAGGAAACCCACGCAAACACGGGGAGAACATACAAACTCCTTGCAGATGTTGTCCTTGGTGGGATTCAAACCCTGGACTCCAGCGCTGCAAGGCTGCAGTGCTATCCACTGAGTCCACCGTGCCGCCCACTAATACAATTTAATGCACAAACAACTGGAGTCTGCAAAAGGGAGCAGCACGACTTGTTAGAGGCCCAAAGAAGTGGGTCCAAGTAGGAAACACCCCCCCCATGATATCCAACCATTCTAATAGGGAATATGAGGCATATAGTCTTCATGAGAAATCTCCTATAAGAGAAAACGTTCATTGATAATTTAATGAGAAAAATGTCAAAATTTGTATTTGTCAAATTTTGCAACTTTTTGAAAAATCTGCTCACGCAAAGGAGCATTGACACAAATCCATCCCCTCCATCTCCATCCCCTCCATCTCCTTCCCTCCATCTCCTTCCTCTCCATCTCCTTCCTCCTCTCCGTCTCCTTCCCCTCCATCCATCCTCTCCATCTCCTTTCTCTCCACTCATCTTCCCCTCCATCTCCTTCCCCTCCATCTCCTTCCTCCTCCATCTCCTTCCCCTCCATCTCCGTCTCCTTCCCCTCCATCTCCATCCCCTCCATCTCCTTTCTCTCCATCTCATTCCCCTCCATCTCCATCCCCTCCATCTCCTTTCTCTCCATCTCATTCCCCTCCATCTCCATCCCCTCCATCTCCTTTCTCTCCATCTCATTCCCCTCCATCTCCATCCCCTCCATCTCCTTTCTCTCATCTCATTCCCCTCCATCTCCTTCCCCTCCATCTCCTCCCATCCATTCCTTCCATCTCATCCCCTCCATCTCCCTCCATCTCCTTCTCTCCATCTCATTCCCCTCCATTCTCCCCTCCATCTCCTTCCCCTCCATCTCCTTCCCTCTCATCTCCATCCCCTCCATCTCCTTCCCCTCCATCTCCTTCCCCCTCCATCTCCATCTCCTTCCCCTCCATCTCCTTGATACGTCCATGAACGCTATTAACATCGCCCAGTCCAGTAAGATAACCATCATCTTCATCCTCTCGACCGTGACATCACAAATACTTTTTGACCATAACATTTGAAGTAAACTGCTGAGGACAGACGGGGAATACAAGGAGATATAAAACAGGAGGATTGTGGGCCTGTAACGATGATTTAAGGCGCGTACGGCACAAGGCGTTCTTAATCTTATGTGGTCTGTATTTCCCACCGGTGCATCTAATGGATTCTCTTACAAGAACCCATAAAAAATTGCCATGAAACTTTCATGCAAACCTGATGTTTCCTGAATGCCAAAATGGCTCTGTATTCCAGTTAATAGAACTCGGCTTAAAATATCCAAGTAATTACTAATTTACAACCATAAATCCATAACAGATAATAAAATGTTTATTTGCCTATAAAAAATAAATGACACAGAAAAAAAAGGGACAAACTCATAAGCGATACATTGTAATTATGCATCTTAGTTCTAGTGCAAGTGTTCAATAGAAGCGAGAGGGAAATGGCGGCAATAAAATGATAATTTTCACTTAATCATTACTTAAAATCCATTCACAGGCGGGGGTGTAATAGACGAGGGCCGATGAGTGCCTGGCTGCAAAGAGGGCTGCAGAAAGTTTTATTTTCTAGGTATTAAAGCCTGGTAAATAGAAGTAATGGACCATGAGGGTGAAGGCGGCCAATCTGTGGGCAAAGATAATTTTAAGAATACTTTTCAGCTACGGTCTGATACTAATTTTAATGTACAAACTAACGCCCCCATGTGGTCAAATTTTACTGAAATGATCATAACTTCTAGGATACTCAGTGTTTTTTGTTGTTTTATTGAATGAAAAAAAATATTTAATTTCCAATATAAATTTTTTATCAATTCTTTAAAGTTTTTCAAGATCTCTGCTTGCTGTCATTCATGCGCCATTGTTTACTTTCAGAGTATAAAAGTCCAGGTTGTGTGCTAGATGTGTAGGTGTGTATGGCTCGTTACATGACGAACCTCTGATAACTGTTCTGCCTTCTTCCACGTATGACTGTGTGGCTTCCAGCATACGGCTAAACCCTTCATCCACTCCCAGTAAAAAAAGACTGTATGGGTGCTTAAGTCTATTTATTGCGATGATGTGAACAACAATGGTAGATGATAACCGATGATATAGTGGAGGAAATTGGTGAACACAATAGTGGATGAGATCGGGTAAAAACAGAATCCGCTTGGCAGAAGCAATGATTTACAGAGAAGCAAGACACACGTGAATCTCTTCAGAAAGCCTGGGAGAATATGTCTGCCTGACTAGTTTTCCCCAGGAAGCTAAGGGGGCTGTTCTTAACCAGAACACATTGCTCCATTAAAGGGGAAACTTCCCTGAAACCTGGAACAGGACAGATGGGAACACTTATGACATCTAGTGGTCATAACCGGTACTACGCTATGAGTTAACTTGCTGCACATAAGTGGGTTGAACAATAACTGTATATCTGCACTTGGGTGTCTAAAGGATCCCACTGACAGCAAGCAGAGTTCTTAATAACTGCAAAAAAATGGTTCAAAATAGCATAATGGAAGATGCTATAATTTTAAAGAGTTATTCTCAAAATAAAAAGTTATCCACTATCCATTACTGATCGCTGGGGGTCTCACTAGTGAAAACCCGCCCGAGAATGGGGCCCTTCAGCCCTGTCTTTAATGAAACAGCGGACAGCAGGCTCGACCTAAGCTCCATTCATTGTCTATGGGATTGACTGAGAAAACCAAGCACGGTGCTCCGCTATTTCCGCTCATTCCATAGACAAGCATACGTACCTCCGCAGATGGGACTGCAGAGCTCAGATCCCGGGGTTTCCAGAGGGATCTCTGTGGCCCTCAGTGGTCAGATCTTCTGCAATCATCAAGTTATCTATTATCCTAAGATTAGGAATTAACTTGGAATTAACCTTTAAATTACAAAGTTACCATGTATTTGCTGAAAGTGGAATATCCTTTTAAGAAAATGTATGGATCTTACTATTAATTGTGGTTGTAAGCACTATAGATTTAACTAGAAAATGTCAGACATATTTGTAAAATAACTTTTTTTTTTAAGCAAGGTCCCCCGAAAATCATCTATCTAGAGGGTATCGTACCCCAGTGATCGACAAGTAACTGATCTGGGCATGAGTATTTAATCTTTAGTGTTAAATGTTTATTATTCTTTTACAATATTTATTTTTTTTACCAATCGTCGATAAAGAATTGCCAGAGTAGCCAAAGAAAAGTTGAATCATACAGTGATCAAGGATGATGGGGCCTATTACCGAGAGTCTGCCCCACCTGTTATCTTAGCATAGTATCAGAGTAAGGACATCAGTAGTAAATGATGCCCGTCTCCTCTCACTAGTCATCTGGCATTGTAAAATCCAGAATAATAAAAAAAAATAAAAAAATTAAAACCTAAAAAGTGTTAAAATATTTAAAGAATTTCCTGCATTTTGTCTGGTGCTCACCTCCTAGTGGAGAGAAGAGCCGAGCATCCATAGGAAAGCCGTGATTTGCACATTCTGTGCCTATAACACCAGTACATGGCTGCAGAACATCAGCGACTCATTGTTCTAGTCATTAATTACTGTGATTTGCAGAGTTAGCTCCTACTTATAGTAATTCAAGGGCAATAGAACTCAAATCAATCAATTACTGGCTAAGAAAAGCCATCAAGTCTAATATATCACGCCGTGTGCTGTAAGTCCTGTAGGTCTGAAATTATATCTGCATTATCTTTGTGTGACAGCGAGGACTCTGCTCTGAGCTCCAGCTTTCATTGCCGGTGGTCCCAGCAGTAAATTTAACACTCTGTTCCGAGGAAAAGAAGAAAAGTTGTAGAAGTCAGATTATAATGGAAGATGTGTTAGTAATGGTAGAAAGTAAAGAATAAACTATATCCATACACACTTACAGAATATATATCATGTAGTTTATTATGGGAACCACTATGGTTTTATTGCAGCTCTCTTATGTGCAAGAATGTAACGACTATAAAGGAGAGAACATTTTGAAATTCAAATTTACCAACTTTGATACATTTTTCCAAATAATTAAATCCGCCACAAATTGCAAAGCCTCCAATTTCCCTGAAAAAACATAGAAAACTTCGAGGTCTCCTAGGACTGTATACAAACCCCTTCAAGCTCTTTATCACAAACACAGCCTTAGTATTATTAAAGTGACATCACCTTAGGGACTGATGGTAAACCAGTAGTAGCCAACAACCAATTAATAACAGTGCACTGACAGTCTTTTTACATACTGTAAAATTGAAAAAAAAAAAAGGTTCAAAAATTATCCCTTTTGCACATATTTGCTCAGGCAGACTGTTCTCTGCAGAACACTGGCTAAAACTGATAGTGTCGCTGCTAGAGGTAACATTATCTTGGTGTAACTGAGACGTATGATATGCCATATATTCCTTGGCGTCTTCTGCTTCTTTCTCATTAATTTGCTTGCCAGTGGGAAACAATGCCACTTGTGATCTGCATCTGTGCATTTGGTAGTACAACTGTTGCCGGTGATTGTGGTGGTGCTTCTGCTGCTGTTAGCGGCTCCGACATTCCTAGCTATGGTATGGAGTTTTTTCTTATACTTCCCCATGTATTGACATTGCACTTTTTCTTTTACCGTACATTTTGTACATTATAATTACATTTTGACAATCTTTTCATTACCAATTGTTTAACCCTTGTCAAAAAAGTCATAAAAATAGAAGCTAGGCAGTTGAGTAAACATGCAAACAGCAGTGCGGCAGCTCATTGCAGTATAGGAGTGTCATGTACAGTTGTCAAATTAGACTAGCAAAACAGGTATGCAAAACCAGACGGTATCAGGTTTCTCTGCATAGCTGTCCCTATCAGGAGCCAGGTCTGGTGGGTGGGATTGAAGTGTGAACTAGCTCAAAATGTTCAGTCTGCCATCAGATCCTTGCCAATGATTAAGACGCAGGTTTTTGCATTGAAACGCGTATGTTTTTAATGTCTGACTATGACTTAACTGTTTTTATAAGTATTCAAGCAGCTGACAGCACTCGGGAGTTAGCACGGATGCACGTTCAGGCGTTCAAGGATCCAAATGAACAACAGTCCAACGAAAAAATAGGAACAGCATCCAATCCAGGTGAAGTATAACAAGTCTTTATTCAGCCACCATAAAATACGACGTTTCGGCCATTTTCAGGCCTTTATCAGTATCAAAAACAGCAAAGGTGTCCTTAATGATGTGAGGAGCCAATCACCATCAGGAACGCCATAATACAATAGACATATTTAAGGACACCATTTTGCCTGTTTTTGTATACTTGATAAAGCCTGAAAATGGCCGAACGTCGTATTTTATGGTGGCTGAATAAAGACTTGTTATACTTCACCTGGATTGGATGCTGTTCCTATTTTTTCGTTTAACTGTTTTTATGTCATTGGAAGTTTTTGGAATAAATGAAAATGGATTTTATGGACTTAAAGTGCTGGACTTATTTTTCCTAAATACTATAATACTGGCAATATGTACAGGAATATAACTACTATAATACTGCCCCTATGTACAAGAATATAACTACTATAATACTGCTCCTATGTACAAGAATATAACTACTATAATACTGCCCCTATGTACAAGAATATAACTACTATAATAATGCTCCTATATACAAGAATATAACTACTATAATACTGCTCCTATGTGCAAGAATATAACTACTATAATACTGTCCCTATGTACAAGAATATAACTACTATAATACTGCCCCTATGTACAAGAATATAACTACTATAATACTGCTCCCTATGTACAAGAATATAACTACTATAATACTGCTCCTATGTACAAGAATATAACTACTATAATACTGCCCCTATATACAAGAATATAACTACTATAATACTGTCCCTATGTACAGGAATATAACTACTATAATACTGCCCCTATATACAAGAATATAACTACTATAATACTGCCCCTATGTACAAGAATATAACTACTATAATACTGCCCCTATGTACAAAATATAACTACTATAATACTGCTCCTATGTACAAGAATATAACTACTATAATACTGCCCCCTATGTACAAGAATATAACTACTATAATACTGCTCCTATATACAAGAATATAAGTACTATAATACTGCCCCTATGTACAAGAATATAAGTACTATAATACTGCCCTATGTACAAGAATATATCTACTATAATACTGCCTATGTACAAGAATATACTACTGTAATACTGCTCCTATGTACAAGAATATAACTACTATAATACTGCCCCTATGTACAAGAATATAACTACTATAATACTGCTCCTATGTGCAAGAATATAACTACTATAATACTGCCCCTATATACAAGAATATAACTACTATAATACTGCC
Source organism: Oophaga sylvatica (assembly GCA_033576555.1). Classification (NCBI taxonomy): domain Eukaryota; kingdom Metazoa; phylum Chordata; class Amphibia; order Anura; family Dendrobatidae; genus Oophaga; species Oophaga sylvatica. The sequence goes on from JARQOD010000009.1 coordinate 75,971,747, forward strand.
TCCTATGTGCAAGAATATAACTACTATAATACTGCTCCTATGTACAGGAATATAACTACTATAATACTGCCCCTATGTACAAGAATATACTACTATATTACTGCTCCTATGTACAAGAATATAACTACTATGATACTGCCCCTATGTACAAGAATATAACTACTATAATACTGCCCATGTACAAGAATATAACTACTATAATACTGCTCCTATGTACAATAATATAACTACTATAATACTGCCCTATGTGCAAGAATATAACTACTATAATACTGCTCCTATGTACAAGAATATAACTACTATAATACTGCCCCTATGTACAAGAATATAACTACTATAATACTGCCCTATGTACAAGAATATAAGCTACTATATACTGCTCCTATGTACAAGAATATAACTACTATAATACTGCTTCTATATACAAGAATATAACTACTATAATACTGCCCCTATGTACAAGAATATAACTACTATAATACTGCCCCTATGTACAAGAATATAACTACTATAATACTGCCCTATGTACAAGAATATAAACTAATACTGCTCCTATGTACAAGATATAACTACTATAATACTGCTCCTATATACTAGAATATAAGTACTATAATACTGCCCTATGTACAAGAATATAACTACTATAATACTGCCCCTATGTACAAGAATATAACTACTATAATACTGCTCCTATGTACAAAAATATAACTACTATAATACTGCTCCTATGTACAAGAATATAACTACTATAATACTGCCCCTATGTACAAGAATATAACTACTATAATACTGCCCTATGTACAAGAATATAGCTACTATATTACTGCTCCTATGTACAAGAATATAACTACTATAATACTGCTTCTATATACAAGAATATAACTACTATAATACTGCCCCCTATGTACAAGAATATAACTACTATAATACTGCCCCTATGTACAGAATATAACTACTATATACTGCCCCTATGTACAAGAATATAACTAATACTGCTCCTATGTACAAGAATATAACTACTATAATACTGCTCCTATTATACTAGAATATAAGTACTATAATACTGCCCCTATGTACAAGAATATAACTACTATAATACTGCCCCTATGTACAGGAATATATCTACTATAATACTGCCCTTATGAAACATGGATATTTTTTCCTACCTTTTTTAGTAGTGTAGTTTCCTGATGCAGAATTGTTGGCATAGATCTTCTCTGTCTTTATCCTGCCTACATCCTGAACTCGCCTTTTATCCGCTCACATATGATGAGGTTCGGTGCCGTCTGTTATCATTTTCCGGTGGGATTAATTTAAACATCAAAATCAAGCTGTTTTGGTTTCAGCTTTGCAGCGTCAGTCGGGGGGTTGTGAGCAGTTTTATAGGATTCTTGATGTGTTGCCGTTTCTAGAATCTTGCAACTAAAAGTTTCCTTTGCCGTTACAGATCCATATTTTATTATGCATTTTTATAAAATGAGGGGATATCATTTTCCTATCATTAGGGTCATATCACCAAATCATGTGTGAGTCATTAAAGGTCTGCTGATTAGGAGTCATCCCTCAGTCATTACTATGTAACGGTCGTAAAAAGCTATTTGTGAGATTTTTAAAAATTGATAGAAAAAATAAAAAAATTCACTGACATGAGCTAGAAAATGATTGTATAATTCTTCAAAATGTCTTGCGGTCTCGACACTGTATACTGTCTTTTAAAGGGGTTTTCTAACACTATAACATTGATGGTCTCTCTCTAGTTCCATAAATTATGTTTTTCTATAATGGATGGGGGACCCCTCAAACAAAACCGCTCAATTATTTAACCAGGTATAGCGCCATATATATCATTGTGGCTGGGCCTGGTACTGCAGCTCACTAATGTGACTAAAAAGACAGGCACAGTCACAGAAGAAACTGACCCTTGTGTGGCTGAACGATGCGGGGTCCCAAGAGTTGGACCACTTACAATCTGATATGACTATCTATACTACAGATTGGCAATAGATGTTCTTGCATCTCTTCCATTCCATGATCTGCAGCCCCCGGCTCTGGACAGACGTGATGGAAGTAATTTATGAAAGCAAGATGGCAGCCAGATACAAAAGGAGATTAAGAAAATAAGAAGGTAACAGAATGGGAAAACTATTGAGAGTTGTGTCGAATAGTTGAAGTCATGGTTCGACCAGAAGGGCCAGAGACCAGCAGAAGACCACCCAATTTGTGGCCAATCACTATCTCTGATGAGATGATTCACAAATAACCTTTTCGATCGGACTGACAACATGCACTTGTCCTGCCTGTATGGAGGGTGATGCTCACAGTCATCTCCTCATCGTCCCTAATCTTACACTCTCTATCTGAATTTTCCATTTTCTTGTCAGTTCCAAACTTTTCTTACAGATCACGGAAAACTTCTGCTATGAATAGACGCTGATTATCTAATTGGAAAAAAAAAGTGGCGCCATGACACTTCATAGCATCTGTAAAAGTGATGTCATCTCATGTGAAGAATCAATAAACTGGGAATAGTTTTGTATTTTTAGATTTACCTGCATTTAGCTTGTTGTGCATTCGTCCAATTCTATGCTGTTTCTTAAAGTCTATGGACACCTTCGACATGGAAAAAAATATATTTTTATAAATGAAGGTGGTTACTGTTAGTAATTAAAATTGCTCTGAATTTTAGAATGTGATCTTTATTCTTTCTTTCATTTTTAGGCGGCTTTCTCTGCCCTCCCTGAATCTGTAGATACTTTCTCTCCTCTTTACTGCAGATCTACATACAACCTCCTCCAACTCCCTGCTGCTATCTCTAACACTGAAAGAAGAAAGTGAAGCTCAGAGAGCAGTAAGAACTAGGAGAAGAAGCCTTATTGGATTTGTAACATTTTTGCAGAGCACTGAACAAAACAAAAGACTTACAGACGCTCTGCAGCTGCTACATTTTTACTGTGACGACAGTTTAGAAAGTTACTTAATTTTGCTTTTAGGAACCAAGAAAACCATGCGTGAAGGTTTTACATGATTTTTACATTTTGATTTTGCAATTAATAATCCACCTCAAAGTTGTATATTCAGAGGCAGAAGTCTTACACAGCATATGGGTAGGTGATTTTAGTAACCGTTAGTTCGGTTCCGTTAACACATCGGACCCCCATGGACCACCAGAGCTGTGAACTTGTGCCCTTTGTTCTCCTCTTCTTGCTTACGTGGCTTGTGTCCGGTTCATGCAGCTTTACATGGGTCCTCATTCATTATAAAGATGTTTGGATGATACTATACAGGCACATTTTACCTTTGTATCATCCACGTCCTTTTAGATTGTAAGCTCTTGCTAACAGGCTCCTGACTTGGATGAATTATTGAACCACAGGTCCTTCTCAAAAAATTAGCATATAGTGCTAAATTTCATTATTTTCCATAATGTAATGATTACAATTAAACTTTCATATATTTTAGATTCATTACACACCAACTGAAATTTGTCAGGTCTTTTATTGTTTTAATACTGATGATTTTGGCATACAACTCCTGATAACCAAAAAACCTGTCTCAAAAAATTAACATATCAAGAAAAGGTTCTCTAAACGACCTATTACCCTAATCTTCTGCATCAACTAATTAACTCTAAACACATGCAAAAGATTCCTGAGGCTTTTAAAAACTCCCTGCCTGGTTCATTACTCAAAACCCCCATCATGGGTAAGACTAGCGACCTGACTGATGTCAAGAAGGCCATCATTGACACCCTCAAGCAAGAGGGTAAGACCCAGAAAGAAATTTCTCAACAAATAGGCTGTTCCCAGAGTGCTGTATCAAGGCACCTCAATGGGAAGTCTGTTGGAAGGAAACAATGTGGCAGAAAACGCTGTACAACGAGAAGAGGTGACCGAACCCTGAGGAAGATTGTGGAGAAGGACCGATTCCAGACCTTGGGGGACCTGAGGAAGCAGTGGACTGAGTCTGGAGTAGAAACATCCAGAGCCACCGTGCACAGGCGTGTGCAGGAAATGGGCTACAGGTGCCGCATTCCCCAGGTAAAGCCACTTTTGAACCATAAACAGCAGCAGAAGCGCCTGACCTGGGCTACAGAGAAGCAGCACTGGACTGTTGCTAAGTGGCCCCAAGTACTTTTTTCTGATGAAAGCAAATTTTGCATGTCATTCGGAAATCAAGGTGCCAGAGTCTGGAGGAAGACTGGGGAGAAGGAAATGCCAAAATGCCTGAAGTCCAGTGTCAAGTACCCACAGTCAGTGATGGTGTGGGGTGCCATGTCAGCTGCTGGTGTTGGTCCACTGTGTTTCATCAAGGGCAGGGTCAATGCAGCTAGCTATCAGGAGATTTTGGAGCACTTCATGCTTCCATCGGCTGAAATGCTTTATGGAGATGAAGATTTCATTTTTCAGCACGACCTGGCACCTGCTCACAGTGCCAAAACCACTGGTAAATGGTTTACTGACCATGGTATTACTGTGCTCAATTGGCCTGCCAACTCTCCTGACCTGAACCCCATAGAGAGTCTGTGGGATATTGTGAAGAGAAAGTTGAGAGACGCAAGACCCAACACTCTGGATGAGCTTAAGGCCGCTATCGAAGCATCCTGGGCCTCCATAACACCTCAGCAGTGTCACAGGCTGATTGCCTCCATGCCACGCCGCATTGAAGCAGTCATTTCTGCCAAAGGATTCCCGACCAAGTATTGAGTGCAGAACTGAACTTTATTATTTGATGGTTTTTTTGTTTGTTTTTAAAAAACACTTTTATTTTATTGGACGGTTGAAATATGTTAATTTTTTGAGACAGGTTTTTTGGGTTATCAGGAGTTGTATGCCAAAATCATCAGTATTAAAACAATAAAAGACCTGACAAATTTCAGTTGGTGTGTAATGATTCTAAAATATATGAAAGTTTAATTGTAATCATTACATTATGGAAAATAATGAAATGTAGCACTATATGCTAATTTTTTGAGAAGGACCTGTATGTGTTACTATGTAACATCTGATAAAGTCTGTATTTGTTTCCTCCAAATTATAAAATGCTGCAAAATATGTAATAAAAATTACTATTATCATGTTCATCATCATCAGAGAAGCATGCTGTTTCTCCACTTTTGAGCCACTTCTTCCCCTCCCCCTCATTTCATAATCCTCCAAAATGCCTCATGGTCAAAATCAGGCCGGCTGGAGGAATCAGATGACAGCTGCCTGTTGAAATCTATACAAAGGGTAAGAGGAGGTAGAAGCAATATAAGAGAGAGCGGCACAGACATCCACTGACCTCTGCTGCTTTCTAGTTAGTGTTTTATTTGCCTCCAGAACTGGATTTACACTTATACTGCTCAGTACTGCTTTATTATTCCCTCCATGCTGATACTTCTTGTAGGTGGTTTCTCTCACCCAAAGCTGGATTCTGCTCAATAATGATTCATGATATCCTCCATGCTGCTGCTTTCCAGTAAGTGTTTTACTTTACCCCAGAGCTGGATTCACAACTACACTGCTCAGTATTGCTGAATAATGTTCTCCATGTTTCTACTTCTTAGAAGTGTTTTATCTAACATCAGAGCTGGATTCACAGCTACAATGCTCAGTAGTGCTATATTATGTACTCCATTCTGCTGCTTTCTAGTTAGTGTTTTTATCTCATCCCAGAGGTGGATTCACAAATACACTGCTCAATAATGCTACATAATGACCTCCATTCTGCTGCTTTCTTGTAAATGTTTTATTTCACCCCATAGCTGGATTCACACTTATACTGCTGTATAATGTTCTCCTTGGTGCAATTTTTTGTAAACTTTTTATTTCACACAAGAGCTGGATTCAAGGTTACACTGCTCAGTAATGTAACGCAATGTCCTCCATGTTGCTGATTTCTAGCAAAGTTTTATCTCACCCCAGAACTGGATTCACAACTACACTGCTCAGTACTTCTGTATATTGTCTTCCATGCGGCTGCTGATTCTGAATATATACTATATAGCGACAGAGCAGGAATCCCTCATGTCTGTGTGTGCAGTGTATGGGAGACATGAGTGCAGCCCAAGTGCTGAGGAGAAAGCTCTCCTGTAACACAAGGTTATCAATGGATAAAGTGCAGCAAGTGCTTGGAAGAGGGAAAGAAGTAAGTGGAAGGAGTAAGGTCACTGAGACATAACCATCATGCTGCCGTCTAATGAGGTGCTGTGCCGAGTACCCCAACGCACGTTTTGCAGAACAGTCCGCTTCTTCGGGGGAAAGAAAAACTACATGATACAAGTTACATAATGGCCAGAAATAATGTCATCCCTCAGGTTTACACACATGACAGCTAGAGACAAGCAGATTGATTTACGGGACACCAGTCCATTGTCCAGGAGTCCCGGGAGTCGATTCACTCATCCCTAATGACAGCTTATTCTGAACAGTCACTGGAAAGTACTGATATATTCAGGATTTGAAAAGCATGGTTACATTTTTACAACGAGAGCGCCACACTTCTGCACAGGCTGCCTGGGGTATTACAGTGAGCTGCAATACTTTACACAACACATGAATGGGTGAACCTGCTTTTTTTTTGAAGAAAGCACCATGGATTTTACAGCCCCTTTAAGACAACTGCGTATAACAGAGAAGCTTCTGAGAAAGGAGAAACCTCGGACTCCAAGAAAAGGGCATCAGATCCAACACACCGGAGCGTCGCTGGTCTCCTCCGTCTCAGAGATCCATTACTTCTCCATGAATACAATTCCTTTCCTATATTTCCCGGGAGCCTCTCAGGAGCCCGACCACTTGTTCCACAAGTCCTTTTAGATGAAATACTAATCCACATCGAATGTTTCCAATCTCTTAATGTATCTGTACATTTACAGCACATCCCATCGCCGCTCTCCTCCGGGATATACATTAAGGTCATTTTGTTTTGTTTTTTTCCGATATATCTTACGAGCTGCTGTGGACCAAGCAGATTCTGGGCACTTTCATTTAGTTATGTCCTCCCGGAGATAAGGTCTGCTGCTGCTGCAGTTTTAATTATCCCAACAGGCAGTATACTTCAGTCCGTAACAGGAGGAGTGCAGCAGATAAAGGACATGCAGGAGTCCGCGACGCGCTTTGATGTCTGCGGAGCTGGAGCCCTACCTGTTGTTCTAATTCCCCACACCTGTTACATAGACGACCTTCCACCGCTTTACGTCTTAGATCTCACTTGGTTTCCACTAACTCAATGGGGAAGGTGAGATATGCAGTTAACTCCTAAACTGTTAGAGAAGCTGCGGCAACCATCAGTGCGAACCCAAAACGCGTTGGGAAAAGCGTATACTTACCGTAGAGGCACATAGAAAACGGGTATCCTGGTTCAGGATGCCTACACCTTGAGGGGGGCAAGATCCTAAACAATCCCTATCCCTGCACACCGAAATCATCCTGAAAATAGGTCCCATACGACACCGAGAACTTCATCGGATGGAGACATACTCTTCTGCTTGGTTAGTATGAAGATGGTGAAGATGGACTGGAGCAACACATGACTGCAGACTACACAAGGTCTGGTTGTATTCTACGGCCGTGGAAACACATAAGTCTGCATTGGAGCTGTATACACAAAACGGCACAATTTATAAGATATATTGGAAGTAGACTTGAGCGTAAACATTTGCAGGACCTCGTCCAGAGCGCACGTCTTCCAATGTTGGGATCCTGGCGCCTCGAGGGAGTACTAAGCTCCCGTGACGTCAGGACATTGCGAGAAGCGGTGTTATCAGGAGTGCAAAAGGACTTGGCATTCGAGTGCTGGCCAAGGAAAATCACGCGGTACGGAGAGGATCCCGGAACAGGTTCAGGCGAATATTTTAGAAGAACTTTAATTGGAAAAATTGTACAAAGTTTGTTCTATCCTTTAATTGATTTCTGTGTTACTCTGCCTTATAGTCTTAGGCTCAGTATCGGACCCCCACATCCAAACACTCTGAAAGTTTTCAAAAAGTTTCAAACAATGTTTAAAATAACTAAGTGAACGTCAACAATAAAAAAAAAATCTAAAACGCGGCCAAGAGAAGCCATAAAATCAACCAAGTTCTGAGAACGAAGTAGAGACAGCGTTCTTGGCCGGCTCCATGACCGAGGAATAAAATGTCCTGAGATTTGGGATCCAAATCTTGGCCAGTGTGTAAAGTCTCATCTTCCGCATCTGACCATATTATTAACGCCTCGGACCTGTAACAAGACATCCACCTGTAGGACCTGCTATGGCAAAAAATGGCAAAAATGGCGTTGTGTTTCATCAGATTCAATATTGTGGCAGAATTATTCCAAAGAAACGTTGCTTTAGGGTGAATATCCTTATAATATGGGACTGCATGGTGGCACCATATGGCAGCATTCCGTATGCATGAGAAGTCATGAGAAAAAGGTTGTCTGGGACCTGTGATGACCTGTGTTTAGGATTTTCAGAGTGATGGGGTCCGACACAATGCACCCCCACTGACAAGCTAATACCAGAAGTCACTGCTGTCAGAAGATCACAGTATATGGAGCACCATAGCGCTGC
>JARQOD010000009.1:75980375-76055609 GCA_033576555.1 Oophaga sylvatica
AACCCTCATTATCACCTGAGTAGAGAACTGAGGTTTATTCTCAGCCAAAGGGGTAGAATCGATCCCCAGTAGGGGAATAGACTTCTGTAGGGGTATCAAGGGAAACCCGCAACGTTTAGCAAAATCAAAATCCATCAGGTTAATAGCTGCTCCAGAATCAACGAAAGCCTGAGCAGAAAATGAGGACAGAGAGCATATCAGAGTAACAGTTAATAAAAACTTAGTCTGAACACTACCCAAGACAACTGAGCGTGCAAAACGTCTTCCCCGCTTAGGGCAGACTGAAATAGCATGAGAGGCATCACCACAGTAGAAACATAACCCATTGCGCTTTCGAAACTCATGACGCTGTGCCCAGAAACCACTCTATCACACTGCATGGGTTCAGAAGCAGGTTCACAAGGCAACACTATTCCACGCATACTTCTCCGCTCACGCAAACGTCTATCAATTTGAATCGCTAATGACATAGAATCATTGAGACCAGAGGGGACAGGGAATCCCACCATAACATCCTTTACATTATCTGACAGACCCTTCCGAAAAAGAGCTGCCAAAGCGTCGTCATTCCATTTGGTCAGGACTGCCCACCTGCGGAATCTCTGACAGTATAACTCAGCGTCATCAAGCCCCTGATTTAATGCCAACAAGGCTTTTTTAGCTTGATCAGTGACATTAGGCTCATCGTACAATAACCCCAAGGCCTGAAAAAATGCATCAACATCACTCAAAACAGGATCCCCAGGTGTCAGGGAAAAAGCCCAATCCTGAGGATCGCCGCGCAGGAGAGAGATGACAATTTGAACCTGCTGCACTGCGTTCCCTGAGGACTTAGATTTTAAAGCAAAAAACAATTTACAATTATTTTTGAAATTCAGAAACTTGGCTTGATCCCCCAAAAACAAATCTGGCATGGGAATCCTAGGTTCCACAACAGGCAACCTAGCAAGATAGGTAGCAATACTCTGAACCTCAGTGGCAAGCTGATCCACACGGCCAGACAACTGTGCAAACTCCATTGAGAGAAAAAATCCTCCCCAGCACCCAGAGATAGAGGGAAAAAAAAAAATGCAACAAACAGAAAAATATCTCTGACAACTCTGACCACCTTTTTTTTTTTCTTTCACAATATTTTTTCCCTTCTGTGAGTACCATATAATTTTCAGTTTAGGCCGGTGATACTGTTATGATTTGGTAGCTGAGGAGTGCAGGTAAAAAAGGCAATACACCAGAGCAGTTGGAATCTATGAGATTGCAGTACCCTGACTAACCACCACAACTAGAGGCAGCCGTGGAGCGTTCCTACGTTGGTCCTAGACGCCTCGTCACAGCCTGAGAAACTAACTATACCTAAAGATAGAAAGAGGAAAGCTATCTGCCCCGGAGCAGATCCCCAAAGAACATAGAAAGCCCCCAAACATGTAATGGCGGTTAGACAAGAAGAAATACTGACACAGACAGAAAATAGTATGAGCAAACATTGGGGCCCAAACTATCTAAATAGAAAAGGATAGGAAGGGCACTTACTGCAATCCCAAAAAACCCTGAAAAGCACCAACTCTACTAATTTCAAAAACACCTGAGATCACACGACCTCTACCACCTAAATTAGTTCTCTGGTGTAACAAAATCAAAACAGCAGCCACTGAAAAAACTGGAAAAAGCAAATGTACAAAACATCAGTGGCTGAACTAAACTGAGAGGGCAAAAGCCCCCTGAGGGGACCCAGAAGGCCCCCACAGAAGTGCAGGACAAAATGCAAAAATAAAGCACAAAAACAAAAGAAGAAAATGTCTTATCTGATAGCAGGAGATGCAGACACGACACAGCAGGCTACTAAGGAAACAGGAATCAAGGATTGAGACCAGAACAATTGATCATCGGCAACCCTGATGGGAAGGCGACTCCCTTAACCCCTTCACCCCCAAGGGTGGTTTGCACGTTAATGACCGGGCCAATTTTTACAATTCTGACCACTGTCTCTTTATGAGGTTATAACTCTGGAACGCTTCAACGGATCTTCGCGATTCTGAGATTGTTTTCTCGTGACATATTGTACTTCATGTTAGTGGTAAAATTTCTTCGATATAACTTGCGTTTATTTTTGAAAAAAACGCAAATATGGCGAAAATTTTTAAAATTTTGCAATTTTCAAACCTTGAATTTTTATTCCCTTAAAACAGAGAAATATATCACACAAAATAGTTAAGAAATAACATTTCCCACATGTCTACTTTACATCAGCACAATTTTGGAACCAAAATTTTTTTTGTTAGGAAGTTATAAGGGTTAAAAGTTGACCAGCGATTTCTCATTTTTACAACAAAATTTACAAAGCCATTTTTTTTAGGGACCACCTCACATTTGAAGTGACTTTGAGGGGTCTATATGGCAGAAAATACCCAAAAGTGACACCATTCTAAAAACTGCACCCCTCAAGGTACTCAAAACCACATTCAAGAAGTTTATTAACCCTTCAGGTGCTTCACAGTAACTAAAGCAACGTGGAAGGAAAAAATGAATATTTTACTTTTTAGCCACAAAAATGATCTTTTACAAACTTTTTTTTTATTTTCACAAGGGTAAAAGGAGAAAATGGACAGATAAGGTTGTTATGCAATTTCTCCTGAGTACGCCAATACCCCATATGTGGGGGATAACCACTGTTTGGGCACACGGCAGAGCTCGTAAGGGAAGGAGCGACGTTTGACTTTTTCAAACTAAAATTGGCTGGAATTTAGATTGGATGCCATGTCGCGTTTGGAGAGCCCCTGATGCGCCTAAACAGTGGAAACCCCCCACAAGTGACACCATTTTGGAAACTAGACCCCCTAAGGTACTTATCTAGATCTGTTGTGAGCACTTTGAACCCTCAAGTGTTTCACAAAAGTTTATAAAGCCTGGGTGTGAAAAAAAAAAAAAATCAATTTTCCACAAAAATGATTTTTTAGTCCCAAATTTTTGAATTTTCCCAAGGAAATTGGACCCCAAAAGTTGTTGTCCAATTTGTCCTGAGTACGCTGATACCCCATATGTGGGGGGGGGAAACTGTTTGGGCGCACGGCAGGGCTTGGAAAGGAAGTAGTAACGTTTTGGAATGCAGACATTAATGGGGGTCATGTTCCGTTTGCAGTGCCCCAGATGAGCCTAAACAGTGGAAACCCCCCACAAGTGACCCCATTTTGGAAACTAGACCCCCTAAGGAACTTATCTAGATCTTTGGTGAGCACTTTGAACCCCCAAGTGCTTCACACAAGTTTATAATGCCCGGGCATGAAAATAAAAAATCCTATTTTTTTCCCACAAAAATTATTTTTTAGTCACTAATTTTTTATTTTCCCAAGGGTAACAGGAGAAATTGGACCACATAAGTTGTTGTACAATTTTTTCTGAGTACGCTGATACCCCATATGTGGGGGGGAACCACTGTTTGGGCGCACGGCAGAGCTCGGAATGGAAGGAGCACCATTTGACTTTTTCCAACCAAAATTGGCTGGAATTGAGTTTGGATGCCATGTTGCATTTGGAGAGCCCCTGATGTGCCTAAACAGTGGAAACCCCCACAAATGACCCCATTTGGGAAACTAGACCCCCTAAGGAACTTATCTAGATTTTTGATGAGCAATTTGAACCCCCAAGTGCTTCACACAAGTTTATAACGTAGAGCCGTAAAATTTAAAAATCATATTTTTTCCACAAAAATGATCTTTTCACCCCAATTTTTATTTTTCCAAGGGTAACAAGACTCCAAAAGTTATTGTGCAATTTGTCCTGAGTGCGCTGATACCCCATATGTGGGGGTAAACCACTGTTTGGGTGCATGGCAGAGTTTGGAAGGGAAGGAGCGCCGTCTGACTTTTTCAACGCAGAATTGGCTGGACGCCATGTCGTGTTTGGAGAGCTCCTGATCTGCCTAAACAGTGGAAACCCCCATAAATGACACCATTTTGGAAACTAGACCCTCAAGGAACTTATCTAGATGTGTGGTGAGAACTTTGAACCCCCAGGTGTTTCACTAAAGTTTATAACGTACAGCCGTAAAATAAAAAATCTTTTTTTTTTTTTTACAAAAATGATTTTTTCGCCCCCAATATTTTATTTTCACAAGGGTAACAGAAGAAATTGGAATGCAAAAGTTGTTGTCCAATTTGTCCTGAGTACACTGATACCCAATATGTGGGCGAAAACTACTGTATGGGCACACGTCGGGGCTCGGAAGGGAAGTAGTGACGTTTTGGATTGCAGACTTTGATGGAATGGTCTGGGGGCGTCATGTCACATTTGGAGAGCCCCTGATGCACTTAAACAGTGGAAACCCCCACAAGTGACCCCATTTTGGCAAATAGACCCCACAAGGAACTTATCTAGATGTGTGGTGAGCACTTTGAACCCCGAAGTGCTTCACAGAAGTTTATAACGCACAGCCGTAAAAATAAAAAATCTTTTTTTTTTTTTACAAAAATGATTTTTTCGCCCCCAATATTTTATTTTCACAAGGGTAACAGGAGAAATTGGACCCCAAAAGTTGTTGTCCAATTTGTCCTGAGTACGCTGATACCCAATATGTGGGAGAAAACTACTGTATGGGTGCACGTCAGGGCTCGGAAGGGAAGTAGTGACGTTTTGGATTGCAGACTTTGATGGAATGGTTTGGGTGCGTCATGTCGCATTTGGAGAGCCCCTGATGCGCCTAAACAGTGGAAACCCCCCACAAGTGACCCCATTTTGGAAAACAGACCCCACAAGGAACTTATCTAGATGTGTGGTGAGCACTTTGAACCCCGAAGTGCTTCACAGAAGTTTATAACGCACAGCCGTAAAAATAAAAAATCTTTTTTTTTTTTTTTTTGCAAAAATGATTTTTTCGCCCCAATATTTTATTTTTACAAGGGTAACAGGAGAAATTGGACCCCAAAAGTTGTTGCCCAATTTGTCCTGAGTACGCTGATACCCAATATGTGGGAGAAAACTACTGTATGGGTACACGTTGGGGCTCGGAAGGGAAGTAGTGACGTTTTGGATTGCAGACTTTGATGGAATGGTCTGGGGGCGTCATGTCGCATTTGGAGAGCCCCTGATGCGCCTAAACAGTGGAAATCCCCAACAAGTGACCCCATTTTGGAAAATAGACTCCACAAGGAACTTATCTAGGTGTGTGGTGAGCGCTATGAAGCCCCAAGTGCTTCACAGAAGTTTATAATGTACAGCCGTAAAAACAAAAAAATATTTTTTTTTGTACAAAAATGATATTTTCGCCCCCAGTTTTTTATTTCCCAAGGGTAACAGAAGAAATAGGACAAATTGCACAATAACTCTTGGGGTCCAGAGTACGCTGATACCCCATATGTGGGGATAAACTACTGTTTGGACGCATGGCAGAGCTCAGAAGTGAAGGAGCACCGTTTGACTTTTTCAACGCAGAATTGGCTGGAATTGAGATCAGACGCCATGTCACATTTGGAGAGCCCCTGATGTGCCTAAACAGCGGAAACCCCCCAATTCTAACGCCAACCCTAACCCCAACACACCCCTAACCCTAGTCCCAACCCTAACCACAAACCTAACCCTAACACACCCCTAATCCCAACCCTAACCCTAATCCTAACTTTAGCGCCAACCCTAACCCTAACTTTAGCCGCAACCCTAACCCTAACCCTAATGGGAAAATGGAAATAAATACATTTTTTTAATTTTATTATTTTTCCCTAACTAAGGGGGTGATAAAGGGGGGTTTGATTTACTATTTATACCGAGTTTTTATGATTGGCAGCTGTCACGCTAAAAGACGCTTTTTATTGCAAAAATAGTTTTTTGCATCGCCACATTTTGAGAGCTATAATTTTTGCATATTTTGGCCCACAGAGTCATGTTAGGTCTTATTTTTTGCGGTACGAGTTGACGTTTTTATTTGTACCATTTTTGAGCAGGTGACATTTTTTGATCGCTTTTTATTTTGATTTTTGGGAGGTTAGAATGAACAAAAATCAGCAATTCATGAATTTCTTTTGGGGGAGGCGTTTTTATTGTTCCGCATGTGGTAAAATTGATAAAGCAGTTTTATTCTTCGGGTCAGTACGATTATGGCGATACCTCATTTATATCATTTTTTTATGTTTTGGCGCTTTTATAGAATAAAAACAATTTTATATAAAAAATAATTATTTTTGCATCGCTTTATTCTGCGAGCTATAACTTTTTTATTTTTTCGCTGATGCTGCTGTATGGCAGCTCGTTTTTTGCGGGACAAGATGACGTTTTCAGCGGTACCATGTTTATTTATATCGGTCTTTTTGATCGCGCGTTATTCCACTTTTTGTTCGGCGGTATGATGATAAAGCATTGATTTTTTGCTTCGTTTTTTTTTTTTTTTTTTAAGGGGTTCACTAAAGGGGTTAACTAGTGGGACAGTTTTATAGGGGGGGTCGTTACGGACGCGGCGATACCAAATATGTGTACTTTTATTGTTTTGTTTTTTTTATTTACAGGAAGAAATGAATTTATTGGGGAATATTTTTTTTTTTTATTTATTTTGGATTTTTTTTTATAACATGTTTATTTTTATTTTTTTAACTTTTTTACTTTGTCCCAGGGTGGGACATCACTGTATTTTATCAAATCGCTGGTGTGACAGTGTGCACAGCACTCTGTCACACCAGCGATCGCTCAGGCATAGCTGCAGGCTTCTCAGTGCCTGCTCTCAGCAGGCACTGAGGAAGCCGCCTCCCTCCAGGACCCCGGCGCCATCTTGGATCCGGGTCCTGGGAGGGAGGAAGCCCTCAGAACAGCGCGATCACATCGCGCTGGTCTGAGGGTCTCAGGGGGGCGCGCAGGGAGCCCCCACCCTGCGCGATCCTCCCCTGTGCCCCCAGTACACCGCGATCATGTTTGATCGCGGTGTGCTAGGGGTTAATGTGTCAGGAGCGGTCCGTGACCGCTCCTGACACACAGTCACGGGTGTCAGCTGTGATAATCAGCTGACACCCGGCGGCGATTAGCTGCGCTCCCCTCAGGAGCGCAGCTGATCGCCTATGACGTACTATCCCGTCCATGGGCAGAATGGCATGGGTTTTATGGACGGGATAGTACGTCTAATGTCAGAGAGGGGTTAAATAAGACCAGTCAGTAACACCTGATTCCCAATCCTCACAATTTTCACTGGACAGTCCAGTACCGCTTGTAACCACCAGAGGGAGCCTCTGCTCAGAACTCATTTCAAGTCCATTCACAACAGGGTGCCGAATATTAGAACCCTCTCTGATCTGATATTGATGCAGACATCTGATCTGTGGGGGTGCCGAATATTGGAACTCTCTGATCTGATATTGATGACCTACCCTAAGATTAGGTTCTCAATATATGAACCTCCATTAATCCCAGATTATAAGTCTTCGGTGATCCGTGGAGCAGCCCGGCATCCAGTAAACACCACATTTCATTACTCCAGATCCAGCCCCGGTGCTCGAGGCCGGCAGTGTCCTCTGCATGATAATTAGCAGATCGATGTGTGAACTGGACGCAGCGTGAAGCTTCTTACATTTTATACATCCAGCGCTGGGTGTCAGCCGAGCAATGAGAAAAGCCCGAGCAGAGAAGGCGCCACGTATGGAGCGGAGAGGAGCCATTGAGATGCAGACATCACAGCTGAGCTCACATTTTTACGATACACCCCTTTAGATACCTGTAAATATTATTGACTATTCCATGCATATTTTAGCTGTGCCTCGCAGCTGAACTCCGGGAACGATACAGTAGACGGAGTAGTAAAACCGTGCAACAAACAGCATAATTACTTCAAGATGGCACGGCTTTATGACCGCAGAGCAACGCAATTACTTACCCAGCGCAGGATTGCCGGCCAAGTGGCCCAGGCTGCAGATGGCTGCATGCGAAGTGCCGCACTGATGAGGGGTCGGGACAACAGCTGCTGTCAATTACAAAGACCACAATCCTCGTCAGACACATGAAATAATGTCAGAACGGGAGGAAGCGATGAAGCGACGGCGCCGCGCTGCAGATGAGGACTAGATCACAGCATATAATCTCCGAAATAATGAAGATACCTATTAAACCGCCACATTCAGCCAAATCATAAGGATCGCGCCTCATTATTAATCGATCTTTTTCAAGGGGAAATATTTCAATGTGCAGGAAAAAGAGTCTCATAACGTTTAATGGCTCTGAACAAATAGTGAAGCATAAAAACATAGAGGACAAAGCTGTATACACCTGGCGGCAGGATTTATACGGCCAGAACGTATGGGAATGGATAAAACACCTGTACGCAGATACGAGAGCACGGAGCAGCGGTAAATCTCCATGTGAACACAAAAACGAGAAGGGGTTTATTATGTTTCCCAGAAAAGAAAGCAGTTTACTCTGATAATAGCGGAGGAATAGCAGGAATAAGAAAACTAAAGGCAGCAGGCCTGGATACAGTGTGATAGAACGTGTCTGACAATGCCGGGATACAATGTAACCTAACATGTCTGACAATGCCTGGATACAATGTACCGTAGTGTAGTCACTAATGCCTGGATATAGTGTGATAGAACGTGTCTGACAATGCCGGGATACAATGTAACGTAGTGTATCTGACAATGGCTGGATACAATGTAACGTAGTGTAGTCACTAATGCCTGGATATAGTGTGATAGAACGTGTCTGACAATGCGGGTATACATGTAAACGTAGTTGTATCTGACAATGGCTGGGATACAATGTAAACTAGTGTAGTCACTAATGCCTGGATATAGTGTGATAGAACGTGTCTGACAATGCCGGGATACAATGTAACTAGTATCTGACAATGCTGGATACAATGTAACGTAGTGTAGTCACTAATGCCTGGATATAGTGTGATAGATGTCTGACAATGCGGATACAATGTAACGTAGTAGTACTGACAATGCCGGATACAATGTACGTAGTGTAGTCCTAATGCCTGGATACAATGTAACGTAGTGTAGTCACTAATGCCTGGATACAGTGTGATAGAACGTGTTGACAATGCCGGGATACATGTAACCTGAACATGTCGTAGTCACTAATGCCTGGATAATTGTAGAAGTGTTGACAATGCGGATACAATGTAACAGTGATCTGACAATGGCTGGATACAATGTAACGTAGTGTAGTCACTAATGCCTGGATACATAGTGTGATACGAACGTTGTCTGACAATGCCTGGATACAATGTAACGTAGTGTAGTCACTAATGCCTGGATACAATGTACCATAGTGTTAGTCACTAATGCCTGGATACAATGTAACGTAGTGTAGTCACTAATGCCTGGATACTGAGATGTGAATTAGTACGTGTCTGACAATGCCGGGATATTACTAATGTTAAGCGTAGTGTAGTACTAATGCTGGATAAATGTAAGTAGTGTCACTAACTGATACTGTGTAGTGTCTACAATGCCTGGATACAATGTAACGTAGTGTAGTCACTAATGCCTGGATACAATGTACGTAGTGTAGTCACTAATGCCTGGATACAATGTAACGTAGTGTAGTCACTAATGCCTGGTACAGTGTGTAGAAGTGTCTGACAATGCCTGGATACAATGTAACGTAGTGTAGTCACTAATGCCTGGATACATGTAACTAGTGTATCAATGCTGTACATGTGTAAGTGTCACTAATGCCTGGATACAATGTAACGTAGTGTAGTCACTAATGCCTGGTACAATGTACTAGTGTAGAATGCTGGATACATGAACTAGTGTTCACAATGCCTGGATACAGTGTGATAGAACATGTCTGACAATCCGGGTACAGTTGTAAACATGTTGACATGCTGTGCAATGTAACGTAGTGTATCTGACAATGCCGGGATACAATGTAGCCTAACGTGTCTGACAATGCCTGGATACAGTGTGATAGAACGTGTCTGACAATGCCTGGATACAATGTAACGTAGTGTAGTCACTAATGACTGGATACAGTGTGATAGAACATGTCTGACAATGCCTGGATACAATGTAACGTAGTGTATCTGACAATGCCTGGATACAGTGTGATAGAACATGTCTGACAATGCCTGGATACAATGAAACGTAGTGTAGTCACTAATGCCTGGATACAATGTAACGTAATGTATCTGACAATGCCTGGATACGGTGTGATAGAACGTGTCTGACAATGCCTGGATACAATGAAACAGTGTAGTCACTAATGCCTGGATACAGTGTGATAGAACATGTCTGACAATGCCGGGATACAATGTAACGTAGTGTGTCTGACAATGCCTGGATACAGTGTAACCTAACGTGTCTGACAATGCCTGGATACAATGTAACCTAATGTGTCTGACAATGCCTGGATACAATGTAACTTAATGTGTCTGACAATGCCTGGATACAATGTAACCTAATGTATCTGACAATGCAGTGATACAATGTAACGTAGTGTGTCTGCTAATGACTGGATACAATGTAACCTAACGTATCTGACAATGTCTGGATACAGTGTCACCTAATGTGTCTGACAATACCTGGATACAATGTAACCTAATGTGTCTGACAATGCCTGGATACAATGTAACCTAACGTGTCTGACAATGCCTGGGTACAATGTAATCTAATGTGTCTGATAATGCCTGGATACAATGTAACCTAACGTGTCTGACAATGCCTGGGTACAATGTAATTTAATGTGTCTGACAATGACTGGATACAATGTAACCTAATGTGTCTGACAATGGCTGGATACAATGTAACCTAACGTATCTGACAATGTCTGGATACAGTGTCACCTAATGTGTCTGACAATACCTGGATACAATGTAACCTAATGTGTCTGACAATGCCTGGATACATTGTAACCTAACGTGTCTGACAATGCCTGGGTACAATGTAATCTAATGTGTCTGATAATGCCTGGATACAATGTAACCTAACGTGTCTGACAATGCCTGGGTACAATGTAATCTAATGTGTCTGATAATGCCTGGATACAATGTAACCTAACGTGTCTGACAATGCCTGGGTACAATGTAATCTAATGTGTCTGACAATGACTGGATACAATGTAACCTAATGTGTCTGCTAATCACTGGATACAATGTAACTTAACATATCTGACAATGGCTGGATACAATGTAACCTAATGTGTCTGATAATGCCTGGATACAATGTAACCTAATGTATCTGGCAATGCCTGGATACAATGTAACGTAGTGTGTCTGACAATGCCTGGATACAATGTAACCTAACGTATCTAACAATGACTGGATACAATGTCACCTAATGTGTCTGACAATACCTGGATACAATGTAACCTAATGTGTCTGACAATGCCTGGATACAATGTAACGTAGTGTGTCAGACAATGCCTGGATACAATGTCACCTAATGTGTCTGCTAATGACTGGATACAATGTAACCTGTTATGTTTCGGTAGCTGAGGAGTGCAGGTAAAAAAGGCAATACACCAGAGCAGTTGGAATCTATGAGATTGCAGTACCCTGACTAACCACCACAACTAGAGGCAGCCGTGGAGCGTTCCTACGTTGGTCCTAGACGCCTCGTCACAGCCTGAGAAACTAACTACACCTAAAGATAGAAATAGGAAAGCTATCTGCCCCGGAGCAGAACCCCAAAGACAATAGAAAGCCCCCAAACATGTAATGGCGGTTAGACAAGAGGAAATACTGACACAGAAAGAAAATAGTATGAGCAAACGCTGGGGCCCAAACTAACTAAATAGAAAAGGATAGGATGGGTACTTACTGCAATCCCAGAAAACCCTGAAAAGCACCAACTCTACTAATTTCAAAATCACCTGAGATCACACGACCTCTACTACCTAAATTAGTTCTCTGGTGTAACAAAATCAAAACAGCAGCCACTGAAAAAAAAACTGGAAAAAGCAAAAGTACAAAACTCAGTGGCTGAACTAAACTGAGAGGGCAAAAGCCCCCGGAGGGGACCCTGAAGGCCCCCACAGAAGTGCAGGACAAAATGCAAAAATATAGCACAAACACAAAAAAAGAAATAGTCTTATCTGTTAGCAGGAGATGCAGACACGACACAGCAGGCTACAAGGGAAACTGGAATGAAGGATTCAGACCAGAACAATTGATCACCGGCAACCCTGATGGGAAAAATGACTCCCTTATATAAGACCAGTCAGTAACACCTGATTCCCAGTCCTCACAATCTTCAATAGCACCGCTTGTAACCACCAGAGGGAGCCTCTGCTCAGAACTCATCTCAAACCCATTCACAACAGTACCCCCCCCTTGAGGAGGGGTCACCGAACCCTCATTTGAGCAACCAGGTCGGTCAGGATGAGTTCTATGATACGCACGGATAACTCTCCTAGCATGGATGTCCAAAGCAAACACCCAAGAATTGTCTTCCTGATCATAACCTCTCCATTTAACCAAATACTGGAGTTTCCGTCTAGAAAAACGAGAATCCAATATTTTCTCAACCACATACTCCAGATTGCCCTCAACCAAAACAGGGTCAGGAGGCACAGCAGCAGGAACCACTGGCTCAACAAACCTCTTCAACAAGGACTTGTGGAACACGTTATGGATCTTAAATGTCCCTGGAAGAAGCAAACGAAAAGAAACAGGATTAATAATCTCCATGATCTTATAAGGTCCAATGAACCTAGGCTTAAATTTAGGAGATGCTACTCTCATAGGAATATTCTTTGAGGACAACCAGACCATGTCCCCCACTTTAAACCGAGGACCATCAGTCCTATGCCGGTTAGCAAACCGCTGGGCCTTCTCCTGAGAGAGGGACAACCTCTCCACTACCTGGTCCCAAATCTGTTGCATACGCTCCACAACAGAGTCAACACCTGGACAGACAGAAGCCTCCGTCTGTCCTGAAGAAAATCGAGGGTGAAACCCAGAATTACAGAAAAACGGAGACATCAAAGTGGCAGAGCTAGCCCTATTATTAAGAGCAAACTCAGCCAAAGGCAAAAAAGAGACCCAGTCATCCTGATCAGCAGACACAAAGCATCTTAGATAAGTCTCCAATGTCTGGTTTGTTCTCTCAGTTTGACCATTGGTCTGAGGATGAAAACCCGAGGAGAAAGACAATTGAACACCCAGTTTAGAACAAAAAGTCCTCCAAAATCTGGAAACAAACTGGACTCCTCTGTCAGACACAATGTTCTCAGGAATGCCGTGTAAACGAACCACGTGCTGAAGGAACAACGGCACCAATTCAGAGGAGGAAGGCAACTTAGGTAATGGCACAAGATGTATCATTTTGGAAAACCTATCACAAATTACCCAGATGGTGGTCATTCTCTGAGAAACAGGAAGATCGGAAATGAAATCTATAGAGATATGGGTCCATGGTCTCTTGGGCACAGGCAATGGCATCAACAAACCACTAGAGCGAGAGCAAGGCTTGGAGCGAGAGCAAGTCCCGCAGGACTGCACAAATTCCCTGACATCACGAGACAAGGTAGGCCACCAAAAGGACCGACTAACCAAGTCTCTGGTACCAAAAATTCCGGGATGCCCAGCCAATGCGGAACAATGAATCTCAGACATCACACTCTTTTTCCATTGGTCCGGGACAAACAATTTTCCAACAGGGCAGCGCTCGGGCCTATCCTCCTGACACCCCTCCAGAGCAAGTCTCAAATTGGGCGAGATGGCGGAAAGAACTACACCCTCTTTCAAAATAACAGAAGGATCAGATAACTCAGGAGAGTCCGCAAGGAAACTCCTCGAGAGGGCATCCGCCTTAACATTCTTAGTGCCAGGAAGAAAGGAAACCACAAAATTAAAACGTGTGAAAAACAAGGCCCACCTGGCCTGTCTAGGATTGAGTCGCTTGGCAGATTCCAGATAGACCAGATTCTTATGGTCCGTAAGGGACCACCACCTGATGTTTGGCTCCCTCCAGCCAATGTCTCCACTCTTCAAAAGCCCACTTCATGGCCAATAACTCCCGATTACCCACGTCATAATTACGTTCAGTAGGAGAAAATTTTCGAGAGAAAAAGGCACAAGGGTTACTTTTAGAGGTCTCTGGATCTTTTTGGGACAAAACGGCACCTGCCCCAATTTCAGAGGCATCAACCTCCACCTGAAATGGCAGAGAAACATCAGGCTGCCGTAGAACAGGAGCAGAAGTGAATCTCTGCTTAAGTTCCTGAAATGCAGAGACTGCCTCAGGAGGCCAATTCACCACATCAGAACCCTTTCTGGTCAAATCAGTTAATGGTTTAACAATAACCGAGAAATTACCAATAAATTTACGATAAAAATTGGCAAAACCCAAAAATCTCTGAAGAGCCTTTAATGAAGTAGGTTGGACCCAATCACAGATGGCCTGAACCTTGACCGGGTCCATTTCAATAACAGATGGGGACAAAATGAATCCCAGAAATGAGATCCTCTGTACGCCAAAAAGTCACTTTGATCCCTTCACATACAGATCATTCTCTCTCAAAATCTGGAATACAGTTCGAACATGTTTCACATGAGAGTCCCAGTCATTAGAAAAACTCAAGATATCATCCAAATAAACAATCAGAAATTTGTCCACAAAATCCCTGAAAATGTCATTCATGAAGGACTGGAAGACGGAAGGAGCATTAGTGAGCCCAAAGGGCATCACTAGGTACTCAAAATGCCCTTCAGGGGTATTGAATGCCGTCTTCCATTCATCCCCGTGCTTAATGCGAATAAGGTTATACGCCCCCCTGAGGTCAAGCTTGGTAAACCAAGTAGCGTTTTTCACCCTGGAAAACAGGTCAGAAATCAAGGGTAACGGGTATTGATATTTCACAGTAATATTGTTCAAGAGACGATAATCAATACACGGCCTTAATGAACCATCTTTTTTTGCCACAAAGAAAAAACCGGCACCTAAGGGTGAAGAGGATGGTCTGATATGACCCTTCTCCAATGATTCCTTGATATAAGACCGCATAGCGTCATGTTCAGGTACAGACAAGTTAAAAAGGCGACCTTTAGGGAATTTACTACCCGGCACTAATTCAATAGCGCAGTCATAGCTCCTATGGGGAGGCAAGGATGCAGATTTACTTTCGCTAAACACATCAGAAAAATCAATCAAAAAGTCAGGAACATCCTGAGCCTGGGGGGAGGCAGAAAAAACAGGAGTGTTGGTATTAACACATTGGCAGCCCCAACTGGTTACAGACACAGATTTCCAATCCAAAACAGGATTATGAGACTGTAACCAAGGGAAACCCAGCACGATAATGTCATGCAGATTATATAGAACCAAAAATTTGCAGCACTCCTGGTGATCAGGTTCAACCCTCATTATCACCTGAGTAGAAAACTGGGGTTTATTCTCAGCCAAAGGGGTAGAATCGATCCCCAGTAGGGGAATAGACTTCTGTAGGGGTATCAAGGGAAACCCACAACGTTTAGCAAAATCATAATCCATCAGGTTAATAGCTGCTCCAGAATCAACGAAAGCCTGAGCAGAAAATGAGGACAGGGAGCATATCAGAGTGACAGTTAATAAAAACTTAGTCTGAACACTACCCAAGACAACTGAGCATGCAAAACGTCTTCCCCGCTTAGGGCAGACTGAAATAGCATGAGAGGCATCACCACAGTAGAAACATAACCCATTGCGCTTTCGAAACTCATGACGCTGTGCCCCAGACACCACTCTATCACACTGCATGGTTTCAGGAGCTGGTTCACAAGGCAACACCATTCCACGCATACTTCTCCGCTCACGCAAACGTCTGTCAATTTGAATCGCTAATGACATAGAATCATTGAGACCAGAGGGGACAGGGAATCCCACCATAACATCCTTTACATTATCCGACAGACCCTTCTGGAAAAGGGCTGCCAAAGCGTTGTCATTCCATTTGGTCAGGACTGCCCACCTACGGAATCTCTGACAGTATAACTCAGCGTCATGAAGCCCCTGATTTAATGCCAACAAGGCTTTTTCAGCTTGATCAGTGACATTAGGCTCATCGTACAATAACCCCAAAGCCTGAAAAAATGCATCAACATCACTCAAAACAGGATCCCCAGGTATCAGGGAAAAAGCCCAATCCTGAGGATCGCCCGCGCAGGAGAGAGATGATAATTTGAACCTGCTGCGCTGCGTTCCTGAGGACTTAGATTTTAAGGCAAAAAACAATTTACAATTATTTTTGAAATTCTGAAACTTAGCTCGATCCCCTAAAAACAAATCTGGCATGGGGATCCTAGGTTCCACAACAGGCAACCTAGCAAGATATGCAGCAATACTCTGAACCTCAGTGGCAAGCTGATCCACACGGCCAGACAACTGTGCAAACTCCATTGGGAGAAAAGATCCTCCCCAGCACCCAGAGATACAGAGGGAAAAAAAAAAATGCAACAAACAGAAAAATATCTCTGACAACTCTGACAACCTTTTTTCTTTCACAATATTTTTTCCCTTCTGTGAGTACCATACAATTTTCAATTTTTTGGCCGGTGATACTGTTATGTTTCGGTAGCTGAGGAGTGCAGGTAAAAAAGGAAATACACCAGAGCAGTTGGAATCTATGAGATTGCAGTACCCTGACTAACCACCACAACTAGAGGCAGCCGTGGAGCGTTCCTACGTTGGTCCTAGACGCCTCGTCACAGCCTGAGAAACTAACTACACCTAAAGATAGAAATAGGAAAGCTATCTGCCCCGGAGCAGAACCCCAAAGACAATAGAAAGCCCCCAAACATGTAATGGCGGTTAGACAAGAGGAAATACTGACACAGAAAGAAAATAGTATGAGCAAACGCTGGGGCCCAAACTATCTAAATAGAAAAGGATAGGATGGGTACTTACTGCAATCCCAGAAAACCCTGAAAAGCACCAACTCTACTAATTTCAAAATCACCTGAGATCACACGACCTCTACCACCTAAATTAGTTCTCTGGTGTAACAAAATCAAAACAGCAGCCACTGAAAAAACTGGAAAAAGCAAAAGTACAAAACTCAGTGGCTGAACTAAACTGAGAGGGCAAAAGCCCCCGGAGGGGACCCTGAAGGCCCCCACAGAAGTGCAGGACAAAATGCAAAAATATAGCACAAACACAAAAAAAGAAATAGTCTTATCTGTTAGCAGGAGATGCAGACACGACACAGCAGGCTACAAGGGAAACTGGAATGAAGGATTCAGACCAGAACAATTGATCACCGGCAACCCTGATGGGAAAAATGACTCCCTTATATAAGACCAGTCAGTAACACCTGATTCCCAGTCCTCACAATCTTCACTAGCACCGCTTGTAACCACCAGAGGGAGCCTCTGCTCAGAACTCATCTCAAACCCATTCACAACAGTAACCTAACGTATCTGACAATGACTGGATACGATGTCACCTAATGTGTCTGACAATACCTGGATACAATGTAACCTAATGTGTCTGACAATGCCTGGATACAATGTAACCTAATGTGTCTGACAATGGCTGGATACAATGTAACCTAATGTGTCTGACAATGGCTGGATACAATGTAACCTAATGTGTCTGACATTGGCTGGATACAATGTAACCTAATGTGTCTGACAATGGCTGGATACAATGTAACCTAATGTGTCTGACAATGGCTGGATAAAGCAGAATGTGTTGTGTCTCATCTCTCTGAAATATTTTTTAAAGGTGCAGCTAAGGTCATTGCTCTCCTTTGAGCCAATGAGTAGGGAGACAAGTACAGGTCCCACTGTCACTTAAAATGTAGCCTTCCACTCTATTCACCCCTTACTGACCAGGCGTGGCCCTACCTAAAACATTTATCACCTAACCACAGGATATCTATTATTTCTCTACCTCTTATCTATCGTTTTTTTTTTCTATCTATCTCCATATCCTTCTATATGTTTATCTATCTCATATACAAGTATAGTTTTATCTACCAACATACAGTGGGGAAAATAAAATGCAATTTAATTATGTAAAAATCATACAATGTGATTTTCTGTTTATTTATTTTTAGATTCTGTCTCTCACAGGTGAAGCGTATCGACAATAAGAAATTACAGACCTCTCCATTCTTTGTAGGTGGGAAAACTTGCAAAATCAGCAGTGTATCAAATACTTATTTTCCTCACTGTATAACAGTCCGGGTTCTCCATTGTGCATTCAGCATTTCGCTAGATGTCGCAAAGAAAAATCTCTGGAATGAGAGAATCTGTAATAAAGAGATAAATGAGAAAACCGATGTTTCATTCCATATTATAGAAATGTAATCTGAAGCGGCAGATGTAACCAGACTGTTTTCTAAGCCGACATCTTCATGTTAAATGCCACAAATGTGTTTATTAGTGACTCATTTATATTTGTGGATATTTTTTGTGATTTCCCCAACTTACCAAATCATTTATCTATTATCTATCTATCTATCTATCTATCTATCTATCTATCTATTATCTATCTATCTATCTATATCTATCTTTCTATCGTGGTAATGTGACTCACACAGCTACTCACAGAGGTGGACACAGAAACATTTCTTCTGTTGATTTATTCAAACACTCCATAAACCAGTGCAAGGTTCAATAACACAAACGTGGCTTTTTCTGACAAAACGAGAGAACAAAAGATAACGTATAGTACAGTCCGTATGGCTGCGGGGATCTGCCCGCTCAGGGTACAATCAACAGACTCCAGCACAGTTGCCCATAAACCCTTCTTCTGGAGCTTCCTGCCCCCAGATCCACATAGAGAAAAAAGCTCAGTGGTCAGACATTTAACTTGTCGAGCCACACCCTTGTGGAGGAGATATGGTGAGTGGCCGTCACAACCATCGGCTTACAGCCACTCAGAAGAAAAGCCCGTCATGTCAATTTTCATGACACATATCTCCCTTCACTTACATTGCCAGTGACTCTGTCACATATCCCCCCCCTCTGCCCAAAGCCAGGGGTTTAATCACCTTCATTACACCATTAACACGACCCATGCCTGCGGCCACTTGCCTATTTGACAGTCCACACTACAGGCTGGATAGGCATGATAGGAACAACACCGCCCTAGGTTGCAATCCATCGGTTCTAGGGATAAATGACATTGCCAAACGTCCTTAACAACAGTCTTTGGGGAACCTTCAGAATTTAGAGGCTCCCCGTTTGTGGCTCTAGACCCCCTCCATGGTGAGCTGGAACCCTTTTGGGCATTCCAGTATAGGAAAGTGCTGGTGTCCTGTTTCCGTAAGGATTTCTTGACAACCCGGTACAGCTCCACCAGGCCAATCAGGTTGTCCACGTTCCGAGAGTCACCCTGGGCCACCCAAACCTCCACTGGCCTGGGAAGAGAGTGCATGAATCTGTCCATCACCACCAGCTCAACCATTTGGGCAGAAATGGAAGTCTCTAGCTGCAACCACATTTGGACCAGATGTAGCAAGTCAAACAACTGTGAGCGAGGGGGTTTGTTGCCAGCATATGCCCAGTGGTGGACTCGTTGGGCTCTAACCGACATAGTCACTCTCAGATGTGGCAAGATTTCGGCATTTAACTTGGCATATTCCTTGGTGTCCTGCAGTGCTAAGTCATAATACGCCTTTCAAATATGATGCCAACACCTCCACCTACTGCTCTGGCGGAAGTCTCTCCTGATCCACCACCCTCTCAAAACCTGTGAGAAAAGCTTCCACATCATGCCCCGGGGTCATCTTCTGCATGGCCCGTCTTACTGCCTTCCGGATGTCGGATTCTTCACTTGAACTTGGGGGCGGGGCGGTTCCTCCGCTGTGAACATCCCCTGCTAGAAGTTCCATCTGCTGCACCACAAGATTATTTGTGTCCAGCTGGGCCTGCTGCTGCTCTCCGTGCTACTGGAGTTGCTGCTGCTCTCCGTGCTGCTGGAGCTGCTGCTGCTCTTGGTGCTGCTGCTCCTGGTGTTGCTGGAGCTGCTGCTGCTCTTGGTGCTGCTGCTGGGGCTGCTGCTCCTGGTGCTGCTGGAGCTGCTGCTGCTCTTGGTGCTGCTGCTGGGGCTGCTGCTCCTGGTGCTGCTGGGCCTGTTGCTGCTCTTGGTGCTGCTGGAGCTGCTGCTGCTCCTGGTGCTGCTGGAGCTGCTGCTGCTCTTGGTGCTGCTGCTCCTGGTGCTGCTGGAGCTGCTGCTGCTCTTGGTGCTGCTGCTCCTGGTGCTGCTGGAGCTGCTGCTGCTCTTGGTGCTGCTGGAGCTGCTGGTGCTCTTGGTGCTGCTGCTGGAGCTGCTGCTCTTGGTGCTGCTGCTGGAGCTGCTGCTGCTGGCTTAGGATCGGGTGCTTGATCAGCTCCTCTATTTTGTCTGACTGCTGTTCCATCCCTATAGCCGCCCTTACCCAGGACATGCAGTTTCCTGCAGCAGCTACACGTGTTCCTGGAACGTTGCCCGCATTCTCACCAACTGTGGTAATGCGACTCACTAAGCTTCTCATAGAGGTGGACACAGGAACGTTTCTTCTGCTGGTGTATTCAAACATGCAATAAACCAGCGCGTGGTTTAATAACACAAACGTGGTCTTTTCTGGCAAAACTGGAAAACAAAAGATAATGTATAGTACAGTCCATATGCATATCTATCTATTTATCTCTCATATAAATAGATCTATCTATTTTTCTGTATATCTATGTAATCCTCTGTCTATCTCATATCTCTCTGATAGTGACGGCCAATTCAGGCAAAATTCGATTAAGTTCAAGTAAAATCTGCCCAAATTAAAAATGCACCGAAAAGACGTTTATTATTCTCCGAGGTCTCTCCAGTCCGCCGTACAAAATAATTGGAGGGGAGAGAAGGGGTTAAAAATAAATGAACATCATATACTCTTTTGCTAATGCCACCGCAGCTCCCCAGTCCTCCACCTCCCCACCACTGTCATTGCATGTGTTGTCTCCTGCATGACCTGACAACGTGAAGCCAATCACAGGCTCAGCGCTGGAAGGGGGCACCAAAAAATGTGAAGACTGGAGCGGAGGATCGTGGATCTGCGGTGGATGGGTGTGTATGATGTTTTAGTTTTGAGCCCCCTCCTGCGGCCGTTTTTTGGCCAGTTTGATGATGTGTCGTCATTATTGCACCATGACTTGTTCTTCTGCTGGTGAAGTGGTGGCTGAGTATTGTATTGGTAGAAATAATGGACAATGTCCCCACCAGTGTTGTGAGGCTCATTTTCAGGTCATGCGCGGGCTGTCAGGGTAGCTCCCTCCAATAGGTGGCGCTACTGTGTAGCCCTGGTGTGTAAGGCACACAGTACCCTGGAGGATGTGCGGAGAGGTAACAGTTTAATGCTCGATATCCATTCACTCCATCACACACTTGGACACACCCATAGGGTATATAAGCTCAGTCAGTCAGGCAGAGTTGTCCAGTCAGTGAGGAAGTAGTCGGTCAGTCAGTCTGTGCAGGAGGAGAGGAGATCAGATTGCATTTTCCTGTCAGAGCTCTGGGTGAGCTAAAGTCAGACAGACGGAGACAGCTTTGGAGAAAGGAAAGTTAGCAGCAGAAACTTCAGTCGCCTGTCCCAAGGACAGTGAAGTTCAGTCGACGTGCTCCTGAACTAGGAGAATACTGAGAATCTGTTAGCAAGCCCCAAGGAAGAAGTAAGGAAGGATTGGCTTGTACTATCCTAGGAAGTGTGGAGTGCTTATGTTAAAAGCGCGAACAGGGCGAAGGGCGCAGTGGAAAGAAACAGAGAAGTGCCTTAGGTATAGGATTACCTGCACAATTTACCCGGTCACTGGGGACCGAGGTGTCGCTACAGCTTCAGGCGTAGTGACAGGAAAACCAGAGTCTTACTGGACCTTAGGTCGCAGAAAGCAGCCCTTGGAGTGTCGGTACGTAACAGGGGTCAGGTGGAATAGGGACTTTGAGTCTGTGCACGACAAAAGCAAGAACCTAGTTCCATCACTTGGAAGGCTCCGACCACAATGCTGACCGGGCAGTACAGCTATGGAGTTAGCTGGAGTATTCGGAGTTAACTTAGCTCTATGCTAGTTGGACTCATCATATTGGAAGTAAAGGAGGCCTCTAACCTGTTCAGCTGTTATCTCGAAGCACATTCTCCATCCCGACCAGCTCCCCGGGACCTGCCTAAACATCTGACAAGTAAAAGGTATGGAAAGACGCTGGATGGTGTGAGACTGATTCATTTATCTGCACCCTACATCATTATAACCATAGACTTTGAGGGACCAGTCCCACCTGTGGGGGACCCGTCATCTAGCTGCCACGACATCCCCTCAGAGATCTACTGCAGCGCTGGTCTTAGTGATCAGACAACTACAGGTGGCGTCACGAACTGTTATCTACTAAATCCCCTGTAAATAAACCCCCTTTAACGCCTGACCGCCAGGGACACGGAACGAGCCTCGCTACCAGTGACATAGAAATCTACAGGCTCGGCTCCGAGTACCCCATATCCCTGGAAACCCACAATTGTGGTGCGTGGTCGAGACAAAAACTTGGCGTCACGAACAGGATCCGAAACTTGCAGAATTGTGAGCCCTGTGTGCCTGTGAAGTGTTTTGGTGAAAAAGACTGTTGCTGTTGTTTGGCGCCAAATTCCGCCATTTTACCGCCAAGTTGGCGCCCTGAGGCGCTGGTGAAGAAGGTGGGCGTGCATTCGTGGGCGTGTACCCCCCTGAGGCGCGAAAGTTATGGCCGCCCTCTCCAAGGCTTACTACAATTTGCGGTCCAGCCCCACTGCAAAGGAAATACGCCTCCTCTTCATCCTCTATGCGAAGAGGAGGAGACGCAAACCCCGCCTCCATGGAAAGGACCAGAATGTTCCTGTGGATACCAGGGAGATACATGGACCGAGATGGCGGAAGGACAGGAGAATCAGTGCCCATTACTAGAGGACTGTCTGCCTGTGCCGGAGCTGTCCCCAGATCGGGACACCGACCCCGCCATGATGGAGTTGCGGAAGGAAAATGCTGAGTTGAAGAAGAAGCTGCAGAATCGTGCAATTAGACAAGAGACGGAGAGACGCTGGCGCACCCAAACACAGCGGCTGCTGTGGGACGCCATGTTCTCTCCCGCAAGTGAAATACCGTCTCTTGATACCCCACTATCACTGGATTATCCAAAGGCCCTGATGAAAAAGGCTGCGGAGCGACTGGAGGCGGACACCAGATATGCTGTACCTGATCCCACCGATGGAGCGGTGGAGGCGAAGGAGGCTGAGGAGGTCCTGCCCGTCCCTGAATGCCAGCCAGGTCAGAGGGCCGCAGCGGATTACCGTTCCCCGGTAGGGACACCGGAGGGGTCCTGCCCATCGTTACCAGACGTCGACTGGGATGCAATGGAGCGGATTGATTACGTCACGTACGCGGTCCAGTGGGAAAGAGAGATGCCGTGTCGCAAAGAGGAGCAGCGACGCCGGCAGGAGGAAGAGCGGGAGGTGCAGCGGAACCGGCAGCGACAGCATGCAGAGCTCATCGCAGATAAGGAAACCGTTCGCCGTGATAAAGGTACCCGGAGGGAACCACGGCGTCAGGGGTGCGTAGTGGAGTTTCAGCTTCGCAAGGGCTGGGGATTCATCCGCGAGCCAGGACTTTATCAAGGGGTCTTCGTGAGCCGTCGCGATGTAGAGTCCCACCTACCACAAGGTCATCCGGGAAGGGACCTGATTAATGGGGACATTGTCACTTATACACGTCACTGGGGCCTGAAGGGATGGTATGCCCTTAATGTGGAAATCGTCTGTGACCCCGTCCCCGACGCAGGTAACGTCACCATTGCCAGCGCGTCACCGTCTCGAGCTCCCGCTGCACCAGGCCGTGCCCCGGCATCGCCCCCTGAATGTCCATCGCAGTTCGAAGCACCGCCTGCATACTCTTCACTGCCTTGTCCTCCTACTACATCGCAACCTGCGACCCATTCCACATCGCAATCAGCGGTCTACACGACGTCGCGCACGGTGACTATTTCTGCATCACGTGAGAAAGTGGCTATTACAGCGACGCAATCGGCATCTCACAAGGAGAAAGCGCCCGGCGTGCCCCAAGCGGTTCGCACAAGGACTGTAGCGACCCAAACCCTGATAGCAGGTCACGACCTGTTTGTCATGTGCTCTAAGGAGCATCGCATTGTTCCAGCCCCCGGGGTGGAAAATGTCATTGAAGTCTGCAAGAAAATGTGAAGACCGGTAGGACCCAGACAGGGGTTTACCGCAACTAAGAAGATGTAAAAAGTTTTGATAAAAGAGATAATTGCTGTTTTGCACTTTATTGCTATGTATAGTGTTTATATAGTTTTATATATATTGAGTAGAATACCCGGCTGGGTACAAGAATGAAAATTTTGAAAAGTTGAAGAATATTGAGAAATTAAAAAGTAATATGTTGATTGCATAGTTTTACATATAGAATACCTGATTGGGTAAATACCGTGAGAAGTATAATGTGAGTTTCAGAAGTTACCAATATGTGTCTTTTATTATGTCATGGACTGAGAGGCTGAGGACTGTGCCAGCCCAGAACTTATCCTGTAAATAGTTGCGCTTCGGTGCATTATATTGGTTTTACACGAAGCCACTATTATACAACTACCTCAGAAGAAAAACCCGTGTGGTGGGACCAGAAAGAGGTCTGCAATAAAGTCCTGCAGCCCACCCAGGACCTACGTGGGAGGTTTTTGGTGCGGGTCCTCCAAAAAAGAATAAAGTCAAGTATTAATGTGAATATTTATTGAGTGTCTTGATGTTTTAATACTTTTGTATTTTCCTACTGTACAAAATGCAACGTTTTAAGAATTTCTTACCTCCCGGATGGGATGAGTTTCATGTTATTGTTAATGCAAAACAAAATGTCTTTCTTTTTGTATTTTACAGCCCGGGAGTGCTGTATTTTACCAAGGGGGAATGTGTAGCCCTGGTGTGTAAGGCACACAGTACCCTGGAGGATGTGCGGAGAGGTAACAGTTTAATGCTCGATATCCATTCACTCCATCACACACTTGGACACACCCATAGGGTATATAAGCTCAGTCAGTCAGGCAGAGTTGTCCAGTCAGTGAGGAAGTAGTCGGTCAGTCAGTCTGTGCAGGAGGAGAGGAGATCAGATTGCATTTTCCTGTCAGAGCTCTGGGTGAGCTAAAGTCAGACAGACGGAGACAGCTTTGGAGAAAGGAAAGTTTGCAGCAGAAACTTCAGTCGCCTGTCCCAAGGACAGTGAAGTTCAGTCGACGTGCTCCTGAACTAGGAGAATACTGAGAATCTGTTAGCAAGCCCCAAGGAAGAAGTAAGAAAGGATTGGCTTGTACTATCCTAGGAAGTGTGGAGTGCTTATGTTAAAAGCGCGAACAGGGCGAAGGGCGCAGTGGAAAGAAACAGAGAAGTGCCTTAGGTATAGGATTACCTGCACAATTTACCCGGTCACTGGGGACCGAGGTGTCGCTACAGCTTCAGGCGTAGTGACAGGAAAACCAGAGTCTTACTGGACCTTAGGTCGCAGAAAGCAGCCCTTGGAGTGTCGGTACGTAACAGGGGTCAGGTGGAATAGGGACTTTGAGTCTGTGCACGACAAAAGCAAGAACCTAGTTCCATCACTTGGAAGGCTCCGACCACAATGCTGACCGGGCAGTACAGCTATGGAGTTAGCTGGAGTATTCGGAGTTAACTTAGCTCTATGCTAGTTGGACTCATCATATTGGAAGTAAAGGAGGCCTCTAACCTGTTCAGCTGTTATCTCGAAGCACATTCTCCACCCCGACCAGCTCCCCGGGACCTGCCTAAACATCTGACAAGTAAAAGGTATGGAAAGACGCTGGATGGTGTGAGACTGATTCATTTATTTGCACCCTACATCATTAATACCATAGACTTTGAGGGACCAGTCCCACCTGTGGGGGACCCGTCATCTAGCTGCCACGACATCCCCTCAGAGATCTACTGCAGCGCTGGTCTTAGTGATCAGACAACTACAGGTGGCGTCACGAACTGTTATCTACTAAATCCCCTGTAAATAAACCCCCTTTAACGCCTGACCGCCAGGGACACGGAACGAGCCTCGCTACCAGTGACAATTCCCCATAGAAATCTACAGGCTCGGCTCCGAGTACCCCATATCCCTGGAAACCCACAATTGTGGTGCGTGGTCGAGACACTACAGACGCCGCTTTCTTTCCTTCCAGGATAGAGAAAATTTGTGTAAACTTGAGAAGTGAAGAACAAATCTAAGCAAGAGTTGGATCACTTGTCTGGAAACCTCTTCAGTTCTGTGTCTGACGACTTTCTCTTCCTTAACAGTAAATGACTGATAGCAGCCCAGATGTAATGAATTCAGAGGCACGACAGCTCATCCTTTCTGTAGGATTGCATTATCACAGCTGCTGTGAGCCGGATCTGCACCTCTCCATCTTCTGTTCATGCAGCTATTGAGGACTTTGGACTTTAGGGAGATTTTCTGATAGGACTTGAAGGTTCTAGAAGCTGGTGATCAGCACAGGATTTGCGATATTAGTCCCACTTTTCCATCATGACAGCAATGAATCAAGATGAATAAGACATCAAACTGCAGTAAAGACTGACACGTGACACGGTAGAAGAAGAGAGGAATGAAAACGTATTCACAGGACTACTGCTAATGAGTCCAGAGGCAGATATATTGTAGCAGAAGCCGGAGAAGTTCATTGTATGCTGGATCTGTATTTTTTTATGGGAGGTCTTGGTTTAGAGTTTTCGGGGGGTCTGTAATCTGGTGTTTTATATTATTTTAGAGGTCCAGCCTGGGGTCTGAATTAGCTTAAGGAGTTCTGGGGGTCTGTATTTATTTATATTAGTTTAGGAGTGCAGTGTGAGGCTATCTTACTTTAGGGGGTCTAGTCTTAGGTCAGTGACACTTTAAGGGGTCTAATCTTGGGTCAGTGATAATTTAGAGGTTTGATCTTGGGCCAGTGATACTTTAGGGGGTCTGATCTTGGGCCAGTGATACTTTAGGGGTCTGATCTTGGGTCAGTGATACTTTAGGGGGTCTAATCTTGGGTCAGTGATAATTTAGGGGGTCTAGTCTTAGGTCAGTGACACTTTAAGGGGTCTAATCTTGGGTCAGTGATAATTTAGTGGGTTTGATCTTAGGTCAGTGATACTTTAAGGCAGGGGTGGGGAAACTCAGGCCCCCGGGCTGTTTACGTCCCTCAATGGCCTTTTATCTTCACTACTGAAGGCGGAGCTGCTTGCAATGAAAGACTCCGTCCTGACACCACTGTCAGCATCAGGATGTACTTTGTGGGTGGAATTAGTGCGCAGTTTGTACGGTCCCCGAAGGATAGTATAAATATACAAATGGCCCTTGGCAGAAAAAAAGATTTCCCACCCCTGCTTTAGGGTGTCTGATCTTAGGCCAGTGATACTTTAGGGGTCTGATCTTGGTATGTATTATTTAGGGGTTGATCTTGGGTCAGTGATACTTAGGGTGTCTGATCTTGGGTCAGTGATACTTTAGGGTGTCTGATCTTGGGTCAGTGATACTTTAGGGTGTCTGATCTTAGGCCAGTGATACTTTAGGGGTCTGATCTTGGTATGTATTATTTTAGGGGGTCTGATCTTGGGTCAGTGATACTTTAGGGTGTCTGATCTTGGGTCAGTGATACTTTAGGGGGTCTGATCTTGGGTGAGTGATACTTCAGGGTGTCTGATCTTGGGCCAGTGATACTTTAGGGGTCTAATCTTGGGTCAGTGATACTTTAGGGGGTCTGATCTTGGGCCAGTGATACTTTAGGGGGTCTGATCTTGGGTCAATGATAGTTTAGGGGTTCTGATCTTGGGTGAGTGATACTTCAGGGTGTCTGATCTTGGGCCAGTGATACTTTAGGGGTCTGATCTTGGGCCAGTGATACTTTAGGGGTCTGATCTTGGGCCAGTGATACTTTAGGGGTCTGATCTTGGGCCAGTGATACTTTAGGGGGTATGGTCTAGTGTTGGGGTCTTGGTTACTTTATAGGGTCAGGGTTTAGGGGTCCTGTCTGGGGTCTGTTACTGTAGGAGGTCTCAGTTTTGATGCATAATATTATGGGGCCTGTATTTTGGTATGTTACACAAAGGGTCTGGTCTGGGGTCTGCATTATTTTAGAGTAACTACTCTGAGGGCTTGATTACTTTAGGGGTCTGGTTTGGGGTCTGTTACTTTAAAGAGTCTGATCTGAGATCTTGGTTAGTTTAAGGATCTGTTCTGAGGTTTGTTACTTTAGGGGTCTGACCTATGGTCTTTGCTACCTAAGGGAGTCTGTGTTATTTTAGAGAACTAGTCTGAAGTCTTGATCACTTTAGGGAATTTGGGTTGTCTATTACTTTAGAGGGTCCACAATGACGTCTTGGTTACTTTAGTTACTTTTGGGTACCTGGCGGGCTTTTTTGTTGGTTTTTCTTTTTTTTCTTATTATTTTAGTATTACTACTCTTTAATTTGTTTCCTCTAATATTTGGCTAAATATATTTTTTTCTCTGTTTTTTTTTACAAATATTTTTCCAACCAGTTACTAAACTCTCTTTATTTTCTCCTAACTCAATAGTGCAAGTGAAGATTAGAAGCGCTATAAATAATGTATCTGATCTTAAAATATGCCTCTTACCCACTTTATCTGTCACTTCTTCTCTCCTGCACATCATTCATTCTCAAAACTGCTCAAATCTGTCTTCAGTTCTGTCCCCACTGAGGGATCAGGTTACATCTGCTGCCTATAGAAGTCTATGGAGTGGGGTCGGCTAATTCTGAACAATCACCCAAAACAACAGCTACATGACAGGTCACCTCTGTGTATGAAGACCCGGGGATGACGTCCTGCTCTGGCTCCAGCCTTTGTGGATGTCCCTCATAGATGCCGCTGTTATCGGGACGCTACACCGCATTAGCATGCATTCAGTTTTGCATCATGTAACTTTTGAAGCAGTAGTTACATTTTTATATGTTCAGTTGTAAAGGGGATGGGGGTCACAAGCATCAGATGGTAGCTGTGCCTTAAGGAAGATGTTCAGCCATTAGTTTGGTCTTAGAATGCTATAAAATAACTACAAATCCATTACATCCACCTTGCCGATCCCTCTCTGCTCAAGTTCCGATGCTTCCCGATCCCCCACCGGTCTTTGTTCTTCCTCCTCCAATGGTGATGTCCCAAAGAGGACATGTGATTGCTGCAGCCAATCATTTGCCATTTCCTAACATTCTAAACGGTTTCAAAACCTTACAACCGATTTAATGTTGAGATTTTACTGCAGATCTTCGGTTTTATGCCCACAGTCATATTATGTATTGAGGGTCCCAGGGAACGGCACTTTGCCTGTGAATTGTTTTCTTACTGTTTGATATCTGACTCGCGCCATGTTCCTGTGGGTGATGTATGATGGATGTGCTCTCTCCTAGAAACATATGTCAGTGTCATTTGTTGCATTAAATGGGTATTATTGTTATAAAGGGTTTCTCCAAAAAAAATAAGTTATCCCTTCTCTCATGTGATTTAGGATTAGATCACGCTCGGTGATCCCGAGATCGAGGGCTCTGCGTGTGCTCCGTTCATTGTGGGTGGGCCTGCCGAGCGCAGCGCTCAGCTTCATCCATCAGTCCCATTTGGACACCTTATTTTTTTAGGGAATAATAGTTTAAAAGATTTGTTTCCCACTACACAAAATGGTGGAAAACCGAAAAAGAAAAGTATTCTGATCTACCAAAACCTGCAGCGCTGACTTCATCCCCATGGGTCTTCAAGCTTCCTTTTCCGATAGGGACAAGCATGTGACCACTGCAGCCAATCACTGGAACCCTGCCGTGTGCATGTTGTCCTTAGTCGGATGGTGGCCTACCACCTGTGAAGATGAGTTGTAAAAAAACACTGTCATGTCTGCTAAAGGGTTAACTGAAAATAAAGCAAATTTCATTAAAATGACAATTCTGTTATCGCCAATTTCCGTGTTTTAAGTGGAAACAGGTGGAGCGCCGGATTTTTCCTCCTCCTCGTAAACGAGCAGAAGCGTCTTCCTTCTTTTCTTTGATGGAACAAAGAGAAAAAAATGAGTGACAGTTTGCAAGCAATTAAAATGATTAGCCGGCAAATGCTGACGCTTTCCAGAAAACGCATCTTTAAAGAGACAAAGAGCTTTTCAGTGACGCCGCGAATAAAAGTGTCTAATTATGATGGGACAATAGATGGCGGCTCACCTAGAACAAGATGACACTGTGAAGCGGAGATCTCCCGCACAGATGTGCCCACGACGCGCGCTGTATTCCGTCCACGACGCACGCTGTATTCCGTCCAGACGCGCGGTGTATTCCGTCCACGACGCGTGCTGTATTCCGTCCACGACGCGCGCTGTATTCCGTCCACAGTGCACACTGTATTCCGTCCTCGACGCACGCTGTATTCTGTCCACGACGCGCGCTGTATTTCGTCCACGGTGCACACTGTATTCCATCCACGACGCACGCTGTATTCCGTACAAGACGCGCGCTGTATTCCGTCCACAACGCGCGCTGTATTCCGTCCATGAACACTTTACATCATAGCCCGTGAGAAAACCGGAGAGTCCCGAAAGAGTCCTTCATAGGGTAAAGAGTCCTGCTTGGTTTATTCGCCCCAAATGTTGCTCAAATCTGCATTTAAGTTTTTTTTATTGCAGGGGGATATCCCATAAGCCACATTTATCCCCAATCCTTGGAACATATGACCTCCAGGACTCCTAGCCATGATGAGAATGAGGGTCCCAAAGTCACCTGTGAGCATGTGCGACCACGACTCCTATAGAGAGTGAATGTAACAGTGGTCGCACATGCCCAGTACCACTACTTCGGGACACCAGTTCTCATGACCCATAGGGACTTCAGTGCTCGGGCCCCCAGCGATCATACATCTATCCTGGGAATAGGTGATCAATGTTGTTGTTGGACGACTTCTTTTAATATATTATGGCCTCAGGTTCCATAGTGGTCTTTATAGGGAAATTATATAGTGGTGACCCCAGATACCATTTGTTATGGGGTGCCACATATAAAGGTGTCATTGTTCTAGGACCCTTGGTGTATGGACGTGATAGCCAGTCTAGCGCCCGCTCTGGGCTTTGTAAGGCTGTGCACTTTAATGGGGTTCACTGTAGGTTTTCCCAAGGATTCTGCCTACGTCCATAAAGTTACTAAAAAATAGGTGATAACTGGTAGGTCTGGGGGATTTGACCGCTGAGACCACCAATGATCTTGAGATTGGGAGATTAGAATGGAGCAGTGTCCGCTGCTGTGTAATGCCGCTCCATGCTCTCTATAGGACTGGACTCGGCCGCCACCGGCAGTGACATGGAGAATGAATAGAGCAGCAGCGCACGAGCTCCAACTCTGCTGCATCCAGATGGCGGAACAAATCCGTCATTCTGGCGAACTGCAAAGTCCAGAAAAAAGACTCGCGAGCAGCAGGAAGAAAATAAGAGCAAATCCTGGACACTTCTGACCCGATGACTGGTCTTCTTTATATGTTATTTTTGTTTTTATTGAATATTTTGCTTTGATTTTTGTTCTGTTTCACCCTCTTTGTCCTAGGATGGATTTATGCTCATGTTTACCACCATTACTCCCCAAACAACCGTCTAACTTTACCCTAGTTTTGGATCCCCAATTTTAATTTGCTGTGAATCACAATCGCTGCAAAGCCTCTAATTGCCTTGAAATCATTTATGCAACACTCGGGGGTCTCCTAGGACTGTATACAACCGTTTTTCAAGCTCTTTAATGCAAGCGCAAATTTAAGAGACCTCCATATATTTGGCTATGGGCAAACAGAAGGCAGCTGTTTTTCACTGCTGTGCAGTCACACACTCTCAGTAATGTTTATTCAGTGTTTGAGCTGTGAGCTGTTACATCCTCTCTCTATTCAAATTTACCCTAAAAAATAGCCCCTGCATTCCCTGCCCCTGCTTTTATACAGGCTCCGATAGTTTCTCCTGATTGTGCTATGTACCATGTATTTATGCAGATTGTTTGTTTTTGATTTCAAAAAATTGGACATGAATTTACTTTGTATCGAATCACTCGGATCATCTCCATTAACGTGACATTGTTCTGGGGACGCTTTCAGCACTTGATGCTTTGGTATTTGCAAATTATCAAAAGTCTCAAAAGCATCGTGTCTTTCAAGCTACTTTAGGACCATAGACCACATCAAAGTTGAATGTGCAGGAAACAAAAAGCTTGAAAAAAACCAAATAGTGTCAAATTTGTAATAAGACCCAATTGCAAAAATGATTTTAGCCCAAAATACATTCATCTAAGAAAAAATAAATGTCCTCAAATCTGGATAACCCCTTCAGGTTTAGCAATAATTGATGACCAAGAAGTGGAGTAAGATATGAGAGCACAGCATGGCCTCTTTTATATGGAGACACATAGCTCTGCCTGGGAGCTGCGTACACTACATGAACAGATTTGGAATCATCACTAGGTGCAAAGTTGCATCATGTTCCATTTTAGATGCATAAATGGTGACAACAGAGCCAATAAATAGTTCTGCCGTATGGGAGACGCGTAGTGTAGAGTTTTGGACCTAAACGATGGCTCAGTCCGGTGGTTTCATCGTTCATCGATCCTGATCAGTCTCCGCCAGTGTGAGACTCGGCACTTTGATCCCCGTCGGTGTCACACGGTTAATGAAATGCTTTGGGCTCCGTCTCTGACCTGCTCCATGTAACCGGCCGAGATGCATCATGTCTTCTTCCAAACACTTCGATTGCTTGAGAGCCTCATTTATTTCCCAAGAGTTTCAATTTTCCTTGCGCCGAGTACAAGACATCTACAATTGCAATTTTATAGCATTCTTTGTTACACAGACACTTCCCAATTAAGAGAAGGTCTGAATCCCGGAACTTTCTGCACAAAAATAGCCTTTTGTTAGTTTACGAGCAGTTAGAGATGGTGCGGGGCATCGTCAACCCATGATGGCCCCGGTGACGGCTGCGCGGCTTCTCCTGACCTCCGACTTACTAACCAAAACACTTCCGCGACGAGGGCACGTACGGAGGGACGGTAAATGGCAGAACAAAATGGCCAGAGAAGATCAATGACATTTATAGGGCCGACATTCAGTCTTCAGAAACAAAGCAAGAGTTCTAGAGACTCCAACACAATGCCGGCGGAAGATCCGGAGTCGCGTTATAACTAATCCTTAATACTAAAAGTTCACTGCTCCGAAGAATAAGGCTCCGTTCACACCTAACCCGGGCCATACATACAGGTTATGAGGCTTCAAATACACTATTAGCAGAATCTGGGGGCAAAGGACGAGTGGCCGCAAAGCGCATCTGAGGGGGCTTCTAACCCAGTTTCCCGATGGCACCGCAGCCTGGAGTCCGGCTACTCCGCGCACCCTTTACCTAACACAGTGTGATATTGACCCCGGGTCCCATCTCCTGCTCCAACGCTCAGTTCTCCACTTTCTCCTGGTTCTATCCTAGCGGATTGGGGATTTCCGGTTTTCGATGTCCCATGTGCCGGTCACGTTCCTCCTGCTCCAGCTCTAGAATTGAGACACAGATGGATTTGGAATTCATTCTAATGACTGCATACATTTTAATGAGATTTATCAACAGAATTGTTCATTTGCAATCTGAAAAACCCTGAAAAGAGATCATAGAGTTAACTCGTCCTAATGCCTGGAGAGGATGTTATATCAGCTCTCTTTTTTTTTTTTATACAATTGTGCAGAGGTTTCATATCTAGCTGGTCCATAACTGTGGAACAACATGCCCGTGTGACATCCATGTATCTTGTGATATCCGTGTGACATCCATGTATCTGTGTGATATCCGTGTGACATCCATGTATCGTGTGATATCATGTGAATCCATGTATACATGTGTTATCTGTGTGACATCCATGTATCCGTGTGATATCCATGTGACATCCATGTATCTGTGTGATATCGTGTGACATCCATGTATCCGTGTGATATCCATGTGACATCCATGTATACATGTGTTATCTGTGTGACATCCATGTATCCGTGTGATATCCATGTACATCCATGTATACATGTGTTATCTGTGTGACATCCATGTATCCGTGTGATACCGTGTGACATCATGTATCCGTGTGACATCCATGTATACATGTATTATCTGTGACATCCATGTATCCGTGTGATAGCCATGTGACATCCATTTATACATGTGTTATCCGTGTGACATCCATGTATCCGTGTGATATCCATGTATCCGTGTGATATCCGTGTGACATCCATGTATACATGTGTTATCTGTGTGACATCCATGTATCCGTGTGATATGTATCCTGTATCCGTGTGACATCCATGTATACATGTGTTATGTGTGTGACATCCATGTATCCGTGTGATATCCATGTGACATCCATGTATCCGTGTGATACCCGTGTGACATCCATGTATCCGTGTGATATCCGTGTGACATCCATGTATCCGTGTGAAATCCGTGTGACATCCATGTATCCGTGTGATATCCGTGTGACATCCATGTATTCGTGTGATACCGTTGACATCCATGTATACATGTGTTTCAGTGTGACATCCATGTATCCATGTGTTATCCATGTGGCATCCATGTATCCGTGTGTTATCCATGTGACATCCATGTATCCGTGTGATACCCGTGTGATATCCATGTATCCGTGTGATATCCGTGTGAAATCCATGTATCCGTGTGATATCCGTGTGACATTCATGTATCCGTGTGATATCCGTGTGACATTCATGTATCCGTGTGATATCCGTGTGACATCCATGTATACATGTGTTATCCGTGTGACATCCTTGTATCCGTGTGATATCCGTGTGACATCCATGTATACATGTGTTATCCGTGTGACATCCATGCATACATGTGTTATCCGTGTGACATCCATGTATCTGTGTGATATCCGTGTGACATTCATGTATCCGTGTGATATCCATGTATACATGTGTGATCCGTGTGACATTCATGTATCCGTGTGACATCTGTGTGACATCCATGTATCCGTGTGACATCCATGTATACATGTGTTATCCGTGTGACATCCATGTATCCGTGTGACATCCATGTATACATGTGTTATCCGTGTGACATCCATGTATCCGTGTGTTATCCGTGTGACATCCATGCATACATGTGTTATCCGTGTGACATCCTTGTATCCGTGTGATATCCGTGTGACATCCATGTATACATGTGTTATCCGTGTGACATCCATGCATACATGTGTTATCCGTGTGACATCCTTGTATCCGTGTGATATCCGTGTGACATCCATGTATACATGTGTTATCCATGTGACATCCATGTATCCGTGTGATATCCGTGTATCCATGTGTTAT
Source organism: Oophaga sylvatica (assembly GCA_033576555.1). Classification (NCBI taxonomy): domain Eukaryota; kingdom Metazoa; phylum Chordata; class Amphibia; order Anura; family Dendrobatidae; genus Oophaga; species Oophaga sylvatica. The sequence goes on from JARQOD010000009.1 coordinate 76,015,609, forward strand.
CCATGTGACATCCATGTATCCATGTGACATTCATGTATCCGTGTGATATCTGTGTATCCATGTGTTATCCATGTGACATCCATGTATCCGTGTGATATCCATGTATCCGTGTGATATCCGTGTATCCATGTGTTATCCATGTATCCATGTGTGTTATCCATGTATCCGTGTGATATCCGTGTATCCATGTGTTATTCATGTGACATCCATGTATCTGTGTGATATCCGTGTGACATTCATGTATCCGTGTGATATCCATGTATACATGTGTGATCCGTGTGACATTCATGTATCCGTGTGACATCTGTGTGACATCCATGTATCCGTGTGACATCCATGTATACATGTGTTATCCGTGTGACATCCATGTATCCGTGTGACATCCATGTATACATGTGTTATCCGTGTGACATCCATGTATCCGTGTGTTATCCGTGTGACATCCATGCATACATGTGTTATCCGTGTGACATCCTTGTATCCGTGTGATATCCGTGTGACATCCATGTATACATGTGTTATCCGTGTGACATCCATGCATACATGTGTTATCCGTGTGACATCCTTGTATCCGTGTGATATCCGTGTGACATCCATGTATACATGTGTTATCCATGTGACATCCATGTATCCGTGTGATATCCGTGTATCCATGTGTTATCCATGTGACATCCATGTATCCATGTGACATTCATGTATCCGTGTGATATCTGTGTATCCATGTGTTATCCATGTGACATCCATGTATCTGTGTGATATTCGTGTATCCGTCTGATATCCATGTGACATCCATGTATCCGTGTGACATCCATGTATCCGTGTGATATCCGTGTATCCATGTGTTATCCATGTGACATCCATGTATCCGTGTGATATCCGTGTATCCATGTGTTATTCATGTGACATCCATGTATCCGTGCATCCATGTGTTATCCGTGTGTCATCCATGTATCCGTGTGATATCCGTGTATCCATGTGTTATCCGTGTGTCATCCATGTATCCGTGTGATATCCGTGTATCCATGTGTTATCCATGTGACATCCATGTATCCGTGTGATATCCGTGTGTCATCCATGTATCCGTGTGATATCCGTGTGCTGTCAATGTGACATGTATGGAATGATATCCAGAATAGAAATTAAAGAGTGTTAGGTATAAAGATGTTCAAAGTTAGAGATTGTTATGAGGAACATGATAGATAATAGATCAATAGATTATAGATAGATAACAGAGATGATAGATAATAGATAAATAATAGATAAATAGATTGATGATAGAACATAGATTAATAAATAAATAATACACAGATAATACACATATAGATAATAGATATATAATAGATAGATGATGGATAGATGATAGATACATACTGTGCTATATAATCTGTTCTTTGTTTTTTTTTAAATAAATCCGCCCGCATAATTTTTGTAACTAGCAGAGAGAACGCCAACCCATGGGGGCTAATGTTAATAATCTGGGAAAGGGGACAATATCCCTAAATGTTTCCAGGCTAATAATAACACCACACAGCTGTTTGCTTAGCCTTTACTGGTTATTATACAGGACACCAGAAAAAAAATGATGTGGAGTCCCCCCTATAATTTCTAACCAGCAAAGGCCAAGCAGACAGCTGTGGGCTGATATTAATAGCCAGGTAAGAGGCCAGAGATATTGTCCCCCTCCTTAGCTAAGAACATCAGCCCTCAGCTGCTCCTGAAATGGCGCATCCATAATATCCACCAAATCTTTCGCTAAGCCTCGCTCTTCCCACTTGCCTTAGTGCGGTGGCAAGTGGGGCAGTAGGGTTGAGGTTGATGTCAGCTATTTGATGTCGGCTCGGGAAATGTTTAAGAATTGGGGGAAAGTTGCAATAGTCCCGAAGACTCGTATCATGTGAATTCTAGCAGAACTCTCAGAGACGTATATGTAAGTGAAATGCAAAACTAAAAAAAAATGTGAGTAAAACTGTCCCATATATTTCTACTTGAAGACTGGCTGCTGTAAATGCTGTTCCCCAACTAACTTGACACCTGAGGCGATAAACAATTATTTGTAATATAGCATGCAAGGTCTCCAGGATGAATATGACATTTGCTACCTATGTATCTCTTTATGTCAGCAAGCCTGTTGTGCGCAAGCAGCTGCCTGCATTCTGCCACATTGTGTCTCATAAATGAGTAATTTTGTTAAGAAATATACATAAATCAGTATTCAAATAGAAGTAGGCCATGTTTTGTAAACACAATAATCTGAATGTATATTTATGACTAGACGGATACAGGCAATATCGAGGGAGATGACGACGACTGCTGCAGAGAAAAAGGACTGCAAAGAAATAAACATTTCCCCAGGAAAATAAAAAACCCTCTGTCTATATAATGCACAAGACTATATAGCCTAGAAGACTAACTGCTATAATACTGCTCACTATAAACACAAACATAACTGCTATAATACTGCCTCCTATGTACAAGAATATAACTACTATAATACTGCTCCCATGCACCAGAATATAACTACTATAATACTGCTCCTATGTACAAGATAATAACTACTATAATACTGCCCCTATATACAAGAATATAACTACTATAATACTGCTCCTATGTACAGAATATAACTATATAATACTGCCCCTATGTACAAGAATATAACTACTATAATACTGCCCCTATGTACAAGAAATAACTACTATAATAATGCCCCTATATACAAAAATAACTACTATAATACTGTCCCTATGTACAAGAATATAACTACTATAATACTGCCCCTATGTACAAGAATATAACTACTATAATACTGCCCTATGTACAAGAATATAACTACTATAATACTGCTCCTATGTACAAGAATATAACTACTATAATACTGCCCTATGTACAAGAATATAACTACTATAACACTGCCCCTATGTACAAGAATATAACTACTATAATACTGCTCCTATGTACAAGAATATAACTACTATAATACTGCTCCTATGTACAAGAATATAACTACTATAATACTGCCTCCTATGTACAAGAATATAACTACTATAATACTGCCCTATGTACAGGAATATAACTACTATAATACTGCTCCTATGTACAAGAATATAACTACTATAATACTGCCCCTATGTACAAGAATATAACTACTATAATACTGCTCCTATGTACAAGAATATAACTACTATAATACTGCTCCCATGCACCAGAATATAACTACTATAATACTGTCCCTATGTACAAGAATATAACTACTATAATACTGCTCCTATGTACAAGAATATAACTACTATATACATACTAGTCTCCTATGTACAAGAATATAACTACTATAATACTGTCCCTATGTACAAGAATATAACTACTATAATACTGCTCCTATTACAAGAATATAACTACTATAATACTGCTCCTATATACAAGAATATAACTACTATAATACTGCTCCTATATACAAGAATATAACTACTATAATACTGCTCCTATGTACAAGAATATAACTACTATAATACTGCCCCTATGTACAAGAATATAACTACTATAATACTGCCCTATGTACAAGAATATAACTACTATAATACTGCTCCTATGTACAGAATATAAACTACTATAATACTGCCCCTATGTACAAGAATATAACGACTATAATACTGCCCCTATGTACAGGAATATAACTACTATAATACTGCCCTATGTACAGGGAAATAATACTATAATACTGCTCCTATGTACAAGATATAACTACTATATACTGCCCCTATATATAATATTTCACCTTTGTGGACGAATTTAACAATAAAATTGCTGAATTGAATAATTATAAGACTTGTTGGAAGCTTCGGGTCTTTTTTGATTAATGATCATTGCCCGTTAATCCCATACAGCTATATTACACCACAGACGCCTCCACCTGCGCAGTAAAGTCAGTGTTGTATATGAGAACGTCATGGTTCCAGGTCAGCTGTAATCTCATTAATAATTTTGTTGTAAGAAACGCACAGAACAGCATCATGTAAGTGAATCCTGTCAAAACCAATTACCTGCCGGAGGAACGTTGTAGCAGTAGGATAAACGGTGTAACGAGGAAGGTCAGATGATATTGCTCCATCCTAAAATTGCTCTCAATTAGAAGGGACATGGAGCGGGACTGTGCAGGGATTTGTATTGTAAATGAACTATTATAACCGTGACCTGGCGACGGAAAGTTAATATTACAAGTCATATGATTAGTTCCAGGTTCAGAGAACAGGTAGAAGATTGCAGGCGCGACTCCACATTACTTACTACATGTAATGGATCCCGAACACAACATCGTATATGGTTTTCATAAACAGATAGATAGTAGATAGATAATAGATAGAAGATAGATGGATAATACATAAATAGATATAGATTGATAGATAATAGAGATAGATAATACATAGATAGATAATAGGTAGATAATAGATTGATAGATAGATAATAGATAAATAATAGATAGATAATACACAGATAATAGATAGATGATACATAGATAGATAATAGATTGATAGATAATAGATAGATAGATAGATGATAGATTGATAGATAGATGATACATAGATAAATAATAATTGATAGTCTTGACATTGTAGTTCAGCTCCATTAAAATGAAGGCAGCGCTGTAATACCAGACATAACCTGAGGACAGGTGTGGGCCATTTTTGGAAGAAATCCATTATTTTTCCTACTCTTGCACAGCCCCCATTATGGAGGCAATTAATGCCGCGCTCTTTTGTTGGACCATTGCTTCCGGCTCTTATAGAGGCATGTGTGACTTTTTTTCCTATGCATTAAGGTCAGAAAATAAGAATATGTAAGAAATGTTGTAGAAGTGGCCAATGGTGTCGGGAGCGGCAGGAATCAGGAGAGTAGCATCAGGGGTTTAGCTGCTGGTCCTGACGCCAGATGACATTACAGAGGGACTTATACTGTAAAACAGAAAGGACAGAACTTTTTGAATTTTTTGGTGAAAGTTCAAAACTATTAAGAAAAAAGGTTTAAAAACAATGCTCACCTATTATGGTTTTTTTTGTCTTTTCAGCTCCAAGCACAGCCCAGTACGGCATCACTGGAAGGGCAGAAATCCTCTTCTCCTGTTGGTACCTGGTTTTGACACTTTCCTCTTTCACGAGCATAATCTACCTTAAGAACATGGTTATACAATAAACCTCCTGAACCACAACAAGGCTTTAAGGATGTCTGCAGAATTGCTGATGGCAGGATGCGACCTGGTGCTGTGTGACGCAGTGTGGGATGTAGTCGGCAGTACATACATGGGGAATGATCGGCTTCTTTAGAATTGTTTTTTCTTTTTTTTTTTTCCTTTTTTGTAAATACTTTAATTCTTCTTTTTCGATTAGCTGCATTACGTTGTGACGCAGTACACATTGTCCTTTTTATAAGAAAAACAAACGAACAAAAAAAAAAAAACTATAACGTGACAGCTCTGAAATTACTTTTAGAGGATATTAATTGTGACTTCATGTTTGTAAATTTACAAGTTTTCAAAAAAGAGTCTGGTGACCGTAGGTGCGGGTTATGGTTTACAACAAAAATAAGCAAAAAGAAAAAAAAATTACAAAAAAATACCCCTGATAATAATAGAAAAGCCAAGAGAATATCGCCGTGGCAACTAATATACTTCAGAGTTCCGAGGCTCGCGTTCTCTTGCCTTTTGAAATATGATTTGGAACTCGTGTCTATCAAACGTTTTCCATTTTTTGTTACAAAAAATATTGCCTTCAAAAGATTACACCAGTTACATTTAGCTAGATCGGCTGCAAGTTTTGGGTATCCAGATACAGTATTATACAAAATTAAAACTACGAGAAAAAAAACAAACTGCATGAAGCAGTTAAATTTATACCTGTATGTCTCGCATGGGTGTGCCTTCATAAAGTTTTGTTCTCTTTTTTTTTTTTTCTTTTTTTAATTCAGAAGGGGGTTTTATTAGCTTAAGGGGGATTCAGTCTCTCTCTATATATAAATTATATATAAAAAAAATGTTGAAATGTACAGAACATATTTTTAGGAATTCATATCATGTAGCCACCCAAGTGTGAAAGACTTTTACGTGTGCTTATGAAAATGTCCATACGTCAGCCGGTGTTCAGTTTAAGTGTTCTCCAACCCATGCCGAGATCACACGTCTGCAACGTAACGCAGCTTTTGTTGGCGGATAGGCGCGGCCCCGTAGTCGATGCTGTTGCAGATCTGTTTTAAGGGCAAACATGTCTGTAAAGACCCAGATGAAGTGGACTTTGTTGGTGGCCATCAAAATTGCTCCAGACATAAGTCATGATGAGGTCTATACCGTCCACCATTTGGAATTTGGTTCAACCATTCTCCTAGCTCGTCCTAGATTAATCCACTCAATGGTCATGGACTAATGCCCTCAGTATTTTTAAGGACAATTATGTATCTTTGAAGACTCAAATGAGATGGACTTTCCTTATGGTTACCAAAATGACATGAGATAATTTGTGAGATCTCCCGGACTATAGCTTCTTCCATTTGTGATGTGGTTCAACTCTTCATCCAGTTCGCTAAAATCCTAGATTACATTATCCATGAATGGTCATGTGAAGAAATGTTCTCAATTGTGTTAAAGGCAATTATGTATCTATGAAGATCCAGATGAGATAGACTTTGCTTGTGGTCATCAAAATCATGAGATAAAGAGATAAATAATGAGGTCTCCAAAGCTACACCTTCCACCATGTGGGATGCGGTTCAACTCTTCGCCCAGTTTGCCAAAGTCCAAGGTTAATCCGTGAATGGTTATATGGTAAAATGTCCTCAATTCTTTCAAGGGCAAATATTAATCACTGAAACCCCAGAAGAAATGGACATAAAAGATAACAGGAGGGCCATAAGTCAATACATTTCACCATCTGTGATGTGGATCAACTTTGCTAAAATCCTAGATTACTTCATCCATGGATGGTCATATGGGGAAATGTCCTCAATTGTTTTAAGGACAATTATGTATCTGTGAAGATCCAAACGTGTTGAACTTTACTTATGGTCATGGGGTCTCCGAGGATATACCTTCCACCAGGTGGGATGTGGTCCAACTCTTCACCCAGTCTGCTTAAGTCCTAGGTTACGCCATCCACAAATGGTCATAAGATTAATTGCAAATTATGTATCTATGAAGACCCAGATGAAGTAGACTTTACTGGTGGTCATCAAGTAGAGTTATCTTTAGCTTTCCCAGTCAATACCTTACTCCAACTGGGCTGCGGTTCAACTCTTCACCCAGTTTGCCAAAGTCCTAGGTTAATCCATTCATAAATGGTCAGCGTTTATATGCCTTTAACCCTTTCAAGGACAGATATTAATCACTGAAGACTCAGAAGAAACGGACTTAAAAATGACATAAGAGATAACAGGAGGTGCATAGGTCAATAGATTCCACCATCCGGGATGTGGTTCAACTCTTCAAGTTTGCTAAAGTCCTAGGTTAAGCCATCCACAAATAATCATATGCCTTTAAGCCTTTTAAGGACAATAATGTGTCTATGAAGACTCAGATGAAGTAGACTTTGTTGGTGATCATCAAAAAGAGATAAGTCATGAGGTCCTTTCACCAAGTGGGCTGCGGCTCAACTCTTCGCCCAGTTTGCCAAAGTCCCAGGTTGATTCATTCATAAATAATCAGTTTTCATATGCGTTTAACCCTTTCAAGGGAAAATAATTAGTCACTGAGGACCTAGAAGAAGTGGTCTTAAAATGGACATAAGCGATAACGAGAGTTGCCTAAGTCCACCATCTGGGATGTGGTTCAAGTCTTATTCCAGTTTGCCAAACTCCTAGGTTAAATCATTCATAAATAGTCAAAAAAGTCACACGCTGTTACAAGATTTCTGGGGGGTTTCACCATGGCAGTATGGGGGTGTTGTTTTAGCTACATTGTGCCACTCACGGCAGTAATCATTTAGTGTTGATATTGGATTAGGGGCCAACGACTCAAAAGTTATCTCAATGTGGAACAAAGATGATATTTTTGGTAAATTAAAGTGAACATTTTGTTAAAAAAAAAAATCCTGACTCCAGTCCTGTGCATCCAATCACCGTCCAGAGAAACATTGTGGATGGAGTTATCCTATGAATAAATATATATTGGTTCAGGTTATATCACAATTTGATACTAGTGACGGGGTTGGTGTTGAGTATTTTTTATCTTTTTGGTGATCGATGTTGATGTGACCGCCATGTCTTACTGCTAAACAAAACATAGAAGTGGAAAGATGGTAAAATCCAGGCTCAATACTCGTGTCTGAGGATACAATTTGGATTTGTGATGTTTACAAAAAAGGTAAAAAGGCTGTTCGGCTAACGAGTCCAAAAATATTTAAAACTAAGACTACGGAAACATTGTTATGCATTTACCTATCTATTGTGATGATCATTTGGCAGCTAAAATATGGCAGATGGAGAATCCTAGGGCAAGGGGGTGCACAAATGTAATCACTGACACATCTCTAAACATCTCTGCAGTACATTGTCTAGCGCTGAGCTTCTTGGCTTACAAGACCTACATCATGTTTTTGCAGATCCCTGATTATAGCACAAATCTCATATGTTTTTGTGATTTCAGAGCTATTCTTCTTTAAAAAAGTATTATTCAAAATTCTTTTGAAAAATGTTGTGCAAACGAGAATGTGACAATCCATTTTATCATCCATCCGATACTTCATGGAATCTGTATTGTTTTGCACTTGATTTTGTACTGAATTTGTGAAACTAGCTAAAATAGTTGAGAAAAAAGTGGATAATATTGGAAATGGGTCTACTCAGCGGAAAATAAAAACTCTGGTAAAAATCACTGAAGTTTACGGAGTCTGCTTGTGTCACTTCATTTGTCTCAACAAGCTACATGGGTAGAAAGTAAAAGAAGAAGAATCGAAAGGAGAAAATAGGAACGAAGGATAGAAATACTATAAAAGAGATAGAGAAAAGGAAAGGAGGATGAGGAAGAGATAAAAAAAAGAAAGAAGGGAAAAGGTAGGAGAAGGGAGAGAGGAAAAGCTGGACTAAGAGGTGACTGATGACTTTGAGAGAGTCAGAGATGAAAGAAGAAAAGGATAAAAGAAAGGGAGGATGGAAGGTTGGAAAAGGGAGGAGAAGGGGAGTTAATAAAATAAAGGAATTAAATAAATAAAGGAATTAAATATATTATATATATATAAAATAAATAAAAATATAAATAAAATATGACTAAAGGAAGGCAGGATTCAAGTGAGAAGATATGGGCAATAGAAAAAAAAGAAGAAAATAATGGAAGAAGGTAACTTTTAAAGAAAAGAATGGTAAGGATAATGAGGATGGAGGAGAAAGGAAAAATGGAACAGAGGAATAAAAAGAGTAAGAAAGGTGAGAAGGAGTAAAGGAAGGAAAGACTAGACTAAACAGGAAAAATCATAAGGAAGAATCAAATTAGAAAGTAAATGAAAAGATTAGGAAGGAAGGAAATAAAGGAAGGGAGACTAAGAATGAAAAGGGAACAGAAAAAAAGAAGGGAAAGAAGAAAGTCAAGATTAAGGCGGGAGGATTGGAGAAGGGTAAATAAGAGTAGAGAGATTCAAAGGGGAGATGAAATGACAGAAAAAGGACAGATTGGTGAGAATGGAAAAGAGGTGGGTAGGTAAGAAAGAAGGAATGAACAAATAAAGGATATTTGGCTGGAAGAGAAAGGAGAACGGGAGGCGAAGTGAGAAGAAACAACTCGGGGAAAAAAGTGGAGAAAAATAAATGAAGGAAAGTATCATTTCCCTCTTCTTTCATTTCTCATTTAAACCTAGAGGGGAGCGAGGGAGGGTTAGGGTTAGGAGAGATGGAAACTGAAAAGGAATGGAGAGAAGAAAAATCAAATGAGTAAAGATAGAGAGGAAGAAAGAAGGTGAGGAAAAATGGAGCAAAAGAGATGGAAGGTTATATTAAAAGTAAGAGCAAAGGAGGCAACAAAAAAGAGGAATATAATGAGGAAGGAGAAAGGAGTAAAGTGGGTAAAGGAGAGCCGAACCCAAGAGCCAGGAGAGGAGAAACAGGAGACGAAGGTCTGCAACAAAAGAGCAAAATGAGGGAGGAAAAGGTTTAATAAATGCAAATCTGCTCCCCAGGAAACGGGTGCAGACGATATATTCTCTGGATTATTGGGGTCATCAATAACTGGAAGTCCACTGGTTCTACTGAATTTCAGATTAATAACACATTTTTACTCCCCTTAGGAAATGGCAACCATGAGACTGGCACCTATAGTTAGCGGCAGATCTGAGAAGCATGAATTCACCCGTGTTGTGGAAAGTAGAGAAGTGATTCCTAACAGTAAGAAGATGCGGCTCAAACCCAAAATCTGTTCCTCCCGTTGAGCTCTATATAGGACGCGACATCCGACGGCTCCTGTTTTATCTCCTTCACTCTTTGTTAAATATAAGATGCTTGTTAATCATTTCCTCACTTATCTGCTCCACCAAGAATCTGCCAAGAAGTAGAGGACACGACACCTTGAAGATATAATCATGTGTAAAGAGCTGGATTATTTATTAGGTTTGACAAGAGTACACGCTGAAAAAAAAAATCAAATAGCTTTTCTTAGTTCTTTTTTTTCTTATTTTTACTATAAGGAGCCATTTTTGGAGCATGAGTCACAGCCAACAATGGATCAGGGTAATACCAGCTTTCAATATAGTCTAAATCTATGGACTAATGGAAATTGCTTTATGGCCACTAGGGCAGTATTCCCTCCTATACATATATAACCACTAGGGGCAGTATTCCCACCTATACATATATAACCACTAGGGGCAGTATTCCCACCTATACATATATAACCACTAGGGGCAGTATTCCCTCCAATACATATATAACCACTCGGGGCAGTATACCCACCTATACATATATAACCACTAGGGGCAGTATTCCCTCCTTTACATATATAACCACTAGGGGCAGTATTCCCTCCAATATATATGTAACCACTAGGGGCAGTATTCCCTCCTATACATATGTCACCACTAGGGGCAGTATTCAGTCCTATACATATGTAACCAATAGGGGCAGTATTCCCACCTATACATATGTAACCACTAGGGGCAGTATTCAATCCTATACATATATAACCACTATGGGCATTATTCCCTCCTATACATATGTAACCACTAGGGGCAGTATCCAATCCTATACATATGTAACCACTAGGGGCAGTATTTCCACCTATACATATATAACCACTAGGGGCAGTATCCAATCCTATACATATGTAACCACTAGGGGATTATTCCTACCTATACATATATAACACTAGAGGCATTATTCCCACCTATATATATGTAACCACTAGGGGCAGTATTTCCACCTATACATATATAACCACTAGGGGCAGTATTCCCACCTATACATATATAACCACTAGGGGAATTTTTCCCACCTATACATATATAACCACTAGGGGCAGTATTTCCACCTTACATATATAACCACTAGGGGCAGTATCCAATCCTATACATATGTAACCACTAGGGGCAGTATTTCCACCTTCACATATATATATATAACCACTAGGGGCAGTATTCCCACCTATACATATATAACCACTAGAGGCAGTATTCCCTCCTATACAACTATAACCAATAGGGGCAGTATTCCCACCTATACATATATAACCACTAGGGGAATTTTTCCCACCTATACATATATAACCACTAGGGGCATTATTCCCACCTATGCATATATAACCACTAGGGGCATTATTCCCACCTCTGCATATATAACCACTAGGGGCAGTATTCCAACCTTCACATATATAACCACTAGGGCAGTATTCCCACCTTCACATATATAACCACTAGGGGCAGTATTCCCACCTATACATATATAACCACTAGGGGCAGTATTCCCTCCTATACATATGTCACCACTAGGGCAGTATTCCCACCTATACATATATAACTACTAGGGGCAGTATTCCCTCTATACATGTCACACTAGGGGCAGTATTCCCTCCTATACATATGTCACACTAGGGGCAGTATTCCCCTATAGATATATAACTACTAGGGGCAGTATTCCCTCCTATACATGTCACCACTAGGGGCAGTATTCCCTCCTATACATATGTCACCACTAGGGGCAGTATTCCCACCTATACATATATAACTACTAGGGGCAGTATTCCCTCCTATACATGTCACCACTAGGGGCAGTATTCCCTCCTATACATATGTCACCACTAGGGGCAGTATTCCCACCTATAGATATATAACTACTAGGGGCAGTATTCCCTCCTATACATGTCACCACTAGGGGCAGTATTCCCTCCTATACATATGTCACCACTAGGGGCAGTATTCCCACCTATACATATATAACTACTAGGGGCAGTATTCCCTCCTATACATGTCACCACTAGGGGCAGTATTCCCTCCTATACATATGTCACCACTAGGGGCAGTATTCCCACCTATAGATATATAACTACTAGGGGCAGTATTCCCTCCTATACATGTCACCACTAGGGGCAGTATTCCCTCCTATACATATGTCACCACTAGGGGCAGTATTCCCACCTATACATATATAACTACTAGGGGCAGTATTCCCTCCTATACATGTCACCACTAGGGGCAGTATTCCCTCCTATACATATGTCACCACTAGGGGCAGTATTCCCACCTATAGATATATAACTACTAGGGGCAGTATTCCCTCCTATACAGTGGGGGGAATAAGTATTTGATCTCTTGCTGATTTTGTAAGTTTGCCCAATGACAAAGACATGAAGAGTATATAATTTTAAGGGTAGGTTAATTTTAACATTGAGAAATAGAATATCAAAAATAAAATCCAGAAAATCACATTGTACAAATTATATAAATTTATTTGCATTTTGCAGTGAGAAATAAGTATTTGATCCCCTACCAACCATTAAGAGTTCTGGCTCCTACAGACCAGTTAGACGCTCCTAATCAACTCGTTACCTGCATTAAAGACAGCTGTCTTACATAGTCACCTTTATAAAAGACTCCTGTCCACAGACTCAATTAATCAATCAGACTCTGACCTCTACAACATGGGCAAGACCAAAGAGCTTTATAAGGATGTCAGGGGCAAGATCATAGACCTGCACAAAGCTGAAATGGGCTGCAAAACCATAAGTTAGATGCTCGGTGAGAAGGAGACAACTGTTGGAGCAATAGTAAGAAAATAGAATAAATACAAAATGACTGTCAATCGACATTGATCTGGGGCACCATGCAAAATCTCACATTAGCTCTTATGCTCCCCCTAGTGGTGGCTGCAGGCAGGGGGAATATGATTACGTAACTATGTGTATGTATGGGATTTGGAGCTTTGACCCAAAAAACAGCGTTCAGGTACTATATGAGATTGGGATATAGTAGTGGAGGGATTGTAAGGGAATTAGTTAAAGGTGATGTTTAACTGTTTGGTGCAGTGCTAAATGTTAAACAATAAGAGGCATTAAAGACAAAGGCAGATATGCCATGCCATGTACAGTATACATGTAGGGGACCATTAGTGAGCGTAGGGGTCATCCCAATGCCGGGATGTGTTTGACATATTTTTGGCTTGGGTGGAGAACTTCCAGTCCTGAGAAACATTGCTTGAATGTAGAGTAGCAACTTGAAAACCAAAGCACAACGTGCGTGCGTCCTACTCTGTGCTACTGTCACTCCAATTTTGTAATTAATTTGGGCTTATCAAATACACTAAAATCATTTCTCACTCCAGTAAACATGGTGTTATATTCCGGTACCATGTATTATATTCTCTAAAGGTTCCTTAAATCATTTCTGTCATTATCCAGACCGGGTTTGGAGTCCTGTCTGCCCCTTTTCCCGGTCTGGTCATGTCAGGGGTTAACTTTGCCTTGTCTCGTTTTGGTTTCAGATCTGCTTTTTCTCCCCGCTCCATCCTGCAGGCGGTGTCCGTTATATTTTCTGCCTACGGCGCGAGTGTCTGACTTTGGTGGTACCCTGATTTGTCCTGCTGCATTTACTAACCTTGCCCCTGTCTGTTCTTTCCCTTCTGCCCATCCCGACTTGGTGTTTCCCTTTGTTTGGATTTCCCGGTGTTTGACTCGGCTTTGGCTCCGACCTGACTTCGTCTCTTCCTTCTGGTTCTTCTGCTTTTGACTGGTATTGACCCTCTGGCGCTCCACTGACTCTGTGCTTGGTTGTTCCCTTTGTACTGCATGACGGTCTAGGTTTTGACTCGGCTTGCTTGACTATTCTGCTGCCACCTGGTGGTAGCCTCACTGCAGCTGCAGGTCTGTTCTTGCAGGCTTGCTGTCCTCCTTCCACTCTATTGCCATCTAGTGGAGCTTGCAGCTACCTGCATAGCTGCAGCATAACAATTTCTTTCTAATATTGAAAATTAGAAAATGGTGCTCTCCATAAAATTCTAAAGTCTCCTATGAGACTTTCATGTCCACCTGAATGGAACTCTCAATATTGTTTGCCTGTGATCTGTCTTCCCTATGTATGTATTTTGTTAAAAACAAGAACAGATATGTTTGTGGGCATGTTGTAAATATCTATTTCCACTAGAGGGCGCATGTGGGCTCATTACATAAGGCTTATTATTGAGTTCAATCAATGTATCGTATGCAGTATGCTCCTGAGCTCCCTCTAGTGGTGGCTACAGTTAGCCTAAATTTTTTCATATAACTCCTTGTCTATGCAGAGGATTGGGAGCTCAATGTTAGAAAACCAAATGATCACCACTATATGGAAATAATCATAAATAAAACAATTCTAAAACTATTTTGAATGAATAAAAGTGTTGAAAGGTGATAGAGACATAAGACTGGAACTTTACTGCAATCGTGTGTCATGATATGTAATGTCTGTTACATAGGCAATACCATTGAAGAACACAATTATTGCCAGAAATTTAGTACATTGTTTTCATAATCTATTTTTAAATATAAAGGGACAATAATGACAATAATGATACAGTGTTACATGGCGATATGATCGGGTGAGTGTGAGATGTGAAGGGGTTGCGGGATCAGAGTGGTTCTCTTTTTTTTCTTGCTCCCCTGCAGCTGAAAAGGAAATATTATTGGAAACTAAAAAAGATTAAATAATATTAAAGTGGATTTTTACTGGTAAGAAATAAAAAGGAAACTATACTTACCTATTAGACCAGCGCCCCCACCGATATCCTGGCATTTGCATACAGCAAGGTGTGTTGGCCGGACTGCTGCAGCCTTTATAACCCATCCAAACAGCAAAAAAAGTTCAGAAAAGTGATTGTCAGCAGTGGTCACATAAAACCTCCTGCTGGTTCCCGAGGGCTGCCCTAGGCACAGGCTTCCATCTATACATCGTGGTTGTACTACATAGCCCCAAAAAGATGCTCTGCCGTGTCCTGTGTGAGGAGACTGGAGGATGAGCACGTCTCCGCTTCAAATCATTGACTATGGGACTGGCGGAGCCCATAAATAATGAATGGATCAGAGATGTGCAAGCTCAATTCAGAGGGGGTCTACAGAGCCTCTCTCTCAGGATCCCTGCCATATAGATGAGGAATAAAGGGTTATTCCCAAGGTTGAATGTTAAGAACTCCTATTTCTCACTGTACAAAATAAATATATTATTGCAACATGTTAGCAAAATCTCAAAAGGCTGCAATTCACATCACAAACACCGGGTGGCCAGATAGACACAAATAAATGAAACATCTCCAGACAGAGTATCAGAAAATCATTTGTTTTCCAAGCTGCTCATCTTGTGCTATTCATCAAACCAAGAGGTAAGACCTGTCATCCGCTTTTCTTCTGACTTATCTCAGTGACAATGACTCTTCTTGGTGCCAGGCTCCTTTTTTACAACAGCGTTGTAACTCCAACTCCTCAAGGTGTCCTGCAATATGTTACATTGTATCGTGCGTTACCCGATATAATCACACGAAAAACAATCTGTTGTTTAAGCTTTTAATTATTTGCTCTACTAAACTCTCCTCTCGTCTTGTGAAAGGCTCCAGACACCACAAGTGTATAATTTGCTATAATGAAATATCTACTAATTGCATGTACCATGTTGTACCAGGAGATAATTGTGTGTGACAAATGAATTGTGATATATATGTAATTCTGTTTATCTTGTATGAAAAGGACTGTAAAAGCGAAGCCACGATGCGAGAAGGCGCCGCGTGGCGAGACGACCCAGCGAGCTCCTCAGCCCAGACAGCTATGGCGGGTGTGCAGGTGGCAGTCATGGAAGGGAGACCAGGATTTGGTGACTGTGCTTTTTTTAGGGGGCTCACAAAAGTGATACACAGGGAAATCATTAATTTTACTTAAGGAGAAGTCAGGGGGCATTAATACTTTTTAAAAGGGACACTCAGGGTCATTATCACTTGATAGGGTATTTGGGATCCTAACAGGTCAATTAGGGAGCTTTTACTGTAAAAGGACACTTAGGGGGAATTCTTTCTATAAGAGGGCATTCCTACTGTGAAAGGACACATAAGGGGCATTCCTACTGTGAAAGGACACATAAGGGGCATTCCTACTGTGAAAGGGCACATAAGGGGCATTCCTACTGTGAAAGGACACATAAGGGCATTCCTACTGTGAAAGGACACATGAGGGGCATTCCTACTGTGAAAGGACACATAAGGGGCATTCCTACTGTGAAAGGACACATAAGGGGCATTCCTACTGTGAAAGAGCTCTAAGGGGACATTAATACTGTAAGAGAGCACTTAAGGGGCATTCCTACTGTGAAAGGGCACATAAGGGACATTCCTACTGTGAAAGGACACATGAGGGGCATTCCTACTGTGAAAGGACACATGAAGGGCATTCCTACTGTGAAAGGGCTCTAAGGGGACATTAATACTGTAAGAGGGCACTTAAGGGGCATTCCTACTGTGAAAGGGCACATAAGGGACATTCCTACTGTGAAAGGACACATAAGGGGCATTCCTACTGTGAAAGGACACATAAGGGGCATTCCTACTGTGAAAGGACACATAAGGGGCATTCCTACTGTGGAAGGACACATAAGGGGCATTCCTACTGTGAAAGGGCTCTTAGGGGGCATTCCTACTGTGAAAGAGCTCTTAGGGGACATTAATACTGTAAGAGTAGCACTTAAGGGGCATTCCTACTGTGAAAGGACACAAGGAGCATTCCTACTGTGAAAGGGCACATGATGGGCATTTCCTACTGTGAAAGGGCTCTTAGGGGACATTAATACTGTAAGAGGGCACTCAAGGGGCATTCCTACTGTGAAAAGGCACATGAAGGGCATTCCTACTGTGAAAGGACACATGAAGGGCATTCCTACTGTGAAAGGACTCTTAGGGGATATTAATACTGTAAGAGGGCACTTAAGGGGCATTCCTACTGTGAAACGACACATAAGGGGCATTCCTACTGTGAAAGGACACATAAGGGGTATTCCTACTGTGAAAGGACACAAGGAGCATTCCTACTGTGAAAGGGCACATGATGGGCATTCCTACTGTGAAAGGGCTCTTAGGGGATATTAATACTGTAAGAGAGCACTTAAGGGGCATTCCTACTGTGAAAGGACACAAGGAGCATTCCTACTGTGAAAGGGCACATGATGGGCATTCCTACTGTGAAAGGGCTCTTAGGGGACATTAATACTGTAAGAGGGCACTCAAGGGGCATTCCTACTGTGAAAAGGCACATGAAGGGCATTCCTACTGTGAAAGGACACATGAAGGGCATTCCTACTGTGAAAGGGCTCTTAGGGGATATTAATACTGTAAGAGGGCACTTAAGGGGCATTCCTACTGTGAAACGACACATAAGGGGCATTCCTACTGTGAAAGGACACATAAGGGGTATTCCTACTGTGAAAGGACACATAAGGGGCATTCCGACTGTGAAAGGACACATAAGGGGCATTCCGACTGTGAAAGGACACATGATGGGCATTCCTACTGTGAAAGGGCTCTTAGGGGATATTAATACTGTAAGAGGGCACTTAAGGGGCATTCCTACTGTGAAACGACACATAAGGGGCATTCCGACTGTGAAAGGACACATAAGGGGCATTCCGACTGTGAAAGGACACATGATGGGCATTCCTACTGTGAAAGGGCTCTTAGGGGATATTAATACTGTAAGAGGGCACTTAAGGGGCATTCCTACTGTGAAACGACACGTAAGGGGCATTCCTACTGTGAAACGACACATAAGGGGCATTCCGACTGTGAAAGGACACATAAGGGGTATTCCTACTGTGAAAGGACACATAAGGGGCATTCCTACAATGAAAGGACACATAAGTGGCATTCCTACTGTAAGAGGGCACTTAGGGGGTATTTTTGGCTTAGAGGGCACTTGGGGGGTATTTTTGGCTTAGAAGGCACTTGCTGAGTATTGTCACTGTAGACGGGCATTAATGGGCATTATTAATTTTAGAAACCACCTAGATATTATAACTTTCTAACGGCATATATTAACAGCCAGATCCCTTGGGGTTTGGTGCAGACCTACAACACCAGAAGCAGAGAACTAACTTCATAGATGACAACTATCCCAAATTTGCTGGGACTGTCCGGATTTTTTGCAAAACAATCCCAACAAATATATGGGGTCCTGACCAGGAAGTTGGGGTTTACGAGAGCCCTGTCCACAAATGGGTGTTGCTTTATAAGTGTGGGGCCGCAGGCAGACCATTAATTCCTATGTCGCCATGCTGATTGACATTTTGTGGCGCCCGCTCCTCTCTCCAGCCGCTATAGGTGACTAATGTCTCTGGCCTCCTGCACGCCATTATCTCCCCACCCGATGGGCAGACTCTTGGTCTCCCTGTTTCCTCCATGCAATATGTAAGCTTATTACGCTCCCACTAGAATGGTATTAATCACTTTGATATCGGTAATAGGTTTCCAGCTTCATAATTTGGTAAACTGCCGGCGCCGCCTGATGTGCTCGCATTGTGCTAATATCTAAGCGCACGCCGGGTCCAGCAAGGTGCGATCCATTAATCATGTATTCTCACTCGCTTCAGGCGAGCGGACGTCAGCGCTTAGAATCAGGTAATTTTCTGATCCTGATACTTCCATGCGGGAAATTATCTGTTTGTCGGGAATTTGGCATTGCCTGGTCGTGGAGATCTGCAGAGGCTAAGTTACTGACAAATCCTAATGATAAGCTGGAAAGATGTTTTATTAATTCCACGGTATTAACTTTGATCATAGTGTATCAGATAAATATCATTAGAAATTAGCTCCTTAATTTTGCATGCGGGGAGAGAAGGATTTGCAACTTAATTGAATTCTGGATTGTGAATAGTAAATCAGGTGAGGATCCCGCAGTGGGGGGATTGCAAACAACTTGGGTTTACAGAAGGAGACGGGAGATACCTGTCAACGCAATAAATCAGCCGGGTCACAGCAAGCGGCTATAAATCATTCCTCTTCCGGTGAGATACATTGCATCTCAGCCATCTCCATAGGTTATTGATTGTGCCTCTATTATTCACTGTTAGCAGCCATTTCTGACTAGGGGGCGGCTACATTTATGGCTGTTTTATGTCACTCTGCGCATTTGGCCCATCAAGTGACTGGTGCCCAAAACAACCTGCAGCCTCCTGAAAGGATCTACAGCGCAGAACATATTTACCAGCTTAACGTGTAATGTCCTGGAGGCTCCCAAAAAAAGGAGAACGTTTCAGACTTTAGAAGAGAGGGAATACTCATCCACCCCAAAAAAGGGGGAATCTCCCAGACTCTGAAGGAACGAGACTAACACCTGCTCCCAAAAACAGTGGAAACCTCAGAGACTCTGAAGGAACTAGACTAACGCCTGCTCCCAAAAACAGGGGGAAACCTTCGAGACTCTGAAGGAACTAGACTAATGCCTGCTCCGAAAAAAAAAGGGGGAAATCTCCGAGACTCTGAAGCAACTAGACTAACGCCTGCTCCCAAAAACAGGGGGAATCTCCCAGACTCTGAAGGAACTAGACTAACACCTGCTCCCAAAAGCAGAGGGAAACCTCCCAGACGCTGAAGGAACTAGACTAACACCTGCTCCCAAAAAAAAGGGGAAACCTCCCAGACTCTGAAGAAACTAGACTAACACCTGCTCCCAAAAACAGAGGGAAACCTCCCAGACTCTGAAGGAACTAGACTAACATCTGCTCCCAAAAACAGGGGGAATCTCCCAGACTCTGAAGGAACTAGACTAACACCTGCTCCCAAAAAAAAGGGGAAACCTCCGAGACTCTGAAGGAACTAGACTAACACCTGCGCCCAAAAACAGAGGGAAACCTCCGAGACGCTGAAGGAACTAGACTAATGCCTGCTCCCAAAAACAGGGGGAAACCTCCCAGACTCTGAAGGAACTAGGCTAACACCTGCTCCCAAAAACAGGGGAAACCTTCCAGACTCTGAAGGAACTAAATTAACACCTGCTCCCAAAAACAGGGGGACACCTCCCAGACTCTGAAGGAACTAGACTAACACCTGCTCCCAAAAACAGGGGAAACCTCCCAGACGCTGAAGGAACTAGACTAACACCTGCTCCCAAAAACAGGGGGAAACCTCCCAGACTCTGAAGGAACTAGGCTAACACCTGCTCCCAAAAACAGGGGGAAACCTCCCAGACTCTGAAGGAACTAGGCTAACATCTGCTCCCAAAAACAGGGGGAATCTCCCAGACTCTGAAGGAACTAGACTAACACCTGCTCCCAAAAAAAAGGGGAAACCTCCGAGACTCTGAAGGAACTAGACTAACACCTGCTCCCAAAAACAGAGGGAAATCTCCGAGACGCTGAAGGAACTAGACTAATGCCTGCTCCCAAAAACAGGGGGAAACCTCCCAGACTCTGAAGGAACTAGGCTAACACCTGCTCCCAAAAACAGGGGAAACCTTCCAGACTCTGAAGGAACTAAATTAACACCTGCTCCCAAAAACAGGGGGACACCTCCCAGACTCTGAAGGAACTAGACTAACACCTGCTCCCAAAAACAGGGGAAACCTCCCAGACGCTGAAGGAACTAGACTAACACCTGCTCCCAAAAACAGGGGGAAACCTCCCAGACTCTGAAGGATCTAGACTAACACCTGCTCCCAAAAACAGGGGGAATCTCCCAGACTTAAGGAACTAGACTAACACCTGCTCCCAAAAACAGGGGAATCTCCCAGACTCTGAAGGAACTAGACTAACACCTGCTCCCAAAAACAGGGGGAATCTCCCAGACTCTGAAGGAACTAGACTAACACCTGCTCCCAAAAGCAGAGGGAAACCTCCCAGACGCTGAAGGAACTAGACTAACACTGCTCCCAAAAAAAGGGGAAACTCCCAGACTCTGAAGAAACTAGACTAACACCTGCTCCCAAAAAAAGGGGAAACCTCCCAGACTCTGAAGGAACTGACTAACACCTGCTCCCAAAACAGGGGAACTCCCAGACCTGAAGGAACTAGACTAACACCTGCTCCCAAAAACAGGGGAACCTCCTCCCAGACTAACTCTCAAAGGATCTCCCAGATCTAGGTGCACACTCTCCCAAATAGGGCGAAAATCCTCCAGACTCATGAGGAACTGACTAACCATGCTCCAAAACAGTGTCTCCCAACTGAATGGAACTAGATAATGCCTGCTCCCAAAAACTGTGGATACTCCCAGACTCTAAGACCTAGCCATATCATCATCTGTCCCAATCATCATAATCCTCTCCATTATACTATCAACCTGCCCATCATACATATCCTCCCACTCATAATGCTGACTGATAACATCATGACTCCCAATATCATCATCTCTCCCATCTCAACAATGCCTGCCCATCACATCTCTTCTCCCATCATCAATGCCTGCCCATTATAGATCTAATACCTGCCCATATCATCATCTTATACCACTCATATCAATGCCTGCTCCCAATATCAGGGGAATCTTCCCATCATCAATGCCTAACACATGCTCAAAAAAGGAACCTCCACTCTACATATACACTCTCCCAACAACACAATCTCCCAATCTAGACTAGACTAATGCCTCCCAAAAACAGAACTCCCAGACTTAAGTCTAGCTCCCATGCTCTCAATGCAGGGCCCATTGAGAATATCACTGTCTTACAGGGGACTCCCATTTTATCTAACTGCCGCTAACATCTGTCATAATACATTATCTCCACTTATATACTGTACACTGTCCCATATACAATACCTGCCCATTATCATCATCTTGCTCCCCATCATCATCAATGCCTCCCCATTATCAGCAATGCCTGCCCATCATCATCTTCTCCCCATCATCAATGCCTGCCCATTATAATCAATACCTGCCCATTATCATCATCTTCTCCCATCATCATCATCAATGCCTCCCCATTATCAGCAATGCCTGCCCATCATCACACACAGACAGCACATAAGCACTCTCTCACATACATACACACACACACACACACACACACACAAAGCACCGCACTACATAGACACAGAAACACACAGAGACACGTCTTACCTGTCCAGCGTCCCGCTCTCTGACACAGCCGGCCGCTGAATGATGACGTCATTCAGCGGCCGGCTGTGAGAGGAAGCGCCGGTGGAGCCCGGAGCTGCAGCAGCGGAGGCACGGGAGAGGTAAGTATTGTGCCAGCTGATGCCGGGGCCCTGAGACTGCCGGAGAGCCTCCGCGGGCCGGTCACTGACAGCCGGCGGGCCGCCCCTTGCCCGGGTCTGATCTAGACTAACACCTGCTCCCAAAACAGGGGGAATCTCCCAGACTCTTAAGGATCTAGACTAACACCTGCTCCCAAAAACAGGGGGAATCTCCCAGACTCTTAAGAATCTAGACTAACACCTGCTCCCAAAAACAGTGGAAACCTCAGAGACTCTGAAGGAACTAGACTAACACCTGCTCCCAAAAACAGGGGGAATCTCCCAGACGCTGAAGGAAATAGACTAACACCTGCTCCCAAAAACAGGGGAAATCTCCCAGACTCTTAAGGATCTAGACTAACACCTGCTCCCAAAAACAGTGGAAACCTCCGAGACTCTGAAGGAACTAGACTAAAGCCTGCTCCCAAAAACAGGGGGAATCTCCCAGACTCTGAAGGAACTAGACTAACACCTGCTCCCAAAAACAGGGGGAATCTCCCAGACTCTTAAGGATCTAGACTAACACCTGCTCCCAAAAACAGGGGGAATCTCCCAGACTCTTAAGGATCTAGACTAACACCTGCTCCCAAAAACAGTGGAAACCTCAGAGACTCTGAAGGAACTAGACTAACGCCTGCTCCCAAAAACGGGGAACCTCCCAGACTCTGAAGGAACTAGACTAACACCTGCTCACAAAAACAGGGGGAATCTCCCAGAATCTGAAGGAACTAGACTAACACCTGCTCCCAAAAGCAGAGGGAAACCTCCCAGACGCTGAAGGAACTAGACTAACACCTGCTCCCAAAAACAGGGGAAACTTTCCAGACTCTGAAGGAACTAGACTAACACCTGCTCCCAAAAACAGGGGAAACCTCCCAGACTCTGAAGGAAATAGACTAACACCTGCTCCCAAAAACAGGGGAAACCTCCCAGACGCTGAAGGAAATAGACTAACACCTGCTCCCAAAAACAGGGGAACCTCCCAGACTCTGAAGGAACTAGACTAACACCTGCTCCCAAAAACAGGGGAAACTTTCCAGACTCTGAAGGAACTAGACTAACACCTGCTCCCAAAAACAGGGGGAAACCTCCCAGACTCTGAAGAAACTAGACTAACACCTGCTCCCAAAAACAGGGGGAATCTCCCAGACTCTGAAGGAACTAGACTAACACCTGCTCCCAAAAACAGGGGGAATTGCCCAGACTCTGAAAGAACTAGACTAACACCTGCTCCCAAAAACAGGGGGAACCTCCCAGACTCTAAGGAACTAGACTAACGCCTGCTCCCAAAAACAGCGGGAAACCTCCCAGACTCTGAAGGAACTAGGATAACTGCTCCTCCGAAAAAAGGGGTAAACCTCCCAGACTTCTCTTAAAAGGGTCAATCTTTAGTTATAGAAATTGCACAGTGCTTGTAACATATAACAACTTTGTAACTTACTTTTCTCTAGAGCTTGTAAGCGCTGCTCTGAAGCTGGAAAAATCGCTGCATCTGGCCACTGGCAGCACCAATGCAGTCCTCCAATGCTGCAGAGGCAAAACTGCTTCTATATGCAACATTGCAGAGCGTACGGTTTGACCAAGCGTTATAATAACGTAGCTGGTATGAACTGTTAATCAACATAGCCCCTTGTCCTGCAAGAAGGAAGCCGAGAGAAGCCACGAGCTCTGCGCTCTTGCTGAAGAAGGTGCGACAACCCCATTGAGATCATTGGGACTTGGGTTGTTGCCTCATACACTAGTGGGAATGTAGCAATGCATGGTGGCATCAAGTTTTCCAGAGTGAGAGCAGATCTTTAATTTTGCTAAATAAAAGAAGTATGAATGCAGGCTCCGCCCATGAGGATCCTGTGCTGCTATAAGACTTTCATCCTGGGGCTGTACAGAGTTAACTGGAGCTGAAATATATAGAGGTAAATGATAAAGTTAGGTTTATAGTGTAAAATATCCAAAAATCCTATAAAGGCCACAACTCACATTCACTTTTGTGTTCGAACCAAAAATTTTAAACCTAAAATAATAATAATTTCATCCAAAGAAAAATAGAATTATCATCCCGGCAGACGTAGGACTCAGCGCACTTATCTGACCTGTCAATCAACATGAAATTCTAATGGGCAACTTGTTTTTGCTTCTCGCGTTTCGCCCACAATGCCCATTATCCGGGATGTAACAAGGTCCCGATTTCATCCACGATCTGTTTTAGCAAAGGAATAATGAAGGGGAAATTAATTGCACATAACGGCAGATTCAGTAGGTCGTCGTCTGGGAAGTCATATAGATGAAACAGGACGGATGAAGCAGAGGCCGGGCCGCCGTGCGCTACATGGCTGCAATTATCAGCCTTTCTATTTTCAAGAAGAAGAGGAGCAGCGATGGAGTCCGACTATGCGATGTTGTTCTAGTGAGGAGCTAATGAGCGGACGTGTGACCGAGGGAAGCCGCCGCGGCCTGTGATCTCAAAATCAAATGCAAAGCAACATTATGACAGCGACGAACGTATGTCTCATTATACAGCGGGGAAAAAAAGTATTTAGTTGCCACCAATTGTGCAAGTTCTCCCACTATAAAGATGAGAGGCCTGTAATTGACATCATAGGTCGACTGCAACTATGAGAGTCAACATGAGAAAATAAATCCAGAAAATCACCTTGTCTGATTTGGTAAGATTTATTTTGCAGATTATGGTGGAAAATAAGTATTTGGTCACCTAAAAACATGGAAGATTTCTGTCTCTCACAGACCTGTAACTTCTTCTTTAAGAGGCTCCTCTGTCCTCCACTCATTACCTGTAGTAATGGCTCCTGTGTGACCTCATTATCAGTATAAAAGACGCCTGTCCACAACCTCAGTCACACTCCAAACTCCACTATGGTGAAGATCAAAGAGCTGTGGAAGGACACCAGAAACAAAATTGTAGCCCTGCACCAGGCTGGGAAGACTGAATCTGCAATAGGAAAGCAGCTTGGTGTGATGAAATCAACTGTGGGAGCAATAATAAGAAAATGGAAGACATACAAGACCACTGATAATCTCCATCGGGGCTCCAGACTAGATCTCACCCCGTGGAGTCAAAATGATCACAAGAACAATGAGAAAAAATCCCAGAACCACAAGGGGGGTCCTAGTGAATGACCTGCATAGAGATGGGACCACCGTAACAAAGGCTACCATCAGTAACACACTACGCAGCCAGGGTCTTAGATCCTACAGTGCCAGACGTGTCCCCCTGCTTAAGCCAGTACATGTCCGAGCCTGTCAGAAGTTTACTGGAAAGCATTTGGATTATCCAGAAGATTAATGGGAGAATGTCATATGGTCTGATGAAACCAAAGTAGAACTGTTTGGTAGAATCAAAACTTGTCTTGTTTGGAGGAGACAGAATGCTGAGTTGCATCCAAAGAACACCATACCTACTGTGAAGCATGGAGGAGGCAGCATCATGCTTTGGGGCTGTTTCTCTGAAAAAGGACCAGGATGACTGATCCGTGTACTTGAAAGAATGAATGACGCCATGTATCGTGAGATTTTGAGTGCAAACCTCCTTCCATCAGCAAGGGCATTGAAGATGAAACGTGGATGTGTCTTTCAGCATGATAATGATCCCAAGCACACCACCAGGGCAACGAAGGAGTGGCTTCGTAAGAAGCATATGAAGGTCCTGGAGTAGCCTAGCCAGTCTCCAGATCTCAACCCCATAGAAAACCTTTGGAGGGATTTGAAAGTCTGTGTTACCCAGCGACAGCCCCAAAATATCACTGCTCTAGAGGAGATCTGCTGGAGGAATGGGCCAACATACCACCAACAGTGTGCGCCAACCTTGTGAAGACTTACAGAAAACGTTTGACCTCTGTCATTGCCAACGAAATATAACAAAATATTGAGATGAACTTTTGTTAATGACCAAATACTTATTTTCCACCATAATCTGCAAAATAAATCTTCCCAAATCAGACAATACACATCTTTCCTATATCAAATCAGACAAGGTGATTTCCTGGATTTGTTCTCTTATTGTGACTAGTTGTGGTCGACCTATGATGTCACTTACAGGCCGCTGTCATCTTTATAGTGGGAGAACTTGCACAATTGGTGGCTGACTAAATACTTTTTTCCCCACTGTATATGTATCAAGCACAGTTCCAGTGTACTAGCTTAGGCCACCATCCTTGAGACAGTCGCCTAAGTCAGTGCATTGGAACTGCCTGCTCCTGTGTTTGCTGCGGGTCTTGGAGTCTGGATCTTATCCTTGAGGCTTTTGTGCCAAAATAAAATATTTACAATTGCCAAACAAGGAATAAGAACATTTCATCTGTGTATAATAATAGACAAAATATGAAATTGCTATTGAAATTGTAGCTGAAAGAAGCTGCATACAGTAAAAAGTTTTCTCCAGTGTCACTGCTGTTCGGAGGCATTTCTTTGATTTCCGTCATTCCACCACTTTTCCTTGGTGTTACAGGGAGTAGAACACATATGCACACAATGTAATAATCTGTACAGACACTGCTGCTCGGCTGACCATGTGAGCTTCCACCTTCCTTCTTTCCGGATCGGTTCCGTTCTCCCCCGTTTCGTACCCCGTCTTGTCCCGGATGTTATCGCTCGGTGGAACCTGCGGCCATGAACTTGTTCTAGGAGTTTGGAGATTTTGTGTTCTCTCCACAAATGTTCCGCGTGATGATGATAAATGTTATTGTCTGTAAAGTCAGAGATAAAAATGAATAAAGCAAAGTGGAATCTGACGATCAGACAATCAGGAAGGTTCCGCGTTGTGTATGGAGACTTCCTTGGGCGATAATTTAGATGTTTGATAAAATGTCCTATTTTCAAGACACAGTTTCCTGTAATTCCCAGGAGCGCTCACGTGTCTGTAAGAGCAGAGCTTTCTTCTTTCCTGCTAATTACTCCCATATAGCTGCATTCACAATAAACGCAGTAAGATTATGTCCTGAAATCTTCAAGGGTATTCAGGTAAATTTCCATTATCACCGCGGTGGATATGGAGGACGGCGGGACCCCAGCAAAGATTAGGACTTGGCCCCTTTCAGGAGCTGCTTCACACCATCGTGCGGCAAACCTGCAATCTGTGATAACAGATCACTGAGATCCCCTGGATCGGGAGCACCCGGCTGTTGCTCTCCAAGTGCTTGTTTCTTTCAATCTGGGAGAGAGTTAATTTGCATGTTTTTCCCATGGAGCATTGCGAGTAAGACTCCATACTCAGCTGGTTTCTTTAGTCCAGGTTTAAGGTACGTACCCCACAGTGAAGGTAGTCAATATTAATCTAATGGGGGACCAACACCCTGCACTTCCAGAGCTCAGTAAATCCCTGGAGCAAATACACAGTGTAAAGGAGGAGAACAGTAGCGCCACATACTGTGTAGTGGTCGTTCTCAGTACTGCAGCTTAGATTATAGCCACTTCAACAGGAGGTGAGCTGCAGTACCAAAAACGGCCACTACACAGTGTATGGAGCACTGCTGTTCTCCTCATATACACAGATATCATTATTGAGGCCAATGATTGGCTGCAGGGGATATTCTATCAGGTGGAACATGATCAGCCTCAGGGAAGTAAACCTAGACAGGCAGCGAGCACTAAATCTGTGACCGGTACACATGTCAAACTGTAATAGCCTAAAGCCAGAAACTTCCTGCAGGGCAAAAGGGATCATTTTTATTATCATGCATTTCTAGTCTTAAAGGGGCTGTCTACCTTTGGGGTCATTTTTATTTCTTAAATGCATATTGTGACGACACAGTATATAATCTTAATTATCCAGATGTCTGTTTTCAGTAAGCCAGGACACACGGACTGTTATCTTTATGTTGATTCTTCTTGTAGGTTGAATTGATATTTGTAAATTGATGAATGGTTGTTATTTACCTCTTATATCAGCTCCTACAGTTTATTGTACGGTTATATTTGCAAAACACTGATACATGGTCACGGAACAATGATATTGCTGATATGTTGATTACACATTAGACCAGGCCATGCAGTTTGTTGAGTTGCAAACATTGAAGAATAAACTAAATAATGAAACAATGTGAGTTAATCTCATCACCCCTTCCTCTTGACCTATGGATAATGGCTTGAAGGACAACAGTTGTGAACTATAAAAAGGGCATATGCCTATGTAACAATGTATCCAAAACATCCAATAGATCCAGTGATCCAAAAATCCAAAATTTAGGCACACCTTCAATTCCAGCTTGATGTGTACGGCCCCACAACTGTTCCCCTGAGATCATGATAAGATTTTAACATCCCTTTCCACATTGAAATGAGCTTGGGGCCCCATTCGACTCGAGAGGCCCCAGATGACGCAAGGATTCCCATTTCCACACTGATGGGACGGTGTTGGTAGACGCTGAACATAATGGGGGCATTATGTGATAATGAGGATGACACTGATGCAATGGAATATGATGATCGCAGAAATCAAGACACCAGGAGAAACACCCACAGTGTGCAACACCGGAGCCAGGTCCCCGTAACTCAGAAGGTCCGGCACTAGGAAGTTCAGATAGAATGTGCATAGACTTTAATGTATTGAACTGTCCACCATATTGTATCAGTAACTGCAATGTGGGACCTCTTGATCTGTCTCAAGATGTTATAATGCAAATTGCACGCAATATTAAGTAGATCTCATATCTGACGATGCTGATGTACTTACATTGAAAATCTATATCAGTACGGCTGTGTAATCCTTTCCTGAATGTTTTAACTCAACCTGGCCTGATTGAAAAATCCATAGTGTCTCTCCTTCCTGGCTGCTTAGTCTCAGCTCCCCTAATCTCATTGAGAGCTCCTCAGTGGCCCTCCTCCCTGCTGCATCTCTGCCCGTCTGGTCTGATCGAGAGAGCTCCTCATTGTCCCTCCTCCCTGCTGCTGCTCCATCTCTGCCCATCTGGTATTATTGACAGCTCCTCAGTGTCCCTCCTCCCTGCTGCTGTTTAGTCTCCACCCACCTAGTTTGAGTAACATCTCCTCAGTGCCCATCCCTTATGATGTTTCTTAGTCTCAGTTCATCTAATTTTAATTGATAAATCCTCAGAATCACTCTTCTTTGCTGCTGTTTAGTCTCTGCCTACATAGTCTAGTTTCTAAGTGTCCCTCCTCCCTTCCGCTGCTTAGTCACCACCCAACTAGACATTGTCAGCACTCATTCGGCATAATAGAGCTCCTCAGTGTCCTTCCTCCCTGCTGCTGCTGAAATCTCAGCACCGCTCAGAACAAGCTGCAGCTCTCAGTCAGGATCAGTGGGTGGAAATTCAATGGACTAAAGAGCTTTCTCACTTTTTAGCTGGAACATAAAATGCATATTTTAACATCGGGTTTATACAGCCATTATGACATGTATTTTCAGAGTAAAGTCGCCAGCCACATCAGGTCTGAAATATAATTTAATATATATTGTGAAATCCAGCGATGGATCCGCTTTAAATCCCAGTCTCTGCTCAGTTTTTACCTCTCTCTCTCACAAACTCTTTAGGAAACATTCTAGACCTGAGCGTCGTCTGCCTCCTGATGTTAATGAGCCGATTTATTGGCTGAGTCTCGGTGCACTCGGCGGGAGGTATCAATGCTACATTAGGATTTGGAAGCTGTAAAATCTGAAAGGATAGCTCTATTCTCTGTGATTTCCAATTATGTCACCGAGAAGAGCACTGGCTCGGAGAACATTGAAAGCTGCACAAAGTGTGGAGCCTCTTTTTACCTTTCTTTACTTTACCTGAATATTGGAGATAAAAGTCTTAGGCTGTGTGCACACGTTGCGGATTTATTGCGGATCCACAGCGGATTTGCCCCTGCGGATCCGCTGCAGATCCGCAAGTGATTTACAGTACAATGTTAACCTATAGAAAAAAAAATTGCTGTGCACATGCTGCGGAAAAATCTGCGCGGAATAGTAGAGTTTTTTTTTCCGCAGCATGTCAACGGCAACGTTTTTACACCCATTCCATTATAGAAATCTGCAGGTGTAAAAACGCATGCCAGATCCGCACAAAATCTGCAATAAATCCGCATAAAAAATGCAATGCTTTAGACCTGCGGATTCTGCCAAGAGATACAAATTCAGCGCAGAAAATTCCGCACAGCAATCTGCAACGTGTGCACACAGCCTTAGGGTATGTGCACATGTTGCGGATTGGTCTTACGAATTTCCTGAGCGGATTCTGCATCTCTTGGCAGAATCCACAGGTAAAAATCCGCGCGTTTTTTGTGCGGATTTTCCTGCGTTTTTTGGCCTACGGTTATGTATAATGAAATGGGTGTAGCAACGCTGCGGAATCCGCACAAAGAATTGACATGCGGAAAATAAACCGCTGCGGTGTCCGTGCGGAATTTTCCACAGTATGTGCACAGTAATTTTTTCCCCATTGCTTAACATTGTATGGTCAAACACTTGCGGATCTGCAGCGATTCTGCGTGGAAAACACGCTGCGGATTCACAACAAATCCGCAACGTTTGCACACCGCCTTAAAGTTACCAACAAAAGTGGAGACCCGCGGGCCGCGGCATCAGTGCAGCGAATCCTTGAGCTCTGCGCCCTCAAAGCTTTACTCAACTGCACATTCAATCTGCAGGGGACACTGACAGTGCTGTGAGCGGCGACTGTGCAGTGAGTGGTGACTGTGCAGTGAGCGATGACTGTGCAGTGAGCGGTGACTGTGCAGTGAGCGGTGACTGTGCAGTGAGCGATGACTGTGCTGTGAGCGGTGACTGTGCTGTGAGCGGTGACTGTGCTGTGAGCGATGACTGTGCAGTGAGCGGTGACTGTGCTGTGAGCGGTGACTGTGCTGTGAGCGGTGACTGTGCTGTGAGTGGTGACTGTGCGTGAGCGGTGACTGTGCAGTGAGCGATGACTGCAGTGAGCGATGACTGTGCTGTGAGCGATGACTGTGCTGTGAGCGATGACTGTGCTGTGAGCGATGACTGTGCAGTGAGCGATGACTGTGCAGTGAGCGGCGACTGTGCAGTGAGTGGTGACTGTGCAGTGAGTGGTGACTGCTGTGAGCGATGACTGTGCTGTGAGCGACGACTGTGCAGTGAGTGGTGACTGTGCAGTGAGTGGTGACTGTGCAGTGAGCGATGACTGTGCTGTGAGCGGCGACTGTGCAGTGAGTGGTGACTGTGCAGTGAGCGATGACTGTGCAGTGAGCGATGACTGTGCAGTGAGCGGTGACTGTGCAGTGAGCGGTGACTGTGCAGTGAGCGATGACTGTGCTGTGAACAATGACTGTGCTGTGAAAGATGACTGTGCAGTGAGTGGGGACTGTGCAGTGAGTGGGGACTGTGCTGTGAGCGATGACTGTGCAGTGAGCAATGACTGTGCAGTGAGTGGGGACTGTGCAGTGAGCGATGACTGTGCAGTGAGCGATGACTGTGCAGTGAGTGGGTACTGTGCAATGAGCGATAACTGTGCAGTGAGCGATGACTGTGCAGTGAGTGGGGACTGTGCTGTGAGTGATGACTGTGCAGTGAGCGGTGACTGTGCTGTGAGCCGTGTCTGTGCTGTGAGCGGTGATTGTGCTGTGAGCGGTGTCTGTGCAGTGAGCGATGACTGTGCAGTGAGCGATGACTGTGCTGTGAGCGATGACTGTGCTGTGAGCGATGACTGTGCAGTGAGCGGTGACTGTGCTGTGAGCGATGACTGTGCTGTGAGCGATGACTGTGCAGTGAGCGATGACTGTGCAGTGAGTGGTGACTGTACAGTGAGTGGTGACTGTGCTGTGAGCGATGACTGTGCAGTGAGCGACGACTGTTCTGTGAGCGACGACTGTGCTGTGAGCGACGACTGTGCAGTGAGTGGTGACTGTGCAGTGAGTGGTGACTGTGCAGTGAGTGGTGACTGTGCAGTGAGTGGTGACTGTGCTGTGAGCGATGACTGTGCTGTGAGCAATGACTGTGCTGTGAACGATGACTGTGCAGTGAGTGGGGACTGTGCAGTGAGTGGGGACTGTGCTGTGAGCGATGACTGTGCAGTGAGCGATGACTGTGCAGTGAGTGGGGACTGTGCAGTGAGCGATGACTGTGCAGTGAGCGATGACTGTGCAGTGAGTGGGACTGTGCAGTGAGCGATGACTGTGCAGTGAGCGATGACTGTGCAGTGAGTGGGGACTGTGCTGTCAGCGGTGACTGTGCAGTGAGCGATAACTGTGCAGTGAGCGATGTCTGTGCAGTGAGTGGGGACTGTGCTGTGAGTGATGACTGTGCAGTGAGCGGTGACTGTGCTGTGAGCGGTGACTGCTGTGAGCCGTGACTGTGCTGTGAGCCATGACTGTGCTGTGAGCCGTGACTGTGCTGTGAGCCGTGACTGTGCTGTGAGCGGTGACTGTGCAGTGAGCGGTGACTGTGCTGTGAGCGATGACTGTGCTGTGAGCGATGACTGTGCTGTGAGCGGTGACTGTGCTGTGAGCGGTGACTGCAGTGAGTGGTGACTGCAGTGAGCGGTGACTGTGCTGTGAGCGGTGACTGTAGCCTCGCCGGTGCACCTGTATGAATATGGTCTTGTGTGGCTTAACCAACATGGACCATGAGTAAAGTTTGTGCTGCTGCAAACACTTAAAGGGATTTTGATACCAGCTTTTTGCCACCTAATCTGAAAGGAGTATAATGTAGGGGCAGAGACCCTGATTCCAGTGATGTATTATATACTGGGCTGCTTGCTGCAGTTTAGATAAAAATCACTATTTTATCAGCAGATTATCTTTAGAAGATTTGTAAACCTCACACCAACTAATGATTAGCAGCTTTCTGCCTATGCACAGTGTACACAGATAGTTGCCAATCAGTGGGGAGTGGGAGGGGTTATACAGGGCTCAGCATTCTGAGCTCTCCTTGATCTGCAGGGATTTTCTCAAAATAACAGCACACAGCCCAGTAAGTGATACATCACTGGAATCAGACTCTCTGTCCCTGCTAATAGACAGGCAGTTGGGCATGGCTGATAGACAGGCAGGTAAACTGGGATACAAGCACTGGGAGCTAAGAACTAGCAAGTGTGTTAAAGAAACAAACAATGTTGCACAGGCTCCTCCCATCAGGTGGAGTTGCCTTAAATAAAAAGGGTCTGCCAGCCATTGACTGGATACAGTTTAAGACTGTGCGTGCTGTCCCTTTAAGAGGGTAGGTCCGCGCACACGTGCGCCCTAAGCACAGTGCCCAGGGATCTGCAAGCAGTGCGCAGACTCCAGGCAGCAACAGCAGGAGAATGAAGGGAAGGGCAGGATCACGGTGGTGAGTCGGCATCCCAGCAGTGTGCAGGGGCGACGGTGCTACAAGCTGTATATACAAAACGGTGGAATATTTCTAATAAAGCGTATTACATAGTATAACGTTCCATTATTATAGATAGATACATTGTCTTCTTTTTGCATGCATTAAATATGTGATACATGAATTACATTTCTGGCTCTTAGAAGAGTTAACACAATGATTGGACTCATGTTACCTACACATAAAAGGTTGAGATATGGAGGTGACATTGCCGGGTTACTACAGATGACATTTTTATGTGTTTAGTTCTGCATTATAAAAGATAATATTACAGATCTGTGGAAAATGTGTGTCGAGCTGCGCCACTCACACAGACAATACCAAGAGAGCAGCCTCCATCTTATTGCTGCACAGTTCTGTAAAGGGCTCACGTGTCCACAGACTCGAGGAAATCCGACTCAGATGAAGTATTTATCAGATACAAGTGGTGATTGGCGAATCATAGAATCATAGAATGGTAGAGTTGGAAGGGACCTCCTGGGCCTTCTGGTCCAACCCCCTGCTCAAAGCAGGATTCTCTAAATCATCCCAGACAGATGTCTGTCCAGCCTCTGTTTGAAGACTTCCATTGAAGGAGAACTCACCACCTCTCGTGGCAGCCTGTTCCACTCATTGATCACCCTAACTGTCAAAAAGTTTTTTCTAATATCTAATCTGTGTCTCCTCCCATTCAGTTTCATCCCATTGCTTCTAGTCTTTCCTTGTGCAAATGAGAATAAAGATGATCCTTCTACAATGTGACAGCCCTTGAGATATTTGTAGACAGCTATTAAGTCTCCTCTCAGTCTTCTTTTTTGCAAGCTAAACATTCCCAAATCCTGCAACCGTTCCTCATAGGACATGGTTTGCAGACCGGTCACCATTCTGGTGGCTCTTCTCTGAACTTGCTCCAGTTTGTTGATGTCTTTTTTAAATGTGGTGCCCAAAACTGGACACAGTATTCCAGATGAGGTCTGACCAAAGAGGAGTAGAGGGCAATAATGACCTCACGTGATCTAGACTTTATGCTTCTGTTGATACATCCTAGAATTGCATTTGCCTTTTTTGCTGCTGCATCACACTGTTGACTCATGTTAAGTCTATGATCAATTAGTATACCCAAGTCTTTTTCACATGTGCTGTTACTTAGCCCTATTCCTCCCATTTTGTATATGCTTTTTTCATTTTTATTGCCCACATGTAGTACTTTGCATTTTTCCCTGTTAAAATCCATTCTGTTAGTTGCTGCCCACTGCTCCAGTTTATGTATATCTTTTTGAATCCTCTCTCTCTCTTCTCTAGTATTAGCTACCCCTCCTAGCTTTGTGTCATCAGCAAATTTGATCAGTTTACCCTCAATTCCTTCATCTAAATCATTGATAAAGATGTTGAACAATACAGGGCCCAAAACAGAACCTTGTGGTACCCCACTTGAGACATTCTTCCAACTGGATGTGCAGCCATTTACAACCACTCTTTGGGTTCGATCACTAAGCCAGTTATGAATCCACCTAACAGTTGCCTTGTCCATTCCATACTTAGTTATTTTTTCAATAAGGATTGTGTGAGATACTTTGTCAAATGCTTTGCTGAAGTCAAGATATACTATATCTACAGCATTTCCCTGATCCACCCAGTCAGTGATTCTGTCATAGAAGGAAATTAAGTTAGTCTGACATGACTTATTAGTTACAAACCCATGCTGACTCTGTTTAATCACTTCATTCTTATCCAGGTACTTGCATACATGTTCTTTAATAATTTGTTCAAAGATCTTTCCTGGTATAGAAGTCAGACTCACCGGCCTGTAGTTCCCTGGGTCCACCTTCTTCCCCTTTTTGAAGATAGGAACAACATTTGCTCTTCTCCAGTCTTCTGGGACTTTTCCTGTTCTCCAAGAATTTTCAAAGATTATGGACAGTGGTTCAAGAATTTCTTCTGCTATCTCCTTCAGTACCCTGGGGTGTAATTCATCTGGACCTGGAGACTTGAATTCATTTATGTTAGCTAAGTGTTTCCTCACTGTCTTTCTGTTTATAGATATCCTGGATTCTTCTATTCCTTTAATAGGACAGTGAAGATCAGTTGATGTTACATTTCCTTTCTGAGAGAAAACAGATGCAAAATAGGAATTTAAAAGTTCAGCCTTCTCAACATCCTGACTTACCATTTCATCATTTTCATCCTGTAAAAATCCTATAGCATCTTTGACTTTTCTTTTACTTTTGACGTATCCCCAAAATCCTTTTTTGTTGCTTTTGACGTCACTTGCAAGCCTTAATTCATTGTCAGCTTTAGATAATCTGATTTGTGCCCTGCAGGTTCTGCAGACGGCATTATATTCTTCTTTAGATATGCCTCCCTCTTTCCATTTGATAAACATTTCTTTCTTCCTTTTTAGCATGTGTTTAAGTTCTATGTTCATCCATCCTGGTTTCCTTAAATGCTTCCCATTCTTCCCTCTTTTCGGAATTGTTAACGATTGTGCTTTGAGAATCTCATTTTTCAAGATTTTCCATCCTTCCTGGACATTTTTGTCCTTAAGGATATCCAGCCATTGGATTCCTCCAATTCTCTTTCTGAGTTCCTTAAAATCTGCCTTTCTGAAATCTAACCTTGACGTCTGAGTCTTCACAGGTCAGGAAATTTGAAATTTGCAATTTGCTCAAATTTTCACCAGGAAATTCAAATTGCAGGGAAATTATTTGAAACAAAAGAACAATTGGGCAGCACGGTGGCTCAGTGGTTAGCACTACAGCCTTGCAGCGCTGGAGTCCTGGGTTCGAATCCCACCTAGGACAACATCTGCAAGGAGTTTGTATGTTCTCCCCGTGTTTGCGTGGGTTTCCTCCGGGTACTCCGGTTTCCTCCCACACTCCAAAAACATACAGATAGGGAATCTAGATTGTGAGCCCCATCGGGGACAGCGACGATAATGTGTGCAAACTGTAAAGCGCTGCGGAATATGTTAGCGCTATATAAAAATAAAAGATTAAAAAATAAAAAAGATTAAAAACAATATCATGGTGCGCTTTCTCTCCAGACCTCAAGACATAATAGACATATGTAAAAACCGAGTGGCACTCACCCGCCCTTGCCTGTTCTGCTGCACAGCCCTGCTCCTGTTAGGTGGTCTTTGGTGCATTCACCGATGTGGTCTTTAATGGGCCATCTTCATTGCCTTCTGACCCCCCAGCATGTTTTGCCTCTATTGGCACACAACATCTTTGCTGCCTTCTGTGCGGACATTGGCCTTAGTGTGGCATACCCTTAAGCTGTGATGCCACAACATTGAAGTCTCATCAGTGCATAAGACTACGAAGGTGCAAGATGCCAAAAGACACTAATAATATCAGTGGACAGAAGGCACTGAAGATGGCCCAATGCGACTGCAACATTGACTGCACCAAACCAGACCACTGAACCAGAGCCAGGATGCACAGCTGGACCGGTGAATGACAAGTGAGTATTCATTTTTTAAACCATTTTTTACCCCTTATCAGATTCTGTGAATCCAATTCTTTTTAAAATTCTAGGTGCATTAGATTTGCAAATCATTTATCTCTAGTTACAAGTTAAAGTGGCTTCTAATAAAACATTGATATAGTTTTGGAAGAAGGAATGTAACCATGTCCAGAAGTTGAACTGCAATGACAGACATGGCAATTTTTTTTCTTACAAAAAATCTGTTTACAATCACACATTTTTGGGATTTGGGTCCCGTGATCCCCTCTAATCGATGCAACCTCTGAGCTAAAGTGCTCCATTTCCTAAGTGGAAGTGCTCAGCAAATACATGAGTACGCGCAGCATTGCACAAGCTGAGCAGGAAATTTACACATACAATGCTGTGCACGCATCGATGCAAGAGCCATGTGCTTCTGCTGAATACTCCTGCAACCATCTGGAAAATCAAATTTGCTTTTTAAATGACATCATCTCATTTACAGAAATTTTTGAAAAGGATCCTCTAAAATGAAATAAATTAAAGTGACACCAACTGAATCAATAGTGATCGAGGGTGGAATCTGGAAGTGTTAGATTTCCCTGCAGCACCACCGCAGGTGAAATAAAGTATTACACATTTTTCTTTTACTCAGTAGAGTCTCTATGCAATGTAGGCAAAATGAGATCTTCAATTCAGAGAGTCACCAAAACTTTTTTTTTTTTGATGGGGTGTTTTTTTGGAGGGTGGGTGGTGGCAGCGCCATGATGGGAGGAGAATAACCTTCTGAATCCTGAGATCCTCGTACTTCTAAATCATGCCTAAGAAAAAAAAATGAGAATACTAAAGCGGTATGCTTAATGAAAGTTGCAAGAAGGTGCAGTCAATCCGATACATTGAGAAAAAGGCCTCGGGAAGGTAAACACTCCGTGCTTGGTCAGGATATCTAATCTTCTGCTATATGTATCCACCTCATATCATCTACATGAATCTTCTTGCCAGGAATAATTTAGCTGATGAGGTCGTTACTTGCCGCCTAGAAAAGGGTATCAAGCGGCACTGAGAACCCCTTCAAGCTTTATGTGAGTCGCGCTAAAAGCCCCGAAAGTTAGACATTTAAAAATTTTAAAAATGAAAAAAACTAATGAGGCTCGCAACGAGCGGGAGCGAACCCGAATAAAATCATTTTACACAGCGAAAAAAGCCATGATTTTGCATAAGAACGTCACCCCGGGGAACCCAACCATTTCCCCGCATCCCGGGGTTTTTAAATGGGATTCCCGTCATAAAACAAACCCCTTTTTTTAGTTTTTCCTTTCAGTGCCCCCTGTGAGGCAGAGGGAAACGATGGCTTTCGCTGAGCCGAGAACACTTCTTGAAACCCAGACCGGGAAAGTCTATTTTTTCAGAAAAAATATTTAAACCTCTCGCTTTTATACCCAAAGTAAAAACGAGATTTTAATTGGTGGAGAAATATCTGTGCCAGGATCTGACTATGAGATTGGGGGCCAGGAAAAAAAACACACACATAATATGACCTTGTCGTTAAGGTTACTGAATGTCTCAAAAAGGGGAACCCTTTTACTTCTGAAGCTGATATGGCTGTAGGGTCCTAAAGCAAGGATCAAAGATCCCGCGTGAGTAAGGGATGTGCCGGAGTGAGAAATTTTTAAAAAAAGTCAAGAAAAAAACCGGAAAGGCTAATCTTAGGGGCGTGTCAGTGCACTAAAGGCCCCAGGGACCCCCCCCAAACTATTCTGGAAAAATGTACAGATATTTCAAAGTTGATTTCTCAGCACTGGCAACGGATTCTGCAGCGGGTATTTTTTTTATTGTTGCTCCAGCCCTTACATGTAGTGACTGTTTAATTTCTAAAATCAAAAACCTAACAGATTCCCTTTAAATTATGCAAAGGGTTTATTACACTGAGAGAAAGAGTAAGAATTAAATCCCCTTTACCCAAACCTGAGTTAAAAGGGTTTTTCCGGATCACAAAATTTTTTCCAAATAGCAAGGGGAAAGCTATAAAAAATAATAACCGCCACTCAGCCCCACCGCTGCTGTGATCGCGTCAGCACCTAGTTTCCTCTGCGCACCCATCATCCTTTTTTACCACTGCAGCCAATCACTGCCTTATTGGTGATGGTTTTGCACTGCAAAAAAACAGAGCCAAAATTTGGGTTTTAGTGAAAGTTCGCAGAAATATCAACCAGATAGGCGACAGAGATCACAGCAGCAAAGGGGCCCAGAGTTGTGGCAGGGGCAAAAATTATTTCATTTTTTTATGGTTTCCCGCTATTATAGGGTTTGGTGGGGTTGTAATGGTTGTTTTAGTTTTGACTTGTGCATTTACTTTTGGGGGGTTTCGCATCCTATGTGCATTTGTTCAGGGGTCATTTTTTTTTTTGAGTTTTTTATTGATTTTGTCCTTTTTTCAAAACAGTAACAATAAGGAGTTATTATTTTATAGCATTTTTCCTTAGGAGAAAAAAGTTGAATTAAAAGGCAAGTTTAAATAATAAAAAACCTGGGTCCTGAAGCAGCCACTAGGGGGAGCTCCCTTTGAAGGCGATTTTTTAACTAACACTGAAGCCAATACTAAATCGTTGCTGTGGGCCCCTCAGTGGTGCGCAGGAAAACAGAAAATT